>CM052801.1:37358622-37421346 GCA_028533885.1 Nasua narica
GGGGCCTGGGGGGGAGGACCCCTGCTCCCCGGAGGCCTCGCTGACTGGCCAGTGCAGTGGGGGGATGGGGGCTGCGGGCTGGGGGCCCCTAGCGACCGCGGGTCGTGGCGGGACGGAAGGAGAGAATAAAGGGGAGAGAAAGCGGCGAGGGCAGGTGGTCTAGTCTTTGCTTCCTGCTCCTCCCCCCAGGTTTTGAATGGCGCTGCTGTGGTGCGTCCCCCGGGACACCATGCTGAGCGGGATGCCGCGTGTGGTTTTTGCTTTTTCAACTCTGTGGCTGTGGCTGCGCGCCATGCCCAAGCCATCAGTGGGCATGCACTGCGGTGAGAGCTCCCTGGGCCACCCCCCCCCCACTAGACCAGTGCTTACTCAGCAGGCCCCCTGGGGCAGCCCCCCCAGGACTTACCCAGAAACACCCAAGAGTACAATTGCTCGGCACTTCCCCAGAAAAGGACCCAGGATCTAGCCTTGCAGTGTTTACCCAGATAGGACCCCCAGATTGTGGCACCCAGGCAGTTATAAAACAAGACCCAGGGTCCCCCTGCTCCTTCATTTCTGGCCCCTAGTGGCTATTGTGACAGAAATTAGGGTCCAGGGCCCCAGTGCTTACTTCAGGAGACCCCGTATCCGGCTCCTCACATTTACGCATCTGGAGGGGGCAGGGGGTCCGGCTCTGAGCACTTGCTTGGGCTCACAGTTAAGACCTCAGGACCCCGGCTCTGGCTTTCAGCTTCCTCTGATAGGCCCCGCCAGCCTGCCCCCCACTGCTCTCCCCAGGGACCCAGAGTTTTGCCACCAGCAATAAATGGCCCCGCAGACAGTCCCCAGGGCTGCAGGTCCTGCCCTCTCCCCCGGTGGCCCAGTGTCCCAGGTCACTGAGGAGCCGTTCCCTCCCCCAGGATCCTCATAGTGGACTGGGACGTCCATCACGGTAATGGCACTCAGCACATATTTGAGGAAGACCCGAGGTGAGGGGCTGGGGGCCGGGGGGGGGGTGTGGTCCAGGAAGGGGGCGGCCAACCATGCCTCGGGGGTGCCGGGGGGCCGCTAACCAGCTGCGGTCCCCCTTCCCGGCCCGGCAGCGTGCTGTACATCTCCCTGCACCGCTACGATCACGGCACCTTCTTCCCCATGGGGGACGAGGGCGCCAGCAGCCAGACAGGCCGGGCCGCGGGCACCGGCTTCACTGTCAACGTGGCGTGGAACGGGCCCCGCGTGGGCGACGCCGACTACCTGGCTGCCTGGCATCGTCTGGTGCTCCCCGTTGCCTACGAGGTACGGTACGGGCTGGACGTGGGAGACCCGCACGCGTCCCCTGGGTGACTGTGGTGATGGCCTGGGCCCGTGGCCACCCTCCCTGCGCGCGACCGTCAGGGACTTCCGGGCACGTGGGGGTGGGGGGCCCCGCGTCCCTGCCGGCTCTATGGAACGGCGTGTGCGAGGCGGGGAGGACTTGGAGTACGAGTGTGAGGCCGCACACATGGCTCTCGGCCGCTGCCGTGCCTCTCTCTCTCCGGCGGCTGGGACTCCGTCTGTCGCTGCGCATTGCTCTCTCCCGGCGACAGCTGGTGTGTGGCTTTGTGCGTTTGGGAGGGCGTGCGTGCCAGGCCTCTCCCCGGCCCGTCTGCTGCGGCGGGGTGTGTGTGTGACTGTGACTGGCGGTGGCCCGTCTGCCCTTGCCTGACTGCCTGGGGGGCTGCAGGTGTGTATGCGTGTGCGCGTGTCCGTGTGCGAGAGAGACTGTTGTGATTTGGGAAATGAGACGTGTAGGATTGTATCTTTGCAGGGCTCACTGTGGCTTACTGTCCCCTCTGAGATACTGTTCTGTGTGTGTGCGGTAGCATGAAGTCAGTCCAGTGTGTGTGCTGCCATCGGATCGTATGTGGATATGTGACCATTCTCCGCATGTGGCACTCGCATCGTCACCTTCTGTGACGGAAGTGTGCGCGTACCTCCTTTTGGCGCCGTTTATATAAAGCTCTGTGTTGTTGTGCACGTATGTCCCGTGTCACCGGCTCCTAACATCTGAGTCTCTACGTTGCATGTCTCTGTCTCATGTCCCCATCTGTCCATTTCTAGAAGTGTCTCCATGCCTCTGTGTGTCACGTCTCTGTTGCTCTGTCTCGGTGTCCCTGCGTCCCCGAGTCTGTCCCGTGTCGCCACGTCCTCCCCTTGCTGTCTTCAGGGCCCTAGTCTTGTGTCCCCCGGTCTGCAGGCGTCCAGCTCTCTGACTTGGGTCTGCGTGCGTCTGTGGCACCCTCGCGTGCTACCCCGGCCTCCGCACTCACGCCCAGGTGTCTCTTCTCTCCCTGCCTCAGTTTAACCCGGAACTGGTGCTGGTCTCAGCTGGCTTTGATGCCGCACGGGGTGACCCGCTGGGGGGCTGTCAGGTGTCACCCGAGGGCTATGCCCACCTCACCCACCTGCTGATGGGCCTTGCCAACGGCCGCATCGTCTTAATCCTCGAGGTAACCCCCTCAGTCCCTCTCCCTACGGTGGGAGGGCGGTTTGGAAGGCCTGAAGTCCTGCCCTCTCGGCTGGCTGGCGGGGATGCTGGGGCAATTTCCTGAACTCGGCTTTGAGTGTCCCCACCTGGGACTGTTGGACACAGCGGGCATTCATCCTAAACTCGCCTTCACAGCTTGCCCTCAGTGCCGAGTACGTGCCGTCCGCTCTTCCCGGCATGTCACGTGTGTCGTGAATCCACTCACTTGACAAAGCAGCTTGCTGAGGTAGAGTCCGCCGGCCTTGGCAGTCTCCTCTCTCAAGAGCAGGGAAACTGAGGCCCGGCGAGGTATAGTGACTCGCCTGAGGTCACACGCTCAGTAACGGCAGAGCCGGGGCTCGAGCCCAAGCAGCCCGACTCCGGCGTCTAAGCTTTTTACCACTACCGGAGCCGCCTCTGGCAAGCTCCCCAGATAAAGCAAACTCACGGACCTTTTGGAAGTCCCTCCGCGCCACTCCCCCCGTGCCTCAGTTTCCTCATCTGTCAGATAGGGCTGGCTACTTGTGGAACAGTGCCTGGCACGCGGCAGGCACTGTCTCAGTAGTTTCTTTTCGTCGCGAGTGATCGCACACAGGTCGGAGGTTCTCGGCCACCTTACGTACTGCTGTTTTCACCGCTGAGCACACACGGCCAGTCGCCGGCAAAGATTAATTGGCTGCTCTCAGGTCCCACGGGGGGCCCGGGTCTGCTCGTGGGAGGCCAGGGCAATGGCGGCGAACGGGAACCCTTCCATCCCACGGCTCGGCTCCCATCCCCAGCGCTGCCTCCCACCAGCCGTTAGGGCCTCACATGCATGATCTAACCACTCGGAGCCTCAGTTTCTTTATCTGTAGAAAGAGCAGAGACTGGGGTTCCTAAAGAGTGCGGCACAAGGGGGTCCCCGTGCGGATGGAGCACATGTGGTTGTAAGGTTCAAGAGAGTCGACGCTCGCGACAGGGTCTGGCGCACGGCAGGGGCTCCGCGCATACCCACTGCTACTCACGTCACCCTCAGTGTTCCCGCGATTGTGGTCGTTACTCCCTTGCACTTGACCTCATAGTTTCTCTCCCTCAACGACCACCCCACACAGTGGGGGCTGCCCATCCGACAGGTGGCACTTCTCCTCACTTGTCCTCACCCACCAGACTGGCAGGGCCCCGAAGGGGGATTGGGAGGCAGAACTTCTTGCCTCCCAAATTCCATGAGCAGCCTCCCCCCATCATACCTTTTCCTCCCCTTTTTCTTAACCAAGGGTGGCTATAACCTGACATCCATCTCGGACTCCATGGCTGCCTGCACCCGTTCCCTCCTTGGGGACCCGCCACCCCTGCTAACCCTGTCGCGGCCCCCGCTCTCAGGGGCCCTGGCCTCCATCACTGAGACCATCCACGTCCATCGCAGATACTGGCGCAGCTTGCGGGTCATGAGTGAGCAGGCACAGGGAGCGGGGGGCGCTGGGGGGGGCTTGGCAGAGGGCAGGGATCAGAGGCAGGATGGGGGAGAGCACCCACACTCAAGGATCTCCCTCCCGTGGTTCCAGAGGTCGAAGACAAGGAGGGACCCCCCAGTTCTAAGTCTATCGCCAAGAAGGCGACCCAGCCAGCCAACCGTGGGTCAGCTGTGGGGATGACCGCACCAGACGGGAACATTCTGGATGCAGACGCAGAGAAGGCTACCTCAGCATCATCCGTGGCCGTGTCCACTCCAGACCAGGCTAAGTCAGAGACTGCTGTGGTGGATCTCAGACGCAACCAAACCTTGGAGGCTCCCACCGGGGAAGACCAGACCCCCTCAGAGGCAGCCACAGGAGGGGCCACGGCAGAGACCCCCTCAGAGGGAGCCACAGGAGGGGTCACGGCAGAGACCCCCTCAGAGGGAGCCACAGGAGGGGCCACGGCAGAGATCCCCTCAGAGGCAGCCACAGGAGGGGTCATGGCAGAGACCCCCTCAGAGGGAGCCACAGGAGGGGCCACGGCAGACCAGATCCCCTCAGGGGCAGCCACGGAAGGAGCCACGGTGGTCCAGATCCCCTCAGAGGGAGCTGTGGGGGGAGCTGAGGTGATCAAAATCCCTCCAGCCTTATGTACTGACAACCAGACCCCTCCAGCTTCTCCTGCACGAGGAGCCACACCCCAAATATCCCCCAGTAAGCTGGTGGAGAATCTCAGCACCTTGGACCTAAACAGCGAGGCTCAGGTAAGACCCACCACACCCAGGCAGGGGGGAGGAAGGGCCAAGAACCTGGCCTCTCAGATGCATCTCTTAACCCCTGTGCATCCAGGCAACCGCAGAATCTCAGATCCCAGAAGACGAGGGGCTGCTGGGAGAGGCAGCGGGAGGGCAGGACAGGGATGCTTTCGTGCCGACCCAGAGCTCTGGGGACCATGCTGACGCTGACCAGGTGAGCTCAGGGCTCAAGGGGAAGGCCATGGCGTCCTTCTCTGGCCCGTACGTGCCTCCAGGTGGGAGCATGCGGTGTAGGGACACGTAACAGGGAGATGGAGTTCCTAGCTGACTCGGCGTCACCCACTCCAGGTCGTGCTTTATGCTGTGACACCGCTGCCCTGGTGTCCTCATTTGGTGGCCGTACGCCCTGTACCTGACACGGGCCTGGACGTGGCCCAGCCTTGTCGGGACTGCGGCACACTCCAGGAGAACTGGGTCTGTCTGTCTTGCTACCAGGTAGGCAGCGGCCCAAGGGAGCGGGGCGGAGGTCAGCCCAGGGGCGGCGGCTGCTGACCCCCCACCCGGCACTGCGTCCCCAACCTCAGGTCTACTGTGGCCGTTACGTCGGCGCCCATATGCTCCAACACCATGAAGTCTCCGGACACCCGCTGGTGCTCAGCTACGTCGACTTGTCTACCTGGTGTTACAGCTGTGAGGCCTACGTCCACCACCAGGTGGGTCCGGGACAGCCCCGAGAACGCGCACGCGCGTGCACACATGCGCTCACACGCTCCTCTTCTGGGCTGGGGTAAGGGGCGATCAGAGAATGCCAGAGAAAGGTCGTCGACGGCTGCTGTCGGGGAGCCCCCTGGCTGAGGCAGAGGGGTCCTCACTCTCTCTAAGCTACCCCCTCTTGCGTCCTCAGGCTCTCCTGGATGTGAAGAACGTCGCTCACCAGAACAAGTTTGGGGAGCGCATACCCCACTCACACTAAATCTCAGAACGTGCTCCCCTTCTCCATCTTCGAGGACCTGGATGAGGGGCAGCGTCACTCCATCCCATCCCGGAGACACTTTTCACCTCCCTGAGGGTGCCAATTTAAGCCTAAATGCTTGTCAGAGGACTGCGATGATCAGTTGTAAATCTCCCTCTGCTCACTGCCGATTTGAGGGACTCCATCTACTCTGCCCTGGAACAAAAGGGGGGCAGGTCAGTGGTCCCAAGGGAGGGCCGATAACACGAAGCTGATAACTTTGGAGGGAGGGGGACCAACTGACAATATATGGCAGAGCTGCATTTGTAATAAAGGACAAGCTGTTACGAAACCTGGAGTGAGCCTTTTAATCTTAAGCCCACACCCCCTGGCAAGCCCTGGTCTGATGAGTAATAAAGGAATGAGGGCATGGGTCTCTGTTGGGTCCACCCCTGCCCATGCCGGGTCCAAAACACTGGCAATCGGGCAGGCGGCTTGACTGGCTCGGCTCTAGATTAAATGGTGGAATTCTGGAACAAATGAGTGCCTGCCTCAGAAATAGCCTCACAGGCGGTCCCGGCTATGCCCCGGACCAGGAAGGCAAGACGGCCATCAGGAAGTAGCCTCCCCAGGCCTCAGTCTCCCCGTCTGTCCTCTTGTCCTCATTTGGGTGTGTGTGGTCTAGGTCTCACATACTCGGTTGGTCATGGGTAACCTCCTGGGGGAAGGACTGCCTATCATTGACCAGCGGTGAGGAACTGGAGGAGAGTTTGGGTGTCTTGTTTCTCTCACATAATGAGAATTTCTTTGGCAACTTAGAACAGTTCAGGCTGAGGTTTCTTAGACTTTTTTTCTCCCCCCCACCCACCCCCCGCAGTCACCTTATGAACCCAAGATACCCACCAGAGCCCTGCCCAGTCAAGAAGAAGGGGAAGGGGGCTGTGGCTACCTCAGTCATGCCTCTTTTAAGGAGCATTCTGGATGCCCCCCCCCCAACAACTTTGCCTTCCATCTCATTGGTCAGACCTGTGTCACATGGCTGCCATAGCTGCAAGGGAGTCTGGGAAATGTTTGCCCTTGACACCCATCCACCTCAAATCAGGTTCCCAAGGCCCTGACACAATAACCCTCCCCTGCAACTCCTTCCCTCCAGAAACAGGCACAACCCTCTCCCCGCCCCCCCCCCCCCAGAGCTACCTTCCAGAAAGCCTGCTTGAGGCCCTCATGAGGCCTAAGCCAAAATCTGGCCTCTCAGGTAAAAAATGCTACACCCTGCACATGCCAAAAACACGGAATCACCTCCCAGATGGGGGCAAGGTAAGGGAGAAGCGCAGCAGGGGGTACACAGGGAGGTCCCGCCGCAGGCTCCGCGCACCCCAAGACCACCTCCTTTGCGCCCTGCTGCTGGTTCCTGGCGGGGGCAGCACCCCGCACTCACCCCCGGGGAGGGGAGGGGGGCGTGCCAGTGGAGGGGCCTGGGAGCTACGTTGCGCATGCGTCCTCCCTCTACCCTCCCGCCCCCCGCCTCCCCCAGACCCGTTGGGGCGGGGTGGGAGCATCTCCTCCTCCGTCAGTCCTGTCAGAGCTGCGGTGGGTTCGGGTCCGAGTGCTCCCGCCTTTCCCAGAACCGAGGTGAGCCGGGCCGCCAGGCCTCCAGCCCCCAACCCCAAGCGGGAAGGCCTTTCTGTGGTGGGCTGTGGGGGCGCGACGGAGGTGGGCTTTGAGGGGGGCCCTTCCCCTACCTCCTCCCATTTTCAGGGGCCAGCACCAACCCCCAGCCCCTCGCTCGGGGGCGCCTTGGTGGAGAAACACATGGGTGCGGGGGACCGCGACCAGCGGGAAGCGGGGACTGCAAGCCCGAGCCTCGGGATTGGGGCGCCCCGGCCCCCTAGAAAGAACCAGGCTGGGCCTGCCAGAGCACAGGGGACAGCTTTAGGGGAAAACCTGTGGGTCCCCCAGCCGCCCCTCCCCTGAGTCAAGGGAACCGTGGCCTGGCGCGGGTGTCCTTTTGTAGGGGCTCACGTTCCCGCGCCTCCCTCCCCTTGATGCGCACCCCGGGATTCTGGACGAATCTGGGGGTCGGGGGGGGCTCCAGGACGGGATCGCGGGGTCTCGAGGGCCCTAAGGGGACGCTTGTAGCTCGCGGCCCACAACAAGTGGCCCAGTGTCACTGGGGGGGAGGGGGCGAGACCCCCGCTGTCGTCGGTCGGGACCCCGGCGGGCGTCACGGGGGGGGGGGGCGTGGAGACCCCCGCTGCCATCGGTCGGGTCCCTGGCGGGCAGTTTGGCCTCCAGCCGCTAAACCGCCACCGCCACCTCGCTTGCCCGGGCCTCGCCGTTCCGCGCCGACACGGTGGCCTGGGTGGGGATGGTCCAGCCTCTCGAGGGTGGTGGGAAGAGTCGCGGGGCCGTCGGGCGGCTCCCCTGCTGCAGGCCCAGGTCCCGGGAAATCATTCCTGCAGCTCCTTACCGCTCCCGGAGCCCTTTCCTAAGGGGAAGCGCCCGTCTCGCGTGTCCCTGGCCTCAGGCGGGGGCACTCAAGGATTCCCAGCTGCCCGGACCCCAAACTCGAGAGTTAGCCTTCCCCGCTCCCTCCCCACCCCTTCGCACCGCCTTTGACTCTCAGAGCAAATCCTGGCAGTTAGGTCCGCCTTAGAATCGATGGCCTTGGACCACTGCACCTCGCCTTCACCTCTCATTTTGTCCTCGCTGCCACATCTTCTCCCTTTCTGTCCCCAAAGCGTCCGAGGGTCCCGCCCCCCAAAGCTCTGTCCTCAGTTTACCTCTCTTAACCGTGGCCCCCTTTCTTTGTTATTAGAGCCAGAGCATCTAATAACAATTGCCAGGAGTCTCTCTGGGTCGAGGACCTCACAGTTGGATCCCCATCTGGGACCTTCCCCACCCCCCCAACTCTGACCTCCAGATCCCAAATTCAACAGAACCCCCCACAGATGCCTGGAACCCGCCATCTGCCCCCAAACTGCCATTCTCCCCAGGTTTCCAGAGAAACTCGGGGTAGAGGCCATTATGATGGATTTCCTGAGGCCACACACTGAACCGGGACCAGGATGTGTATTGAATAAGTTTAATGGTAATTTGCTATTAATAGCTAGCACTAATTGAGCACCTGCTGTGTGCCCATCCTCTCCTACCTGCATGATAATTTACTTGCTTATCTTGTTGATTGTCTCCTTCTCACTTCCAGAATCTAATCCTCGCAAGGGCAGGGATTTTAGTCTATTTTGTTCTTTGCCACCTCCCCACCCCCCCCCCACCTCCCACCTTCGTTCCGAACACACATCACAATGCCCGGCTCGCCGGAAGGTGCTGGAAATAATGCATGAAAATTAAATAATAATAAAGAGGCCTAACATTAACCGAGCACCTACTGCCTGTTTACCACCTATCCTTGCAGGATATTTGCTGATTTATCTTTGTTGTTGTCTGTTTTCCTGACTACAATGTCACGTTCCTGGGGGCCGGGGCTTGCTAACTATTTTAACTATTTTCCCCAGTTGTTTGTCCTTGCCACACAGGGGGTTCTCAATAGCTGCATGCTGAATGCGTAAGAAAGACTAAATTCTAATGCTAATGGCCAACCGACCTCATAATTTGCCGATTTATTTGATTTATTGTCCCCACCTTTTAGAATACAAACTCCCTGGGGACAGGAATGTCGCTCGGCATGTAATGTGTGACCGGAACAATGCCGGGCTTGGGGATCAACAATGATACGATCCAAAACCAAAATCAAAACTGGCCCAAATCCCCGCGCCCCCCTCCCCGGGAAGGGGGAGGGACTGCTAATGGGCAGGAGCTTTCTTTTCCGGGTGATGAAAATGTTCTTAGATTACGGTGATAGTTGCACAACAGTGTGAATATGCTAAAAAAGAAAAAAAAAAAGTCGAGTCGTGCACTTTAACTAGATTAACTGTGCTATAGAAATTACAACCAAGTAAAGCTGCTCTTAAAATCCGCGCCTTCACATAGAGGGAATGAGACGGACAGAGATTAAGCAACATAAATAAGGTATATAGCCTAATAGAGGGTGATTTGCACACACCTAGGCACTTAGTAAATGTTGATTTCGTGACACCCAGCTGACCCCTTGTCCCCGATGGTCTTGCCTAACGTCCCCCCCCGCCCCTCCCCCTTATCTCTTCTTTTTCCCTTGCAGGGCCTGCCGTCTGCATCCCTTCCCTGAGCTAGCCCACCGGGGGAAATGGCGCTGCCGAGAAACCCTAACACGTTTGATCTGGGCCTGGGCACTTGGAGCCTGAGCTCCCAGGAGGAGAGCCAGAGGGCTCGGGCTCCCTCCAAGAGTGTCGGCAAGCAGCTACCCGAGTACAAGGCGGTGGTGGTGGGCGCGAGCGGCGTGGGAAAGAGTGCGCTCACCATCCAGTTGAATCACCAGTGCTTCGTGGAAGACCACGACCCCACGATCCAGGATTCCTACTGGAAGGAGGTGGCCCTGGGCCACGGGGGCTGCATTCTGAATGTGCTGGACACGGCAGGGCAGGCCACTCACAGGGCCCTGCGTGACCAGTGTGTGGCCATTGGGGATGGCGTGCTGGGGGTCTTCGCCCTGGATGACCCCTCGTCGCTGGCCCAGCTGCAGCAGATGCGGGCCACCTGGGGCCCTCACCGCACCCAGCCCCTTGTCCTTGTGGGCAACAAGTGTGACCTCGTGAGCACCCCCGGAGATGCCCGGGCCGCCGCGGCAGCCCTTGCGAAGAGCTGGGGGGCCCCCTTCGTGGAGACCTCCGCCAAGACACGGCAAGGCGTAGAGGAAGCCTTTACCCTGCTCATCCAGGAGATCCAAAAAGTCCGGGAGGCCATGGCAAAGGAGGCCATGGCCGGGCCCAGTGGGGATAAGAGCCGGCATCAGAAGGCCATGTGCCGCTGCGGCTGCTCTGTGGCCTGAAGATCTCCTGTCAGGAAGAGCGGCCTGCCCCCAGGCCAGGGGGTGGTTCCTAGGTGGGAGACTCACCCCTCCCCCGTGCCCCCCCCCAGCAACTAGCGGCGAGGGACACTGTTGGTGTGGGGGGCGGGAGATGAATCCCTCTGTCGTTTTTGCTGACGGGCGTTCGGTATCGTGCAGCATCATATTGGTTACTGGCCAGCGAAGAGATTGTGAACCAAATTAAATAAATGGTGTTCTCAGGTTTCCAAGCTGCCTCAGTGCCAAGTGTTCCGTGGGTGGGAGTGAAACTGGGGAGACCGTTCCTTGAATGGTGAGAAATCTTTCATTCAAGAAATGCGGGGGGGGGGAGCCCCACTGGGTGGCAGGCCCTGCTTTGGGTGCAAAGGGTGTAGAGGCGAGCAAGACACTTAGAAATCCCTGCCCTCGTAGATACAACCTAAGACTGTGTTAACAGCGAGTGTGGGAATAAAGAAGGACAGGGGTCAAGGAAAGCCTTACTTGAGTAGGGGCCATTGGCCCGATTTCCCTGCCTTGACAACGCTTTCTTCATGACCTGGAGGCCCAGGTTTGAATTTCTCAGGCAGAGTCCCAAGCCGCATACCGGGGTGTGTGTGGGGGGGTGTGGTTATCGGTCCCTGGCCTGCAGCCCACTGCCTCTCTTCCAGCTGGTAGCCTTTCCCCCAGAGCAGGAAGGCTCGTGGGTGACTGTGGCCAGCACAGCCCAAACTACTCATGCCTGACGGCTGCCCCTTGATCCTCAGAAGGATGGGCCCCAGGAAAATGCTGCTGCGGGCCCTGAAAGTGTCCTCAGAGCCTTGTGGAGTGGGGCCCGGGATTGGGATGGGGCGGTTACTGCCATTGTCCTTATGGATGGCTCCCCCAGTGAGAAGAAGGGCAGAGAGTGGGGGAGGGGGACTCTAAAGCCGTGACCCCGGGCAGGGGCCCCTCTGCCTTTGTCTGAGGGCTACAGCCACCACTCAGCCCACCGCCCCCCCCCCCAACTGCCACACTGGACAAGCACAGAGCTGCTTCAGATCGCATTTATTGTGGGGCCAAAGGCGGGGATCATGGGGTTCGAGGGCAGCAACTGCGGCTGACGGGGCAAGCCGCTCTCAGTGTGCCCACGGGGAGAAGTTGGGGTGTTGGGGTGGGGTGGTCCTGGGCCCCCGGGGGCGCAGGATCCGGGCGGTGCTCAGGGGGGCAGGAGGCGGCGCACCGGCGCCTGGGGCGAGGGGTTCTCCAGGCGCTTCACCCGCAGCAGGGCCCCCAGCACGCCCTCAGGGGGCACCTCCGGGCCCAGATCCTGGTCGGCGGCACGGCGGAGGCGGCGCGGGGCAGCCACAGCCTCGGGATCCGCGCTCCCCGCCAGGATCCGTCCCAACAAGTACCTGCAGGAGAGCCGGGAGGAAGGCGATGAGCGTGTGTCCGCGCATCAACGTCGCTGCCCTAGGACCCAGACGGCCCTGCAACTCCACACTGCCGGGGAAGCCGGCCCAGAAACCGGACATCGGAGCGCCCCTCCCCGGGACCGACAGTCCCGCTCCCCACTCTCCCCAGCCAAGCGCCTCCGACCTTACACTTTGGCTGGCGGTCCTCACTCCCTCCTAGGATCCCCGGGCCCAGGTGTGGGCTCCACTCTCTAAGGCAGGCCCCTCCCCCCGCCCGCCCCTTGCCGGGGTACCTGAGCAGCTCCGGGTCCACATCGGGCGTCTCGTCGCCGGCGTCCTCGGCCTCTGGGCCGGTGGGGCCGTCGTCGTAGACTGGGGGCCGGGGTCTGAGCGCAGCGGCAGGGGCGGGGGCGGGGACGAGCTGGGCTGCGAGGGCGGCAGGGTCCAGGCGGGCGCGGAGCAGGGCGCGGGCCAGCTGCGCGGCGGGCGCGTCGGGGTCGTCCTCCAGGCCCAGCGCGGGGTCGTTGGTGCGGGGGGAGCTCCAGGCGCGCAGCAGCTGCGCCAGGACGCGCGCCTGCTGATCCTCGGCCTCCTGCGCCTCGGCCCGCGCCCGCTCCTGCCTTTCGGCCTCCAGCAGGTGCGCCAGCGCCCGCGCCAGCTCCTGCACGGCCCCCGCCGCCTCGCCCCGGGGCGCTGCTCGCCGGAAGCGGCGGGGCGCGCCAGCCTCAGCCATGGGGGACGCGGCTGCGCCCAGGCCGCGGGGCTCCTGCCGGAAGACGTGGGAGGGGGGAGATGTCAGCGTCTGTCAGGCCGGGGACCACCGCCGCCACCCAGGGGAGCCCTCTGAACCTCAAACATCCCCAGATGCCGCCCAAGGCACCGCGGCCCCTCAAATATACCCAGACACCCCTAAGGCCACTGGAGACCCCCAAATATGTCCAGGCACACTGAAGACCACCAAAGACCCCTGGATCCTCAACCCCCCAATGATTTCCTAGTGATTCAGGATTTGCCCCAGGGCTGCTGGAGAACAGATGTCTTTATTGGAGGGGTGATGGCGTTTATGACAGCCATAGATTTTTCTCTATTGATGTTGTGGACTATAAGAACCACATTTGCATTTTATAGGTTCTTACTGTTCACTTGTTTTGCCCAAAGGGTAGCAGGGTGTTCTGCACCCTGCATTTGGAAATCTGTCTGGATAAGTACTTTCAGTGCATCTTTTCTCTCTCCCTTTTCTTTCTCCTCCCTCCCTCCCTCCGTATCTCTCTCTCTCCCTCCCTCTCTCTCCCTCCCTCCCTCTCCCTCTCTCTCCCCCTCTCTCTCCCCCTCCCTGTTTTCTCTCTCTCTCTCCCTCCCTCCCTCTCCCTCTCTCTCCCCCTCCCTGTTTTCGTTTCTTTCCTCTGCATTGAATCCCTTTTGTATGGATGCACACATTTTATTCAACCAGTCTTTGACGGATGGACATTTACGGTCTTTCCAATCTTTTGTTATTCCTTTTCTTTTTAATATTTTGTTATCTTTTTTTTAATATTTTGTTATCTTAAGCAATCTCTACACCCCCTGTGGGGCTGGAACTCACAACCCCATAAAGAACCTGGCGCTCTGGTAACTGAGCCAGCCAGCCCCCCTCCCACCCACCCCCAATCTTTTGCTATTCTTGTAATGTTAGAATGAGTAACCTTGTTCATATATTATTTGGCATGTGTGTAGTCTTTCTGTAGAATAAATTACCCAATGATTAATTTTCAATCCAGTTTTAAAGCAATTTCAAAAAGTTTAAGGAAATAAAAACCGGTATCAAAAGTATGAGTAAGGAACAAAAGACCACAAAAATGACCACGAAGATTTGAAAAAGAAACCACCTAGAGCATCTAGAAATATGTTTTAAGTGAAATTCAAAATGAAAAAGGCAAAGGGTGCCGGGCTGGCTCAGGGGGTTGAAGCCTCTGCCTTTGGCTCAGGTCATGATCCCAGAGTCCCACATCGGGGATCCTGCTTCTCCCTCTGCCTGCCGCACCCCCTGCTTGCGCGCACGCTCTCTCTGACAAATAAATAAAATCTTTAAAAAAAGAAAACACATATAAATCTGACTGCATTAAAATTAAGGATTTCTTTTTATCTCAGGACACCATAAAAGAATGAACAGTCAAACCAGGGTGGGAGAAGATGCCTGCAACACAAATAGTCAATAAAGGATTAGTGCCCAATATACCAAAAGATGCCGAAAAAGCAAAGAGAAAAACAAGCTAATATACAAATAAGGAGGGGTGCCTGGCTGGCTCAGTCAGAAGAGCTTGTGACTCTTGATCTCAGGGTCGTGAGTTCGAGCCCCACCCATGTGAGGTGTAGAGATTACTTAAATAAAAAATAAAAACTAGATTAAAAATAGGGAAAATTGATGACCAAGTATTTCACAAAAAAGGAAATAAAACGAGTAACTAAATACATGGAAAACAGTAAGCCTCATTAGCAATCAGGAAAATGCAAATTAAAGGGCCAATGAGATACTAAGCATAATGCGTCCCAAAGATCGCCAGAACTCAAACCGACTACTGATGCCCAATGCTGACAAGGCTGTGGGAAAAAAGGAAACTCTCATACATTGCCGATGGGAATTCAGTTGCCAAAATAACTTTGAAAAACAGTTCAGCAATGTCTAAAAAGTTGCACAGATCCTATGACCCACTCCCAGGGTAGCTTTTGTACGTATACTAATGGACCCAAGTTCTTGAAAAATCCCATCGGGCACTGTTTGTGACAGTGTTGAAGTGGACAGGGGCGGGGGGAAGCCTGGAAGCCGCCCAAATGTCTACTGACGTATTGAGAATGCATGTATGAATCATGATATACTCAGACACTGACGATATCCTCAGAAAATGAAATATTAGGCAGCAATAAAAATAAATGAATTACGGCCACGCACTGCAATGTGCAAATGTGGATGGTGGATGCGTTTCACAGCCGATGCAGAGCCAAAAAAGAAAAAAAAAAAAAAGCAAGTTAACGAATTCCACTGCAGGCTGAGATGACCGGACGCCCCGATGACTTCCTAGTGACCCCTAGTGACTAAAAGGAGCCTGATGCCTGGTATGATTCCATTTCTATGAGGAAAGGCTAAACAACAGATTGTTTAGACCTACACACATATGTGATAAGCTACAAACAAAAGTAAGGAATCAATGAACAGAAAATACAGGACAATGATTAGGGAGCAGGGGCGTTGCTGTGCGCAGGGGGCCCCCAGGGGTTTCTAACTATGGGTCATGCTCTATTTCTTAACCTGAGTGGTGGGTATGCACATGGGTTATTTTATCATTATTCCTTACATCATACATGTATGTTAACCATATTATATCATATGTAAAATATTTAATCATGTTTTATTTTTTTCTTTTAAAGATTTTATTTATTCATTTGACAGAGAGAGAGATCACAAATAGGCAGAGGCAGGCAGAGAGAGAGGGGGAAGCAGGCTCCCTGCCGAGCAGAGAGGCCGATGCGGGGCTCGATCCCAGGACCCTGAGATCATGACCTGAGCCGAAGGCAGAGGCTTTAACCCACTGAGCCACCCAGGCGCCCTTTAATAATGTTTTAAATCTCCCATCCCTGACGAGTTGGAAGAGGACGTGCTCAGGTGCTCTGGGCATCCACCACCCCTTAGCCCCGGGAGAATCACACACTCACTGGCAATCACAACCTCACACCCTCGCATTGGCTAGCAAGACTGGAGATGTCACACGCGCAATCCGACGTTGCCACAGCCGCACACGAGGAACTGCACAGGTTCACCGACGCGGCTGCCCATGCGGTCACAATGGCCAAGCTACCAGATGTAAGGACACGCACCACCTTTAAAGACACAATGCAGCCCGGAGACATCATGGCTCCTCTCCCCACAATGACACAGCTTCATAAAGGGACAGGGAGAAAAGGCCTCCTGAACACCCATACAAAATCCTAGTCGCTTGTCCAACAGAACCAAAATGGGATGTGCACATGGGGCTGCAAAGCCCACTCCCATCTAAGGAACGAAATCACACGCACGCACACACACACACACACGGACACGCCCATAGGTCAGCCATCCCCACAGGATTTACAAACACACGGTGTCCCTGAGACGAGTCAAACGCAGGAACACCCCCAGCATCACACTCACTGCACACCACCCACAGCGGCGCCCCTGTAGGGACGCGCGGTAGCGCTGACATCAAAGGACACGCACTTACACGGCCAGCACAGGCTCACGCCCCAATCAGCGCATCTCGCGCACGGTGACCGGGGCGCGCACCCCCTTCCCTCATGCGCGCTCGTCCCACCGACAGCGCCACAGGCCACCTGCTGGGCGAGGCCGGGCCCGCCGGGGGTGACAAGGGTGCGCAGGGCGTGGCTGCCAGCTGAGCCCCGCACACCCGGACAGAGTCCCGCATGGCCTGGGCGCGGACTGGCGGAGGCCCCCGGGCCCCCTCTGGCCGATGTTCCCGCACGTCCGAGAGCAGGCGGGGCCCTGCGAGGACGAGCGGCCAGCAGCCGAGCCCAGACCCTCGCCCGCAGCATCCTCCCGCCCACCCCCACCCGGTGCCCGACCGGTGTCGCACCTTTACCGGCCGCGCGCAGAACGCGGGGGGCGGCCGTAGTAAGCCCAACAGCAGCAGCACCAAAAGGCCGACGCCCCCGGCCCGCGGCCCGCCGAGCAGCGGCGACCACGCCATGCTGCCCCAGCGAGCCGGGCTCCGGACGGGCGGACTGGCTGGCAAATGCGCAGCGCTGGGGCGAGCCGGCAAGGCTGCGGTGCTCTGCGGCTGCGCGCGCCGGGGAAGCCGGCCCTCCCCCTGCCCACACCCCCCCACCCCCTGTCTCTGGCCACTCTACGCAGGCGCAGCCCGGGAGCTCCAGCAGCCCCTCCATCCTGCCCGTCGCCATGGAGATGCCCAAGGGGCAAGGTGGTAAGCTGGAGCCTGCGCTGGCGGTTGCCATGGCAGTCGGAGGGCAGTTACCGGGGCAACAGACCTTGCTGTCCCTTAGCAGACAGGCAGGCGAAATTGACTCAGTGGAGTGGAGTAGGGATCGGGTCCCCACCTCTCCCTCCCTGGGGAGGAGACGTATGACTTTGTTCACTGGATAAACAGTTCCTCGCTGCTATGGATGAGGATAGATACATAAATAAATAGATTTCACCCATATATTGTTCCAGAAATGGTTTCAAGCCACTTAAAATGACACAGCAAAGGATACAAAACTTTGGTAAAATTTGAGTAGACATTGGGCAAAAAAAAAAAAATGTGGGGAAGGGAATGTTAGAGGTTATTTCTGGGTGGGGAGATAGATAATGGTTTGTCACTCTCTCCTTTACACTTCTCTCTGTTATTTGAAAAAAAAATGTTGCAATGAATATGCATCACTATTAAAATGCGATAAACATAAAGATATTTTCATTTAGGAATTAAAACAAAGTATAGGGGCTCCTGGGTGGCTCAGTCAGTTAAGCGTCCACCCTCAGCTCAGGTCATGATCTCAGGGCCCTGGGATGGAGCCCCGCATCGGGCTCCCTGCTCAGCAGGGAGTTTGCTTCTCCCTCACCCTCTGTGCTCTCTCGCTCTCTCGCTCTCTCTCAAATAAATAAATGGATCTTTAAAGGATTAAAGTATGGTAACATGGCACAAATTAAAAGTGAAGAAAGATACCTTGATGCTGCTGTGAGTGTATCTAATCCATTGATTCTGTCTCCATCTCTTCCGTATTACAAACAACTTTACAAGGAAAATCATTATAAACATCCCTTTATGGTCCTGAAGAAGATGTTCCCAGCGATGGGGTGATGGACGCATGTGGTTTTTTTTTTTTTTTAAGATTTTATTATTGGGGCACCTGGGTGGCTCAGTGGGTTAAAGCCTCTGCCTTTGGCTCAGGTCATGATCTCAGGGTCCTGGGATCGCCCACATTGGGCTCTGCTCGGCGGGGAGCCTGCTTTCCCCTCTCTCTCTGCCTGCCTCTCTG
Source organism: Nasua narica (assembly GCA_028533885.1). Lineage (NCBI taxonomy): Eukaryota > Metazoa > Chordata > Mammalia > Carnivora > Procyonidae > Nasua > Nasua narica. The sequence continues at coordinate 37,376,560 of CM052801.1, forward strand.
CCTACTTGTAATCTCTCTCTATGTCAGATGCTTAATGACTGAGCCACCCAAGTGCCCCAAAGGACACATGTTTACAGTGGTTCCCATGATCCTTGCTTCTGGTGTCCGGTCTTGTGTAATCCCCTCCTCTTTGAAAGTGTGCATGAACAAAGGTGACCAGATATATGTGATAGCATGTACATAATTACATTAGAAATGAGGCTGGTGGGGCGTCTGAGTGGCTCAGTCAGTTAAGCATCTGCCTTCAGCTCAGCTCATGATCCCAGGGTCCTGGGATGGAGCCCTGCATCCAGCTCCCTGCTCCTGGGGGGGGGGGGGACTGCTTCTCCCTCTCCCTCTGCCTGCTGCTCCCCCTGCTTGTGCTCGCTCTCTCTGTCAAATAAAATCAAGAAAGAAAGAAAAAAGAAATGAGATTGGAACTGTTATGGGCGGGAGAGTCAGCCTTGGGTGAATGGGGGTGTTGGTTCTTGGATTCCCTGTGAAAGATTTGCATGAGGATCCACACTCAAAGGCAGCCAGAAGGAAGGTAGCAAGCACCAAGCGGTTTAATAAGGACAATACGCACTCAAGAATGGAGACTGGGCAGGCCTCAAAGTGGTGACTCCACCAGGTTAGAGACGTCTTTTCTTTTTATGGTTGTATATGGGTCATAGTAGGGTGCTCTCTGACTGGGGTTGTTTCCAAATCATCTAAGGGACTCCTCCTACCAGTTGGGGAGGGGGGTTGGCCCTACAAGGTTCTTGCTGGAAGTGCTATGGCCATCTTTCCCTATGGGGCGGGGGCATTGAAACTGGGCACAGACTGGTGGCTGGACCTCAGGCCACGCTAGGGGTGTACTATATAACGTAAATATATTAAAATGAAGCTATAGGTTACCCTAGCCTCAGGTGGCGAGAAAGAGAGGTAGCCTCTAGGAACCGAAGGTGGTTCTAGGGGACAGCCAGCAAGAAATCAAAGCCCCCAGTCCTTCACCTACAAGGAACCAAATTTTTTTTTAAAGATTTTTATTTATTTATTTGACAGAGAGAGATCACAAGTAGGCAGAGAGAGAGAGAGAGAGGGGAAGCAGGCTCCCCGCCAAGCAGAGAGCCCAACGTGGGGCTTGATCCCAGGACCCTGAGATCATGACCCGAGCTGAAGGCAGAGGCTTTAACCCACCCAGGCGCCCCGCAAATTTTTTTTTAAAGATTTTTTTTATTTATTTGGCAGAGAGAGACACAGCGAGAGAGGGAACACAAGCAGGGGGAGTGGGAGATGGAGAAGCAGGCTTCCTGCTGAGCAGGGAGCCTGATATGGGCTTGATCCCAGGACCCCAGGGTCACAACTGTAGCCAAAGGCTGATGCCCAGTGACTGAGCCACCCAGGCGCCTCAAGGGACTGAGTTCTGTCAATGGCCAGAGTAAGCTTGGCTCCTTCCCCAGTCAGGCCTCATATGAGACTGCAGCCCTTGTCAACACCTTCATTTCAGCTTCGTGAGGCCTGAAGCAGAGATCCCAGTTAAGCCACGTCCTGACACCTGACCCACAGAAACTGTGAACTAATGTTGTTGTAAGTCTGTTGTTTTAAGCTGAGAAGTAACATAGCATCAACAAACTAGGAATAGGGGCCCCTGGGTGGCTTGATTGTTAGCATCTGCCTTCGGCTCAAGTCGTGATCCTGGTGTCCTGGGATCGAGCCCCATATCATAGTCCCTGCTCAGCAGGGAGCCTGCTTCTCCTTCTCCAGTTCTCCCGTGCTTGTGTTCCCTTTCTCACTACCTCTCTCTGTAATAAATAAGTAAAATCTTTAAAAAAAAAAAAAAGTAGGAATAGAAGAGAACATCTTCAACCTGATGAAGGACAAAAGCCCACTGCTAACATGTACTTAACAGTGAAAGACTGAAAGCTTTCTCCCCAGGGATCAGGATCAAGACAAGGATGTTCCAAGGGTACTTGGCTGGCTCAGTCAGTAGAGCACGTGACTCTTGATCTCGGGGTGGTGAGTTCAAGCCCCACATCGGGTGTAGGGCTTACTTAAAAAAAAAAAAAAGATAAGGATGTTCCCTCTCGCTTTTACTTGACATTGTACTGAAGGTTCTAGCCAGGGCACTTGGGCAGGAAGAAAAAACATCCGCGGTGGAAAGGCAGCAATGAAATTATTTCCATTTGCAAATGATGTGACCTTATACGTAGATAATCTAAAAGGATCTACAACAAAACCATTAGAATTAATAGAAGAGATCAACGAGGTTGCAGGATATAAGATCAATATTATAAAACTCAATTGTATTTCTATACACGAGCAACGAACCATCCAAAATGAAAGAAAACAATTCCATTTGCAATACCGTCAAAAAGAATAAAAGCACTTAGAAACAAAATAAGGGCAAGACTGTAGCATGAAAACCACGAAAACCATCTAACACAAGCTCAATTCCCATAATCACTTACATCCAATACCCCGTTTTTAGACACTCCATGGTTCCCCATGGGATGTGGTCTCCCTCATTGCAGCAAGCTAATAAACCAAATTTGGTTTGACTGCAGCTGTCTTCCTGATGGTCTTTGACTGATGGGCATTAACACAAGTGCAGAAGGTTTCGCTGAGATTGGGCAGAAACCCTCACTGTCCTACTCTGTTCTTAGACCTTCAACTCTAAGTTGAACGGTGCACATATCTAACCTCCAGCTAATTGATTCACCTCCCTGCCCATACTTGGCTGGGAAGTAAGTTCACAGAGACTTGACTATAGACATTTCATTGAGGTCCTCTGCATTGGATTCGTTTTGTTTGTTTTCCTAGGAATAAGGATACCCCAGACTTTGGTCATCTGGTCAGATACGTATTGTTACTCGGTAAAATTGCTTTCTAGCTTTCTAGCACCTGTTCCTGGGTCTGTCCAATTGTATATGTGACACATGTAAATGTTATATTTGGTTACATAGTTGACCGTTCCTTGACAACAAAAGGAAAAGCCTATAGGAAGAGAAAGAGCATAGCCCTGGCATTTATTCTCAAATTGGCACTAGGGGCTGAGGAGTCCCTGTTTCCTCAGACCAGCATCCTTTGGACAAACACGCCTTGGATCACCATCAGAAAATCCGATGTGGAAGCAGTCTCAAATAGATGTTTGTACACACATGTTCCTAGCAGCGCTATTCACAACAGGTAAACATGGAAGGAACCCAAGCGTCTGTTGGTGGATGAGTGGCAGTTTAAAGATTTTATTTATTTATTTGACACAGAGAGAGAGAGATCACACATAGGCAGAGAGGCGGGCAGAGAGAAGGGGAAGCAGGCTCCCTGCCAAGCAGAGAGCCCGATGCGGGGCTCGATCTCAGGACCCTGAGATCATGATGTGAGCCGAAGACAGAGGCTTTAACCCCCTGAGCCACCCAGGCGCCCCTCTACAATGGAATATTATTCAGCCTTTAAGGAAGGAATTCTGACACATGTGACAACACAGATGAACACTGAGGACATTATGTGAGATAAACCAGTCCCCAAAAGAGGAATACTGAAGGAGTCTACTTACATGACGTACTTAGAAGAGTCAAAATCATAGAGACAGAAAGTAGAATGGTGGGTTACCAGGGGCTATGGGGGAGAGGAGAATAGGGAGTTAGTGGTTAATGAGTACAGGGCTTCCGGTTTTTCTTAAAATAGTTTATTTTTTAAATTTTTTAATTTTATTTAATTAATTTATCTATTTGAGAGAGAGCATGCTCCAGCACGAGCAGGGTGGGGGACGAAGGGAGAAGGAGGGGCAGAGGGAGAAGCAGACTCCCCGCTGAGCAGGGAGCCTGGACCTCAGGGCTCGATCCCAAGACCCTGGGATCATGACCCGAGCTGAAGGCAGGTGCTTAACCGATTGAGCCACCCAGGCGCCCCTGAGGTTTCAGTTTTGTAAGATGAAAAGAGTTACGGAGATGGGTGGTGGTGATATTGTGCAATATTATGAACGTATTTAATACTATCGAAACGTACACTTAAGATAGTAAAGATGGGGGGACGCCTGAGTGGCTCCATGGGTTAGGGCCTCTGCCTTCGGCTCGGGTCGTGGTCTCGGGGTCCTGGGATCGGGCCCCGCATCGGGCTCTCTGCTCGGCGGGGAGCCTGCTTCTCCCTCTCCCTCTGCCTGCCTCTCTGCCTGCTTGTGATCTCTCTCTCTGTCAGGTAAATAAATAAAATCTTTAAAAAAAAAAGATAGTAAAGATGGTACATTTTATGTTCTGTGTATTTCACTGCAATAAAACAAACAAAACTTACATTAAAAAAAAAAAAAACTTACATGAATTTCTTCTTCAGGCTTGTCTTTGTGTCCCTGAGGATTGCTTTGTTTAATTTCATCCACTCAGAGCCAGGAAGGTTTTTATTCCTGGCCCATGACTCTGAGGATTGGCCTTTAGCGGGAATCTGGAGATGCCAGCTACACAACACGCCCCCCCCCCTTATGGAGCACTGCGATTTTCGTGGGATCTTCTCAGTCAAAAAGTGTGCCTTTCAGGCCAAGCACCTGTGTCCTTCATGTTTTTTCACCGGAATGTCAACACATTCTAACTTTATCTAACTGCAACTGGCATAATTTCACCGGGGAAATTTCAAAATCGCAGTAACTACTTTGGGAAACTTCTGCCATGAACAAGATTGTTCATTTGAGGGCTACCTTAGAACAAAAAGGGCAGCTGGGGCAACTGCGGTGGCTCAGTGGGTTTAACATCTGACTCTTGATCTCAGCTCAGGTCTTGATCTCAGGGTCGGCAGTTCAAGGCCCTCACTGGGTTTCACACTGGGCGTGGCACCCACTTAAAAAAGAAAATTTATAAAGTTTTTAAAAAGAGCAAACAAAAAGGGCAGAAATCCACATGAAGAGATGGCTTGTTTCATCTATCTAAGAGAGAGAGCATTATGTTTAACAAAGGATACACCATTCTCTTCATTTCTATATTTGGGGAAAAAAGAGTGCGGATTTTTAAGATTTTATTTATTTATTTATTTATTTATTTATTTATTTATTTATTAGAGAGAGAGAGAGCGTGCACGATCCAAAGCAGGGGGAGGGGCAAAGTGGGAGAGAGAGAGGAGGAAAAATCCTCAGACTCCTAGCCAGGCATGGAGCCTGCAGGGGTGGGGTGGCAGCGGGTTCCATCCCATGACCCTGAAATCACCACCCCAGCCGAAACCAATTTGGACACTTAACTGACCGACCCACTTGACTTTTTTTTTTAAGATTGATTTATTGGGCACCCGATCGGCTCAGTGGGTTAAAGCCTCTGCCTTCGGCTCAGTCGTGGTCTTGGGGTCCTGGGATCGAGCCCTGCATCGGGCTCTCTGCTCAGCAGGGAGCCTGCTTCCCCCTCTCTCTGCCTACTTGTGTTCTGTATCAAATAAATAAATAAAATCTTTTAAAAAATAAAGATTTATTGGGGCCCCTGGGTGGCGCAGTTGGTTGGGCGACTGCCTTCGGCTCAGGTCATGATCCCGGAGTCCCGGGATCGAGTCCCACATTGGGCTCCCAGCTCCATGGGGAGTCCGCTTCTCTCTCACTCTCTCTCTCTTTCCTGATGAATAAATAAATAAAATCTTAAAAAAAAATAAAGATTTATTTATTTGGGAGAGAGAGTGAGCATACATGAGCTTGAGCTGGGGGAGGGGCAGAGGCAGAGGGAGAGAAGCAGACTTCCCGCTGAGCAGGGAGCCCGATGGGCTTGATCCCAGGACCCTGGGATCATGCCCTGAGCCAAAGGCAGACACGTTTGTTTGTTTTTTTTTTTAAAGATTTTATTTATTTATTTGACAGAGAGCGAGAGAGATCACAAGTAGGCAGAGAGGCAGGCAGAGAGAGAGGGGGAAGCAGGCTCCCTGTTGAGCAGAGAGCCCGATGTGGGGCTCGATCCCAGGACCCAGAGCCCATGACCCCAATGGCAACCAAGCACCTTCTACCTAACCAACTGAGGCACCCAGGTACCCCATCTTTTTTTTAATTTTTTATTATTTTATTGGCTCTTTTGAGAAGCGGTTGAGGGGCAGAGGGAGAGAATCCCTTTGATCCCAGGACCCTGGGATCATGACCCGAGCCAAAGGCAGATGCCCGACTGACTGAGCCCCCCAGGCGTCTCTTACAGTGATAATTTCATGTTCATCTGAAGCCACTTCAGGAACCCTTATCAAAATGGACAACAAATGAAGGCAATCCTATATCGCTTGCCATATTTGAGATAGCCATAAGAATGGAAGGTAGCAAAGCCGCTTCATGGTATTAGCCACAATAGCAGAGCTAAATTGGCCTTGATAATGAGCCGACGTTGATGGGGTAACTCAAAGGCTCTTGCTGAGGTGGTCCCCTCGAATGTCATACCTCCAATGACACAGTCATGGCAAAGACTGTAAATGTAGGACGTGTATAGGAACCCAGGACCTGAGGCGCCTTTGAACACCTCCAAATGGGTTGTGAGCATATTCGGGCGGTGGTTCATTTTCCAGGCGAACTGAGAGATTTTCATTGGCAGAGAGTTTTTGCTGTAAGGGGAGGGGAAATCGCTTGCTTTTGTATTTGACTTGGGGAATCTCGACTTGTTTCTCCAGTAACAAGGACACACATTGCACTCATTTAAATAACTGTCATCTAAAAACTCTGTAAAGTTTTAACTTAGTCACAAGCTCTACAGTCATTGGCACCCATCATCCTCAGAAAAAGTAGAGACTTAATGGAATTCTAAAAGTAAAAGCAACAGAAAACAAGCTGATGGTTGCCAGAGGGGAAGGGGTGGAGGGGAGTGGGACGTATAGGTTTCCAGTTATGGAATGAATCAGTCACAGGGATGAAAGGCACAGCATAGGGAATATAGTCGATGGTATTGTAACAGTGCTGTATGGGGACACAGGGTAGTTATATTTGCGGTTAGCGGAGCATGATATATAGAGATGATGAATCACTGTGAATTACTATGTATTCCTGAAACTAACGTGACAGTGTATGTCAACTAAATTGGAATTACAAAACAATTCAGGGCGCCTGGGTGGCTCAGTCAGTTAAGCGTCTGCCTTCGGCTCAGGTCATGATCTTGCTGTCCTGGGATCAAGTCCCGCATCGCATCGTGCTCCCTGCTCAGTGGGGAGCCTGCTTCTCCCTCTCCCCTTCCCCCTGCTCGTGATCTCTCTCTTAATCTCTCTCTCTCTCTCAAATAAATAAAATCTTAAAAAAAAATCAACACACTTCTGGGGCACGTGGGTGGCTCGGTTGGTTAAAGGTCTGACTTGGGTTCAGGTCACGATCTCAGGGTCCTGGGATCGAGCCCAGTGTCTGGCTCTGTGCTCAGCGGGTAATCTGCTTGTCCCTCTCCCTTTATCTCTCTCCCCACTTGTGCTCTCTCTCAAGTAAACAAATAAAATCTTAAAAAAAAAAAATCAAAACACTTCCAAGAAACCCTCAAACTTTCAGAGACTAAAGTATTGTCATTAGCCTTGATGGCAATAAGATCTAACCCCTCTGGGGACCACCTCTGGTTAGTTACTTCTAAGTTAATAACAGACCACCCCATGTGTTTTGTAATTTCACTTTAAATACCAGATTCTACCCTATTACAGGTCAATGTGACTTCATACTACCAGAGACTCATAAGATGCCTCCAGATGTCCCCTTAATAGGTTTGAGCTGCATTTACAAAGTATCCACCTAGGGGCGCCTGACTGGCTCTGTAGGAGGAGCAAGTAACTCTTAATCTCCTGAGTTTGAGCTCCATGTTGGGTGTAGCGATGACTTTAAAAAATAAACAAATTTCAAAATATCCACCTAAACAAAGCCTGCATGATCAAAGGGGAAATTGCCCTTGAACTTCTTTTTATTTTAAAGATTTTATTTATTTATTTGACAGAGAGAGAGAGATCACAAGTTGGCAGAGAGGCAGGCAGAGAGAGAGAGGGGGAAGCAGGCTCCCTGCTGAGCAGAGAGCCCGATGCAGGGCTCAATGCAGGGCTCGATCCCAGGACCCTGAGATCAGGACCCTGAGATCATGACCTGAGCCCAAGGCAGAGGCTTTAACCACTGAGCCACCCAGGCGCCCCTCCCTTGAACTTCTTGAAAAAGACATTAATAGGCATCAAACAGGATTCCTAGGAATTCTCTGGAAGCCCATGACCACAGAAGTGCAGAGCTTCTCCCCAAGACAACAAGATTAATTTTCTGATTCTACAGCACCCTTTTCTTCTTTTTATCCCACTATGAGTTTTTTTTTTTAAGATTTTATTTATTTATTTGACACGGAGAAATCACAAGTAGGCAGAGAGGCAGGCACGAGGCGGGGGAGGGGAAGCAGACTCCTCGCTGAGCAGAGAACCCGATGCGGAGCTCCATTCCAGGACCCTGAGATCACGACCCGAGCCGAAGGCAGAGGCTTTAACCCAATGAGCCACCTAGGTATCCCTAGTTTGTTTTTTGTTTTTGTTTTTGTTTAAGATTTTTATTTATTTATTTGAGAGAGAATGAGAGTGAGAGAGATCACAGAGGAAGAGGGAGAAGCAGACTTGCCTCCAGGTGGGGAGCCTGATGCTGGGCTCAATCCGGGGACCCTGAGATCACGACCCAAGCTGAAGGCAGACACTTAACCAACTGAGCCACTCAGGGGTCCCTATCCCACCATGAATCTTGACTATTATTGTACCTTGACAATACATATTATTGTATCTTAACCAACTAAAATATCTTTCAGTTTGATCTCCCATATTTTTTTTATTTAAATTCGATTTAATTAGCATATAGTGTGTTATTAGTGTCAGGGGTAGAATTTAGGGACTCATCAGTTGGATGTAAGACCCAGTGCTCATTCCATCAAGAGCCCCCCCTTTAATGCCCATCCCCCAGTTACCCTCTCCCCCCACCTACCTCCCCAGATCTCCCTTACTTTCACCCTGTTACTTTTGACCTCCTATGATCTCTGTCACTTAAGGAAAAATAAGACCCTCTTGAGTGTTTTCTCAGACCATGGCTACTATTCTGAATTTGATCTCTCTCTCTCTTTTTTTAAAGATTTTACTTATTTATTTTTGACAGAGAGAGAGATCACAAGCAGGCAGAGAGAGGGGGAGGGGAAGCAGGCTCCCCGCTGAGCAGAGAGCCCGATGCGGGGCTCGATCCCAGGACCCTGAGATCATGACCTGAGCCGAAGGCAGAGGCTTAACCCACTGAGCCACCCCGGCGCCCCAGTAGCTTTCTTTTTTATAGGTCCCTTCTGGTACTAACATTTCCTTCAAAGAAAATTAATCCCAAACCTTGATCTTGTAAAAACTGGACAGTGGCCTCGCAGAATGCTTCTGCTGAGTTCAGTACAACCCTATCAGCCAAAGCCCTAGAACCATGAGGAATGGGGGTTGGGGCATTTTTGTTCTTAGAAACATTCTAGCCGGTTTTGATGCTACTGTTTAACTCTGCTCAAGACATCTTCCCCTTCAGAGGGATACAAATTGCCTTTTCCCTGCTGTAATAAATGCAGGGATACATATACTCTCAATGCAGTCTGTGCTCCAGGAGGATACTTACCTCCACTGAACCAGCCGATCCACTTACGCTGCCACACTGCCTTACCCTGTGTATTCAGGATAATTGCTCCAGACATTCAGTTATTTGAAACTACCGCCCTCCTGTGGACCATGTTTCCCTGAGGCTAGCCAGAGATCTCCAACAATGAGGCAAGCATAAACTCCTTGGAACTACCACAGAAACAGCTGGCTTGGGACGCCTGGGTGGCTCAGTTGGTTAAGCATCTGCCTTTGGCTTCAGGTCATGATCCCAGGGTCCCGGAATCGGGTCCCGCATCAGGCTCTCTGCTCAGTGGGGTGTCTGCTTCTCCCTCTGCCTGCTGCTCCACCTGCTTGTGGTTGCCCCAACCCCTGTCAAATAAATAAAATCTTAAAAAAAAAGGGGGGGGAAAATTAAATAGCTGGCTCCTTCACGGCAGCTGCTGTTCCCACAGTAGGGAAAACAGACTTGGAAAAAAAAGTGGTCCCAAACTCGTCTCTGACCTTAGCACATGACACAACTTCTATTCTAGAAGCACAACTAACCAGCTTAAATGTAGACTTGTTAGCCAGAGCTGTCACGAGCCATCTCATAATCTCGGATTTCTTTTTGGCTAGTGAAGGGGATGGGAAAAGGGGAAATGATTCTCGGGGAACGCTTCTTGTGGCACTTACAGAAATACTACAGGTTAAGTAGAGCACTTTCTTATGAGACTAAAAGAAAAAGCCGCCTGGCTCTCTAGAGACCAGTTGGACTTTGGGCCATGGTTCCATGGCCTGAGTGTGGTTGGTCGTCTAGGCCCCTGGTCTCTGAGGCTTATTATGAAGACTAATCATCATCTTGTTTTTGGTAACTACCTGTGTATGTACCCTGTCCAGAGTCTTAAACAGCCATGGTGCAGCCCTTGTCACATCAGGGGATTTCACACAAACACATCTAACACAAACCCAAATCTCGTAAAGTCTTTCCCTGAGATCCCCAAGGATTCTCCACCGTGTGTACTCCCCCTCATTGCAATGAGCTAATACACCCAACTTGGTTGAATCCCTAGTGTGTTCCTGGTGGCCTTTGACTGAAGTCTGAGGACGTTATTTACTTAAAAAAATCCAAGAGAACTGGGGCGCCTGGGTGGCTCAGTGGGTTGAACATCCGACTCTTGGTTTATGCTCAGGTTGTGATCTCAGGATTATGAGATCGAACCCCGAGTTGGGGTTGGCACTCAGTGCACAGTCTGCTTGAAATTCTCTCTCCCTCTCCCTCTGCCCTTCTGACTCGTGCTCTGTCTCTAAAATTAATAAATAAAGCTTTTAAAAAATCCAAGAAAATCATCTAAAACACTTTTAGACCTAATAAGAAAAGTAACCAAGGTGGCCAGAAAACAAGACTGAATGTGAAACTGAATGGCCTTCCTTTACAGACACTTAAAATTTTTAAAAATGTAACAGAAAAGGACATTGTGTGTCATGGTAAGAAAATACATCAACTGCCTGTGCATACCTTAAGCAAGAAAAGTATGAGTTCTACCCATTTTTACGGAAGAAAAAGGGGCCCAAATGCATGGAAAGAAATGTTGTGTTCCAGGCATGAAGAATCAACACTGGAGAAATGGGTCCTCAAATTAATCTATATTCAATTTAAACGCAAGTAGGATTCTTTTTTCATCTCCTGAATTATGAAATTATCTTCAAATGGACAACAATCTGCAGAAGATAGTAATATAATGGACACCTGTGAACTCTCAACATTTTCTCATTTGCCCCTAATTTTTTTCCTTTAAGAAACAAAATATTTCAGGGCGCCGGGGTGGCTCAGCCGGTCAGGCAATTGCCTTCAGCTCAGGTCATGATCACGGGGTCCTGGGATCAGGCCCCACCTCGGCTCCCTGCTCAGCAAGGAGCTTGCTTTTCCCTCTCCCTCCGCCCCTCCCCACCAACCATGTGTGCATGCTCTCTCTCTCTCTCATGAGTAAAATTTTGAAAAAAAATATTTCAGCTCCAGCTGAAACCTACTTAGTTAGCTCCCTCTACTCCATTCTTTTTTTTCCATTATTATTTTTTATATATTTGAGAGAGTAGAATGCGTGAGAGAGCACTAGCAGGGGGAGGGGCAGAGGGAGAGGGAGAAGCGAACTCCCCGCTGAGCAGGGATCCCGACACAGGGACTCGATCCCAGGACCCCGGGATCATGACCAGAGCTGAAGGCAGACGGTCAACAGACTGAGCCACCCAAGCGCCCCTCTACTCCATTCTATCCTCCCTTCACCCTCTGATGTAAACGCAACACTGAGTTTATTATTGACCGTCTCCTTGCATCTTTTTATTCTTTCATTATGTAATTGGGGATCCATGAACTGCATATATCGTTTGCGTGTGTTTACTACCAATATCGTTCTACACAGCAGTCCTTGGCTTTCCTTCTGTCATACTGCAGGCTCAAGAATGACCCATGTTGATCCACGTGGCTCTAGTTCGTATTTAACTCTTTAGTGAGATATACATACAGAAAAGCACACGTTAGAAGGGTTCGAGCTGGGGCACCTGAGTGGCTCAGTGGGTTAAAGCCTCTGCCTTCGGCTCAGGTCATAATCTCAGGGTCCTGGATTCCAGCCCCGCATCGGGCTCTCTGCTCAGCAGGGAGCCTGCTTCCCCCTATCTCTCCCTCTGCCGGCCTCTCTGCCTACTTGTGATCTCCCTCCTCTCTGTCAAATAAATACATAAAATCTTAAAAAAAAAAAAAAAAGGGTTCAAGCTGATGAATGTTCTTAAACTGAATGGGGGGGACCTTCTCAGAAGATGGCCGTGTGAATGCCAATTGCTGCCGACCTGATCTCCATCAACTCAGTCCCTGAGTCCTTCATTATTACCTTAACAAAGGGGCCTCAGAAATTGTTGCGTTGGCCTGTGAAGCGCTTCAAAGGGCACCTGTAGTGTTGATGGATGATGTGTTGGACATTATGGTCCCCCCGAGAAAGGGCTCATTGGCGCATCTTCCCTTTTCTGTGCTTGTGGGCATTCTGGGGTCACTGCAGTTTCCCCAGAGATGGCTCCCATCGGTCAGCTGCGGAGGCTGGCCCCAAACGGGCCCCTCGACACCAGCACGGCATTGCTATCCAAAAGTGTATCCCCGGGGGATGCTGCCCTCCTCCCGCCCATTTCGATGACCTGGGGTGCTGGGGTTGGCGGAGCTGCCCTGCCCGGCCAGGCCCTGTTCTCCAGCTGCCACTAAGAAAACAAAGGAAATAAGAGCACTCAGACAGGGGCGTCTGGGTGGCTCAGTCAGTTAAGCGTCTGCCTTCAGCTCAGGTCATCATCCCAGGGATCCTGGGATCAAGTCCCGCATCGGGCTCCCTTGCTTCTTCCTCTCCCTTTTTGCCCCTCCCCTGCTTGTGCTCTCTCACTCTCTCCCTCAAATAAATAAATAAAATCTTAAATTAAAAAAAAAAAAAAAGAACACTCAGACCAGCAAACCCCAGACGCAGGGCAAGAGGGTATGTGTGTCCCACTCTCATGTCTGTCTTGCTCTCTCCCTCCCTTCTTTGGGTTTTGTTCTCTGCCCCTTTCTCTCCCTCATCCCCACTGGCTGGCCGACTCTCCCAATCTTTGTGTCTATCCCCCTTCTCACATTTTCTCTTTTCCTGTCCTTTTCACTTGTCCTACCGTTTTTTTTTTTCTCTTGGTATCGCTTTCTCTGCAGCTCTGTCCCTCCTTTGATATATCTCCTTAAACTCTGGCTTCGCTTTGTCTTGGCCCCTCTTGTGGGCTCTGTCCCAATTCTTTCCATTCTCTCTCTGGGTCTCGATTTCCCCGTGTCTCTCTTCCCAGCCTCTCAGGGTCTCTGCCTGAGGCGGTGATCCCCGACCCTACTGTCAAGGCTGGATGCTAGTTGTACTTCCCGGATTCTTTCCATCTCACTCACCCTCCTCGTCCACCAGATGACTTCCCCCAGCCACCTGCCCCATGCACATCAGTGGATGGCAAAGCCAGGGGCCGCAGGGAGTGTGTGAGCCACCAGCCAGGAAGATTGAAGTAGAGAAATGGGGAAGGAGAGCTGGGAGACGAATTAAGACAGATGGAGGCTGACTTGGGGCTCAGGGGGTGGGGGGCGGGGGAAGCCGGGAAGAAGATGGGAAGGAAGAACTCGAGGGAGAGGCATGAAATCCTTGGGGGAAGCAGATGGAATTAAATCAGAGATGAGAGAGAGAGAGGCAGAGGGAGAAAGGATGCAGGCTCGGCCTCCTCTCTGCTTCTCTGAAGCCCCTCAGCTGGAGGGTAAGGGAAGGGTGGCCTGCTAGCCCTCTGTCTGCGGGGCCCTTTAGCCCAGCTCACAGCTCCTCTGCCAGCTGGCCTTCTTCCCTGCGTTTGCCTCCATCTGACGCTGAGGGTCTTCCCACGTCCCCACCTGCATTTCTTTCTTTTCTTAAAAAATATTTATTTATTTGAGGGGCGGCTGGGTGGCCCAGTGGGTTAAAGCCTCTGCCTTCAGCTCGGGTCATGATCTCAGGGTCCTGGGATCGAGTCCCTTATCGGGCTCTCTGCTCAGCGGGGAGCCTGTTTCTCCCTCTCTGCCTGCTTGTGATCTCTGTCTCTGCTAAATAAATAAAAAATCTTAAAAAAAAATATTCATTTATTTGAGAGAGAGATCAGGAGAAAGCAAGCAAGCACAAGTGGTTGGGGCAAGGGCAGAGGGAGAGGGAGAAGCAGACTCCACAGCCCGGGGCTCAGTCCAGAACCCTGAGATCACAACCTGAGCCGAAGGCAGCTGCTTAACTGAGCCCCCCAGGTGCCCCCGACCACCTGCATTTCTGACTCTCACAAGCTTCTTCTTGTTTCTCTCTCTCTCTCTCTCTTTTTTTTAAGATTTTATTTATTTATTTGAGAGAGAGAGAGAGCATGAGAGGAGAGAAGGTTAGAGGGAGAAGCAGACTCCCCCTGAAGCTGGGAGCCCGAAGTGGGACTTGATCCCAGAACTCAAGGATCATGACCTGAGCCGAAGGCAGTTACTCAACCAGCTTAGCCACCCACGCGCCCTTGTTTCTCTTTTCATAGATCTCTTGTATGTCTATCTCTGCCTCCAGCTCTTCCTACCTCTCCAGCTCTTTTCGGGTATGTCTCTCGGCTTCTATTTCTCTCTGTGTCTGTTTGTCTCACTCCTGCCTTCCAGTCTCCGTAGTCCCTCCCAATGGAAACTGCCTGGGGTCCGACCCGCATTTCTTTCTCTGGCAGAGAAGCTGCCTGTGGGCCCAGACCCGACCTGACCGCTCCTCCACTTCCCCGGTTCCAGTTCCGGGGACCTGGGCGACTCCGGACGCTCCAGGCCCAGCTAGGAGCCTAGGGACTCCGCGGACGCCCGACCACCCCCCTATCCAAAGCCGCAAGCCTCGGTTGCTGAGCAGGGTCCCCGACTATTCACCCCCGCCCCAGCCCCGCCCCCCCCGGGCCACCGGCCTGAGCCAGAGTGGAAGGGCCTTAAGGTTGCCATAAACCGCGTGCCAAGGCCCCACGCATCCCACGGCATCCCAGGACCACGGCCTCCCAGGGACTGGAGACAGCGAACGGGGCCCAGGGGCAGGAGAGGAGAGCAGAGGGCCCGCGAGTCTGGGCGCGCCTGCAGGGGCGGAACCATAAGGAGCAGAGGGGGCGGGGCCTGAGCCGGGCAGAAGTTCAGGCTAGGGGCTGGGGAGGACCCGGGAGGGGGCAGCTGGAAGGGACCCGTAGGAGCCCCACCCATTTGGAGGGGACCAGCCAGATGCAGTAGGCACGTGGCCTCAGAGGAGCCGGAGCTGAGACGTAGAAGAAGTAGGACCTGTAGGATCCTCAGAGGACAGGGAAGGAGGACAGGAGGGGGCCGGGACCTGTGGCTACAAGTGTGTGGGGACCACAGCGTGTTTGATAGGAGCGGGATGGTGTCTGAAAATGGGGGGTGCCACGGGGAAGGGGGCCTGATGGTGAAGAAGGGATCTTGCCACAGAAGTGGCCCAGAAAGGATGACAGCCTGGAAGGCACTGGGCCCTAAACCGACGTGCCTCCGGAGCTTTGAGCTCAAGGCTGGGTCGCGACCCGCGAGGGCTGTGCACACAGCACCGGCAGCTCTCCCCCACTGTGTTTCCCTGGAGTCTCCAGTCTGGTGGCTGCCCGCTGCCGGGCACCAGGGCACACAAGCCGGCCGCGTGGCACTTCGGCTACCACGGAGGCATCCAGGCCGTCGGGAGGTCAGAGCCTCTGTATTTTTACCCTCAGGAAGCAATTTTGTCTAAGGCCATCTCCACCTCTTTGTAATGGCTTGCACTAAAAGACACCATTCTTAGGTCCCCTGTGAGGCCATTTGCACCCCAGTGGTGACAGCGTTGGCCCCACACATGTAGGGATTTGCGTGGAAGAGGCAGTGTTTGGGCCCAATGTCCCTCCAGAAAAATCTCTTTCTCATGATGCCCCCACCCTAATATGAAAACTCCTTTTTAGCTATTTTATGGTTGCTCTTAAGAAAACTGCAATGCTGAGCATCATGGAGAAGTAGCTCCAGGGTACAGAAGGGGAGAGTGACAGAGGGCACCTTTCTCAAGAAAGCTGGATCCTTCTGACCCCTACTTCCACCTCAGGTCCATGGTGAGGCCACACGGAGGGAGATCACACTCACAAATGGGGTGACGGGGATCCAGAAAGCCAGACTTCACTGTGGTCAGATTTCCCAGCCTTGGGAATGGGGGCATGGGAAGGAGGAGTCCGGGGTGCAGTCCGGGGTGCAAGGTGCAGAACTACCCCCCTTTCCCCACCCGAGTGTTCCTTCTGTTCACTCACTTCTTTCCCAAGCCTGTTCCCATCTGCCTACGATTCATCACGTGGTCCCCACACCTCCTTATTCACGCACCTGTTCACATCTTGATTCATTCCCCCTCCTGCTCATTCATCCCACAAACACTAGAGCCCACTCTCTGTGGGACTCCAAATCCTAGGGCTTCTGCGTCCCTGAAGAGGGCTCTGCCTCTTGTCCCAAGGAGGGGCTCCCACGCGTGGCTCAAGGAGTACAAACACAGGCATTTCGAAACTGGCTTTAAATACTCATCAGGGCGTCAGGAAAAGGGGGCTGGGGTGAGAACTTGTTACATGTGAATTCGGGGTTGGGGTGCCCTGATAGAGAAGGGGACCCATCCGTCAGGGCAGCTGGGGTGCCCCACCCCCACCCTGGGACGAGGGAGCAGAATAGAGGCCCTCTCTGGAGGGTCCCAGGGCCAAATGGGAGCCAGCCCTCCCTTCGAGGTAGATCATCGGGGAGGGAATGGAGGAAGAGCTCCCACGGTGGTGATAGGCAGTCACTTCCTCAGTGGTACTGCTGATAGCTGGGATAGCCTGGGGCTGGGGTACCCTCCTTAGGGGGCAGCTGGCTGGGGTCCTCCAGGAACGGGGGTGCTGGAGAGGAAAGAATCAAGTAAGGGTGAGAGGCAACGCATTTCGCACCTCTCCCTGACCAGCGTCTGCCGGATACTCACCATTGCGGAACTGCTGGGCAGTGTAGCGAGTAAGGAGGATGCCAACGCCCTCTATGAGGGCCAAGAGGATGCCCCCCATCATGGCTGAGCCCACCATGGCCAGTGGGCCACCTGGGAGAGTGAAGAGGCAGAGAGAGAGAGGTGAGGGCAGGCAGAAAGCGGGGGTAGGGAGGAGGGAAGGGGCCGGGTGATGGGGCGAGGGCACTCACTGCGGGCTGCCAACACAGCCCCGGTCAGCGCTCCGCTGGTGATGGAGTTCCAGGGGTCTTCTTTGCCCCGCAGGCGCACCAGGCCACAGTCGATGGTAGAGAACAGGCCCCCCCACACCGCAAAGCTACCTGCAGGGACACAGAGGCCGAATCAGAATCCCCAAAAATCCACAGTGCAGGGTCTGGGGACTTCCAAGGCCTGAACGCTCTGGCAATGAATGGGGAGAAAAACTCAGACACAAAGGCAGAGAGTAAACTCCTAGGGGCTATTTCCCCACCTGCCCGTCTCTGATCACCACCGGCATTCCCCTCACGTTTGTAGGGGTCTGACTAGTATTTACAAGCAGATTTATCTTCCGTGTGGCTTTCCAGAGCAACTCTGATCTTCCTAAGCATCCCACAGAGTTGGACTTCCAATCTTGGTTTACGGGAGCCGAAAAGAGGCTATGAAAGGCGCTTAACACTATGATAGTTAAAAGTGTTTATTGAGGCCTTGCTGTGCGTCAGGACCTATTCTAGGCACTGAATGTTAATTTGACTTCTGAAGTCTTAAATTCATTCACAAGATTAAAGTGCTTAGCAGAGAAACCAGCACTTAACAAGTCCTCTGTAAATGACATATATATACATGACCTAACTTAACAAAACACTTTAGGTGGTTATTGCCATCACCATCCCCATGTTACCGATGAGGTTCGGAGAGGTGAAGCCACGAACCCAAAGTCATGCCATCAGGGAAGATCTCGGCCTGGACTTAGACTCCGGAATCAACGTGCCTCGCCCTCCGTATTAAATTATGGGGAAACATCACTGTCCCGGAAGTCGTAAGCGGAGTTGGGGCTGGAAATGTGGACCCCCAGTTTGCAGTCTAGAACCCCAGGAGCGACCACCCCCACCTCTGTATCCCATCTCCTAGGTCTCTCCAAGCCTCTCACCTCCAATCTGGGGGGCTCGGATCCTCACAGCGTTGACACTACCTCTCATTCGGTGCCGAATTCCCTGGGAAAAGTGAGGAGGTAGGGAGTGAGAACAGCGATGAGGCCGATGGCACACAGGGTCTGTAGCTTTTAAGAGAGAGAACGTGATGGGTCGGGGAGTCAGGAGTAGTGACGAGGAGCAGGGGCCGGGAACTCGGAGGCTGGTGAGCACCCTAACGTGGGTGTTCTCAGCCATGGGTTGAGAAGTGCTCATTCATTCAGTGATCACTAGCACCTAAGCGCCAGGCACCATGCTGTAATGCAGGGATGGGGAACGAGAGAGACCTAGCCCCTGCCCTCTCACAGTTCACATTACAGTGTGAGAGACAGATCCCCGGCAGAGGCACAAATGAACAAGATAGCTTCACACAGCAATACAGACCCTGGAGGAAATGGGACCAAGAGACATGATAATGGCTGAGGGGTCAGGAAAGGACTCTAAAGGAGGGGGCTTCTGTGCTGAGACCGTGAGGATGAGAACAGGAAATCTGGGCAAAGATCCAGGAAAGAGTTCCAGGAGTTGAGGGGAGGGACAGGACTAGATAGATAAATTGCAGAGACCTTGGCAAATGGATGGCATTTAAAGCCATGACGTTTGATAAGATCTTGGAAGAGGGCGGGCAAAGAGAGAGAGAAAAAAAAGAAAATTGATTAGGTTACATTAAAAGCATTTTCTTAACTTTAAGGCTGTCCCTCTGCCAGTTAAACTCCTGGCACTTCCCTGTATCCAGGTAATCTGGCTCTGGGGTAAATCTCTCTGGCTTTGCACATACACTTAGGATTTGGTAAAGATTGCTTTGACAGCACAGCGTTTGCACAGAGGAGCCCCAGTTGGGTGGTGGGGGCGAGGGACACAAGGCCATGTTTGCCGTTTCTCCCCCAAAGTCCCCAAACCACAGATCCCGGAGCCATGCCTAGCACATAGTAGGCTAGCAAGCACCAGAATGAGTTAAGTCACGGCAGCTCCAAGCGGTTTTCGGCGCAGTATCCTGTGTGGGGTGGGCAGGGCAGGACCCCCGCCCCACCCAGGGAAGGCCACCACTCACGACAGGGGCGTTGCGGAAGCCCTTGATGGCCTGGAAGACTCCACCGCCGATGACACCCATAGTGAAGGCTCCACCGCAATCGTCCACAATTCGCCATGGGCTGCAGGCCGGAAGGGGAGGGTGGGGTGAAGTGAGCCCCTCTTCTCCCCGCCATATTGCATGGACTTGTTCCAACTGGGAGAAGCCAAGTCACTCGAATGGGAAAAAGTACTTCAGATAATATTATTTTCCCCCTCGTTTCGGCAAGAAATGGTGCTCAAGGAGAAAAGCATTAGTCTTGGCCCTGTCCGCCCCTCCCCTCGCGGCCAACCGAGAAATCAGCCAACTGCTTTCCTACTACCAAACAGTAAGCGAACTGACACAGGCGGAGTTGGCACGTTTGGATCAGCGCTGCAAAGTGTTCATTCGCTAGTATTGTTATTAAAGCAGGACGGGGTCGCAACCCCCTCTCCGACAATGAGCACGTCCGACCAAACCCCGCCCTCTTTCCTCTTTTTTAACCCGCCCCAACTGGGAAAAACCAAGAGCTCACGTTGGGGGGGGAGGATCCAGCTCGTCCACAATAGGCTCACCCGAGCCCCGCCCTCATTCGCTTAAGCGACCTGGGAAAAGCCGTGCGTGGTAACCCTGCGGATTTCCGCTCAACAACCGCCACCACCCCCAGGCTGGAATGGATTCGACCAACGTGGCTCTTTCCGTTAAGGGGGAACTGGGGAGACACGGAGTCAGGGGAAATTTGAGAGTGGTTGGTCCCGCACCGCACCTTCTCCGGGCACACGGCGGCGGCCCCTCTTAACGGTGCCCGAGTGGGAGGAACGAAGCGGAGGGGAGCGGAAGGAGACCACATATGTCTAAGGGTGTCCCGAGTCTGGGACGTGGCGCGGTGTGGCCGGCGCCTCCCCCGCCCGCCTCCCACAGCTGGCCGTGGCGCCGCAGCAACAGTCCCGGGGCCTGTGCCCACCGCCGTACCAAGGCTCCCGCGCGTACTCCTCCATGGCGCCGGCGTCCGGCCGCGCAGTCCTGACTAAACCCCGGCCGGGCCACGCCCCCACGGCAACGCACACAGGCGCCCAAGCGCTCCGCCTACTCCAGCCCAGCGATTGGGTCGCTTCGCGCTTGTCAGGCCAGGGCCGCGTTCTCATTGGCCACCCGGGTTTGCGTCATCTGTACCGCAGCCTGAGCGTCGCCCAGTTCCTTCAGGCCTCGGGGAGGGCGGCCCTCATTCTGTGCTTTGAGAGACGGCAGTCGTGGGGTTCAGGTGATCCTAGCAGCGACCAGAGAAAGCCGGCCGGTCTGACAGCCTTCCACTACTCGCAGGATTGTACTGGTAACGTCGGGGTGGGTGCATTCGTTGCAGCTGGAGGAGGTGCTGCGCTCTGCTCCCCCGTCCCAGCGCTTTGGTTCCTCCCACCCAGCAGTCTGTGGGGGACGTTGGGTGAGCCCATTCCTGGGACGCGGTGGGGGGGGGAACTGAGCTTGGGCCCGCCCCTCGGCCGTGGGCGGAGCCTGGGCCTGGGAGGGGGAACTGGGTCTGGAACACCCAGCCTCGAGGCGGGGGTCGGTGGGAGTTTGAGTGGCATTGCACCTATCTTCCCACCTTTTAGCGCGTCGGTTCCGTCCGGCCAGCTATCCGTGCAGGTTGGTAGATGGGGGTCCGGATGAGTATATGCTGGGAGGAGGCGCTTGATTTTAGGATCGGGATTTGAACCCTCCTTTGAGCTGGTTTTTTTTTTTTTTTTTGTATGTGCGTATGCCTGTCCATCCGTCCGTCCCTAGGTCTGTCTGCTGTTCACTATGCCGCTGCCTGTTGCGCTGCAGACCCGCTTGGCCAAGAGAGGCATCCTCAAACATCTGGAGCCCGGTGAGCGAGCTAAAAGCAGATGGGCGCACCATGTGGCAGGCTTGACAGGCACTTTGTTGTTGATACCGCCGCTCGATACCTAGCCTGGGCCCTATTGCGCACCAGTTAGTGGGGGTGGCGGGCATTGTTAACAATATGGCTTCCTGACATCCATTCCTACCGCGGGCGGGGGTGGGGGTGGGGAGTGCATATTTCGTGCTTAATATTGACAGCTAATGCCTTTTTGGGGGCCTTTTGTGTGCCACGTGCAATCCATCAAGCAATCCGTAGAAAGGATTACAAAGTATCCTACTGGACCGTAGCAGGATGCTGATACTTTGTTTTTTACCCTAATGACTACATTATTTTAGACCTACTGTGGGGCCAGGCTGGTGATCACTATGCTGGTGATCTGTACCTTATTGTTTACGGTATCAATAGCTGACATGTATTTTGGGCCTAAGTGCTTGGCATAGGCAGTATGGCTGAAGGTTGAAAATAATGATAGAAGCTATCATTTATGCCTCCTGGGCTGCTCCTGCTAATATTTCCACTTCATTGTCAGTAATAGGAAAAGCTGGCGTCTGATGGCGTCTTTTTTTTTTTTTTTTGGCATCTGTTTTGGGTACAGTGTGCTAGGCACGGGGAAGTACATCTTATTTTCACCTTACTGATAAATGCTATCTGTTCCAAGCTACTGCGCCACGCATAGATCTTGTGGTTAATGATACTGATAATGATCATCGATCATTTATTTTAAGCCTATTGAGCACCAGGCCCTGTGCTAATGGAATATACATCTTACTAACCATACTGATGATTATAGCTCACATCTACTTTGGGCCTATTGTGTGAGACAGTATGTTGTTGCTGACATATATATTTCATTGTTAGTTTCAGCCACAGCTGAAATCTGTGCTAGGCCTACTGAGGGTCATGTTCCGAGCTGACAACATTCGCCTCTTTTATTTTGCCAAGAGTAACTGACAGCTGCTGTAGGCCTCCTATGTGTCAAGCCTTGGAACTGAATGGACCCATCTGAACACTGAATGGACCCGTGTTCAAATATATCCCTTGCCATTGAGATTTGCTGCTCGATATACAGAATCAGAAACCCCCTCTTTGCCAAGCTTTGGGGAGCTGAGTAGATTTGGACATATTTTCAGAACAACCCTTTACTGTTCAAACTCATTTTATCCAAATAGATTTTGGATAGCATGGTGTTCCCATGCTTCTTGAACTCAGGGACTGGAGGATACATTTGTTTTGATGAATCCTTGTCTAAATTGTGAAATCAGATAGGTGTGGGTGACAAGCATCAAATCCCAGATCTTACGCAAACCCAGAAACAGAAGAGATTTGGGTACATTTTTGGCAAATCCCCTGATCTTCAGACATTTGGATTTGGAATGTGATATTCGCCACAGCAGGTGAGACCTGGTGCACATGCACACACACACACACACACACACACACACACGGTCATGTGAATTTTTTTTTAAATTTTTTAAAGATTTTATTTATTTATTCATGAGAGACAGAGAGACAGAGAAGCAGAGGCAGAGGGAGAAGCAGGCTCCCCACCAAGCAGGGAGCCTGATGCGGGACTCGATCCCAGGGCCCTGGGATCATGACCTGAGCCAAAGGCAGATGCTTAACCATCTGAGCCACCCAGGCACCCGGTCCATGTGAATTTGAGTGTCTCTCCAGGTTCTGGCTATAGGATGAGAATCCCTCTAGTCCTTACTACTTTCCTCCACCCCACTATTCTGCCAGAGCCAGAGGAAGAGATCATTGCTGAGGACTATGATGACGACCCTGTGGACTATGAGGCCACCCGGTTGGAGGGCCTGCCACCGAGCTGGTACAAGGTGTTTGACCCTTCCTGGTGAGCCTGGGGAACTGGGGGGGCGGGGGGGAGCTGATGTCTGACTTTACCCTCACCTTGGGGTAAATAGGGAACACAGGGAAGAAGTCTGGGGTCCTGATGTGGGACAGTTATAGGTAGAGATTGGGGATACAGGAGTTGAGGCTATAAGGAGAAGACCCCTGTGCTGACACTCCTCCCCTCTCTCCTTCCCTCCTTCTCCCCTCCTCTCTCCCCCTTCTTCCCTCTGTCCCTCCCCCCTTCACTCCCACTGCCCCGCAGCGGGCTCCCTTACTACTGGAATGTGGACACAGACCTCGTGTCCTGGCTTTCCCCACACGACCCCAACTCCGTAGTCACCAAATCCGCCAAAAAGCTCAGGGCGAATAATGCAGGTGAGTTGGTGGACCCCAGGGTGCCTCATGGGGTCCTGCGGTTCTCAGGGCGGGGGGGGGGGGGTCAGGTAAATGACCATGGACCGGGGAGGGGCAGGTGAGACAGGCGCACCCAACCCCAGGCAAAGGCGGGGGGGAGGTTATTGAAGGCAGAGGCTGCTGGGGCCTGAGATGGGAGGAGAAAGGTCACTTCCAAGGCTTTTGTGACCCCAGATGCCGAGGAGAAGGTGGAGCGGGGCCACGAGAAGTCAGAGCGGGGCCACGAGAAGTCGGAGCGGGGCCACGAGAAGTCGGAGCGGGGCCACGAGAAGTCGGACAGAGACCGAGAGCGTGGTTATGACAAAGTGGACAGAGAGAGAGAGCGGGACAGGGATCGGGATCGGGACCGTGGGTATGACAAATTGGAGCGGGAAGAGAGCAAAGAACGGCGCCATCATCGCAGGGAGGAGCTGGCTCCCTACCCCAAGAGCAAGAAGGGTAAGCTGAGCAGCAGGGCCGGGACCTGAGGCAGGTGAGGGACCGGGGACGAGGCATGCATGTAAGGGAGGCCCTCCCTTTGCTCATGTGAGTGCCTGCGCCTGGGGCCTGGGACAGGGTGCTGGGGACCATGGCAGCCATACACCCCATTTCTCCCTCGGATGGGGGAGCTTGGTGATCAGGGGCTCCTTGTCTCTACTGAAAACCTCACTCTGCCGCCTATTTCCTCAGCGGCAAGCCGGAAGGATGAAGAGTTAGACCCCATGGACCCCAGCTCGTACTCGGATGCACCCCGGTAAAGGAGAAGCCCTCGCAAGCCCTTTTCTTTCCCTCATGACTCCCTTGCGCTCATGACCATTCCTTTTTTCCTATCTCCTTCCCCCATTTGTCAGTTGTTGGAGTGGGGCGGAGGGGGGAGTGGGGAGTGCCTACCGCATCCCATATTTCCAACCCCCGTCCCCCCCAGGGGCACATGGTCAACAGGACTCCCCAAGCGGAATGAGGCCAAGACGGGCGCAGACACGACAGCGGCGGGGCCCCTCTTCCAGCAGCGCCCCTATCCGTCCCCGGGGGCTGTGCTCCGGGCCAACGCCGAGGCCTCCCGGACCAAGCAACAAGACTGAGCCTTCCCGCAACGGCACCCCACCGCCCCCGGGGGTTTTTAATAAAAGCTTTTCGATGGATCGTGCCCATGAGGCCTGAGTGCTTCCTTCCCGTGCGCTCTTGAGGCTTCCCAACCCAGGCCAGCAAGATGTGAAACACATTTTATTGGCAAAAACTCACCTAAGAAAGTGCAGGAGTGGCAGGGATATGGGGGCGACGGGGGGGGGGGGGCGGGGGGGGAGGTGCGGGGGGGCTTGGAGGCCAAGGTGGGTCCTGTCCAAGCCCTCATTACCAGAGTTCGGTTGTGTCCCTCCCCCTGTGTGGGAGCAGGGGGGCTGTATGGGGGCACCAGGTTGGGGTTCAGTGTCTACCTTCCCCCCACCCCTAATACTGATCAGAGTTTGGTCCCGGCTGGGCCAGGGCAAGAGGGGAGTAGGAGGCCAGGCCAGCGTCTTCGATCCCAGCGGCTACGAACCCTTCACCTTGGTGAGCAACCTGTGGCGGGAACGGGGAGGGAGAGAGAAACACAGACAGCTGGGGTGGGCTGGCACGCGGGCGTCCTGAGCAAGCGAGGGCGGCAGTTGTGAGGCTGCTAGTCCTGGGGTTAGTGACAGAGCCCGTGCAGGCAGAGTGAGTTCCCTGGGTCAGAAAGCTACACGTGGACTAAATAAATACAACATCTTTATTTGGCATTGGGTCTCCTGACATTTGTTCATTACAGTTCTTTAGAAAACAAGCCAAAAAAATCAGAACAAATTAATCAAAAATAAAGATCCAACGACCCTATTTACATAGAGCAAAGACAGCCCAGGCGTCTCCCCTGTGTGCGTGTGCGCGCGCACATGCGCGCGTGCACACACACGCACGCGCACACACACTCTCAGACACATGCGCGCGCACGCGCGCGCGCACACACACACATCCTGGGAGACAGTTAAGGGGTTAATAAGCTTTAGGGAGTGCAGGGGGCAGGTTCCACATTTCAGCAATTTTAAGACACCCTCACTCTGTCACAGAGCAAGAGTGCCTCATACAGCCAGTGTGTTATCAGGAGTGTGCTTGGCAGCTTTATCTTCCCTTTCGGGAAGTCTCGTAAAAGAACCCTGCATCCGGCATCTGACAGTGTCTTAGATTCAGTGAGATTCAGCCGCTCCAAGGACCTTTTCCCCCTCCCCGCACCCTGGATCATTAAATTATTTGATTACACCACAAGTTCCCAAACCACTAAAAAAACAAACGGCCCCCACCGCACCCTCCCTAGGAGCCGGGCCGATGCAACACGCGCCAGCTCTGGCCCCTGCCTCTCTCCTGGGGGTGCCCACGAGAGGCCCATCTTCAAGGGTCTCCCGTCAGGGAAGCTGCCCCAAGGCCACGCACAAAAAAGACCCGAGCTGCTAACGTGATCCATTGCGGTTGTGAGGGAGGCAAGAAGGCCTCAAGCTACAGGAAGCTGAACCCCACAGGCAGGCGTCCATCACTAAAAGAGCTGTAGCATTTTTGTCCGATTTGTCCTTACAAAGGTGGAAGGGCTGCTAGGAGGGGCTCTCCCGGGCCTGGAAGACGGGATGCCTCCAGTTGAGGGCAGGCAGGCAAAGAAAGGCCTTGAATGACAATACTGCCGACCCAGTCCCCCGAAGGGGTAGGCTGGGGCAGAGGAGGCAGCTCTCAAAACCCCCTCCAGCGGAGGGGGGCTCAGTCTGCGAGGAAGGGTTCGTGTGATGCCCCTCCCCGTCCCACGCCCCTCCAGAAGTCTCCGTGACCTGGGAGAAAACACTCTTCCGGTCCCAGAGGGGCCAGGCCCAGTGGCAGCTCAGGTCCCTGCGGATGCCCAACACCCTCCACCCGGTCCCCCTCCCTGTCGCCCCCCACCGCCACCAGCCCTCACTTCACCAGCACTGACTTCGGCAGAAAGGGCTCCGTGCTGAGGTCTCCGCGAAGGGCAGACAGCTTGGGTGGCGGCGGCTGCCCTGGAGGCTGCTGGTGCGTGCAGGGCCCGGAGGCGGAGGCGGAGGCGGAGGCGGAGGCTATGGCTTTGGCTGCACCTCGGGGCAGGCTGTAGAGGTAGACGGCACCGATGACCAGCCCGGCGCCCAGGGCGAACAGCGGGTCCACGTGGAAGCCGAACAGGCGGATGGAGGCGACCGTGGACAGCACAATGGACAGGGAGGTGGCGAAGCCCTTGAGGATGTTGTCGGCGTACTTGACGACCACGGCCACCAGCAGCCCGCCGAAGGCCTGGTTGAGCACCACGCCCCAGACGGCCGGCGTGTAGCCGAAGAAGAAGCCGCGGCGGGCCACGGCAGTGCCCTCGGCCCACCAGAGCCCCACCAGGCCCAGCGCCGTGCCGAAGAGGCCCAGCTGCAGGTTGCGCAGCCACACCGAGCCTGAGCTGCCCTTGAGGATCTTCTCGAAGTAGACGCCCGCGAAGCCTGAGGACAGACATGAGGCCACAACGGCCGCCAGGCCTGCCCCGGGGTTCTGATCCAGTGGTCGAGGGCCCCCGCCGCCGGCTTGCTGTGCCTGGACGATGGCGACGCCCGTAAAGAGGAGCAGCAGGGAGGCCCACTGCAGCCGCGAAAGGCTGCGGTTCAGCATGAGCACGGAGAACAGCGCCGTAGTCAGGATCTTCAGCTGGTACGTCACCTGCGAGCAGCACGCATGCAGGAGGTGCTAAGGGCTGTTCCCCGCCACCCCCCCAACCCCATGCGCCCGGTGCAGGGGACAGGGCGGGACAGGCGACCAGAAAAACACCCAGCCCTTGGGCGCTGACTGGCAGGCCGCTAAGCAACCCTGCAGTGCCAGCTTGGCAAGGAAGGCCCGGGCCACACCCAGGCCCGCGCCCCAACCCCATTTTCTGGCTGAGAAACAAGGCACTTGCCCCGTCTCGGCCTCGACATCACCATCTGTAGAGTACATCTGTTGTTTGTGAACATGCTCACGAGGCGGGTGAGTGGACGAGTGACAGGCTCTCTGATGGGGGCGGGGGCGGGGTGGGGGGAAGGTGGGTGCTGATAACTAGGTGCTGATGCAAGCAAATCAGCCCCGACGATAACGTGGGCAAACATTGACACAGTGCCCGCCGTGTGCTACTGTGCCTCCGGGCGCTGCACGTGAATCCATTCGTTCAGCACTCTCCCAGGTGAGGTGGGCGCTATTGTAACGTCCGAGGGGGAGATGAGAAAACTAGGGCACAGAGACGTCAAGTGACTTGCCCCGAGATCACACAACTGGGAAGTAGAAGAGGTGGGATTTGGACCCAGGGAGCCTGGGCTCCAGAATCCAGGCTCTTGAACCGTTTTCCAAGGCCACGTGCAAACAGCCGAAAGCCCGCCTATTGCCAACCCAGGGCTCTACCCAGATATTATTTCTCTCAGCCGTCCCAGCATCCTGGTGAGGAGGCAGTCCCATCCCCATTTCCAATTCCCACAGATAAAGAAACGGAGACTGAGGGAGAGCCCAGGCGACACAGCCCCAGCTCCCTGCGGCCCTTCCCTCATCAGCCTCCTACTTCCCCGACCCCAGCCGGCTCCTCCAAGGCCACGCCGGGCATGTGGCTCACCTGGAAAGTGGCAGCTGGCAGGTTGGAGATGGCAACATACTGGAGGTTATTCTGCAAGGTGTAGATGAGCGAGGGCACCGCGAGCTTGAGTGTGTCCACGTACTGCACCAGGACGGCCTCGTGGAGGAAGAGCGCCAAGTGCTTCACGTTACCTGGGGTGCACGGGGAGGGGGAGGACAGCCCTCCTGAGCACTGACGACCCTTTGCGGGCCAGGCCAGGGTCGGGTCCTGCGGCTCCCCACCACGCTCTGACTTGCTGAGGGCTCGAATGAGGTCTGTGCTCTCAGTTTCCCCACAGCGCAACCACATCTCCAGGAGGCCTCAGGCCCAGCAGTTTCGTGGGACGCAAAACCACCATCCTGGACCCTGCGGCTGAGGCTCGCAGGTCGTCCTTGCTCAGGGCACAGCCTAGCCCCCTGGAGGGGAGGCCACTCAGGGCAGGCACTCAATGCCCGTCTAGGCCAGTGAAATCATCAGCATGAACTAGCTTGTGAAGGAGAAGCCTTAGGAGCGGGAAGGTAAGACTGCCGACCAGAGGGGAAGTCTGAGACTCTGACGCTCATCCTAGCTCCTTACTGGCCCTCGAGCTGCCCGAGGGCGGCAGCACTAGGAAGCAGCCGAGGCTGGCTGGGGCCTGCTCCCACGGATGAATGAGAGCACCCTCCTGGAGAGTAAGGCCTCTGCGAAGCTCGCCGCACTTTTCTGCAGTTCACCTTCTCCGGCTCAGCGGCGTGTTGCTCCTCTGTGAAAACCCCACCTACTGCACTGGGCTCACAGGGAACTCTCGCTGACGGCTCGTGGCCCTGCCCGGCCTTCGTCCCGGGAGTAATTACCGATCTCGAACCCCGTAACCCCAACTCTCGGGGCCCACCCCAACTCTTCGGGTGTTGGGCATTTTCCAGGCGTCAGACAAGTAACACGGGCGCTCTAGCACATCCTTCATGTAACACGGCCCCCACACCCAGGGGGCTGCACGCCATAGCTATGCACGTTCGGATGTCTGCGGCAACTTGTGTGAACGTTCACCCCAAATGAGAAAAATTAAAAACACAGATACACAAACAGCCCTACGTCGGGCCAGGCCAGGTTTTGCCATAAAACTGACTCAAGAGGAAAAAAAAAAAAAATAAACGAAAACAAAACATGGGAGGGGGTGGTTGAAATTGTAGATCAGAGGCGAAGGCCTGTGGTTTTAAGTCTGCGGCGCTTTGCTTCTCTCCATCCAAAATATCAGCCCCGGAGGGCAGGACGCAGCCTGCAGCCTGCGCTGCTAACAAAGCCGCCTCCACAGCGGGAGCAGTGAGCACTGCCGCAGTGAGCACTTGGAAGTGATCTTGGAATCCAATGAGAACCCACTGAGAACAGAGAAGATGGAGGGGGTGGGGTGCAGAAAAAGAACAGAGCAGATGACGGACCTCGAGGGCATGATGCTAAGTGAAAGAAGTTAGACCAAGAACGACAAATGATTTCACTGCCTCGGGGAATCTTAAAAAAAAAAAAAAAATGAAACAAACAAACCACAACAAAAACAGATACAGACTCTCAAGCTCCCGGAGATGTGGTAGTTGCTGGGGGCGGGGAGGGGAGTGGGAGAGATGGGAGAAACAGGTGAAGGGGGTTACGAGGTACAAAGTTCATATAATAAGTCACAGGGATGAAAAGTACAGCACGGGGAATACAGCCAATAATAAGGTAATAACTCTGTCTAGTGACAGATGGTGAGTACGCTTATCACCGCGAGCACTGTGTAATGTAGAGAATTGTTGAATCAGTATGTTGTACGCCTGAAACTAAGAAAACATTACAGTTAACCAGTGACCAGCCCCGGAGTCGGGGGCACCAACCCCCCACACAGTTAAAACTCCACATAGAACCTTTGATTCCCCCAACCCCCAAACTTAACTCTTTTTTTTTTTTTTAAAGATTTTTATTTATTTATTAGAGAGCGAGAGACTGAGAATGAGAGGGGAGAAAGCCAGAGGGAGAAGCAGACCTCCCGCAGAGCCGGGAGTCCGATATGGGACTCGATCCCGGGACTCCGGGATCATGACCTGAGCCGAAGGCAGTTGCTCAACCAACTGAGCCACCCAGGCGCCCCCCAAACTTAACTCTTAATAGCCTACGGCTGGCTGGAAGCCTTACTGAGAACATAGAACATTTTGTATGTTATGTGTATTACATACGGTATTCTTACATTAAAGGAAGCTAGAGAAAAGAAAATCCTAAGGAAAATACATTACATTTTCCATACCGTATTTAAAAACAAAAAAAAAAAACAAAAAAACCCGGCGCCCAAGGGGGCCTACACAGCTCAAACCTGTGCTGTTCAATGGTTAACTGTATATGTCAACTACACTTCCACTTTAAAAAAACAAAGAAAGAAAGAAAGAAAGAAAGAAAGGACAGAGAACAGGTGGGTTCCCTAACTGCTGCCTCTCGGGGCCCTGGAGTTAGTGAGTGGGTAAGAAGGTTGTCTTCATCGTAAATATTGAGAGCAGAGCTGGAACATACATCTGTATCCTTTACACAGGCAAGGCCTTTATTTATTTATTTTTAACGATTTATTTACTTATTAGACTGTGCGTGCCCACAAGTGGGGGCGGGGCAGAGGGAAAGGGAGAAAATCTCAAGCAGACTCCCCGCTGCTGAGAGCAGAGCCCAGTGTGGGGCTCGATCTCATGACCCTGAGATCAGGACCTGAACTGAAATCAAGAGTTGGAGGCTCAACTGACTGAGCCGCCTGGGGACCTCCCCCCCACACCCCGCCCGGGTAAGACCTTTGTGGAGAAACAATTGGCAACATTTTAAAGCAGGCCTTTGGGGAGGTGTTTAAATTAGTAGAGAAATCCAACTTCTAGGAAATACAGAAGGTAGAGGAGTATATTAAATGATACCACAAGGAGGCAGGCAGCAAACTGCAGGCTCTCCAATGTCTCCAAGACAAACGACCTGCTCTCTTCAAGAAATTAACCGCAGGGGCACCTGGGTGGCTCAGTGGGTTAAAGCCTCTGCCTTCGGCTGAGGTCATGATCTCGGGGTCCTGGGATTGAGCTCCGCATCGGGCTCTCTGCTCAGCGGGGAGCCTGCTTCCCCCTCTCTCTCTGCCTGCCTCTCTGCCTACTTGTGATCTCTCTCTCTCTCTCTAAGAAATAAATGAAATCTTAAAAAAAAAATTAACCGCAGATCACAGAGCTGGAGGGGAACCCCGAGGTTAACAGACCTAGAAGACATCAACCAACTGCAAGACACTGACCTTATATAAACCTGACCGAGACAAATTTCTAAAAACTTTGATGATATTGGGGAAACCATCATAAGTGTGAACACTTGACTGGCTTTTTGATTCTTTTATTAACTTTAAAGATTATGGTTCGTTTTTTGATGTATGATTTTTAGATACTGCAGTTATTTTTTTTTTAAATGTACCAAAATATTTAGGGGCGCCTGGGTGGCTCAGTGGGTTAAGCCTCTGCTTTCAGTTCAGGTCATGATCTCAGGGTCCTGAGATCGAGCCCCGCATCAGGCTCTCTGCTTAGCAGGGAGCCAGCTTCCCCCCCTCTCTCTCTCTGCCTACCTGTGATCTCTCTCTCTCTGTCAAATAAATAAATAAAATCTTAAAAAAAATAAATGTACCAAAATATTTATTCAAGACAGTAAGGTTGGGGGAGGAGTTTACTTCAAAATACCCCTTACTTCATGTGGGACACACTGCAGTATAAGGCAGGGGGTGGGTAGGTAGGCAGACACAGAGACTGGCAGTGAGTGGATAAGCGCTGATGCTGTTTAATGGTAGAGGGGCCATAAGTTGACAACTGAAAAATCTGGGTGATGGGTACAAGGACATTTTATTATTCTCTCCGAGTTTGTATATGTTTACAATGGTCCATAATGCAAAGTTAAAGGGAAATAAGTGAATCACCCTGTAAGGGTCACCTGCTACCTTATAGGCACAGACTGTCTCACTCCTATAGGCCACACAGCCCAGCTTCCAGGGCATTAGGGGTATAAAAGTAGGGCTGCAGCTACTCACAGTGGGAGGAACAAGGTAGATTAGCTGCACTTGCACACTCCCCAGGCGGTTTCAGACGCAGTGATACTGATATTCCCCCAGCAAACCCTCCATGCGGGCATGGGTGTACACACACACACACACACACACACACACACACACAGTCCCACCGCTGACCCCAGTGCAGCCCCCCCATTGCTGGCTCATACCCCTCTTCTGTGCGAAGAGCAGCAGCAGGCAGGTGAGACCTTTGAGCACTTCGGCCATGACCACAGCAGTGGTGGCAAAGAAGCGGTCCCCAGGCAGGGTGCGGGCGTAGCGGATGCTGAGGATGAGGGAGGCATTCTGGACCACCAGCACAGCTAGCGATATGTATTTGAGGCGCCGGTGAGCTGTGGGAAATGGAATGAGCAAGGGGGAAGAAGGGGTCAGAAACTGCTGGGACACAGCCACACCACTACCTTCCCCCTCACTCCTTTCTCAACCGGGATCCTCCTAGCCACTGCCACTTCCTCTCTATCCTGACCCAAGGAGGGTCTGGCTCGCATCTACTTCTGCTGCCTCAACAGGCAGGAAGAGCCACAAAGGAGGAAGTGGGCCTCGCCCTGTCCAGCCCATACCTGGAATCCTTGCTGAGGTACCAGGAAATGGCTGAACAGGTGATGGACACACTGGGCCCCCCCCCACTCTGTGGGAGAAGCAACTCTACCCCAAGACGAAATACCAACCACATTCTTAACATTTATTGAGTACTAACTGTCTACCCACTGGGGTAAAGGATTTATGTGGATTACCTCAGCAGATCCCTATGTCGCTCTGATCTCTGGGCGAGCTACAAGGATTCCATTATGTGGGTGAGCAAACCGAAGATTTATATGAAATGATGCTTCTATTTAATGAGGGGTCATCCTATGTAAAGAATGATACCTCAATACAGGGAATGAGACCACTATATTAGGTATGTCCACCCCCTAAAGAATGGTCTTTCTCCCATCTAAGATTTTATTTTATCCCCTCCCACTGAGAATGGTCTCTCCAACTCCTACCTCCTATGACCACCTGAGTCCCTCTGACACCGAATGGTTTCACAAACTTAAGAAATAATTCCTCCACAGCCCCTAAGATTGGACCCCGTATAATAAATGGTTACTGCACCAAGAATGGTGTGATTCCCTGGAGGACATAAGTATTTCCCTATACTCCACATGGTCCAGTCATCCTCCAACCACTGCACCTCCCCTACCTCCAGCCAAGGAATCATTCCTTGTTCTACTGACACTCACAATGAACTCTCCCCGCTATAAAGAAGGGCCCCGCACCCCTAGAACGTCTTTTCTCTGCCATGTAAGGACCCTCTCACTCCAACATACAATGAACTCTACCAGCATTAGGAAGGGATCCCCCAGAACGGTCTTATCTCCTTATAACACACATCCCAATCCTCAAAATAGACCCTCTAAGTCAGGTAAAGAAGGACCCGCCCCACTCGAATTCACAATTAACCCCTACCCCTTTATAAGGAAGAAACGACCACCCACAGAACAGCCTCTTTCTTCTATAAGGAAGAACTTTACCACCCTCAGAATGCTCTACCCCTTCTCTAAGGACAGACCCCCCCCCAAACTCAGAATGGTCTTAGTGGTCTCAGCCTCCCCCAAAGGCAATAACCCCCCCAGGCTCAGAATGATCTCCACTCTCCATATGCGGGGGACCACCTCCTATCACCCTCAGAATGGTCTCTTCCCCACCTTCCAACACACTCACAGTGGACCGTTCCGTCCTCCCTCCTCCACCCCTCATCACACACACATAGGTCGGTCCATACGGGATGCTCCCTCTCGCTTGAGTGAGGAACCTTCCTGACCCACCAGCGATCCCGACCCTCGCCCGGCCGCCGCCTGCTCGGCCACGGCCTGTCTCACCCGTACTCGCGGTTCCAGGCTCCAACGCCCCCGCGGAGACCGCCCCTGGCCCAGCAGCCGCGGTGGAACCACCAGACCCAACAGCTGCCATGTTGGCATCTGCCTGGCCCGTCCCCTCGGCAACAGCAGGCCACTTCCGTGTCCGTCACTTCCGCTTCCGGGCCTCCCGGGTAGAGGTGGGGCGAGCAAGGGGCTGGCCAGACCAGTGGCTTTCCTCGTCCCCTCCTGGACAGTGAACCTAAGACCGCGGCCTTGGGATTTCCAGATTCCGTCGGGATGGGCAGACCCAACACGCGGTAGACTCAGCCCCTTGCTGTCTCTACAGAGCCTCGTTGGTTCACTCCCGTTACTAGACCCACCCTCGACTTCATTGATCCCGCTTTCCAGATCACCCGCCCATCGTGTGTCCCTGTCTCATTGGTTCAGCTGATCCTCTTCTATCTCGGCTCTTCATTGGCACCTTCCACAGATGATCCCGCCCTTTCCGCCCCCAAACTCCTGGGTACCTTCGTGGTTGGACTGAAGTTCCTCTTTACCCCACCTCCCGGCGAGGCCCCGCCCCCCCGGAGAGTCCGCCGGCGTCTGGGAGGTAAATTCTTACTGTGGGCGCGGGGCAGGTGAGGGTCAGGCGAGTAAGCGAGCCATTAAGAGAACAGTTGAGGCCACACAAGTGAGAAGGTGTTGGAGAGGGGGGCTGAGAGTAGGGAGGATAAGCGAGCCCCTGCTGAGGGAAAGGAGTGCGGAGGGGACAGGTAAGCCACCAGGTGAGAGGCTTTCAGGTTAGCTTTTGCAAGCGGGGCAAGTGAGGGTACAGCTGAGGTTAGGGCGGGGACGTCAGGAGGTGAGGAATGAGATGAGAGGGATGAACAAGAGAGCAAGGGAGAGGTGAGAAAAAGGTAGGGGCAAAACGCGTGACTTACACCCTGGACGTTTATAGGAAACATGGAAGGGCTGGGAAGGGTTCTGTCGGTGCCCGACCCCAGCTCCTCCCTCACCGGTGACCTGAAAGGCCTTTTCTCCCACCTGCCACGGGAGAAGGGCTTTATTTCCTCCCCCGGGGTTGGGGGCGGGGGAGGCAGTTTTCTCTGGCCCAACAAGCCCTCTTTGACTGGGGACATGTCCCAAACATCTTCAGGGTCTACAGTATCTCCAACGGAGCCCTTCTGCACATCCTAGGAGCTACAGAAGAGCTGGAATGTGGGAAATCAATTTTTTCTTTGTGGTCCTGCTTAGATGAACCCATAAAAGAGCGTTAGGACAGCA
Source organism: Nasua narica (assembly GCA_028533885.1). Lineage (NCBI taxonomy): Eukaryota > Metazoa > Chordata > Mammalia > Carnivora > Procyonidae > Nasua > Nasua narica. The sequence continues at coordinate 37,411,703 of CM052801.1, forward strand.
CCACAGGGCTAAGGAGCCCTCCCAAGAGCAGAGGAGCGATCCAGCCCACCACCTCCCTCTTGGCTCGGCATACAGTAGATGATCCATAATTGCCTCACTGCATCTACAAATGGTCAGTCGCTTCTGAGTCTAGAACATTTATCAAATAGTGAGTTTCCTTGCTTCATCTACAAATGGCCAGTCACTTCTGATTCTATAACATTTATTAAATAGTGGGTTTCCACACATGGCTTTTTTAAATAATCCAGGCAGGGGGAGAAGGAAGAGGAGGACACAGTTGGAGCTCCCCTCCCACCAATACATAAGTATTTACATTTCAGCAACTGGACAGTCCTGGCTCAGAAGGAGGCAGCAAGAATCCGAAAAAGATGGAGGGGGGGGCCCCAGGAGAACAAACAACAAGACTGACTTCCCCCACCCCATCCCCCAAAACACCATCCACCCCATCCTAGCGGACTCTGGTGGTGTCCATCTCCCATTTCCCAAATCATGGAAGTAGGGTTCTCCTCACCAGAATAAGAGCACTTGGGATAACAGAGTAGGGTCCCCTCACCAAAAAAATAAAAGAAAAGAAAAGAAAAAAGAAAAAAAAATTAATAAAATAAAATAAAATAAAAATAATAAAAAAACTAATAAAAAAAAAAGTCCTGGGACAACAATAGGGCATTACCTCTCCCAGAATCAGCAACCCTGGGCTGAGGTAGGCAAGCAGCTTGACTGAATATAGGACCCTGGGCTAGGGGAAAGGGTCCTTTTGCTAAAATAAGAGCTGCTGGGGCGTTGGAAGGAAAGCACCCTTGCCCAAGTGAGAGCATTTGAACTAAGTGTGTGTGGTGGTAGCAGGACATGCCAGTGTAGGGGTTACAACTCATCAGAATAAGAGTCCTGGGGCTTGGAATGGAAGGAACCTCAACCAAATAAACACCCTTCGCAAAATGAGAAATAAGGAAGTTCCACCCGCCCTCTAGAATAAGAGACCATAAGTTCTGGGAGGAAGGCTCCTTAGCAGAATTGGGATGGGGAGTGGGCAGACTTGGCTTACGTCTCCTGACCCCTGATCCCCAATCTCTGACCCTAGCAACACTGGATTTTTAATGACCTGTATAACCAGGTCGACTGATGTCCATCTATCCCTGTGGCATGCCATGGGACGGCTGTTCCAACTAGCGGGGGCCTGGCTAGGACTAGGGCAGCAGGGACCAGGCCAAAGGGGTGGGCCCCCCCTTGGGGGCATTGAGGGGTGCATCCTCCGCTGGTGTCTGCATCCAGGGGTCCAGCAGGATCTCCTCCAGTGACGGTCGGGCAGAGGGTTTGGGGGCCAGGCACCGGCGGATTAGGGCACAGCAGTCTATGAATCAGAAGCACACAGAAGAATAGTAGTCAGTTGGGGACATTAGTCCCTGGGAAGGATGGAGTCCACTGAGCTAGGACCAGTGAAGGCCTCACCTGGGGACACATGGGCAGGGAAGTGGAGCTCAGCCTCCAGAATCTCCTGGTCCCTCTCGAAGGGAATGTCCCCACACACCATGTCATAGAGGAGGATACCCAGTGACCAGACAGTGGCTGGGAGTGCGTGGTACTGGTGACGAGAGATCCACTCTGGGGGGCTGTACACCCTTGTCCCTGCACACAAGCCAGAGATTAGACCACTCCCCAATAATTCCCTTCTCCCAACCCCTGCCCCAGGAAGTATGGTCTGCTCACCAGAATTAAGAGAACACACTACCTGAGCAGGGTCCCCTAACCGGAAGAGTTCTTTAAATATAACAGCACAGTCTCATCATCAGAAAAAGAACAGTTAAGGTAACAGCAGAGTGGCCTCAACAGAACGAAAGCCCTTAAAAGTAACGGTAGGATAGGATCCCTTTACCAGACAGAAAAGGAACCCTCAGGATCATAACACAGCCCCCTCACCAGGTCTGGGCACTGCCAGAAGATGGACTTTAGCAGAGGACAAGGCTTGAGAGCCCCCAATATTAAAACTCAAGAACCTTATAAAGGTGCAGTATAGATCAAGGAGCACGGGCCACCCCAGCACTAGAGGTCAAAGATCAAGGGACTGTAAAGATAAAAGGTAACCCCCCCCCATTAAGATTTAGCAAAGACTTACCATCAAAATCAGTATAGGGTTCATCATGAAGCAGGGCACCGGAACCAAAATCGATGAGTTTGGCACAGCCCCGGCGGAGATCCATCAGGATGTTCTCATCCTTGATGTCACGATGGACAACTCCACGGGCGTGGCAGTGCCGAACAGCTGCCACTACCTGGGCAAATAGGCAGCGGCTTCGGCCCTCGCCTAATGGGCCCTGCTCTGTGATGTAGTCAAAGAGATCCTGGGCAGGCAACGGCCGTTCGAGGACCAGCATGAAGCCTTCTGGTGTCTCAAACCAGTCAAGCAGGCGGATCACGCCAGGGTGCCCACCGCCTGCACCCACCTTCCACAGCAATGCCACTTCCAGTGGGCATGTGGCTGAGTCTGACTGTGGGGGCAAGGAGAGAGAAGAGAGAACGCAGACGTCAGGCCAGCAGCTCTGAGGCTGACTTCTTGCCTGAACTTAAATCATAGCCCCTCAGCCTCTGGACTGTGTGGCCTTTAGCAACCTACTTCCCTCCCTGAGCCTCAGTTTCCTTGTCTTAATGGCTCAAACACAGCCACTGGAAAGGTGGTTTGAGCCAAAAGCCTGCGCACATCTGGCATATTATAGGAACTGAGTAAATATTTTAGTAAAAGAAAGCCATTAAAAAAAAAAAAAAAGGCCACCTAGGGGCATCTGGGTGGCTCAGTCAGTTGAGCATCCAACTCCGGGTTTCAGCTCAGGTCATGATCTCATGGGTCATGGGATTAAGCCCCATGGTAGACTCTGTGCCTATCTGCTTGCAATGCTCTCTCCCTCTCCCTCTGCCCCTCTCTCCACTCTCGCATGCACACACACGCATGCTGTCTCTGAAATGAATAAATAAAATATATTTTTTTAAAAAGGCCTTCTGCCGAAGGAGCGACAGATGAACACTATTATGTAATAGGCTATCTTTTGTTCACTGGCATCTGAGGAGAGATTAGAGCATTGCCTTACATACAGTGGGTGCTCAATAAATGTTCGTTAACTAGTGGAAAGCACTTTATAGCACAGTCTGGCAGAGTTAGCACACAAAAAATACTATTATTGTATGATGATTTGTCTGTTTTGTTCACTGACTATAAAAGTGCCTGGTAACAGGAACAGGGTAGGTCTTAATACATATTTATTAAATAAGTAAAAGCAATTAGTAGAAAAGGACCCGGCACAAAATGAGCTGTCAGTAAATGTAGTATTTTGCCAAATGCCTAAAATTGTGCCTGGCACATAGTAGGTTCTCAATATACATTTGTTAAGTAGGTGAAAGTGATTAATTGCAAAGGAACAAAGTAAGAACTCAATAATATTATCATGTGATGTTTTGTCACTGTCACTGAACATCTAGAACTGTGTTGAACGCAGGCACTTAGTGGGACTTGGAACACAGTAAACTCTGATGATGAAGCAAAACCTGAGACACACAGTCCGTGCTCAATAAAAGGCATGAGTGCTAGGCCACAAAAGCCGCCCCACGCCAGAAGCCCGGTGAGGGCTCACGGACAGCCAGAATCAGCCTTCCTGCCTGAGGTGGGGCCCTCTCCCGGCCAGTCCGCTGACTAGCACAGCCGCAGACAGGTTTTCTCACGGTGATGAAAATTTCGCTACTGCGCAGGCGCACCTTCTCCCTCCGGGTCCCACAACCTGCGCAGGCGCAGTCTCCCCCAGAGTCCGCCAGGGGGCGCTCCCACCCCTACAACTTGCCCAGACCCGCCCTGTTGTCCGTTACGTTCTAACGGCCGAAGAGAAGCAGCCACCGTCACCATGGCAACCAGTGACCTATGCCCCTCTTTCCCCACCAGCATGCCCTGCGGGCAGCCCCGGAGCCAGTGTTTGGAGGGAGGAAGAGAAAGGAGGGTTGGAGGGGGGAGAATCTAGGGCCCTAGGCGAGCTGGGGTGACTCAGAACTGTATGGAGGTGTGGATGTCACCACAGGGGAGTAAACACAGGCTGGTAGGAGTGTTCTCCTCACCGTTACAGGGCCCAGGGAATCATACCAGCCCTAGAAAGGCAAGGGGTTGTTGAGTCCCATCTTCAGAGATGGCGTCGCCAGGTCGGGGACCCCAGAGATACTCACCAAGGGGGACCAGCCCAGCACACGGTTCCGGGGGATCACTTTGATGGCCACCTGGAGAGGGGGGTTGAGGTGAGGGGGCCCGCAGACGACCCCCGGACCCCCCAATCTTGACCCTCACCCTAGGCTTTCTGGTGCCAACCTTGCTACACCACAACCTAAAATGAGCTGGAGCTTCTCCCCTGCCCTCCAGGCCCCCAGAACCGAGTTCACCTCTCCCATCATCCTTGGCCCTGGGTTCGCTCTTCTCAGGCTTGAGGACCCCTCACTCCAGATCCTGGGTTCTGAATTTCCTAATACCCCAAGGCCTCAAACTTCCCATCCAGCTCCGACACCCCGACTCTGTACTGGGGTCCTGGTCCTAAGGACTCCACGCTGGACAGCTGCCCTCGAAATCCCCCAAATCTCAGCTCTGGGTCTCTACCTTCCCACACAGATACACATCCCCTGGATCCCAGACTCTGAAGTCCTCAAGACTCCCCACTCCTCAGTCTCACTCCCTGGTTCTCCAGCATCCCTGCCCTGAAACCCCCGCCCCCCCCCACATACCCACCTGGATCGCCACACACACAAACAAGCGCGCGCACGTGCGCGCGCGCTCCGGCACCCCCACCAACCCGGATCCTGGTCCTCATGACCCTACCACGCACACATTGTCGGCTCATCACCCGGTCAATCAGCATCCCAGCCTTGGGACTCCCACCCCCGCCACACACAACACACAACACACAACACACGCACGCACGCACGCACCACTACCCCTGACCCACCCAAGACCCTCATGGTTGATACCTGGAGTCGGTCTGTGACGCGATGTCCTGCGAAGACGGTACCAAAGCCCCCTTTACCAAGGAGGGGGCCGAGTCGGTACTCGGCCTCGAACGCTTCGCGATCCTTGCCTCCTACGCAGGCGGAGGCGAGGAAGTCAGGGTGGCTGCGTGCTGAGCCCTGCCGCGACCCTTTCCCCCCTCCCCCCGCACGGCCCTCAACCACTTCAGCCCTCCCGGCCTAGTCGCGGTAGGGGAGCCTCGCTCACCTGGCGGCGGCGTGGGGGTCACGGGGGCCACGGGGAGCCCTTGCAGAGGCTTAGTCAACATGGAGGTGGTGCTGCGCAGATTGAGCCCGCTGAGCCCGCAGGGCGTGGATGCCCGGGGTAGCGAGGCTGGGGAGCCAGGACTTGGGGGCGCCAGGGTGGAAGGCAAAGAAGCCGATGGCCCAAAAGCGCCCGCAAAACAGCGCAACGTTAAGATTCGACGCGCGCGCCAGCCCCAACGCTACTGAGCCGGGGCACGCGCCTCCCGAGAGAGTCGCCCCGGGCGACAGCCCCGCCCACTTGGCTTTGATCAATCCGGACGCGGCACCTGCTGTACCCCAGCCAATCGGAGCCAGTCCTAATTTGCATACCATCCTCAACGTTTCAAGTACCCCCTTATGCAAATACATGCCCGGATCTTCCGCGGGGGCCGGGCCCGCATGCAAATGTGGGGGGCGCGCGCGAAGAGGAAACAGGTTCTGGGAATCCCTTTGCAGCAACCGCATTTGTTTTGGTTGTTGCCCGGGGTTGTTTTTATATATGTGTGTGTATGTGTATATATAGATATAAACTTAAAAAAATAACTGCACCGCCTCCTTTCCTAGGAAGTTGGTTTGCAGCCGCTGCTTCGAGATTAGTGCGGAGATAACGCCACGCCAGGCTTCTAAGAATCCAGGCCTGTGGCTACCCAGGACCCTGTCTCCAAAGAGTGCTCCTCACCCAGGACCAGAGCCTTCTAGGCGACTAGAGGCCTTTGCCCCAAAACGGAAGCCAAGAATCCTGGAAGAACCTGTCCAGCTTCCAGGGATGGGTAAACCCTCCTGACTACCACCGCGGGAGACGCGCTGGTCAAAGACAGGGTTCCCACGCCCTGAGGCGGAGGCCTGTGGGGTGTTTTGGAGCCCTTAACCTGGACAGACCTGGCTAGGTCTGGCCTCGAGCCCAGTCAGCACATCTAGAATCTGGAATGGCAGAGGGAAGTGGAGCTCGGGTGGGGGTGGGGTGCTAGCGAGCCAGAGTGATGGTGGCTTGGGGGTATGCTTCCAGATGACAGAGACAGGAACGGAAAGAACTCAGACAGGTGGTAAAATACCCTTAGTCACAAATTTGGGAAAAACAAACTTGGGAAAAATAGTCGATCCTCACACCAGAGGAAGACAGAGATGCACAACGGAAGTACCATGTGATACACACAAAACCCATAGTCAGACACATTCATGTAAACTTGTCCTAGACACACATGCAGACATCTACTGTCACAGAGCCTGACACCCACCGTCAGGCAGGCATGCTGCCAGTTATGTCCCGGAATGACACCCAGTGAAACACTGTTAAGGAAAGACGGGCACTCCAGAGATTCACATGGACCGACATTGCCATGTGACAATGACACAGAAATGTCTTGTCAGACACACCACCAGAACTTGTCACAAAGATACTGGCCCCATCAGACATGCACCGTCAGGGGAAGACTTGTACAGTCTCAGAAACGAGAGACCTTGAGTCTGTCGCAGGAAGACACACAGATGCTGTAGACACACAAGTACTGCTCCAAAGGCAGACATAAATGCTTATGCCACAGAGCCACATAGATAGGCAGCATCACAAACACAGACGTGGATAGACACACACACACACACACCAGCAAACATGCAGCATTGTCACTGAAACTGTCCAGAAATAGCTACCCAGAATCTGTCACAGGAATACAAACGGACATCCACCCCATCAGAAAGAAACCGCAGATGCGCTGTCACAGACCCACGCAGACATGCACTCGTCTCAGAAACAGACATAAACTGTCAGAGAGAGAGTCCCACACTCAGTCACCATCTGACACACCTGGAAACAAGCCCTCGTCACACACACTAGGCACTGTGAGGTGCACGTGAAGACTTGAACTCACCAAACATGCACACACGCACACACACACCACCCCCAAAGCAGATACACACACGTACTCTCCCCTATTCATCCAGTATTTATTAGGGGGCTACTGTAAGCCTGCCAAGCCCCAGCAAGGGTGCAGGTAGTAGAGATGCACAGATTAAGTCAGGCATCACGGCCCTTGCCCAGGAAGTGACGTTGGGGAAGGAATAAAGACCTATCTGCGGATAGAGGTGAGAATATGGATGAGGTCACACAGGGCTTCTCAGAAGGTGACACTCTACCCATCTTGAAGGACAAGGTTGGGGGCTCAGGACGGGGGAAGGGCAAATTCTAGGCAGAGGCTAGTGAAATTGGACAGGGCGGCAAGAAGAGGCAGGCAGGGAGCAAATGGTGTAGAAACTTCAACATGAGGTAAATAAATACTACCTGCTAACATTTGGGCTGTCAGAACACAGGCACCACGCCATCAGATGTTATTATATGTTGACCACGTGCATTCTCTCTCAATGCTCACAACCAGAGAGAGAATGAGGTAGTAGACATTAATCACCCCTGTCGTTCGTTCACATGGTGGGAGCCCTGAAATTCAGTCTGATTTGACCAAGGTCACACAGCTATAAAAAGCCAGGGTGGGTTCCAAACCAACTCTCCAGCATGTGCATGGTTGACCGGTAGATTCCAGACACCCCACAAGATGGCCACCCAGCCGGCCATGCCTTTGCCGGCAGAGCTGGACACACATCCTTCCACAGGGGCCCTGTTAAGAGCAAAACACTCATGACAAGACCTGAGGGTCAGCCATGCTTCTCTGCCTTGGCTTTACCCCAAGGAAAGGCAGGGGATGGGTATCAGACGACTGGGAACGTGAACAAGAGAAGGTTTAACCATCCCTTATTCAAACCAGGGAGGCCCCTCCAGCCGATTCCACTGAACTTCTGCTGATACGAAGCATCTGTGTGCCTTTCCAAAGCATTTCCGCATCAAAGAGCATAAGGAAAGAGCAAACACACACAGGGAAGGAGGCAGGCAGAAAAGCTGCAAGTTCAGTCCCAGCCCTCAAGCTCCTAGTTCTCTGCTCCCGCCACACCCCAGGAACAGGGTGGGCAGGCTACGTGTACCAGTAAGATGGAGCTTTCTTGTTGGGAACAGGTCCAGAAGTTGGTTTAGTAAACAGTGAATCAAATATGAATAAACTCTGGGCCCACAGACAGACCCGACTGGGGAGCACGCAGCCCTCAGAGGTCAAGCCAAGGCCTGTGCCATCACCGCCTCTGCCCAGAGGCCCACCCACCCCATGCCCCACACAGAACAGAGGCGCTCAGGGGAAACTGACATTTGGTTTTATTGTGCCAAGGACAATACAGATGGTGGATCTTGTCAACACCTGCAGGGCACGGGTGCCCCATCTGCTGAGGCTGTTCCCACTCCCCACACTCAAATCCTGGGCGGCAGCAGCCACGATCCTCAAAGGTGCCCCCCACCCCAAGATTCCAAAGAGACCGGTGGCGGTGGCGTGCAAGCAGTAGGAATGCTGCGAGGTCAGAGTCTCATTGTCCAGAGCCCACAGGACACCTGCCCCCTGCCCCCGTCCCAGCTTGTACTCTAGACCCTGCCCACCTCCACAGAGCTGGAGGCTAGAGACGGCAACCACATCTTTGCGCCCCCCCTGTGCCCCGTGGCCTGCCTGCTCCCAAACCAGAGTGATGCCGCCTTCACAGAGCCAATGCTATTGTCTACATCATTTTGGATTGGATGAGTTTATAAGATAAAAGTACATTTTAATAAAGAAAAATTCAACATTGAAGGCTCAGACATTCTTGGGGTACTGGGAAGGGGAATTCCCACTTCTTCCTCCCACCTCCCCAGCATCATTGTGGAGGTGGGGTGACAAGTATTTCTGATCTTGGAAGGAATGGGGGGCAAGGATACTTTCCTCTGTCTGAATGTCTCTCCTCGGGGGCTGCCCGGCTGCCAGTTGGTCTGTGTGCCTCTCGCCTACCTTCGGCACCCTTGCCCAAGTCCCCTGTGGAATGCAGGGATGGTGCTGTGCGGGGGGCAACAGGGCACGTCAGCTGGCGAAGAGACGGGTGATGGTGGTGGTGGCAGCGATGAGAGGGGGCGCAGGGGTGGGCCAGCCAGAGGGAAGTGGGGAGGAGCAAAAGGAGGGGAGAGAGGGAAGAAGGCAAGAGGGAAGAAAGCCAAAGAAGGTGGGGCGGCATCGGAGGGCAGGAGTGGTGGGGGTTGGGAGATGGTCTCCAGTCTCTGGGTCTCCATCAACTCTTGTCTGGGGGCGGATCTCTGTGCACTTTGTTTTTCTTCATACTGTCTAGGTATTCCTGTTGGGATACTGCCAGCACCGATGCTAGGATCTCATCATCATCCCAGTCGTTCAGACCTGCTGGGCAAAAAGAAGGGGAAAAGATGATGGGGCACTCCCAGCTCACCTTCTCCTCACCGTCTGCGGAGAGATCCCATCCAGGCCCCTCTACACCTCTTTCTCTACAGAGAGGGCTCCTCTGGGCCTATGAAA
>CM052801.1:37421446-37488753 GCA_028533885.1 Nasua narica
GTCAGGGGAATCCCGTCCCTCCTCTGCTCACAACCCTCCCAAAGGCTTCTGCCTCAGTCACAGTAAAAGCCAAAGTCCTCAGCACAGTCCACAAGCCCCTTCTCTATCCGGCGCCACCCCCTCTCTGACTACCGCATTCTGCTCAACCACACTGGCCTCTGGGCCGCTCCCAGATCACACCAGGGGCGCGCTCTCCCTCAGGGCTTTGCTCTGGCTGGCCTTCCGCCTGGCCTGGCACATGCGCTTCTGCAAGCTTTGGCTCACATCTCACCTGCTCTGAGGCCCACCCTGACCATACTCTCTTACCCTGTGAACTCTCGGCTCCCCCTCAGCCCTCCTCATTCCCTTCACCCTGCTTTACGTGTTTCACTGTCCCAGCTCTCAACTCATTTATTCATTACGTTTACTGTTTCTTTTGTTCCACTCCGCAAAAATGGAAGCATCACAAGGACAGGGATCTGGGCCTGCCCGGCTCACCAATGTACCCGCATACACTAAGAACAGTGCCTGGCACAGATCTGCAATAAATAGTTGCAGAAATTACTCGACTCTTGCCGACACCTACAATCACTCTAGACTCCTTGTGAGTCTTCAAATGCCTGGCTGCCCCTGCCCTAAAAATCCAACCTTCCTGTGTGAAGACTGACCAGAGCCCCCATGTCCACTGGTCTCCCAGCCAGGGTCACGGGCCTCACTGATGTATCTGTCTGCCGCAGTAGACAGGGGACCCCTGAGAGTGGAACAGGCCGGACCTAATTTTATATCCTCAGCACAGAGCCTGACATAGAAGGCCGTTCAACAGAAGTTTGTCCCTTTGGAACTATCCATCAATCCCACACACCGCCAGCAGTGGCTGGCCTCCCTCACTCCTTAAGAGCTGGTTCTGCAAAGGTGTTGAGAGTTCTAAGGCACAATGCCAAGACCAAGGCCAAGATGTGGTACAGAATGCGCTGAGAGCTTCCTTCTCTCCCAGATGTCAAAACTGCTTAATGTCTTCTGCCTGTAGAGGGGCAGAGCATGTGAAGTAAGGGGTTCTTGGCCAGGCCAGTGACAGAGCCCAGGACTCACCTGGCTGGGGCCGCGGACCTGGCGGGCCTGTTTCTCCTGATCCCGCAGCCACTGCAGGTAAGATTCTCGAGCCACCTGCTCCTCAATGGCCTCATTTGTGGCCTCCCAGTCTGTGGCCCGCTTCTTGTCTTCCAGCATTTGCTGTTCAATCCATGACTCCTCTGATGTTTTTATGGCATTCTTCATCAGGGACTGCTCTGCAAACTGCAAGGCAGGGAGGAACAAGGATGAGGGGTGACACTCTGAACTCTAGCCAGGAGCCAGAACCGGCTCAGGATTGTGGGCCTGTAGGCCCAGGGGAGAGGAGATAGGAAGGCAGGTACTCTTATGAGGCACTCCCCTGAAAAGGCTGCCTTTTCATCAAGAGTTGGGGGAAGGCTGGCTTCGGTAGTGGGACTTGTCATTCCAAACTCCTATACTCAGAAGCCCTGCTCCCACCCCCAGGACACCCTGAGTGAAGTACTGTCTGGGGCAGCCAGGTACTGGAATTTAAAGATGCCTCCTCGCCCAGCGATGACTCAGTTTCATAATACCGAGACTTGCCTCACCTATGCCCAGATGGGACAAGGAGAAAAGATCACCTGAGAAGTTAGCTGCGTGTGCACAGGATGAAGGGAGTATTTGGACATTTAAGGGGACAAGGGGACGGTATCATCACGGGAAAGGGTGTTACGAATTGTGGGACATTGTAGGAGAGTGCTTTTTGTCAGGCGATGAGACAAAACAGCATTAAAAAAAATGAAGTAATAAAAAAATACCAGAACATATTCTAAGCATTAAGTATAAGTGTTGCTCAGTGAAACGCTAACATTATTTTAATGCAAATACACACACTACACATCGGTGTATGTGTGTATTAAGTTTTGATGGAAAATGTAATTTTTTACGTATGTATAATAGTCCAAAAAGTACGTAAAACTGTTAGAACAAGTCAATTTAAAAATGGGCAAAGAAGTCTAAACACAATTTCCTCAAAGAAGATATACAGATGGCAAATAAGCATATGAAAAGATGTTCAACATCATTTGTCATCAGAAAATAGCAAATTAAAACTGATGCGGTACCTTATCAGTTGGAGTTATCAGTTAACCGTAGCTTCACAGAGATATAGATGGTTACATAAGAAGTATTTCTAGATAAATATGCACGGGTTAGTATACACAGATCTATCTCCTTGCTCTGTCAGCTGAAAGGGCCTAGAAGCAAGGATACCCCAGTAGTAAGGAGCTCACTCAGCACCCAGATCTTGGCTTCTAATAACATGTTCCAATAAAAGGAACCAGAGTTCCTTGGAAAAATGGCTGGTTCGAGGACTGGGGCAAGAAACATACAAGATAAACTTGGAGCATCTCATAGTGCCAGAAAGTAAGAAAGTGCTACAAAATGAAACAAAATAAACAAAAAACAAAAAAAACCCTCAAAACCCAACAAAAAACCAACCCACCACCATGGTGGGGGTATGTCAAAGTGATGCAGGAACCAACTGAGAGCACTCCCGATAGCCAAAACTAGAACAATGTGAGCATCAAAATAAATATGGTACAGGATTATAACTCAAAATATAAAAGAAATACCCTTGAGTTCATAGTGATATAAATAAATGGGGGACAAGAGACAAATCTCCCTTGCAGAAGTCTACACAATTTATGTAGATACTCTGCCCTCAAGAAGCTGGAGCATACCTTCCAATTCTTCAGTGTGGGCTGTACATAATGACTTCTTCCAAACAGGACAGTATGGAAAAAGGAATGGGGGGAGAGAGTAATTTTACAGTAGAGAAAATCTGAGAAACACTACTTCTGCCAGGGGTCAAGGTCAACATCAACAGTAATAAATCATGGTCCCAGTATATACCGTTGATATGATGTGACGAGAATGGTACTTTACCACTGTGATCTTCCTCCCTAAAACCCATAACCCCAGTCTAATTGTGAGAAAAACATCAGACAAATTTCAGAAGAGAAACATCCTACAATATACCTGACCAGTACTCCTCAATATTGTCAAGGTCATCAAAAACATGAAAGTATGAGAAACCATCACAGACAAGGGAGCCTAAAGAGACACGATGGCTTTAGTTAATAATAATGTATCATTATTGGTTTATATATTGTAACAAATGTATCACAGTCATCCGATCTGTTAATAAAAATGAAACTCTGTATGGAGGGGAGGAGGATAAATGGGGACTCTACCTCCTCAATTTTTTTTCTGTAAATTTAAAACTAAACAATTAAGTCTACAAACAAAAAATCCTCAAGGCATTCACTTTTTTTTTAATTAAAAAAAAAAAAAAAAAAAACGAGTAGGGCTGGGGTGCCTGGGTGGCTCAGTCACTTAAGCAATCTGCCTTCAGCTCAGATCATGATCCCAGGGTCCTGGGATCAAGCCCCACACCGGCCTCCCTGCTTAGTGGGGGGCCTGCTTCACCCTCTCCTGCCCCTCCCCCTGCTTGTGCTTGCTCTCACTGTGTCAAATGAATAAATACCATCGTTAAAAAAAAAAAAGAAAGAAAGAAAGAAACGAGTGGGGTGCCTGGGTGGCACAGTCGGTTAAGCTTCCAACTTGATTTCAGCTCAGGTCATGATCTCAGGGTGGAGAGACTGAGCCCAGGTTGGTTTGTGCACTCAGCGTGGAGTCTGCCTGAGAGTCTCTCTCCCTCTCCCTCTGCCCCTCCCACTCGTGCTCTCTCTCTAAAATACATAAATCTTAAAATCTTAAATCTTAAAAAAAATCTTGGGTACCTGAGTGGCTCAGTTAGTTAAGCAGCTGCCTTCGGCTCGGGTCATGATTCCGGAGTCCCAGGATCGAGTCACACATCAGACTCCACCCCTCCCCTCCCCGCTCAGCAGGGAGTCTGCTTCTCCCTCTGACCCTCTCCCCTCTCATGATACCTCTCACTCTCTCTCTCAAATAAAGTCTTTAAAAATAACAAAGAGAACTTTAAAAAAAAAATCTTTAAAGGGGCGCCTGGGTCATTCAGTGGGTTGAAGCCTCTGCCTTCGGCTCAGGTCATGGTCTCAGAGTCCTGGGATCGAGCCCCGCATCGGGCTCTCTGCTCCACAGGGAGCCTGCTACCCTCCTCACCCCCGCCTGCTTGTGATCTCTCTCTCTCTGTGTGTTAAATAAATAAACTCTAAAAAAAAAAATCTTTAAAAAAATCTGAAAACCTTAAAAAAAAAAAAGAGTGATCAGACCACAAAAAGTCATGGATGAATCTTAAATTTAAATACGTGTTGTTATGTGAAAGAAGCCACTCTGAAAAAAAAAAAAAACACATACTATTATGATTCCAATTCCATGACATTCTAGAAAAAGCAAAACTAGAATCTGTAAACAGATCAAAGATAAAAACAAGGAGATTCAGAGAAACTGTCAGAGCCGAGAGGAGCCACAAGACATTACAACCAAATGTAGTAAGGTATCCTGGATGGGATTCTGGAACAGATAAGATCGTTGGGGAATGACTGAGGTCATTTAAATAAAGTATGGTCTTTAATTAATATATCAATACTGGTTTATTAATTGTGACAAATGTTCTGTGCTGATATGTTCATAATACTGGCAAATATGGAAATTATCTAATCTCAGTAATTCTGTAAATCTAAAACTGTTCTAAAATTAAAAGTTTACTTAAAAAAAAAAACAAACTATGTTGGAGGGTGTGTTGGTGTTAGGATGTGCATTTCCTAAAATGAGGCAGGGGCACTTTCTGTTTGTAGGAAGTGAAACCTGAACAGAAGATAGCAAAAATCCCCAGAAGAGGACTGTTCATGAGAGAGAATGAGAATCTGTCGGCATGCGCTGGAAAAGGTACTGCTGCCTTGTGAGCACCTACTAGGCAATAGGCCCACAGGTGTGAGGCACGTTCTACCCACAGCCAGTAAGCGGTCAGGCCAGGCCTGCACTTCAAGTCTCTGTGACCACCGCTGTCTAGAACTGCTGAGTTTCAGAGGATCCATGCGGGTGCCGAGATACCCAGACAAAGCCCAGGTTCTCAGTTCCCAGTTGTCCCTCCATATCCCAAAACGCCAACCCCGAAAGATGGGTAAGCCAACTCAGACACGCAAATGGAGGGCACCAAACGAGCCCCGAGAGATCACCTTGGGTAACTCCCTAGTTTTACAGAGGTGAGAGCTCAGGGGCAGCTCAGGGGACATGGCATTTTTGTGGGCCAGGGCAGAACTGAGACCTCAAAAGAGGTTTCTGGCCTCTGTATTTAGCAGCCATTCTGGGCATGGGGACCCACTTACCCCAGGTTTGAATGATGGCAGGCCTAGCCCCACACCAATGGTGGCCTTGTTGGGATTCACCACTGAATTGTAGTGGATATTCCGATGGTAGCTGACACGGATGGGTTCATCCTCGTTTTGATGGATCCCATGGAATGTGTTGATGGGTTCTGCAAGGAAAGAGAAGGAAGGAGTATCCACTGCGGGCCGGGCCGGGCGGGCCCCCGCCCACCCACAGCGGCAGTACCTGTACTATACTGGTACACCTCCACGGGCCGGTTGTACATCTCTGCCATGGCCTGCATCTCAATGTGGTTGCCATGGCAGTTGTTTTTCCGCTTCCTGTTGATGTAGGTGGTGAAGTCCTCTGTGACGTAGTTGGAGAAGTAGTCAGCATTCTTCATCTGCAGAACACATCAGAGGGTCAGGTCTGCACGGAGAGGGGACGCACCCACTCTGCCCCGACCCCGAGGCCTCCGCGAGGTCTCACCAGATAGTCCATGCAATGCTTTCGCACAACCTCATGCATGTCTTGGTCTCCATACACCTGGTCAGCTGTGGGGACAGAAGAAAGGAGAGGTGGGGGTCAAGAGTTGCCACCAGAGAAGAGTTCGAAGTCCT
Source organism: Nasua narica (assembly GCA_028533885.1). NCBI lineage: Eukaryota > Metazoa > Chordata > Mammalia > Carnivora > Procyonidae > Nasua > Nasua narica. The sequence continues at coordinate 37,427,368 of CM052801.1, forward strand.
GGAAGATCCTTGGGGGTAGAGGGCTGGGGACCAGGGGAACTCCCTTTCCTACACTACGGCCTGGAGTGTGCTTGGCTCTGGAGGCTGGAATGGGCTCACAGAAAAAAGAGGCCGGCAGGGACAGTCTTTAAGAACAGGAGAGCACAGGCGGGAGGAATGCAGCCACAGGCCTCTCAGGCAGACGGCTTTGTCCCAGGCTTGCCCAGCCGCTCGGACAAGTCCACAAACATTTTAAGCCCCCTAAGTGGCCTCGGGCACCAGCGAGTCCGCACTCCCCCTTCACTCTTCACATGAGGAAGCTAAGGCTGAGGGACAGTTTGTGGCTTCACCAAGGTCACCCAGCAAGTCAGTCTGACAGACTCAACTCTAGAATACAATTCTCCTGACTCTTGGGAGCCAGCATGGCCTTCGTAGGTTAAAAACAAATAAAAAAGAAACTATAAAAACTGGGCTCCAAGCCCAGTTCTGCCAGGTACTAGTGAGCGAAGCGACCAGAGGCAAGCAACCCAAGTGTCCTGCGCCTCACAGGCTTCACGTGCAAAACAGGAACAAGCAGGTAACTAACCTCCCTGGCAGGCCTCTTGTAGGAGCAACGAAATCATGGGTCTAAGGTGACCAGCACTGGGCTTGGGACAGAGCAGTCATGCAGTAAATCGGAGTCCCCTACCCAGAGCGGGGCCTCGAATGTGGGATACTGTGAAGGGGACAGAGGTGAGTAACCTGCCCCATTTGCAAGAAGCGCCTAATCTAGCAAAAAAGTAAGACACATATGAACGTAACGTAAGCTTAACTCGGGCAAGGCAGCCTGCCTGTGGCCCAAATGGTCTAGGTGTCACAGGGTTTCGGTCAAAAAAAGAACCAGGCGCCCCCCGGCCCTACTTGGGGATCTTCACACATGCCGTTTCCTCTTTTTGGGGCATTCTTTCCATCCTCCTTGGCTGCCTGCCTGTCAAACACGCATGTATTCTTTACACACTACCCCAGCACTCCCACTTTCCAGAGCACCTCTATCACTAGCTTATCAAAGGCGTGTGCACACTTCCCCTGCCTGACCACTCTGACTCCCACTGAGGGCCAAGAGCGAGTCACATCCTAGTCCACCCCAGCTCAGGGCCTGATACGGTCAGGAAATCGGGACCAGCTCACTGAGTGGATGCACAGGCCAGGGGAGCCAGAGCGCCTTCTCCCTGGGAAATTAAAGTGGGCTTGAAGACAAGGCACGCCTGATGCCCACCGGCTAAGACAAAGAAGGGATTTCCCTTTGTCTCCCCGCGTGACTGTTGCTCTGATGGGATCTCCCTGGGGCACTGGGGCACTGGGGCAGGGGCAGGTCCCGCAGAGAACACCACAAAGGTCTCCCACGGCAGCCAGTCTACCTCTGAAGAATCACCACAAGAATGCCTTCACTGCCCTCCCCTTCCCTCCTTGGCGGATTCTGTGAGATAAGGAGAAAAGGGCTGCTCTGGGACAGAAAATGGGGCCCATGCCTGTCTCCCCTCCTCTTGGAGGTGCAGAGACCTGAGGGGGAGGGGAGCTGTGAAGGCGGGAAGGGGTAGCCCCTTCACCGATGTAAACAAGGATGTGGGTTCTGCGGCCACACTCTCCCCCGCCCCCCCAACAGCACTTCCAGCAAGTCACGTGCCCTGCGCCGAGGCTGGGGCCCCTGCTGCCGCCCTTCTTAGAAGCCAGGACCACAGAGCCCGCTGTGGCTGCAGAGAGCTATTTATGTAGAACAAGGTTGGGGTGCTGAGGAGGCAGTGCGGCCAGCAGCTGCAGTAAACAGGAACTGAGACGGTGGCAAAGGGGTTAAATAGGGGCCGGGTTGCCAAGCTGGAGGAGGTGGCTGAGATGTTCTTCGGGAGGATCAACAGGCATTTCCTGGGAGATGGATCTACCTGAGCTGGATGCCAGATGCAAGAAAATGGAGGAAAGGGGAGACTGGAACAGGGAAGGGAGCTGAGGGAAAGCTCGTGAAACGCCCCTCCCCCCCATTCCCCTGCCATTGGGCCTTGCCTAGCAGAAAGGCTCTGCTGCCTCCTAGCTGTGTGGCACTGGACAAGGCCTTCGAGCTCTCTGGGTCGCAATGACTTCGTCCGTGAAGTGGGGAGAGTAACTAGTCTTCCTTTCACAGGGGGCTGTCAAGACGAGGGGTAGGGTCTGCTGAAGGCCTACGACACACTAGGTGTTCAAGAAATGAACCCAGGGGCTCCTGTTTGTCATGAGTGGACAGTGACTCTCTCAGATAGTTAGCTAACCATCCCCAAGTCAGTCAGAATGTCACCGGAACCACTTATTAAGGCCTTCCTCATTTCTGTCGCACTTCCTCAGCCAGAGGAAAGCCCCAAACAAGGAGTCTAGGCTGTCCCTCCTCACTCAGGCAGGGCTGGCTGTCTACCTTTACTGAACCCAAAGGTCCACAGGCCTACCTTTTGTGTCCATAGTTCAAACCTTTAGCAACAAAATTAACGTCAAATCAATAATATTCACAAAACAGGGTCCTTAAATGACTTTCTCTACCTACCTACCTCTAAAGTACCCCCTTCTTTCCTCAATCCTAAGATACACTAATAGGTGGTACCATACGTGCATTTAAATCACAGCTTTTGTTGGGGGTGGGCAGCAAGACCCACCCCACCGACTAGAGATACAAGCTAGTTTTGGGGTCATCAATGCGGAAGAAAGATCTTTTCAATGATATTAAGGTGGGATAACGATCCTGGGCAGGGCTTAAACACAGGAAGTCCTCCTCATTGAGGCAGTGCTTGTCTGATTTTGCTAGCCCCACCTCCGCCCTCCAGAAAGCCCTCTTCCTCCCAGAAGGTTGGCATATGGGACTAGGGGCTGGGTTGGACTTCCCTGTGAGGGCCAAAGTGGGGGAAAGGGCCCAATGGACCTGCAGAGGTAGGGGAATTCAGAGAACTTGTTTTGATAGAAACCGAAACTCTTGTTGCTGCTGACGCTGCACTTGTGGGCAATCTGCACCTGCTCTCCCCTCTCAGAGTCCAGCTGAAAGGGTCCCCCACTACCTGACCTCTGTCCCCAACCCAAAGAGGACTCGGAAATCCTCAGGACAATACCCCAACTGGTTCCACCAAGGCCTTTTCACATTCCATCTTATTTCATCTTTACCCCCAAAAGCCCTAACTTTACACAGGAGGGATAACTGAGGTACAGAAATGTGGCAGAGCTGGACTGAGGTCACACATCGGGAAGGGTGAAGGTCAGGCTCCCAAGGAATACCTGGTAACTTCAAACACTGATGCTCCAGGTGATGTTACCAATACCCCCAACCCAGCTATCGCCTTAGCCACCTGCCTGCCTAGGGCAAGGCCTGATTCTGTCTGCCTCGGTTTCCCTACCAGCACAAGCAGGAATCAGCTGGAACCCTGGAAAGGCCTGGGAGTGGGCAGAAATTACAGAGAGGTCAGCATAAACCTTACCTCCCCACACCCTACGTGTCCTTTCTCTGAGCACGCTGAGACATGAGCAGAGAAACGCACATATGCGCACACACACACACAAAGCCAGCAGATCCTGCCAAAGATGTTCCCTGAGGGGAACGCCTGGGTGGCTCAGTTGGTTAAGCGGCTGTCTTCGCTCCAGGTCACGATCCCAGGGTCCTGGGATCGAGTTCCACATCGGGCTCCTTGCTCAGCGGGGAGCCTGCTTCTCCCTCTGCCTGCCGCTCCCCCTGCTTATGTGCGCGCACGCACTCTCTGACAAATAAATAAATAAAATCTTAAAAAAAAAAAAAAGAAAGAAAGAAAAAGAAAAAAAGAACTGTCCTGTTGAGGGGTGCCCAGATGGCTCAATCAGTGAAGCGTCTGCCTTCAGCTCAGGCCATGATCCCGGGGTCCTGGGATCGAGTCCCACATGGGGCTCCTCACTCAGTGGGGAGCCTGCTTCTCCCTCCGCCTGCTGCTCCCCCACCTCGTGCGCAAGCGCATGCTCTCTCTGACAAATAATAACATCTTAAAAAAAATGTTCCCTGAGGCCAAATATTCATCCCACCCTCACCACTACAGAGACCTATTGCACTTGACATGAGGACATGCTGCCCTTACTGTTAATCGAGACTAAAGGTTGGATGAAAGGCAACACCGTGTAAACTGAGGACCCTTCACCTCCTTCCTACTCTTTGCCAGGGGTTAATGGGAGGGAGGAATAGCCAACAGCTCTAACAGACTTGCCTCAACCTCCTTCCCCTAGTGCCTGGGGGAAGGTCCCTCAAACCTCTGTAATCCTTCTTCCTCAGGCTCCCTAAAATAGTCACTATTTGCCAAAGAGTTATGTGGAGAAGCAAGACAGGAAAGCCTGGACTATCTAGAGTTTAATTAAGTACGGGGCCCTACCATTTGCTTTAGAGGCACCTGGGAACGGCCTCCCCGCCAGGTTGCTGCCTGCCTGCCTGCAAGAAGAGCCACAGCAAGTTCTGCTGAGGACAGAAAAGGAAGCGTGGCGTCTGCAGGGAATCTAAAAACAAACCACACAAATGTGTGTACACACAGCAGCAGGAGGAGACAGGAACCTGATCCGTTTCCCACTTGCCTCCTGGCCCAGTGGGAATCCTGGCCCCACTGAGGAGATGAGCCAGGAAAAAGGCCTCCCCTGCCTGTCAAGCAGCTGTGGTGTGCACCTGGCCCATGGCCCCAAATGGCACACCCTCAGTGGGGGAGACACCCTCACTGCGTGGAGACAGAACGCTGTCTTCTTGACACTCTGGCCTCTGAGATGCCCACTCTTCTACTCAAGGATTCCCACAGCAAAGATGGGCAAACTGAGGAAGCAAGGCAGAAAGAGCCCAACGGAAACTGGTGTACATGGGAGTCCATGGGAATCTTTTTCTGGCCTAGCTCAACCTCAGACACCTATGTTCTGACACTGCCCATGTGATCTAGATAATCAAGTCCTGGCTTTCTCGTAAAGCCTGTTTCCCCATTTATAAAGCAGTCAAAATGAATCGCAGGTCCATCCCCCCAACACTGATAGTCCAGGCTAATGTTTCTGGGCCCCATGGTTCTAACATGTACAGCCCCAGCTGCTTCTTCGTGGCCCGTGCGGACGCATGTATGGCCTCCCCTTCGCCCACAAAGGCCAGGGCCAGAGGTTTTGGCTGAGTCAAAGTCCTATGGGGAGAGGGCAGGAGAGAGGCAGACTCATGTTTCCAGGAGAAGGTTATCTGAGCCTAGCAGGGGCAGGGTGGGCCACAGGATACCTTAGGAACTCAGGCTCCTACTTTCACTCCACCCAAGCCTTCACTGATGCTCACAAGTCCCCAACAGGGCGTTGAGAGAGAGAGCAGTGAATACTGGTTCCCACGAGGGACACCCAGACCTCAGAGGCAAAACAGAAGGTAGAAAGCCACCTGCCTCAGGATTCCCAGCAGGAGAGGACCACAGGCTCCTAGTTAGAGGAAGTAAGGCCCTGAGAGATCAAGGAATATACCTGAGGTCACCCAGCCAGTCTACAGCTAAGCTGAGAAGCTAGGGCTTTCCCAAGGTCACAGAAACATGTCCTTTGGACACCTCTGGGTTCCCATGCCAGCTCTGCCACTAATGACCCTAAGCATGGCATTTCCCTTTCCTGAGTCTCAGTCTTCTCATCTGTCTCATGGGATAACGATTCCAATTTTGCAGATGAGTCTGAAGGACCGAGCTGAAGGTCAGCAAATAGGGTCAAGGAACAACATTATGGCCTCTATGTGTGCAATCCCCCCTTCAACTCCAGCCTTCAGTTATGTGCTCCTTCCACCATGCACTGTGTGGCAGGAAGCTAGAACCTTCTCACCAGAGCTCAGGGCAACTGCTGGCTGTCCCTGCTCAAGCTAGGCTGGAAGCAGAGGGGCAGCAGAAAGCCTATGGACAGGGTCCCCTTCCCAGGTACATGTTCTGTGCCCTCTGCCCCAGGGAAACCTCCAGATGAGGCCTAGAGACCCAGGGACCATGTACTTCCAGGGAGTGGCCATGGGGCTTCTGAGGTTTTACAGAGAAAAGCCAAGGGCAGCCCAGTTGGGGGAAATGGGTAGCCATAGTGCTGATAGGGAAAGGCCTTCAACCTGCCGCGGTCAGCTCTTCCTGTAAGCTCGGGCCCTTTACTGGAAGGCCCTTGTGGGGGGGGAGGTGTCAGAGGGTGTTTGGGGAGGTCAGCCGGATGGACACACATGAAAATATTGCTGTCAATATGGGTTATTACACAAGCCAGGTCCTTACTAGCCCCAACATCTACCTCAAATGTCGCCTGGGACCAATGTGCCCTGCTGCATTCTCTTACACTCACTCTACCAGCAGCTCCGTTTGCCCCACATCTAGCCTGAAGCTTCAGCACAGGGCCTAGCACCTAACAGGCCCCAAACTATTCTTTCTTCGCCTTCCTTTGGTCCAAGGTGCCCCAAACCCAGCTCTTTCTCCAAGAAACATCCCAGGAAGGACACAGGCTTGAGCCACAGGGGTAGAAAGGGTGGGATTTTCCCTTTCTACCACTGAGAGTCCACTGCCTGAGCCTCTTCTGCTTGGTAGAACGGGGAGGCAAGCACTCAACCCACCTAAACTTTTTCTACTCATTCAATAAACATTTGGGGCTCTGCGACGCCAATGAAAACAGCATTCAGGCTCCACCGATGCTACTGTTCCCTGAGGGTCTACCAGGTGTCAGGCACCAAAGGGATTTACTGTAAGTGTTCTCATGTAACCATTATAGCTCTGGGTCTTTGCCCTCCTGTTACAGCCTCAGAAACAGGCTTAGGAAAACAGAGCTGCCTGCCAAGTTCAGACCAAGAATCGGTGGCACAGTGGGAAGTGGAGTTGGTCCTGGCCACCAGTAGACATGGGGCTAGCTACACAGTGAAAAAACAGCAGACCCTGGAAGGACTCAAGGAGCCCTTCAGAATCAACACCATTTAACAGATGGGAAAATGGAGTTTTTGAATCACAGCCAGAACTAAAAGACAGGGCTTCTGACTCCTACTTCAAGGCTCCTATCAGAGGGCCCTTCCTTTTCCCCGGTAGATAGCAGAGCCCCCACGGAAGGGTCAGATCACATGCCCAAATTCCCCTGGACACAAGCACAAGGCTTTAGAGCTGCCTGCTGGGTCACAGATTCAGAGGCAGAGCAGCCTTAAAGATGTCATTCAGACTGGACAGTAGATGTTATTAAGGAATTATGAATGCTGTTAGGTAAGATAATGACATTTTGGTTATGTTAGGAAAGAAAGAATCCTTACCTGTCAGAGAAATATACATAAACATTTACAAATGAAATAATCCAACATTGGAGTTTTGCTTTAAAAATACTCTTGTTTTCAGGAGAGTGAAAAAGAGTGGGCAGGGTAGTGATGAAACAAGGCTGGCCATGTGTTGATGACTACTTTGAAGATGAATGATGGGTACATGAGCATTCACTATTCTACTTTTGTGTAAGTTTCAAAAAACTATGATCCCAGGGTGACAGCAGCGTGCTTTGTTTAAGAACATGGGCCTCGGACTAACCCAACCCAGAGACTCCCAACTCTACTATCTGACTCTGGGCAAGTCATTTCCCCGCTCTAAGCTGCTTTCCTCTTCTGACAAATGGAAACCACAATAGTCCCTACAGTTACCTAGCTTGGAAGAGAATAAAAAAGGGTTTCCTTTAGTGTCTGACAATGCAATCTGTCTCTAAGCAACATTATTTTTTATCGCTATTATTGTTATTATTATGCCTTTCACACCACCGCACTGCCTCACGACCAAAGGACAGAGGCCAGATACTAACGTGAAGCTGGGGTCTGGAGTCCCTGAAACACCAGTAAACTCAAGCCCCAACCCCGTCTCAGGGGTTACTCCTAAACACTAGAAACAGCTCAGGGGCAGCCGTAGGCCCTTGAAGGCTGAGGCACAGACTCACCTACAGCCCGGAAGAGACAGGCGCCGTCCTCCTTCATCTGCTTGATGATGAAGCCCTTCTTGTCTCTCAGGGCCTTTTCAAACCAGTGCTCCTGCTGGAGGGAAGAGGTGGGGGTCAACAGCAGGAAAGGCCTGTACCCCCTTCCCAGGACCCTGCCCGCCAGTTCCCGAAGGGCCCAGCTAACTGGCTGAGAGGACACTGGGCAGGGTCAAGTCCCTAGCCCTGCCTGACGCTCCATGCACATGGAGGAGGAGGAGTCCCTTTCTTTTAGGGAATTAGTCATTGTGTGAACAGAAGACTTGCTCCCAGAAGGGTCTCTCTCATCTGTTTTCTCACTGGCCCTGCTGACCATGTTAGGAATCCAACAGTGGGCTCCCACAGGCAGCCAGAGGCCCAGACCTGGCAAGTACCCGGAGGCGGGGCGGGGCGGGGTGGGGCAGAGAGGTGGGGGTGGGGGGTAGGGGTTGGGGATGGACCCAGCTGTATCTCAAGGAGTTTGACCAGTTCACCCGGGGACCCTCCAGCCACTTAAGGTAGGGAAGATGTTGAGGAGGGAGTAACTGGCTACAGCCTAGATCCCAAGCCCTATATATAGCTAGGGAATGTCAAGATATATCACATAGGCAAAATGCATATGCTGTATGATCTTACTTATAACTGAACACACTTCACGTACGTATCTATGTGCATACAAACACATAAAAGTTCCAAAGACCGTACAACAAAATATCCCTAAAAGCTGGTATTACAGGTGATTTTATTTGACCTTCCTCAGGAGAGGTATGCAATCCCTTGTCCAAAATTCCAAAACTCAAAAAGCTTTGAAAACCAAAGTTTTCCTCTAACTTGCCTGCCATCCTAACCTGACCCAAGCCGGCGAGAACCTATTTCTCCCAGCTGGAGGTGAATGTTCAAACACTTGCACACAGAAACAGTCAGCTGTCTGGTTATGTGGTACTACCACTGACCCCACCAGAGGTGTCACGTAGCACATAGTATACACACCAGGTGATTTTTCTAAACTCTGAAATTTCTCTAAATTCCAAAGCACATCTGACCCCAAAGGTCCAGGGTCAGTGAGCCTGTAAAAATGTGCATCATCAGACTTAAAAAAATAACGGAGAGATGAATAGGCAGAAAAGAGGACGTTTAGGGCAGTCCAACTATTCTGTATGGTACCTTAATGGCAGTTACGTGTATTACACATTTGTCCAAACCCACAGAATGTACAACACCAAGAGTGACCCCTACTGTGAACTGTGGACTCTGGGTGATTATGATGTGTCCTACATGGACCCTGACTGTAACATACGTACCACTCTGGTGGGGGGCTGTTAATAATGAGGGAGACTATGCACATGTGAGCACAGGGGGTATGTGGGAACTCCCTGTTCAATATGGGAACTCTTGTTCAGTTTTGCTGTGAACCTAAGATTGCTCTAAAAAATTAAGTCGATTAAAAAAAATAATGTCCACGTGTCACTGAAAACATACTTTCCATTTCAAAACAAAACCAGAAGCAGCAGACCTTTCCCAGGCCCCTCACGCCCTCTGCTGGCCACCAGAAGAAGCCACCCTTTTCCAGCATCCGGGCTAGGGACCAGGAATCCCAAAACCTGCTCCTTTGGTGGGACACCACCTGCCCAGGGATTTAGAGGATCTGGGCTAACTCTGACTAGACAGAGGGGACCACTTCTCTGCAGGCCACTTTTCCCCAACTCAGGTGAGTGAAAATCCCGACAGAGTAGGAAGTACAAGATTCGGAGGCTCTGCATCCCAACCCCAGCCCTGTCACTCACTTGCTGTGTGATTTCAGGCAAACTACCTGAACTCTCCGAGCCTGTTTCCTATCAAAAGAGGAATACGTGATCTACCTGACAGAGCTGTCAGGAAGCTCAGTGGAGCTTCAGGGCCTGAAAAGGCTTGGTAACTAACATCCTCAGCCACAGAAGGGGCAAGACTGGCACAGACAGAGACCATGTACAGATGAGAGGCTCTCAACAGGTCCCACGGGAGTGGCTGGACAGAAGGAGGTAAAGAGGGGGTGATGATGGAATGCCCAGCAGCCCCACCATTAGGGCCCACACCCCAGGAAGGTGTGGCTGGCTTGCCACAGATGACAAAGGCACCTGGAAGCCCTTAATGGGCTTCCATGGACAGCACAGAGACTCTTATTTGTGCAGAACACTCCAGCACGTGCCTCTCCCGCCCCAGAGGCTGTGGACTAGCACACTTTAGCCAGTTTCCCCCAGTACATCCCTGCCCTGCAGGAACAACCTCTCCCAACACCATGGTACCTGCCCCAGCCAGGGGTCGCCAGCAGGGAAGCTGCAACTATGACTACAGGCCCACACTGGGCAGAAAGAAAAGTTCCAAAGAAGGGCACATAGTAATCTCCTGCCCTCAAGTGCAGGGGAAAAGGAGATTGAAGGGGAAGGGGATCAAAGAGGAGAGGGGGCTCCTACTTACTCCTCCATCAAGGGTCTACCAGAATCTGCCAAATCAGACCCTGACTGTAGTAGGTCTGGCAACGAGGACAGAGAAATGAATCACACTTGGGTCTCTACCCTCCCTCCATAAGCTCACAAACTGCTGGGGGGCGGGGAGGAAGGGAAACAGGGAATGACCACCCACAAGTGTGAGCAGGGCAGTGAAAGAGCTGAACACGGTGCTAGGAAACACACAGGAAGGGAGCTAACCAATCATGAAGGCTGGCACCAGATAAGAGGTGCCACCCGACAGAAGGATTAAAACACGAAGACCTCAAGAAACGCTTGTTAACTGGGTGAGAAATAACTTCTGGGGGTGCCTGGGTGGCTCAGTTGGTTAAGCAGCTGCCTTTGGCTCAGGTCATGATCGTAAAGTCCCAGGATCGAGTCCCACATCAGGCTCCTTGCTCAGCAAGAAGTCTGCTGAGAAAGGAAAGAGGGAAGAGGGGAAAGGGGAAAGGAAAGGAAAGGAAAGGAAGAAAGAAAGAAATCACTTCTGGGGGCACCTGGCTGGCTCAGTCGGAGGAGCATGCGACTCTTGATCTTGGGGTGGTGAGTTCAAGCCCCATGGTGGGTGTAGAGATTACCTAAAGAAATTAATTTAAAAAAATTACTTTTATCACAAAGCACCAGGGATGCCAGAGGCTCAGCAGTGAGTCTGACACAACTGAAGTCCTGGGTAGGACTATGCAGGCAAGCAGGGCGGGGCCAGGAAGGAAGATGAACTCATATTAGCCAAATGCCTGCCCCATGCCAGGTGCCTGATGCAAAAGGTGACTTCATTTAATTGTTCTTACCACAGCCCAGGTGGCAGTGAGCATTATCCTCATTTGACAAAGAGAGCTGGGGTTTGGGCACCAGCAGAGCCTAGTATAGAGGCAACAGGGGAGTCCTCATGAGCCACAACATGGAGACATACCTGGCGGCCCATCCTGGGAAAGTACTGGTTTATTCCTAAAAATGAAGGAGGCCTGATCATAGCCTTTGGACAAGTAGGGCTTTGGTCCTGGGGCGATCTGGGCCTAGATCTGGAGGCCAAACCACGACCCTCCCACTGGCTTTGGCACCAGCAGCCTTAAGGTCTTTGGGTCTGGCTGAAACTCTACCTCCCCCTTTGGAGAGAGAAAACAGGGAAGCCATGGTCCTGGGCTCCGGGAAGAGTTCAGAGTCCCAGAAGCCCCTAGCTTGTCTCCTCCTTCTCCTGGCTGGGCAGGAACCTCTGGGAAAGGGGCCAACTTAGGAGTTGTTTAGGAAAATGGCCCAGGAAGGAAAGGCTGGTGGGAGAGAGGGATGGGGGCTAACCCTGCCATTGATAAGTTTAAGCTCCATCAATACTCTGGCCTGAGAAAGTCAAGTCCAGACAATGAATCTTACAAGTACACTGCTGGGCCTGTGGGTGAGTCCCTCCACATCCCTGAGCCTCCACAAGGGAGCTGGGCAAAGCTCTCTGCAATCAGGGGATCCCAGGTGCAAGACTCTGCAACCTATTGGTCCAAAGGCCCAAGAGAAGTTGAAGCAGACTGTGGGACCCAACTGACTTAGGTTCCAATGCAGCTCCACCAATTACCAGCCATGTGATGAACCACTCTGAAAACGCCACAGTTTTCCAATCTGTGAAATGGGATAACGAGCTTCCCAATAAAAGGGTAACAGGAAAGACTCAAATGTTACAGGACTTTGCCCAGTAGGAAAGTACCTAATGGGTTCTTGTCTTCTCCCTGGGAGGGAAACAAGAACACTCCTGTAGGAGGAGGCCTAATGACGACCACCCGAAGATATCAGGCCCTAATTCCTGGAACCTGTAAATGCTACTTAGTAAGGAACAAGGGTCTTCAGTGGTGTGATTTAAGTTAAGGATCTAGAGATGGAGAGATTATCCCGAGAGTATCTGCGGAGGCGGAGGACCTAAATGCAATCATAAGCGTCCTTAGAACAGCAGATGAAGACCTGACACAGGAGAGGAGACTGAACATGAACAGGGAAGATGGTGTGAAAACAGGCAGAGGATGGAGTGATGCAGCCACAAGCCAAGGAAAGCTGGCAGCCACCAGAAGCTGGAAGAAGAGTACTGGATTCTCCCTAGAGCCCCTGCAACAAGTGCAGCCCTGCCAACACCTTGATTTTGGCTTAGCAAAACTGATTTTGGACTTCTGGCTTCCAGCACTGTGAGGGAATAAATTGCTGTTGTTCTAGACCACTCAGTTTGTGGTAATTTGTCACAGCAGCCATAGGAAATGAACACAAACACCCCCCGAAGCCCTCCCCGGTGGGAGCCATGAGGCGATATGGCGTGGTTCCAGTCACACAAGATCCACCTCTGTGGCATCCCCCCAGGGAGAGAATAAGAATGAAGGCAGCGGGGGCCTGGAATTTCCCCTCGGAGTCTGGGAAGCTACTGACCCTGCCTATCAATGAATGAGCTGCCACTGAAAGGGGAGGGGATAGGGGTGGCAGCTCTCGGGCAGATGTCTCCTCAGAGCCCAGGGCCAAGAGGTGTTTAATATTCTGGCCTTCACAGCTCTGTCCCAGCAAGCCTGATGCCAAGACCACCCCCCTCTCCCCGCAAAACTCCCAGGAACACTGGCTCAGCTCCATGGGCAAAACAGAGGCAACCCATCCAATGAAACATAAGCTCACTGCTAAGGAGCAACACAAGCTCTCCAGGGCGAAGGAATGGGAAAAAAGCAAGGCCCCCGAACCTACTGCCGGGCCACTGAGGGGACAAGGGGAGAGGAGGTGGGTTAAAAAACGAACGTCCTATTATTCTGCAACAACAAGAAACGAAGCACTGATGCATGCTACAACATGGATGAGACTTGAAAAGAATATGCTAAGTGAAGCCAGATACAAAGAACTGCACATTGTATGATTCCATTTAATACGAACCACTCAGAATAGACAAATCAATCAAGATGAAAAGTAGATTAGTACTTGCTGGGGGCTGGGAGGGATGAGGGGACTAGAGGATAGTGATGGTGCAGGGTTTCTTGGCAAGTGATAAAAATGTTCTAAAATTGGCCATGGCGGTAGGCGCACAACTCTGTGAATACACTAAAAGCTACTGAACTGTACACTTTAAATTGGTGAATTTTTTTTTTAAATTGGTGAATTTTATGGTGTGTGAATGATATCTCAATAAAGCCGTTAAAATTAAACAAATCCGGGGCACCTGGGTGGCTCAGTGGGTTAAAGCCTCTGCCTTCAGCTCAGGTCATGATCTCAGGGTCCTGGGATTGAGCCCCACATGGGGCTCCCTGCTCAGCAGGGAGCCTGCTTCCCCCTCTCTCTCTGCCTGCCTCTCTGCCTACTTGTGATCTCTCTGTCAAATAAATAAATAAAATCTCAAAAAAAAAAATTAAACAAATCCAAGGGCCTGTAGCACTAGCAGGGGAGAAGAAAGTCAAACACTGCTTGAAACTTTGCAGCATACACCCAACAAGCCAAAAGGCCTCACCCAAAACTTTCAAAATGGGTAGAAGGAATGGGGAGCAGGGAATTAAAGAAGAGATCACAACTAGCTTCTGAGAAAGGAGTCCAAGCTCTCTCCTATTACACATTTTAAGGCTGGAGAAACTGAGGCCTAGATAGGTGAAGTGCCTGAAGATACAGGACTCAAACCCAGACAGCCCAGGGAAGGGATTACTTCCTGCTATCTATAAGACTCTGTCTCCCCGCCAAAGGAATCAGCAGGTTCCTAGATGCCAAAGCTCAGCTGTTACAAAGGATTCCAGGAAGAACCAGGTGATCCTGGGGAAACTGCAAGAGAATAATCAACCAAACTCTGAGGTGGGCCAGGTCTGGTATTCATACACTCAATAACCCCGGAAATGGGTGGCCTTTTGGAGATTAAAAAAGAAAAAGAAGCTGAATGTTTGCCTAAAGCCATAAAACAGCCAAGCAGGAGATTCTGGGGTTTGAACTCGGGCCTGCCCAGCTCCGAAGCCCACACTTTTTCCATACTACCTCCACACCATCCAGCAGGCCCCCCCTGACAGGCAACCCCCAAGCTAATTCACCATAACACAGCTGGATATAAATATCAGTCTGCCAACCCTGAGCCTCACACTGAACGGACACCCATCCTGCCCGCCAAGCCTGGATGGCGGGGAGGGAAGAAAGGGGCAAGGGAGGGGGAGAGAGAGAGAGGAACCCAGATATTCCTCAAAAGACACCCACTATTCTGTCACCTCCAGGTCCAGAGGGCTTTGGCCTGAGTTCCCTAAAATCCCAAAGCTAGGGTGCCTGGATGGCTGTCATGATCCCAGGGTCCTGGGATCGAGTCCCGCATCGGGCTCCCTGCTTAACGGGGATTCCGCTCCTTGCCCTCCTTCCCACTCGTGTTCTCTCCTGTCTCTGACTCTCAGATAATAAAATATTTTTTTAAAAAAATCCCAAAGCTAGACGACACTTCACCAGCTCCTTACCTGACCAATGCGGAAACGGAGACCCAGAGAACATAGCCCTAACTATTTTGGTTCATCCAGTCAAGCTGCAGCAGAGCCAGAGAGGGAACCCTGGGAACCTAGGTACCCTGGCTACAGTGCGAGGTCCAGCTTCTGCCACCACTGGAGCATGCCCGTTCCCCTCTGAAAATGCTCTGCGGGGTCCTCAAGCTCAGGAGACTTACAAGCCACTCTTTTCACAGGGCAGATTAAGGCAGCCATGCCCAGAAAAGGAAACCCCTGATACTACCACCTCCCTGGCACCAGGACCCCAGGGTCCCAAAAGGGCTCCTAAAGTCCTACAGTAGTCACAGCATCTGACTAAACAGGAAGTCTGAGTAGTCAGAACAAGGATTCACCGTCTGGGCTTCCTCTCAACAACTCTTCTCTTTCCCAGGAGATCTATTGGGCCTCCAATGCTACAAATGCCCCAGGTGACAGTTCAGGACAAAGACTAGAGCAGCAGAAAGAATCTCCCCTCTTCTCATCCCCCAAAAAGGTCCCAAGTTGGATGAGGTGAGGCAGAGAGAAGCATGTTATTTCTCCTTTCATCTCAAGAAGTGTGAGGACAGGAAAAGCCTTTCCTCTGTCATTGGGAAGACATCATGCAGCCACAGACCTTTACTTCCAAGCAAGTATGAAGGAAGGAGCCTAGGAGATGTGAAAGGAGTGTAAAGAGAGGTCTTTCTAATCACCACGGCAGCATACAGCTTTCTTCATGTCCTTAGGACCAGTGACGTAGCACTCCCCATTTCTGTGGAGAAAAGACAGACTCCCCCAACCAGGAAGAGAAACAATTCCTGGCCCTGACCCTGTGGGCCCAGACAATTGATTCTACCTGTAGTAGTCAAGAGTAGAAAGGGAGCAAGGACAGAGTGCTTAAGACAAGGCCCTGGCCCCTGTGAAGCACAGAAAGATTTATCTGAACCAAGGGGAAGAGAAATATGGGTAAAGAATTTCCCTGGAGTGGGGATGTCTCTGGTGAGAAAAAATCTTGTTGAAAGCAATTCAGGAAGCGCAAAACAGTTCCGTGATCCTGGGAATGAGAAGCAAACAGAGCTGGGTCAGGGAGAGACTCAGAGTATCTCCTAGTTCTTCAGGGGAGGCCTCAGCCACCACATCCCCAGTACCTGGCAATCTTCTCATAGAAAGTAAGGAGACCTTCGTTCTGGCCTCAGGGGGCTCAGGTAAGGGGTTCTTATGACTATGAAGAGTCTAGGTCTTTCTGTTCAATGGGGGAGGCCTCGGGCCACACTGGAGACCTCATGTCCCTCTCACTGGTGAGAAAGGATTGCCTGGTTGCAGGGTGGTGGAAAGTCTCATACCCAAAGGGGAGCTCGGGCCCCTCCCTAAGATGAAGGATCTCTTGTCCCTGAGAAGCTTAGGCCCCTGGGAAGAGGCTCAGACTCTTCCTCAGAATCCCATCCTGCTCATGTCCCAGGGATAGTGGGTAGTTCTCAGGATTTAGTTCACAAGTGGTCCGAGGCTCAAATCCCCAAGGAAAGTATCTTGTGTCCCTAAAAGGTCCCTATGACTGGGGTATATATATGCTACCTGAAGTGAAGTGACAATTAGAACTCTCAGGCCACACTCAGGTCTCAGGTCCTAAGGTGGGTTGAGTTGTCTTTTTTTTTTTTTTTTTTAAAGATTTTATTTATTTATTTATTAGGAAAGAGAGAGAGTGAGAGGGAGAAGGTCAGAGTGAGAAGCGGACTCCCCATGGAGCTGGGAGCCCGATGTGGGACTCGATCCCGGGACTCCGGGATCATGACCTGAGCCGAAGGCAGTCGCTCAACCAACTGCGCCACCCAGGGGCCCAGGCTGAGTTGTCTTACACACCAAAGAGAAAGCTTAAATTCTTGGGGGGAGACCCAAGACCCTATTCCCCAGGACTTAGGGCCCAAGGTGGAAGGAGTCTGTTCCTGAGGAGTACCTTAAATTCCTTGAGGGGGAAGCCCAGAGCTCATCTCTAGAAACACAGCAGTTACCGAGGTATGCATGAGTCTCATCCTAGAGGGCAAGCTAAAGTGTCCTTGGCGCAATGGATCTCAGGCCCTGAAGGCAGACTTAGATCCATGGGGAGGCCTCGGGCTCCAACTCTGGTACTCCATGCTGCCCACGTTCCCGGAAGAGTGGTAGCGGGCTACAGTTCCCAAAGCAGGGATCTTACATCCCTGACAAAAAGCTCAGGCCCAAGGCACCTGGGTGGCTCAGCTGAGCATCTGACTTAGGCTCAGATCCTTATTCTGGAGTCCTGGGATGAGCCCCATGTCAGGGTCCCTGCTCAGCAGAGAGTCTACTTCTCTCTCCCTCTGCTCCTCCCCTACCCCCCCCACCCCCAGCTCGTGCTCTCTCTCAAATAAATAAATAAAATCTTTTAAAAAAAAAAAAAGCAGCAGCTCAGGCCCTTGAGGTAGGGGGTGCTCAGATCGCTGCTGCAGGGAGAGAAGGGCCTGTTATGTACCCAAGGTGTGTTTCAGTCCTCATATCCCTGTGTTTGTGTGTGTTGGGGGGAGTGTCTGAGACCCCCCCCCAAGGTGAACACTCAGATACCAATCCCTGATGAGAAAGGACCTCTAAAGACCTCACCTTGCCCGGGACCTCTATGTGGAAGATATCCATCTCCCAAAAAGTCTTCAGATCCTGTCTCTGTAAGCCCCTGTCCATAAACAGGGGGACCTTGGGTTCAAGTGCCCAAAACAGTGAGGCTTATTTTCCTGAAGAAAAGTTCAGGCTGGGGAGATTGGGAAAGAGAAGAGCTGAAGGCCTGTCACTTAAAAGAAGCTTAAGCTCCCAGAGAGAAATTCAAATTCAGACTCTTTGGCCCCAACGAGGTCTCTGACCACTGAAAGGAAGCACAGACCCTTGTCACTTAGAAAAGGGACACATTTCATATACCTTAGTAGTTTCTGGCCCCTGAGTATTAGTTTTAGTTAGTTAGTTAGTCTTAGTTACTTAGTCTTCCCCAAAGGGAAGAGAATCTTTTCTCCCTGAAAGAAATCTTATTTCCCTGGAGAAAAATTCAGAAGATCCCCTTCTCTAAATGGTGTACATACACACACACGTTAGGTATCAAGCTCTTGATTCTAGAAGAGGGAGTCTCGGGCCCTTGAAGACAGGCTTAAGACCCTTAAAAAAGTCTCATACTCCACTGTTGTGTGGTCTTGGGCTGTGTCCCTCTAAGAAGGAAGGGGGGTTGTCCTGTAGAGACGGTCTCACACATACATACCAAAAGAGTTTAGGTATCTTGGGGACGCTCAAAATTCCCCTGAGGTCTACCACCTTACCTGTGTTCCCTGGAGGAGGAGTCTTAGACCCTGATCCCAGAGGAAAGGAAATCTCAAGGCACGGAACACAAACCAAGGTCCCTTGGAGTCATGAGACTCCCCTCTCAGGAGGCAATCCCACCTAATGGGCCTACATGATGAGGTCTCAGGGCCCGGAATGACGTCTCTGGGTCGATCCCAAAAGAGACCACAAGACTCCATCCTTAAGTCCGCCATCTTATTTGGGGCCTCTAACCCCCAAGTCCTTGGTGGGGGGTGGGGAAGAGGGTGCCTCAGGCCCCCACCACCAGAGAATGCCAGACTTCGGGAGAAGACGTAGGTCCCTCGGGACGGTCTCAAGCAGCACTCCTTGGGTCCCTACCCAGTCTGGGGATCCCACCCGCCATACCCACTCACCTGTTACCCCCAGCCCATACCTGCTCAACGGTTGCGGGGTCCATAGCCTCGATGCGAGCTGCAGCCGCCTCATACTCGTCTTCACTGTTATAACCTGCGCCGACCTCCTCACGCTCTGGACTGCCCCCTCCAACTGCTCCGACCCCGGGGGCTTGACGCCGTCGCTTGCTGTGGCCCGGCCCGGAACAGCAACCGCCAACGCCTACCGCTCCGCCCACGCCCACTACCACGCCCGCCGCGCCCACACCCGCCGTGGCTGCACCCAGCGCGTCGCCGGGGCCGCCGCCGGGACCAACAGGGCCCCCGCAAGGAGGAGGAGAGGCCTGCTGTGGCCGCGGACCCGCCACGGCGCCAGGCGGCACGGCCAGCGCCCAGCGGTGAAGAGCTCCTGGAGGCCCCGGTAGCGGGCCCTGAGGCGGTGGCGAGGCCCGGGGACGGGCCCCCACGACGCCCGAGTCACGGTCGCGGTCGCCACCCCCCACACCCGTGCCGCCGCCGCCCACGCCCACACCCCCGCCGCGGCGCGGCGCCGGGGGCAGCGGCCCGGGCGGCGGCGGTTCGTTGGCGGGGTCGGCGTCGGGAGGCGGCGGCTTCTTTTTGGGGAGAATAGTCATGGCGGCACCGCCAAGTACCCCCCAGCAAACCCGGCGCGGGGCACGCCGGGAGAGAACCCGGATGAGGGGGCTACTGTGGTGCGCGAAGCACGACGGGATCGGCGGGACCCGGATAAAGAGATTGTAGCACGGGTTCGAGAACGGTCGGTGGCGCGCGGGTCACGCGGCAGGAGAACCCGGATGTTAAGTCCTAGATGAAGGCACCGCAGCGGGTTTGTCGTAGTCTTCTCTCCAAGTCCAACAAGTTTATTGCTACACTCGCTCGTTCCGGCCTGCTGCTTCGAAAAGAAACAGAACCAAAACAAGCACGTCTTCGCCCCGCCCCCTCGCAGGTTCTTGAACTACCGGGTGGGGCCCCGGGGCGCTGCGCAAGCGCGCCAGGGCACGGCCCCGCCTCTCGTTCGGAAGTACGTGGGCAAAATCTTCGCCGCCGCCACAACAATCGCGGGCACCAACCAATCGAGGCAGCTGCGTGGGTCCTCGATGACGCCCACGGACCAATCAGATGCGAGCGATCGCCCTCCCGTGCCCTCCGTCTCAGATTTCAGTCAAAGTCGGCACCGTCGTTCCTTGCCTTTATTCTCGTTCGCCCCCGTTGCGTTCTTCTCTCCCCAAGGCTCTGATTCGCGGGCGGGGCACTAGGACAGGACAGCGTAGCCGACCTCGCGCACGACAATTTTGAAAGCGCCTCCCTGCCAGGCTTCCAACTTGGCCGCAGTCAGCCGGACTGACTGGAAAACATCAACACTCCCAGAGCATAGCAGTCCCCTGAAGCGTCAGTTCCGGTCCCACCCACCTGCAAATCCACGTCTAGTGGGGAGGCGGGCGCCGCTTCACCCTGGCAACAGGCCGAGTTCTGCGGTGACTGGTTAATAGAAGCCGTCACTCACTTTGGGCCGGCCAACCCTAGGGCAGACGTGCACCGTGGGGACCTCGGGTGTTTGGGAAGCAGACACGCCTTCTTTGGCTCCGCGGCGCTCTCGCCCTCGCGTTGACCTCCCCGCCCCTGCGGCTAGTGCGCAAGCGCAGCACAGCCTTTCCGCCGCCCCCTGCCCGCCCCCCGCAACTGAATTTACCTGGATTGAGCAAAAGTTTATGAACCAGCGCTGTCATCAGCTAGTGCTTTGCAAGGGGGTTGGTAAAATCCCTGATACTGAGCAGTGGGAGAGCTACAAGCTAATCGTAGCTCTGGCCCTCCTGTCTGAGGGCTCTTTGGCAAGTCATTTAACATCCATCCCATCCGCAATTTTTCAAAAAAAAATTTTATTTTTCTAGTAATTGCTGTACCCCGGGTGGAGCTTGAACTCACAACCCCCGAGATCAAGAGTCGCATGCTCTTAGGACTAAGCCAGCCAGGCGCCCCCATCTGCAATTTCTACTTCTCTGTAACATGGCAATGATAATTATGATTTAAGGATCAGAGATTAGTGCTTATCAAGGGTCTAGTGCTGTGTCTGGCACATAGTAAGTGCTCAATAAATTAGTCTGAATGGCAGTGCAAGGAAAAGGATCCCAGGCTTTGGAGTCAGGAAGACCTCAGTTTCAGATGCTGACGGACCATTACCAACTGTATGATCTTGAGCGAGTTCACTGTGTCTCAAATTTGAGGTTACCCATGCAAAACGGGAATGATAATGCCTGCCCAGACTACCTCAGGGAGTTGTTAATGGGGTTCAGCCGGGCTTATGAACCATGAAGTAGTTTTGAGAGGTGAGGGCTTGCTGCCAGTCTTGGGAGTCAAGCCATACGTGAAAGATGTATCATGAAAGATGATCAGAAAGCTCTTCTGAGTGCCATCTAACCCTCTTCCTTCAGATGCTGGTTAAAGTTCTTCTCTGAAGGGTGTCAGTTACAAACGGCATGTTGTGTTTTCTGCTCTGAAGACTTAATGGGAGAGGACTCCCGTTCCCTGGGCCTACTGTGTTCAGGGCACTATGCCGAATGCCTATGCATGTTATCATATTGAATCTTCTCATGATCCTCTCACTTGACCTAGATTTCCTCCTAGATATTTGTCCAGCACTACGTGTCTAAAACTGAATTTAGGATAATCATTGTAGCTAATCTTCACAAAGTACTTTCTAAGTGCCTGGCACTGTGTGCTAACAGCTTTGATGTTCCTTTTGACAGTGAGTGCTTCCCCCCCACCGCGCCACTCAGCCTTTGCCCAAGCCAGAACCTGGGAGTCAACCTCGTCTGCTCCCTCTTCCTCAACTCCCACATGCCTGTCAATCCCAAAGTCCTGCCGATTCCACCTCTCAAATCTCTTGACTCTCCAACTCTTACCACCACTACGCGGTCCAAGCCAGCATCACCCACCAACTGGACGACTGCAAAAGCCTCCTCACCGCCCTTCCTCCCGCCGGGACTGTTTCTCTAGAACCCACTGTCCACAGCCAGAGCAATCCTTCTGAAATGCAAACCTCATGATGACTCTCCTGTTTACAAGCCTTCTCCCGTTATCCCTAGGATAAAGTCCAAAATCTGTACCATAGCTGCAAAGGCTTTTTTGTGATCTGGCCTATCTCCACGTCCTTACTCTCATCACAGCTTCGCATTCTCCTCCCCAGCCGAACCGAACTAATTTCAGTTCCCCGAAGGCCCTGAGCTTGCCTCCTAACCTCCAGGTCATTGCACATGCTCTTCCATCTGCCTGAAACATTTTTTATCCTTTTTCCTGGCTAACTCCACCTCATTCTTTGGGTGTTGGCCGGGTTAGGTCCTCCTGCCATTTGTATGCTTCTGCAATCCCAACAATGTTAGTTCCACCACTCTAGACTGTGATTGCTTAATTGTCTGCCCTCCATGCTCACCTCTGTAGATCAGACACAATGTCTTCTTGGCCCATCTTTGTATCCCTAGTGCTAGCGCATGGTACGTGGTTAATAAATACTTGGTGAATAAATGATTATTATTTTACGGATTAGCAACCTGAGGCAGGAAAAGGTTGAAGTGACTCTCTCACCCAGGGCTTGGAACCCAGGTCAACCTCAATCCAAGGTCTGTCTTGGTGCCTCACAGAGCTCAGCCACATACTAGCCCAGTGTACCCAATAGCCCAGCAGAGAGAGTGCAGGGGATGTCCGCAACGAAGGGGAATCTGCCAAACTTGAGAGATGTTTTCTTTTTTCTTCTTCTTTTTAAATCTTGAGTAGTCCTCGTCCTCCTCGTCGTCCTCGTCGTCGTCCTCCTCCTCCTTCTTTTTAAAAAGCTCTAGGCCCAATGTGGGCTTGAACTCATGCCCCTGAGATCAAGAGCCACATGCTCTACTGACTGAGCCAGCCAGGCGCCCCTGAGAGATGCTTTGAATTAGGGTTCAGTTCAGAGCCACTGGCTGCCCGGAAGCCCAGGTTTAAATCTCCTCTGACCAAGCGTGTGCTGCTCTGGGTCTCAGTTTCCCCATCTGTGAGTGAGAGAGCTGGAGCCGATGATGTCCTAGGGGCATGTCTCAGGACTTCCTGGCCTGCCTCACTGACTGTAGATTCAGCTCTTCAAACCACCCTCTTGAATTCTTCCTAGGTCCCCATCTTCCAGAACATGTCACCAACCACTGACCTCCCAATACCTGTACCCACAACCCGCCCTTCTCCTGCTTGAAAGGAATTGAAACCAGCATACTCTCCACCCCCAGCCCAACCTAGCCTCCAAACCCACAGAGCGAGGAGGTGCTCATCCTCATCTCTCCTCTCAGGTTTTATTGACTGATGGACACTACATCTTTGTCAGCCACCAGCTCCATGGGGACAGTGCTGGGGACAGGGAACCTGAGATGATGCCAGATTTCAGCCTGAGAGCAGACACAGAGTTCTGGAAGGTGACCCAAGAGGGAAAAGAGAGAGGAATATGTGAAAAGGCTTTGCGGGGGGAGGAAGAGGAAGAGATCAAGGAGTTCCTCCAGCCCCCTACAACTCCCAGACTTCAGGAACTACCCAGGCCTCAGCCCCTGACGCTTCTGGACTCCTGCCCAAGAACTTGGAATCATCTATGATCTCCAAACACAGTCCAGCTCTCACTGGCTGCTAAGGTCTTATCTCAGCCAGTCCAGACTCCAGCCCAACCCAGGAGGGAAGCAAACCAGGGGAGAAGAGAGGCAGAGGAGGAGTTGGAGGTGGCCCCCCCTGATTAGGGCAGATATAAATGCTGCAGCAGACTGGGCAGGGGCTTTGCATAATGTCACGGCAGCAGCTGCTATTGCTAGAGTCTGCTGGGGGCCCAGCGGAGGACAGGGTTGCGGGGACCCATGGCCAGCAGCCAGGAAAAGGGAGTGGTGTTTGTGCTATCTGTGTATATTGGAAAGGCAGCCTAACCCCTGAGCTAAGGGGGCGGGGGGTGGCAGGTCGCTGCTGAGGCCACAGCCCAGAAAGCCTGTGGTTGCATTCCAAGCTTCAGAATCAGGGAGTTGTTGGGCTCGGTGGAGGGCGGGGTCATCTCCTAGAGGCCAGCTCCGAGGCGAAGGTTCTCTTCTCTGAACCCCCAAACCCCCACAGCCCAGCCAGAGAGAAGAGGGAACCTCATCTTTCCTTCCCAGGCCAGAGCTCAGATGTCAGGTGGGAGCCCCAGGGGCCCAACAGGAGGAGCATGCAGGAGCCCAGCCCCAGCGTGCTGGGGCAAGGAGGTGACGGGGGGGGGGGCGCCTGAGGAAGCCCAGCACTTCAGCACCCCCTGGACAAACTGTCTGGGGTGGGGAAAGTTTCCCCTTCCCTGGCTGCTTCCCCACCAGATGAGTCGTTCCATCAGACTCCATTGCATAGTTCTCAGTGGGGGGCAGAAGGGGTCCCCAGGCCTGCCCCTCCCTGCCTCCCCAAAATATGGCTTTGGAAAGGAGTCCCCAAGAATCGAGAGGGCCCCCTGGACGGGCGGACCCACCGCTCACAGGGAAGAGATCTTGACAGTCTCCGGGAGGAGGCAAGGGGTGCCCAGGCTGGAGTTCCTGAGGGTGCTGCTGGCCCCACCGCCACCGCCAGGGGAGGAGGGTTGGCTCTCGTCTGGGGTGTTGGCAGGAGGGGTAGGGATACTGATGATGGCAGCCACGAAGTCCCGGCTGTCGCAGTTCAGGTCGAGGCTGTCGTGGGGCTTGGCATTGAGGCTCGAGCGGCTGTGGATAAGGGTGGGGAGGTGGAAGCTTCTTAAAAGGTGCTCTTAATACTTGCCACTGTCATCGTGACACGAATTGAGCACCTACTGGGTCCCTGGCTCTGTGCTAAAGGCTACGCCTCCATCCTCAATTATGGCGGTGCCCAGTGAGGGCTCTGGGGTCAGGTGGTCCCGGTCTCACTTTGGCCCCTCTAAACCTCTCTTCTCTCATCTGCAGCATGGGAAGAACAGCATTTCCTACCTCGTGGGGTCCTTGTGGAGATTAAATGAGATAAGAAGTGCTATAAAGTGCTCAGCCCAGAACATATTGAGCACACATGGAAATACCAATATTTCTTACTTCGTAGGGTCACTGTGGAGATTAAATGAGATAAGAAGTGCTACAGAGTGTTCGGCATAGTGCTTGGAACATAAGGAGCACACGTACAAAAATGTTCTCCATTGCAGTTATTCTTTACGATGCCAGATCCTCGCAACGATCCACTCTCGGAGCTGCACGACCTGGTCCCTGTGCCTTTCTGATTTGGCTTCCCACCCCTCTCCCCCTCACTCACTCCGCTCTACTCACAGGAGCTTCTTGGTTGTGTCTCTAACACGCAGACCCATTCTTGCCTCAGGGCCTTTGCACAGGCTGTTTGCTCCCTCCTTCACATTCTTCAGATCTCACCTCAGCAAAGCCTCCCCTGACCACGCTATTTATACTGCACCATACCCCATTCTACACCCTGTTCCCCCATCCCTGGTTTATTTTTCTTCTTGGTAGTTAACACATCTCATCATCTATGTGTTTGTTTATTAACGGTCTCATCCCACTAGAATATAGATTCTAGAATGTCAAGGAGCTCTGTCTGTTCTCTTCGCTGCCTGAAATGAACTCAACCCCTAAACTCCTACGGTGAACTCCAAAGTGCCTGAAAGTGTGTCTGGCATATACTAGGTGCTCAATAAATGTTTGCTGAGAGAACCAATGAAGAATAAGTTCCAGGCCAGAGAAGCCCAAGCTCCCAGCATAGAGGTGTCCGGGCTCGAGCTTGGCTTGCTGGGTCAGAAGTCAGGATATCTCAGATCACCGCCCCCCCCACCACTCCCCGATCCCAGCTCTGAGCTTCCCCCAGGGGTAGCCAGCAGGTAGGGGTGCTTACCTCTGAGGGGCAGGGCTTCTCCGCAGCCCTGCCAATGTGTCTAGTTCCTGCATGCTGCCGCGACTGACCGAGGCCGTGGAGTTGGCAAGGCGCATGGCGCGGCGCTTGGCCCTGCGGGGACAGCAGGAGGACAGCAGGCTGCCAGGCCCTACTGCCTGGGAGGACACAGAGGTGCTGCGGCTGGTGCGGCCCCCCAGCGAGACAGCGCCCAGAGCCTCGCCGAAGGTTAGCTCATCCGTGAACTCATGGCACTGTGGGCAGAGGGGAGGCACGGTCACGAGGCAGCGCACGGGAACTGACCCCAGCCCTTGGCCTTTGCTGAGGCCTCTCCTTCCTTTCTGGAAGTCTCTCGCGCTTCCCTTTCTCTGCCCGCCCTTCAAGGCTCAGCTGTACTGGGGCCTCTTCCAGGAAGCCCGGTGGGATTTCCACAATCAGTAGCGAGCCTCCCATCCCAGGGAGGGACGGGGCTGGGCCGCAGAGGAAGGTCCCTCCTTCTGCCGTGCCCCCCTTCTCCTTGGGCCTCACCGTTGTCTTCTCTAGACAGTGCAGGAGGTGGTGATGTTGTTGCTCGAAAGCGGACCTGTTCCGGACACACAACGCCTGTTCCTCCCCACTGCTGCTGTCCTAGGGTGGGCAGAGCGCAGGGACGAGGTCAGAACCTTCCTCCTCCCATCACGGCTCCTCCCCCCCCAACCCCAAGGCAGGCCCCTCCCCACCTCAAGGCCTCCGTTCTGCTTGTACTGCAGGAAGGCATTGGTGGTACCACTCTTTGCCAACCGGATCCTCGCCAAGCGCACCTTCTACAGAGAGAGGAGGAGACGAAGGGTCAGGCGGGTAGACGCGAGAGCAGACTGGCTTGGGATGTGGGGAGCAGGGGGTACTCCGAGGGGAAGGGGCCGTTACCTGCTGTGCCCGGCGCTTGTCAGCACGCTGGTTCTGGTGGTAGATGCGGCTGAAGTTGGACACGATAACCGGCACAGGCAGTGCGATGACCAGGACACCGCTGAGGGAGCAGATGGACCCGAAAATCTTGCCAGCGATGGTGCTGGGCACCATGTCTCCGTAGCTGGGGCCAGGGGAGGGAAGCCGAGGTCAAGAGGACTGCCTATCCACCCCCTCAGTCTCCCATTCCGTCCCATCCAGCCTGATGCACTCCGCGACGCTGGTCGGGCACTGAGACTCTCTGAGCCTCAGTTTCCCGCTCCGCAAAATGTGGGGCGAGACCTCTTTGGCCCCCGGTGGGGGTCAAGGGAGAAATTGGCCCTCGGCCCCTACCATCTGCTGCCCCCATCTGAGTTGCACACCGAGCATCTGAGTCAGCTGGAAATCTATTAATACCAAGCAGAGGGGAGAAGGAGGAAGTCAGAGGCAGTAAATATAGTCTCCTGGGGAGAAAGTCCCAGCACCACAAGCCAGCTGAGGGGCTCTGAGTCCTGGCAATGGTGCTCTGTTGGTTTGGCTTCCATCTGTCTCACCTTCTCTAGGTAGGACCCCTTCTTATTACCCCAGAAGAAGCCTTGAAACTGTCCTCCCATGAAAAAACAGGGGGGAGCCTTGAAACTCCCTCCTCCTTTTCTCCACACTATCTCCTCTTCCATGGAGATGGAGCAATGCCAACCTTACCCACTTGTTTCATGGGGTCAGGGTGGGGGGACCAAAGCTCAGGGAGGTTCCACAGCTGACCTGCTCGAGATCGCCCAGCATACTTTTGTTCTGACCACGGGACCAGTGAGATCCTTTTCCCTCGGCAGTCCCAGCTTCTGCGGTCCCAGCCTCTAGGCCTTCGCTCAGTCCACGTCCCCCTCCCCCCCACAAGGATGGCCGTTCCTTATTTCTTTAACTCATTTAAAAGTCTCTCCAACTTGGCCATTTCTGGTCTGTGATGTGTCATCTCAGACTGTGTCCTCAACTATGAGACGCAGGCAGCCGTCCATCCTCTCGGGGTTGCCGTGAGGACGCACTAGGGTAAAAGGCACTCAAGGACCCAGTTCCAACCCACTCTCAGGGCTCAGTATTTGTATGTTGATCCAATTCTGAACCTCCAACCAGAATTAATTTCTACTCCTTAGATACCTGAAAGCCATTTCTCTGTGTCTGTATTAAAGCCCCAGCAAAGGGCGCCTGGGTGGCTCAGTGGGTTAAAGCCTCTGCCTTCAGCTTAGGTCATGATCCCGGCGTCCTGAGATCGAGCCCCGCATCAGGCTCTCTGCTCCACAGGGAGCCTGCTCCCCCCCCCCTCTCTGCCTGCCTCTCTGCCTGCTTGTGATCTCTGTCAAATAAATAAATAAAATCTTTAAAAAAAAAAAGCCCCAACGAGCCCCCTTCACCCATTCAACAGAGCGTAACTTGTTCCCTCTCAAGGACTGACACTAAAAAAACAATGCCGAAAATACCTCGACCAGGAGAACATCAAGGAATCACAAAGTCACAGAGGTAGTACCCCATATAGCAGATGATTCTGGAGGTTTGGGAGACACAGGTCCTCAAGGGAAAAAGGAGGTGGTGGAAAACCAGTACCTACGTATCCTACACCAGAAACTTTCAGAGAACTTTCACAACCGTGAGGTCACACAGAATCCCCTCTAGATGACGAAGGGATCAGCATTTCTCATTTGCCACGGGCAGGTGGGGGGGGGGGGACAGGCCCAAAGAGAACAAGGTCAACAGAGAGAGTACAGCTAAGACAGTCCTTGGAAGCCAAGTCTCCTGACCTGGACAGTGAAGGCATTGTGAGACCTGCAAGGGATTTGGAGATTAGTCCAACTCCCTTTGTTTTCAGAGAAGAGCAGGCAGAAGCGCAAATCAAGAAAAAAAAAAATCATTTCTCTAACCTTCTTACTCTTACAGAAAAAGGTGAGTGTAACTGATCGGGCAGCTCCCAACACCGGGTCCGCACTCACCCGAGGGTGGTCATGGTGACAATGGTATACCAGAAGGCCGCAGGGATGCTAGTAAAGTTGGTCTTGTTTGTGCCCTTCTCGGCATAAAACATGACAGTGGCGAAGATGATGATGGCCATGGTAAGGGAAAAGAGGAGAAAGCCCAGCTCAGAGGCACAGCTCTTGAGTGTATAGCCCAGAATCCGCAAGCCCTGTGAGTGCCTGGAGAACTTAAAGATGCGGAACACCCGGAACACACGCAGGGTGACAAAGGCGCCCGACACGTCCTCGTTCTTGGGCACGAAGAGCCCGATGTAGTAGGGCAGGATGGCCACCACGTCGATAAGGCTCATCACGCTCCGCAGGAAGCGGCACCGGCTGGGGGCGGCGAAGAGCCGCAGGAGGTACTCGCCCGTGAATATGAGCACGCAGGCCGTGTCCATGCAGAAAAAGGCCAGGGGGAAGCGGTCGCCGCAGGGCTGCTCCCTCGGGGGCCGCCGCGCGGGGCCGCGGCACGGGATGGTCTCCACCACGTTGGCGATGACCGACACGGCGATGAAGAAGCCAGTCACGTAGTAGAAGACGAGGGCCGCCGTGCTCGTGTGCGGGTTCTCGAAGGCGCGCCAGAGCCGCTGCCGCAGAGAGCTGCCGGCCGGCAGGGCCGGGCCATCGCCGGCCTGCTCGGCCTCCTCGTCCTCCGCCAGGCGCTCGGCGTTCTCCTTCTTGCGGTCCCGGTACTCTTCGAGGCAGCAGTCGCCCACGAGCTCGGGCACCAGGCCGTAGAAAGCCAGCTCTTCGTCGAAGGCCTGGATGCACTCCTGCCGCGGGCAGTGGAGGCGGCCCGTGCGGTAGAAGTTCAGCACGTGCCGGAACATGTCCGGGTCGCGATCGAAGAAGTACTCGCCCGAGTCCGCGTCATAGAAGAATTCCTTCTCCGAGCTGCCTAGCAGGGTGTCTGGGTAGCGGTCCAGCGTGTTCTTCCAGGTCTCGAAGCGCCGGCCGCTCACGTTCACCACCAGAACCTCATCCCCTCGGGACGCCTTCACCCCCGGTGCGGGGGGCAGGGGCTGCTGGGCCAGGGGCAGCCAGCCCACCGCGGCCGCCCTCGCGAAGGGCAGCCACGTGGCCACGCCTGCCGCCATCCTGCCGCGCCCCAGGCCCACAGAGACTTGGGTGGGGGTGGCCTTTAGGAGAGTGTGGCTGTCTCCAGGATGCTGGGGGCTTGGAGAGGCCCTGGGCCACTCGCACAAGCAAACTGGGGGTGTCTACAGAGGCCTAGAGGAACCAGGAGGAACTAGAGAGACGGGCAGGGGCTTGGAGGGCATTTAGAGGGTCTGGGGGGGACTTGGGGGATGTCTTGAGGGACCTACTGAGAAGGGGCCAGGAGACATGGAGAGGAGCAGAAAAGGGGCACTTGGAGGGGCCCAGAAGGAGCCGAGGGAGTGTTTAAAGAGACCGAGAGGGCTCTGGAAGGGTCAGCATGTGCCTGGGAGATGAGATGTCTGGGGTGTCTAGGGGGGCCAGGAACACTGGAGAGTTGCCCCCACTCTCAAAGAGTTCTGAGGGAAGATGGGGTTGGGACCCCTTAGTGGGCTTGGAGCAGGGACTGGGGCATCCAGAGGGCTGGAAATGGGACTAGAGGTGTTTAAAAGAGGCTGAGAGTATCCAGAGGCGGGGTTCTAGAGGGGCCGAGAAAACTGAGGCGGGTTGTCCGCACCCTCAAGACTTCTGGGGAAAAGATTAGGGGATCGGAACTCCCTTGCGGATCCAGGAAAGGGGTTCGTGCACGGAAGAGGTGGCGTAGAACCAGGAGGTTGTAAAGAGGCTGCCAGGTGTCTTGGGAATGCCTAGAACAGCCAAGAATAGCCTGAGGGGGGTGTCTACACTACAGGAGTCCTGGGGAAGGCAGGCGAGGTGGAGCCCCCTAGAGGGGCTGGAGAAGGGAGTGGGGCATCTAAAGGGGTAGATATGGGGCTAGGTTATTTTTCAGAGCCTGAGAGGTGTCTGGGAGCGAGGGGTATGGGGGGGGGCTGCTGAGAAAGTCTCGTCCACCCTCTCAAGAGTTCCCAGGGGGAGGAAAGGGGCCTGAGGAAGCCTCTTGGGGCTCAGTTGGAAGTTGGGCACAGCCCCAGAGCACCCAGAGGCTGGATAAAGACTAAGAGGAGGGGGTCCCCCCAAAATGGGTTGGAGAGCGGGGTGGGGTGTTGAAGGGAGTTGGGTGTGTCTCCGGGGAGGGGGGTTGGCGGGCCTTGTCGGGGGGGGGGCAGATGGGGGAGGCCGGGGCGAAGCTGCGTCCCACCGTTAGGGGCCGGTCTGGGGAAACCACACCCCGAGGGGCTGGCGGTGTGTGCTGGGCAGTGGAAGCAGCGGCGGCGGCGGCAGAAGAGGAGAAGCAGCCACAGCCAGGCCCGGGAGAGGAGAAGGCAGCACAGACAGGCAGGGGGAGGGGGCTGGGTCCCTGGAAGGACAAGGTCCGGCAGGAGCCCTGGGGACTATCACAGGATGGGCTAGGGCGTGGGGGCTAGACCAGGGAAGGACAAGGACAGCGCTGTGGGTGGCCCCCTCCCCCTCCCCAGAGGGCCGTCCTCACCTGTGTCTCCGCTGCAGCAGCGGCCACAGCGGTGGGGCTGGGGGTACCAAACACCGGAGCTCCTGCCCCCCTCTGCAGAGCTGCCCGAGTTCTCCTCCTCCTCTGGCTCTCTCTCCCCGCCCCTCTGAGCTTGCCGGGAGCTGGAGAGAGAGGCAGGGAGGGGCCTCGTGGCTCCCAGAGCCCCCTCCCCTAGGACAGCCTGAGAGGGACCCTGGGGAGACTCCGCCTCCTACAAAGCTGGTTGGGCCTCAGTCGCGTCATCTGGAAAATGGGGGTGGCAGGGAGCTCTGCCAGTTCTCCCCACCTCCTTCCTGGACTCCCCCCCTCTTCCTGCCCAGCTCCTACCCCCTCTGCCCCCAGGGGCCCCCACCCCCACCCGTCTGAATCAGCAGCACTTAGCAGATCCGATCGATGGGGAGGCGTCCGTTAATGGCCCCAGAGCCGAGTGCCATGCGGAATGATGCAGCGCTGTGTCCCCTCCCTGCCCCCATGCTGGAGAAGGGGGTGGATGGAGGGACCGGTGGGGGGCATTTCTCTAGATGGCCAGGCCCCCAAAGATGTTCCTGGCGGGGGTGGCTGGGTGGGTGGGTGCATGGGTTGGAGCCCAGCTCCGACCAAGACGGGTGCTGTGGGAATGGAGCACCGTCCTGGTTTCAGACGTGAAATAGGGGGTGAGGGGAGTGTGGACGGGGGCGAGCCAGGATGGGGACAAGCTGAGTCCCACTCCCATACCACGTTCTCTCCCAGGGGGCCCCCCACTCCAAGGGGCAGCCTGCCTCATCCTTCCGCGTCCAGCAGCCTTAATTCACACCTCCTCCCCTAGAGGACTCCGTTCCCCGGGGGGACAGAGCACTGGGTACCGAGTACCTCGGCCCACGGATGGGTTCGAACCCCAGCTTTGCTATTGACTTGCTACGTCCTTGAGCAAGTGCCTTGCGTCGTATCCTCGGCTGTCAGATGGAGTTACCCCAACTTGATAGTGTCGTGGGGGGCATTAAATGGAGTGATGTGAGAGGGAACGGCACAGGGCACGTCTCATTTTTAGTAATTAAAGGTGTGGCGCAAGGGGGGAGCACTAAGGGGGGGGACGAGTTTTCCCCTTTCAATCTACCCACCCGCGTAATCCTCAGTTTGCTCACTCATCACGGTCCTGATTTGTCCATTTCTCCATCCCTCCACCCACCCACTATGCACCTACCCATCCATTCTCCCACCCACGCAACCCAGTGCTCTACCGATCCCTCCACCCACCCGCTCGCTCACCCATCTGTATACTCGCCCCTTCCACCTATTTGCCACCCTATCCTTAAGTACCCCCGGCACCCATCCACCTGTCCATCCACAGCCCTGCCCATCACTTACTGACCTACTCTTTACCCTTCCTCATCCATCCATCCATTCCCCTGGCCATCCTTCTGTCCACTTACATCTCCGACCTATCCATCTACCCATTTATTCATCCAATCACCCCTCCATCCATCTGCCCATGTATTTCCCAACCTCCCCCATCATCGATCTGCGCGACCTTCCGCTTGCTTATCCACCAGTCCATCTAACCACTTATCTATCCTCTCATCGGCCCACTCTCGCCCACACCCATGCCCCCCGCACACCCACCCACATACATATCTAGATATTTCTGGGCCACTCAGGTGGAGGGGCGGGCCCACGGTAACTGGAGACAGCTGGGGGAGGGTGGGGGAAGGAGAGTCAAACAGCCTGCGCAGACCTCCCTCCCCATTCCGATGGTGTGACCTCCCGATCCCTGGCACATCCCTCCTGGTTGGAAAGAATGAGCGTAGACAGTCAGTGGGTGGGCCCGTCTGGCCAGATGGTATTTTGGCTGCAGCCTTTACACACACACACACACACACACACACACACACACACACACACACATACACATGTTGCTAGAACGCTGAACACGGACCGCGCCCCACCCAAACATCCCCGATCCCAAGTGCAGAGTAGCCAGGCTTCCAGACATAAATTAAAAAATAAAATAAAATAAAAAAGAGTTGGTCTCTGGGGAGGGAGAGCTCATGCAGAGATGAAGGCAAAGGCCTCTGGGAGCCAGGGCCGAGAAAGACGAGAAATCCCTGCCCCTCCCTCAGGATCCCCACTCCCCGAGGGCTTCTGCCCTAAAACAGGGTCACTAACACCAGCCATCAGGCCTCCAACCCCTTTAATGTCCAGTCTCCCAACCTATTTGATTTTGGCCCCATTTTCCCACCAGAGCCCAAGGCCATGGTGTCCTGGGGGAGGGGAGGGGAGGGGAGGGGAGGGAGCAGCTGCAGCCTGAAGGTCTTTAGCTGGCTTCTCCTGGTTCCAGGTCTGGGTCAGGGGACCCCACGCACTCCTTGCTGAGGCGCACAATCTCCTGGGAGAGAACCTCGATGTCCTAAGAAACAAACGAGCTGTCAGAGGCCAGGGAAAAGAGCCGGGGAAGCTCCCTCACCAAACCTGGGGTGTCCTCCTTCTCACCTCATTAATCAATGCCCTGCTATGTCTAGCCTGGCACGGGAAGGTATTTGGAGAGGCTCACAGAGCCCCAGCAGTGGGCTGGGCTTGGAAAAGATGTGCGTGTTGGGGGGTGGGGTGAGACGGGGGGGGGGGGTAGGGAGCCTCCCAGGGGAGGGGACCTAGGGATAGAGATACAGGAGCAGGTCGCCCACTGGCTGGTGTAGTGCGACTGCGACTGGAGGATGCCACCCTCCCCCTGCCAGCGGCTT
This sequence comes from Nasua narica, assembly GCA_028533885.1. Classification (NCBI taxonomy): domain Eukaryota; kingdom Metazoa; phylum Chordata; class Mammalia; order Carnivora; family Procyonidae; genus Nasua; species Nasua narica. The sequence continues at coordinate 37,460,913 of CM052801.1, forward strand.
TTCTACCAAATGGTGAGCTCCCTTCTCAGAGGCAGGGGCTGGGTCTGCATCCCTTTTGACTCCCCCAGAAATGGGGGAAATATTTGGGGGGGCAGGATGGGCAAGAAGGCGTATGGGGTGATCCATGGTGGGCAAATGGGTGGGCAAAGGGATGGTTCAGAGGACGGACGGGGGACAACAGATAGGCGGGCGGGTCACTAGGCAGGTGGGTAAAAGATAAGACAAGGGGTGACTGATGAGTAAGTGTGAGAGGGAGGGAGGTATGTCAGGAAATGGGTGCAAAGACACGGGGCAGAGGAGTAGATAGGAAAGCAGGGTGGGCTGAGGGCCAGAGCTGGGTGAAAGTGTGCATGGATAGATGAGTGAGTGGATGCAAGGACAGCGGGGAGAGGGAAAGGCCCAAGGGAGAGCAGGTGAATCCACCGGAGGGTGGGGAGGTGAGGATGGAGGCGTGGCCAGTGAGCAGAGGGTGGGGAGGTGAGGATGGAGGCGTGACCAGTGAGCGGAGGGTGGGGAGGTGAGAATGGAGGCGTGGTCAGGGAAGGGGGGCAGGCTCCCGCAGATGGGGGGGCGAGGGGCGGGGCTGTGCGGCATGGGAGGCAGGCGGCTAGGCCGACAGATGAGGAGGCTGGTAGGCCACACTCGCCTTGTGCAAGTGCATGTTCTTGGTGAGCTGCTCCTCCAGCATGTTCTGCAGCTTCTTGTTCATCTCCCGAAGGTTCTCGTCGCCTGGCTTCACGAGGTCTCTCAGGACACTGCCTAGCCCGCTGCGGTCCGTGTGGCCTGCCGCCACAGACACATCTGCAAGGGCCCAGGCTGAGAACCAGCCTCTCAGCAGAGCCAGAGGAGAGACGACAGAGACAGGGCAGAGAAGCGGGAAACAGAGAAGGAAAGGGGCAAAAAGTAGTGGGGAGAAGCCAAGTGACGTGGGGGGCAGAGGCTGGGCCGTGTGAAACCTGGCCGTCACTTCCTCGCTGTGCTGCCCTGAGAAATGGGGATCATAACCGCTTCGGGGAGCTGGCAAGAAGTCTCTGACCGTGTGCAAAGCACAGAGCACACAGCGCGCGGCCTGTGTCCGTCCGTGTTCGTCTGACTAATAAGGGAAAAACAGGGCTAGGGAAAGGTGACAGAAAGGAGCAAAAGAAACAAAGATGGAGGGGTGGCGGAAAAAGAGAAGACAAAGTGGGAGAGGGAGAGATAAGGACCCCCAAAGGGGTACATATGCAGAGGATGAGAAACTTCCAGAACAGACACAGTCCAGACAGGCAGTAGGAGCAGTGAGAGGAGATGAGGGGTGTGGCAGAGAGAAGAGATGGGAAGAGAAGAGGAGAGAGGGAGAGGGGACAGAGAACCACGCCGGAGAAAGGAGAGTGGAGCGATGACAGAGACCCAGACAGAAGGGAAGAGCCCAGAGGGGACAGACACATGGGGGCGGGGGGTGGATGGGGGGTGAGGCTGAGGAGGAGGCACTGACCGATCCGGCTATCCATGACATAGGTCTCGATGATGGCGCTCTTTCGGCAAAGGTCCTCCGCCATGGAGGCACTGCTCACCTCCAGGTGTTTCACCTGCGGGCCGGCCCAGAACGTTCATACATCACAAGGGGCCCAGCCACACATCCTCCCCTCCGCGCCTCAGCCTCCCTGCCAAGGGTGTGCCGGGCGAGGACAAGCAGCCAGACGGCACCTTCTCTTCCAGCATCCATTTCTCCTGCTGTGTCTCTGCCAGGCGCTGAAAGAGCTCAGCCACTTCCTCATCGGACAGCTCGGCTGGCCGTGGAGGCTGGGCCTGAGGGCTGCTGGACAAGGACTGCAGGGAAGAGGAGGGGAGAGGCCAGCCCCGGCTCAGTGCTGTCATCCGCCCCACAGAGGATCAGGGGCCGATGGGGGAGCCGGGGCAGGGTGGGAGTGGGCTCTGCAACAGGGGCTGTAGGCCAAGTCTCAGCACCCACGGGGACTCTGGATCTCCCGTGGCCGAAAGGGGGACACAGGAAGCACCACATCGTCTCCTTATCGACAGGGTGAAGGGAGAGCCTGTAGCAAATGCGAGCTCGCAAGGCCGTTTCCAGTTGACAGGAAAACTAGAGGGCGGAGGAACAAGCTCAATGATACCACTAGGAAGCCAGCGGGAGAACCCAAAAGGTGGGACGCGTTCTACAGGTGAACTGGCTGGTTTCTTCTATGGGTTGGGGTCATGAAAACAAAAACAAAAAAAACAAAAAAGACAACGGACCACACGAGCCTCAAGAGACTTAAAGGACATAAAGCAACCAGATGCAACATGTCATCTGAAACTGAGTGCTAGTTTTCATAAAACCAGCAATCGCTATTTTGGGGCCAACCAGGGAAATCTGATTAAGGTCAAACTACGAGATGAGATGAAAATTTATGAAATTGGGAGAAGAAAGATCAGCTGGACAAAACCAGGTTCCTTATAATAATCTCATTTAGGCTTCAGAAAGAGAGGGGTGCCCGGGTTGGCTCAGCCAGTTAAGTGTCTGATTCTTGGTTTCAAGCTCAGGTCATGACCTCAGGGTCCTGAGATTGAGCCCCACATCGGGCTCAGAGCTCAGCATGGAGTCTCCTTGAGATTCTCTCTCTCCCTCTCCCTCTGCTCCTCCCCCTACTTGTTCAGTCTCTCTCTCTCTCTAAAATAAATTTTAAAAATCTCTCTCATTTTTTTTTTTTTTAAAGCACAAGATCTAGAAGGGTGTAAGCCAAGGGTTTATAGTGGTCATCTCTAGATAGTGAAGATGTGGTTGTGGATTAAAAAAAAAAAAAAAATCTTTGCTTTCTGTGTGTTTTGAAAATTTTTCTACACGGCACACATACTACTTATGGAATAACAACAAATGATTTCCAAATAAAAGCAGCCGGCCAGGAAGCTGACACAAAGGGCACGTATTGCATGGAGCACTGGGTGTGGTGCATGAACGATCAATCTTGTAACACTGAAAAATTAAAATAAACATATATGGGGAGGAAAAAAAAAATAGATGACAGTAACGAGCCATGATCATGAATTGATCTGGCCTGGGTGAGGCACCTGCTAGGAGCTACGTATTTTATGACACTGGGAAAGGTGGGATTAGCTCACAGATGAGGGAACAGAGGGTCAGAGAGAATAATTTGCCCATCCCCCATATGGCAATCTGAATCCGAGTTGGCGAGCTTAGAGAAAAGGTGGTGAGAAAGTGTGTGTGCTGGGCCCAGAGAGGTAGACGGCTGCAGGGGAGGGCAAAAGGAGGGCCCCAGAATTGGCGTGGGAGAAGCTGGGCTGTTGGTTCTTCCTTGCCCCTTACCCTGGCTGGAACAGTCGAGCTTTCTTTCTCCCGCAAGATCTCCCGGTAGCTAAAGGAGGAGACGCTACTGCTGTCCCCAGTCTGGGTCCGGCTTGGCGAGTTCATCTCTGAGAGAACCAGTTCCTCGAGGCCTTGGGCAGACAGGGAAGAGAAACCTGAGCCCCAATCCCCCAGGGTCCCAGGGCAGCGACTGGCAGGAAGAGGCAGAAATAGATTTGACAGAGATGGAAAGAGGCGAAGTGACCCTCGGGCATAGGGAAGGTGGAGGAAGACAGTAAGACAGGGAGAGGCAGAAAGGGAAAAAGGAGCCGCCTGTCCGGGCAAACACACACGTCAGAAGAGAAACGAAGGTGATGAGGCTAGGAGAGAGTGGGCAGTGTAGACACCTCTGGGCATAAAGGGACGTCCGCACTTGGACTTGGGGTATGCACAAAGAGGACCCACAGCCGGGAGAGCACAGGGGCAATGCCCACACGTAGAGAGAAAACCCCGACAGGCAGCGAGCCACAGCAGAGAGAGGCCAACAGAGACGGGGCAAAAAGACACGAGTCAGCAGAGACGGGGGCGGGGGGGAGGGGAAGATGGAGACACACACGGAACCACGATCCTAAATCCTCATTTCATTTAACGGACAAGGACAATGGACGGCACCACCATCGGAATCTGCTTGATTCATACATTAATCTGTAGCAAAACAGAAACTAAACCCCTCTGTAAGGAGAGAGGTCACGGGCGCCTGGGTGGCTCAGTCGGTCACACGTCTGCCTTCGGCTCAGGTCGTGATCCCAGGGTCCTGGGATCCAGCCCCGCACCAGGTTCCCTGCTCAGCGGGAAGCCTGCTTTTTCCTCTACCCCTCCCCCCGCTCATGTTCTCTCCCTCTCTCTCCCCCTCAAATAAATAAATAAAATCTTCAAAAAAAAAAATAAAGAGAGGTTACTTCAGGAGACAGAATGCCTCAGGGAGACAGAGATTGGGTGAGAGGTGGACCCATTTTTGCCATGCCACTTAAAGCAGGTCCACTGAGCTTGGGCCTCCGCTCCTGCATCTATCTGCTTCTGGGTATCAGGGAAGGGGGCTGACATCCCCCCCCCAACCAAGAATCTCCAGTAAGAGCCAGTGACTGCAGGTGGAAAAGGGAGCAAGTTTTCTCTGAGCCTGTGACATGGGAGATACACCAGAGCCCTCACCACTGCATCCTATCTATTTCTTTAAACGTATTTATAGGCCATTTCCTTCTGGAAAAAAAAAAAAAAGTCCAAAGCAACTCAAGGTTTTCGGTTGCATCTTCTGCCCGAAGTGGCAGAAAGAAACATAGATTTTAGCTGCATAGTAAGAACGCCGCAACACTGCTGTCTGAATGCAAGTCTGTCTCCCTCGCTCAACCCGGGGCTCCCGGAGGACAGAGTTTTGGGCGGGTTTCCTGTCAAGGACCCTGGACGCGAGCATAGGGGCTCAGCCCACATTTACAGAATGAGAGAATGGATACAGGAGATTGAGAGACACCAAGTGAGGTGTGGGGATGTGTATGAGAGGGTTGTGGGGATCCAGACAGAGACAGAGTAGAGAGAGAGAGTTAAAGGGGCAGAGAAGAAAAAAGCAGCAGGAGGAAAAGGAGAGAGAAAGAAAGCAGGAAGAGAAAGAGACAGAGAGAGACGGCACAAGGTGGCACGGAAAGACCAAGAAGACAGACATAGAAAGAGGTAACGCAGAGGGCAGGAGAAACAGAGGAGAGACAGATAGACCGACCGATCAAGTTCAAGGTGGACAGCAAGCGTGGGAGAGCCCAGTGGAGCGAGGTGCAGCAAGCAGTCCTGACCCTGGGGCCCTCCCCAGCACCCCGCCCTCCCCTGCCCCCTGGTGCCCCCTGCCCTCCCGGTCCCCGCACCAGAGCGGCTCTTGCTGTTGGTAAGGATGTCCTGCAGTCGCTCCTGCAGCTTATCCGCCCTTTTCCGCTCCAGGTGCAGCTGCCGCTTGAGGTCTTTGAGCTGTGGGGAACAGAGGGGGGGGGGAAGAGGCGGGATGAGGGCCAGTCATCCCACGGGCGGGGGGCCGTGCCTGGCCATCTTCCCATCATACCGCAGCACTGCCCTTCTTCTCCAGGATCCGCTGCCCGTCCACTGTGTCCTTAACTTCCTGCGGGGCAGAGAAAGCGAGGCTGGTGGCAGCCAGAAAGGCTGCATACGGTGCCTTCCCTCTCCGCCCCAGGTCTCGGCACTGAGGCCTGGGGTGTGTCTGGGACGGTGGGGGGGGGTGGGGGACAAGGGACCTGTTTCAGGTTGCTGATGGTCTTCAGGTGGCAATCCCGCTCCTCCTGGGCCTGCTGGAGCTGATCCCGCACCCCCTGGAGCTCCTCCTCCTTGCTCTGCAAACCAGGGGGCAGCTCAGGCCTCTGCCTGGGCAACCTCCGTCCTCCCTCCAGGGCCCGGTCCTCCCGGGAGAGAGGAATGCCAGTGGGTGGCGGGCACCTTCAGCTCGCCAGCGTGCTGCTCCCGGCACTGCTTGAGAGTTTCCTCCTGCTCTTGTTGCTGCTGCTGCAGAGATTCCTATGAGACAAGGGTCGGGTCTGGCCATGCCTCCCCCCGACACCCCCCAGGACCCCGCGGCCGGTGAGGGACGTGATGGCAGCAGGTGCCTGCGGGCAGGCAGGAGCCCCCCCTGCAGGGGACACGACGCGCCCTCAGGCGGGACACACAGGGGGCACGTCTAGGGCTGCACCGTCTGCACCACGGACGGACGCGTGCGTCTGATTTGATTTCACAAAACATAACACGGCGCTTACTGCGCACCGAGAACATTGTAGGGATTTCCCGTCCATCGGCTTCGGTTTATATAATCTTCCCGAAACACCCACATGGCCGGTACTATGATTATTCCCCCCCTTTTTTTTAAATGATGAAGAACATGGGCCCCAGGCTGCGTGAGCTGCCCAAACGACCACCTTCAGCCCCTGCGCTCCTCGCTACTGTGTGACACTTCCCCTTAGGTGTTATGATGAGTTTTCCCCCACAATGGCAGTAAAAGTCCTTGTTCGCATAAAATCAGGATATTACGGTAATTTCCTAACAGAAGCAGGTTCCAAAGGAAGGGATGCCTTTTCAAATCTGCACATGTGGCCTTCTGCCTCCCTGGTGGCCATCCCCTGATCCCCTCTGGAGGGCCGCCATTGAGCCGGTGGGGCTGCGAGGCTAGCCAAGTCCAGACCGTTTCAGAAAGTTCCAGGGCCTGACCACTTCCAGTCCCCTGGTGTGGCATGGGTGTCCCCCGCCCCCGCCAGCCCTCTGTGCCTCATCAGCCGCCAACTCACCTCGGCCTCCTTCAGGCGCCGTTCAAACCAGCCCTTGGCTCCATCCATAGAATGAACCTGAGCTTGAAGTTCTTCCACTGTCTGCTGGAGATTCTCCAGCTCTCGTGTCCGGGCCTGGGAGAGGAGAGACCGTCAGGGCGAGGTGCCACCCCCGAGCCCCTCAGCGACGCTGTGCTCCCCCAGTTTGAGAGACAGAGAATACTGCCATCCACCCGCCCACCTTCTCCTCGCGGATCTGCCCACGGAGCTCCTCCTCCTGCCGCTTCTTGTCTTCATGCAGCTCCCGGAGCTCGCGCTCGTAGCGCGCACGCACACCTAGCACCTCCTTCTCGTGCCTCAGTCGGACCGCGCCCAGCTCTTCCTTGTGCTGGGACTTCTCCTGCAGTGTCTCCATCGCCAGCTCGTCCAGCATGGCCTTACGCTTTTCGGCACTCTGGAGGCGGGAGGATGCGTGTCAGCGTTAGCCAGGGGCCCCCCTCTCCCCAGGCCCAGCGAACAAGCCCAATTTGGCCTCCTCCCCATTTCCGCAGACCGAGCTAAGTCACTCACTCATCCTCATGGCACTCACTGGTCACTTTCCATCCCTTGCTGTTCCCGGGTACTGGCCCGCACCACTCACTCCCTCCCCACGGACCAGGGCCAATCCCTCCCCAGCCCTGCTTCCCACCTCGCAGAGCTGCCCACCTTCCGAGCCTCCTGTAGTTCCTGGGTCAATTGCTCCTTCTCCTGCCCAATTTCTTGAAGTTGCTCCAGGAGCCGACTATTGGCCCGCAGTGACTCCTAAAATGAGGGGACCAAGGAGAGGAGTTTGATAAAGAGCCTCCAGCAGGTGATCGCCACCACCAGGACACCTCTGGCGGACGGGTGTCCCTTAACCCCAGTGAAGTGGGTATTCTCTCCGTTTCTAGATGAGAAACATGCCAGATGCCGCGCGCGGCTCCCCAGTGTTTCATGCATTCTCCCCTCTGTCCCTAGCGATGGATTTCGTAGTCGGGCAGCTATCGGGCTGACTTCTCCCTGCCTCCCTCGCAGGGAGGCGTGGTCCTGTGATTAATTTCCATATTCATTCAGAGCATGAGGTAGGTTATACTCATAAAGGAAAGGGGCATACTGGGCCCCCTTCCCTCTTCCCTCCTTCCTTCCAGATGGAAAACAAACATGATGGGGGGCGGTGCCTGGGCAAGCATCTGGGCTACCAAGGTCTTGCGCTGAAGGTGGCAACCTGGAAGGAACCTGGGTCACTGATCGTGGCGCAGCCATCGTTCCATCCCTAGACAGCCCACCTGGGCTCTTCCATGAGGGAGAACTAGCTTTCTATCTGATTTGAGCCGCTATGACTCCGGTTGCTACCATGGGCTCAGAATGCCTATCCTGTCTAACTGAAGAGGCTCAGTGTCAGCAAAGGAGAGCGACATAGTCTAAGACACAGGGTGCTAATAAGTTAGGAGACCAGACTGGAATCCAGCTCCTCCCGACTCCACAGTCTTCCCCCCCCCGCCTGCACCTCGAGGAGGGCTCCCCCGAACCCGCATGAGGGAACTGGGAGAAGCCAGGTCAGAGCTGGAGAGGTCACCTGCAGTTGGGAGTTGAGGTCATCTTTCTGTCCCATGAGGTCCTCATACTCAGTCTGCCGCTGCTGCAAATCAGCCGTCAGCCCGGCATTCTCATCCCGGAGTGTATTGAGTTCTTGGGTCTTTGCTGTTTGGATCTGGGATGAATGGGGGCGATGGGAAGCGGAGTGAAAAGGGACCCCCAGGGGCCAGCCACGGGGTTTGAGCCTCCCGGTTCCGGGGAGACAAGGAGGGAGGGGAGAAGAGAGCCAGGAGGAAACAGAAAGCATTTCAAAGGGAAAAGGAGATCAATGGGGGAATGGATAAAGTAGTCTAGTCACACAGCGAAATAGTAAACAGAGCTGAAAGAACAGACCAGTGCTACATATGGATGAGCCTCACAGGAAAGAAGCCAGGCATGAAAATGGGTGTCTGATTCCACTACATGAAGTTAAAGAACAAGTAAAACTAATCTATGTCACTAGAGGTTGGAGGAGCGATTATTTCCGGGGAAGTATCGATTGAGAAGGAGTAAAAGGGGCCTTCTGGGGGGTGCTGAACACGCTCTACATCTTGATCTGGGTGGTAGCCACATGGAGACAGAAAGACAGACTGCCAGACAGATAGGACTCATCAAATGTACACTTAACATTAGTACGCTTCTTGTACTTTACTGGAGAGAAACTAGAAAATCCAACAGAACCAGGGGTGGGTGGCCAGAGAGAAGAGGGGTGGAAGCCATCGGAAAGCGAAGCTGAGAAGGGGGCGCCTGGGTGGCTCAGTGGGTTAAGCATCCGACTCTTGATTTCGGCTCAGGTCATGATCTCAGGGTTGTGAGATTGAGCCCTGAGTCGGGCTCCGGGCTGGGCGTGGAACCTGTTTAAGATTCTCTGTCTCTCCCTCTCCCTCTGCCCCCTGCCCCGCTCCCCGCTCCTCCTCCAGCTCTTTCTCTCTCCCTGAAAGAAAGGAAGGAAGGAAGGAAGGAGCGAAGGGTCAAGCAGAAACAGAGGCAGGAGAACAGCATGAGGTCCGGACGGCCCTGCCCTAATGTGGATCAGAAGCAGGAGGAGACAGGAAGCTGGAGAGGGACCAGCGAGGGCTCCCAGGTATCCTGTACCTGCTCCAGGGCGGCCAGGCTGGTCCTCAAGGCATTGTTCTCAGCCAAAAGTACTTCCACTTGTTCCTGTGCATCTGCACTCTGGATGGACACCTGGCCCCACCCCCACACCAGGTGAGAGTGGGTCCAGAACGGGGGGCAGTGGGGAGCGGGGAGAGGACCCACCCACGGGCACATGCACCACGAACCAAGGGGAAACGGGACCCCTGGGGCCTTCCCTGCTCGTGTAACACCTGCTGAGGCACCCCCCACCACCTCCCGGAAGCTGCCCAGTAGCACGTACCTGATCCTGTAGGGCTCGCAGAGCTGCTGCATGCTCCAGGCGCTCCCCCTGCCGCTGATCTCTCAGTTCCGCCAAGCTCTGTAGGGACCAGGTCGGGGGAGTCCATTCCAGACCCCAGCCTCCCGAGGTGCTTATAACCATACAGACCGCCCCCTCTATGACCACCTGACAGCATGTCCCCGGCACTTGAGGGTCCCAGACTACCCAACCATCAGACTTAGGCTCACCCGAATTTGAAGTCATTACCCCCAGGGGCCTTGGGTCCCCTATCCCAGCTCTAAGAATCTTAGAAGGACACCTAGGCTTTGGGGGATTTCAATCTGAGCCCACCCCCTTCCATAAGAGGTCTCACACTCACCCAGATTCTAGCTCGGAGGCCCCAGGATTCTCACACACTTAGCCCCCAGGGACTATACAGCTTCATCCACACTCCTGACCCCAACACCCAGGGGTTTCAGACACACTCCATGCCTCTGTCTCTAGCTCCCCAGAGTCTCAGGGTCTGCCCAAACTCATAGCCTCAAACCCTGGAGGGCTCAAATTCATACACTCTCCTAGTTTCCAGCTCCTGGTGCGGTCTGACTGACCACCCCCCCCTACCACCAACCTGCTACTTCTGTCCCCAGTTTCTGGGGATCTTCAGACCCAGGTAACTGAAGACCCAGCCTTACCCAGACTTCTGTCCCCAGCTCTTAGGGACCTTAGACCCACAAACCACCGTGTCCCTAATCCACAGGATTGCAGAGTCACCTGCCCTAGGGGGAATCCTGGAGGCTTAAAAGTCCCCTAGCCCCTAACCCTCGGGAGCCTGAGACCCACCAAGGCTTTTGCTTCAGTCTCTGGATGTCTTAGACTTACCAATTCTTTTTATTTGCACCCTCCAGAGGTCTCAGGACCACTCAGTCCAAGTGATCCAACTTATTGGCTGTCTCAGCCCTCCAAACCAGCCCCCAGCCCCTGAGGACCTCAAATACAGTATAGGCCCACCTGTCTACCCTCCAAAGTCTGGTACTATCCAGCTCCCACAGGTCTCAGAGTCCCCAACCTCCAGGGAGTTCGGGTTCGTTCAGACTCCCAGTCTCAGTCCTCAGTGACCACAGATTTCTCCAGACTCCTGCCTCCAATCCCCCAGAGTTTCAGATTCATCTGAACTCTGGCACACAGCCCCCAAGTCCTCAGCCCCCCACCTGAGACCTTTGATTCGTGGAGACTCAGAGGCCAACTCCTAAGGGTCTCAGGGCTCCCTAGTTCCCATTTTCCTAGTTCCTGGGGGATCCGGGACCCATCCAGTCCCTGTATTTCCAACACAGGAACTACTGGATTCCCCAACTAGTCTCCACAGACCTCAGGGATTCCCTGGACCCCCAGCCCCGGCAACCCCAGAATCCAGTCGCTCACCTGATTGGCAGCCTCGAGTTCCTGCTGCAGCTTCTGAGTGCGAGCCAACTGGGCTTTGAGATCCGCTTCCTTCCTCTGCTGTAACTCCTCAATCTTATTCCTGGGGGGTGATGGGGGCGGGGCGCTGACCTGACTGCTGACCATGGCCTGAGGCCCAATCTCCCAGCTCTGTCCCTGTGGTCTTCAGGCAATCCTGCTGGGCGCTGTCCCCACCATCTGCCCATACGCCCACCCCTGCTAATTACCGGCTGTCGTTGAATAGCGTCTCCTTTTCTGTCTGCAGACGGCAGAAACTGGACCCAGAGAGACATACATGGGTCAGTTCCACAAGTTGGTCCCCCCGCACCCGCTGGTACCCCCTCAAGCCCCTCCCCGCCGCCCTGGGGGAAAAAAAAAGAAGAAATTTACCTTTCTTGTTTCTTTTTCAGTTTCTCAGAGAGCTGTGGGGGGAGGGGACGGGGGTGCAGACAAGTGATAACGTATTAGTAAGGACAAAAATAAATTGAGTATTTATAGACACTTCTCACTAAGTCCTTTTCGGAAGCTGGAAATTACTTATGTTATCTCGTGGAATCCTCAAAACAGTCGTGAGAAGCGAGGACTACCGGTTTTATAAATGGGGAAACGGAGTCTCAAGAGGGTTAAGTGATTGGGTTGCCCGGGTGATCGGCAGCAACAGCACGACCTCCACCCAGCTCCCTTAGGCTCCGAAGGCCAGCATTTACACCCCCAACATAGGGACTGACAGCTGTGTCGTAGAGGCTAGGGCAGGAGGGCCTGGAGAGCAGGATCGGGACTGTGTGCCTCATCACTGGATTTCAGTATCCAAGGTAAGAGCCAGCAGTCTATAAATGCTTGGCCGGATGGATGGATAAACAAGGAGAGCTGGGAGGACACAGAAGGGAGGCATGGGGCTGGCCATCCACGACACAGAGGAACCCCATTAGCCCTATTCCATACTGAAAGCAACTCTGAGACGTAAATGTGCGTCTCTCCATTTCACAGATGAGGAAACTCAGGCTTTGAGGGGGGCGGTACTCTGGTCGTTCTCCCCCACCAGGAGAAACATGGCACGTGGGGAGTTGGGTGGGGCAAAGTCCAGGAAAAGCTCAGCAGCCCCACCTTAGCAAGTTCCTCCTGGAGCCTGGATGTTTCAGCCTGCTTTGAGCTCTGCGGAGGAGGGGGGAGGATGAGGGAGAGAGTTAATGTGAGCAAAGGGGGAGGTAAGGCCTGTGCCTTTCCCTACCCTCCTGCCTCCCTAATCTGTCCGCCCACGAATTGGTGACGTCACAGACATCTCCGTGGGACCACAGGCAGACCTAGGGCATCTGCCTGGGTCCTGACACCCCGGCCCCAACAGATCCAGATTCACCTCCAAGCCTTGTAGTTGCTCCCAGAGCAATCTCTTTTCTTCCTTCTCCATTTCCCATTTCAACTCCACTTCTGCCAGTGGCATGGGGGCCGGGACAGTGGGGGCTGGGCCCCCCGGCGGGTCCCCTTGGCCCTCACTGGCAGCTTGGGATCTCCCGGCCTCTTTCCCATAGCGCTCCTGCAGGGCTGGGGGGTAGAACAGAAATAGACGATGGAGGAGGTGGTCTCTAAAGACCCCTGCCATGCCTTAAGTAGATGGAAGAGTTGGCCTTGGATTCCCCCAGGCAGAAGAGACCCTGCCCCAAATGACCAACAGCCTACAAAACAAAGGCTTGGGCCCATCCACTCCTCCTCCAAATCTTTTAAGCTCTCCCATCCACTGAAATCCCATCCACAGTTTCCCCGAGCTCCACCCCCTAACCCCCAGGCTCTGCCCATAGCCCTCCAAGGTGATGCCCGCCACCTTCTACCCCCACTACTTACAGCTGAATCCTGTAACCTCATAATCCTCAACCAAATCTACAAAGCCTCCCTCCTGATCACCAAACTAGCACCCACCCTGCCACAAGCCCCAGCTGCTCTCCACACATCCCCACGTTGGGACCCTCTCACACTCTACCAAGCCTCCTTTGAGCCTTTCTCCCCGACCCCAAGGACAACCCCAAGGACAACCCCGACCCCAAGGACAACCTGACCCCAAGAGTCTTCTGAAAGCTCCTTCGCTCACTCTCCCCATTTAGCAAAGAGCTCCTTTCTGATGTTCAGTCTGCTCATCTGTAACATTCGCTAGGTACCAGACACTGAACTCAACTCAGAAAGATACCACCTCTCAGCTCAGCTCGGCTGCCATCTCCCACGTGGTGGACACCCCCAAGCGCACCCTGGAGATGAGGAAGCTTTGACTCAGAGGTGAAGTGGCTTGTCTGAAGTTATACACTGGTTCACGGCCGGGTCGAGCCTCATTCTGAAGCCCTTCCCCTTCCCCCGGCGGGGAAAACACCCTACTCGATCCCCAAGGTCCCCCACATCCCCAAGGAGGGCCTGCTTGCACCTGCCACATTTTTCTGCAAGGCCGTGTTCTCCGCCTGCAGTCTCAGCAGCTCGCCATCCACAAGACTCCCAGCCTGGGCAGCGCCTGCCCTGGCAGCCCCATCCTTCAGTTGCTGGTTCTCCCGCTCCAGCTGCTCCATTTGGCTACAGAGCTGAACAGGGGAGGAGTGAGGGAGCAGACAAGCAGAGAATCAGAATATTGGCTGCAATAGATCTAGCGCTTGGCGGATGTGCTTTACAGTTGACGTAATTCCCATAATGCCCCTGCATTATGTAGGGTGCCTTTGTGAGTCATGATCCCCACTTCACAGATAAGGACACTGAGGCACAAACGTCACGTGACTTCCAATTCACCCATCTGTTAAGAAGCCGAGTGACAGAGGACAGAGGCCACCGAGGGCCTGGGTGGCTCAGTCAGTTAAGCATCTGCGGATGATCTCAGGGTCCTGGGATCGAGCCCCAAATCGGACTCCCTGCTCTGTCTGCTGCTCCCCCTGCTTGTGCTTTCCCTCTCTGTCAAATAAATAAAATACTTTTTTAAAGATTTTATTTATTTATTTGACAGAGAGAGAGAGAGAGAGAGACATCACAAGTAGGCAGAGAGGCAGGCAGAGAGAGGAGGGGAAGCAGGCTCCCTGCTGAGCAGAGAGCCCAATGCGGGGCTCGATCCCAGGACCCTGAGATCATGACCTGAGCTGAAGACAGAGGCTTTAACCCACTGAGCCAGCCCCTGTTCTTAATTTCTTAAAGCTGGGTAAATTTTTGGATTCTAAGTTGTGATTGACAATTACACTTTGTTTTGCAACATAGGGTCACAAGCACAGATTCTGAAACAGCCTGCTTGGATGTGAACTTCTACTCTGCCATCTATTAGCCATGTGACCTTGAGACAAATGACTTCATCTTTCTGGGGCTTGGTTTTCCCTCATTTGCTTAGTAGGGATCTTAATAATATCTCGTTGGCCCGTTTTAAGAATAAATGAGTGAGAGGGGGCGCCTGGATGGCTCAGTCGGTTGGGCATCTGCCTTCCGCTCAGGTCATAATCTCAGGGTCCTGGGATCGAGCCCCGCATTGGGCTCTCTGCTCGTCGGGGAGCCTGCTTCCCACCCCCTCTCTCTCTCTCTCTGCCTGCCTCTCTGCCTACTTGTGATCTCTCTCTCTCTGTCAAGTAAATAAATAAAATCTTAAAAAAAAAATAATACATGAGTGAGGGGCGCCTGGGTGGCTCAGTAGGTTAAAGCCTCTGCTTTCGGCTCAGGTCATGATCTCAGGGTCCTGGGATTGAGCCCCGCATAGGGCTCTCTACTCAGCAGGGAGCCTGCTTCCCCCGCCCCTCTCTGCCTACTTATGATCTCTCTCTCTACTAAATAAATAAAAGCTTTAAAAAAAATAAATGAGTGAATAACACAAAGCACTTCAAACAGGATCTGGCACGGGGTAACACCATGTAACTGTGAGTTACTTGTGCTACTATTATTTTTAATTTTTATTTAAGATTTTATTTTATTTTATTTTAAAGATTTTATTTATTTATTTGTCAGAGAGAGAGGGAGCACAAACAAGCAGGCAGAGTGGCAGGCAGAGGCAGAGGGAGAAGCAGGCTCCCTGAGTAGCAAGGAGCCCGATGTGGGACTCGATCCCAGGACCCTGGGATCATGACCCGAGCTGAAGGCAGCCGCTTAACCAACTGAGCCACCCAGGCATCCCTAAGATTTTATTTTTAAGTAATCTCTATACCCAATGTGGGGCTCAAACTCACAACCCTGAGATCAAGAGTCACACTTGATCCACACTTGATTCCAACTGAGCCAGCTGGGCGCCCCTATTATCATTTTTTTAATACATTCTCTTTCTCCCCATCCCACATCCAGAAGGTAGGCTACCCAAGAGTGGGGGCCAGGTCGTGCTGCTTACAACGATCTCTAGAACACGGAGCACACCGGAGGTGCTCAATAACTATTTGTTGGAGGAAAAATGGAGCTGAAATGTCTTGGCAAGTAAGTGGTAGAGGCAGAGCCTCGAACCCAGCTCTCTGTGTGAGCACTACCAGTTCCTAGCAGAGGGTGAGTGGGAAAGAGATTCTATACCTGGTTCAGTGCCTGGCCTAGGACAGGTGCTGAGAAACCCAAGTTGGACTGATGGAGGAATGCCTGCCCCTGCCTCACCCTAAAAGAACCACGATACCATTGAGGCTGGAGGCAGGAAGCAGTGAGAAATGAGGAAATGAGGTCGGCTATTATTTGAGCACCAGGGGCTCTGAACAGTCAGGGTCAAGGACCCACTCAGAGCTGCTCTTTTTTTTTTTTTTAAAGATTTTATTTATTTATTAGAGATAGAGACAGTGAGAGAGAGCATGAGAGGGGAGAAGGTCAGAGGGAGAACCGGACTCCCCGTGGAGCTGGGAGCCCGATGTGGGGCTCGATCCCAGGACTCCGGGATCATGACCTAAGCCGAAGGCAGTTGCTTAACCAACTGAGCCACCCAGGCGCCCCTCAGAGCTGCTCTTAAAGGAGCAATGTGATAAGGTCTGCAGGTCAGGACGACCCCTAGGGCACGGGATGGTGGCAGAAACTAGAAGTGAAGAGACCAGCAAGAAGGCTATGGGAATAGGGCAGGTAAGAGGTAGTAAGAGCTGAGTCAGAGCAGGGCTACAGGATGGATCTAAGACTTTTAAACAGTCAAAAAATATTTTAGCGGGAAAATCAATCAGTAATAATAAAAGGATACTATTAGTAGCTAATACCTTGGGCACCTGGGTGGCTCAGTCAGTTAAGTATCTGCCTTTGGCTCAGGTCATGATCTTGGGGGCCTGGGATCCAGTCCTGCATTGCGCTCCCTGCTCCATGGGGAGTCTGCTTCTCCCTCTGCCCCTCCTACTTGTTCTCTCAATCTCTCTCTCTCTCTCAAATAAATAATTTTTGGGGGGCACCTGGGTGGCTCAGTGGGTTAAAGCCTCTGCCTTCGGCTCAGGTCATGATTGCAGGGTTCAGCGATCGAGACCCGCATAGGGCTCCCTGCTCAGCAGAGAGCCTGCTTCTCTCTCTCCCTCTGCCTGCTGCTCTGCTTACTTGTGCTCGCTCTCTCTATCTCTCTCTCTCTGTCAAATAAATAAATAAAATTAAAAATAATAATAATAATTTTTTAAAAAAACTAACACCTACATAACCAATACTATGTACAAGGCTGTTATAAGTCCTTTACAGACATTAGTCCATTCAATCGTCATAAAAATCCCTGCAAGGCAGGTACTGTCATTATCATTTCCAATTTAAACATCTGGGGACCAAGAAGCAAGCAGGTCAAGTGACTTGCTCAACGTTACAGTTAGTAAAAGGCAGACCTAAGAGTTTAATCTAGACCTTACAGCTCTTAACTATTAGTTGTCAAATCATCTCTCCTGACATTGTACCTGCTTAAAGGTTGTTTTCATATTTTATTTGTTAAGGTCTTAAGAATTACATTCTCACATGGAGTCCTGGAAATACCATTTTTTTTTTTTTTGCCATGAGAATTTGTCCCTTAAAACACACTAAAACCTTAGAGACTTCTTTTTTTTTTAAGATTACTTATTTATCTGTCAGAGAGAGAGAGAAAGAGAGCATAAGCAGGGGGAGTGGCAGGCAGAGGGAGAAGCAGGCTCCCTGCTGAGCTAGGAGCCAGATGTGGGACTTGATACCAAGACCCTGGGATCATGACCTGAGCTGAAGGCAGATGTTTGACCAACTGAGCCACCCAGGTATCCCCCTTAGAGACTTCCTGACCATGGACACAGAAGATAGATAAGGAAACAAAAGATAATATCTCTAACTCCCTAGTAGGTTTAGGAACAGCCAGGACACTAAAATCAGTGAGGAGATAGAATTATCCAATCTAGGATGAATTATCTAGAAGAAGTAGAACTCCGGGCTCAGGTCATATGAAGGGGAAGGAAGAGAAAAGGGAAGCAGCTAGAACATTTTTCTATTTCATGCTAAGCATAAGAACTTTACCTAAGACCCTCTAGTAACCTGGAGCTCCCTAGCATCAGCTACCAAATACATACAAAGGGACTGCAAGCTTAAAGAAAAGGAGTGATTTGGTCTGGAACCAGCTGTCCTCAGGGCTTGCAGACTTCTAATCCCAGCACAGCGACCGGCCCTATTTGTCAAATCATTGCCCCCCAGCACAGAGCCAGGATCTGTTTCAGCACCATGGACAGTGATCCAGGGCCAGCCTCTGTCCAACCACCTTCAGCAGCCCTCCAGCTGCAACCTAGGAGGCCCCTAGCCCTCAGATCCCACTTGGCTGTCCCAGGCACCAGTACCTTGCTGAACTCCGCCATAAGCGTGCTGTTCTGTAAACGGAAGTCCTCCTCCTGGCTGTGCAGCTTTGCCTGCAGCATCTCATTTTCACTCAGTAGCCCTTCGACTTCCTGCAGTGGTAGATACGGGCCAGGTTTCGAACAAGGGTAGAAAAGGACAGAGAGGTAGGGCAAGGAAACAGAGAGGGAGAAAATGACGTGGGGGAGGGATCATAGGATACAGAGAATGAGATGGGTAAAATCAGGAGACACAGGGAAGGAGACAGACAGACACGGGAGGGTAGAGAGAAGGGAAGATGGACATGGGTGGAGAAAGGGACATGAGAGGGTGGGAGGAAAGAGAGTGGTAAATAGAAATAGGTGAGAGAAGAGGTAGAGAGATATGGGGAAAGGAAGACATATAGGGAAGGAGAGAGGGATGGAGAGGGAGAAAGAAAAAAGAAAAGGCAGGAAGAAAGAGAGATAGGGACAGAGAGATCAATGGGAGGGAGAACAGAACAGAGGGAAGAGAGGGGGTCAGTGAAAGAAATGAGTCAGGAAGCAACAAAGGAAAGGAGGGAGAGAAAGAAACAAGGAGTTAGACAGAGAGAGAAAGAAAGGGAAAGAAAAAAGAGAAATGATGGCAGATGGGAACAGGTTAGGGAGAGAAAAAGGGAAGGTTGGGGAGAGAAGCAACAGGGAGGAACAGGAAGACAGGCAGAGAGAGACTCAGAGAGAAGGCTGGCCAGAAAGGGAGAAGGAACGATGGAGAGGCCCAGAATGAGACACAGGAAAATAAAGACAGACATACAAACATATGGCAGTGAGGCAGTCAAAGATGGAACTGCACACACAGAGAAAGAAAGGCCAGTACCAGGAGATCCCAACATACAGAAATATCACCCCTCGGTCTCCCAGACACATTCACCCACCATGGGTCCCCTTACCTGAGCTTTCTTGCTCTTGCTCAGTGCCTAAAGATGAGGGGAGTGGAAAGAGAGAGAAGGTGAATGGAGACGGACCCCCTCACTAGGGTATGGAGACATTGTGGCAAGTGTCAAGGGGGGGGACAATGATAACGGGTTGGGGAATGGGAGCATCTTCAACCACAGAACTTGCGTGAAATTTGTAGTCCATGGGAATGATGGAGTGAGTAAGTGAGTGAGTGAAGGGCATCCTGCTTACATGCTTTCTTCTTAGCTCTTGAGACTGTTTGTGAGTCTTAGTATTTAGCCCTTCATGGGCTGGGTTTCCAGGCTCAGAAACTGACTGCATTGCTACATCGGTCCAAACACATCTACGTGGATCCCTCCCATGCACTGTGAAAACTGCTGCTCCCTTGTTGGGCAGCTGAGGGCATTGACACGTTCTGCAATCAGCACCCTACCAAAGAGAAGCCCAGCTTCCTGACTGCCAGATTTTCTGCATTCTGCATGCCTTTATCTAACAAATATTTATGAAGTGCCTAACACTGAGCTATGCGTGGGGACAGAGCAGTGAAGAGAGAGACAAAAGAGGGCCTTGAATGCCTTGAGGGACCATAACAGGTTATACACCATATTTCATCTTCAGATGATCTGAGAGGTAGGTCTAGTCTCACGTTACCAACAGGACCAGGACACGGATGGGAAGTGGGAGCACAAGGCAGGAGTGTGAGTGGAGGACAGAAGGCAGATTCAAGGCAGATTCACCCATGGATGTGACTATTTTGTTAGAAGTTAGTGAATAAGATTGAGTAATTGCAATTAAAAATGCATTAAGAGTAAATTAAGGGGCGCCTAGGTGGCTCAGTTGTTAAGCGTCTGCTTTCGGCTCAGGTCATGATCCCAGGGTCCTGGGATCGAGTCCCACATCAGGCTCCCTTCTCAGCGGGAAGCCTGTTTCTCCCTCTCCCACTCCCTCTGCTTGTGTTGCTTGTGTTCCTGCTCTTGCTGTCTCAAATAAATAAATAAATAAATAAATAAATAAATAAATAAATAAATAAAATCTTTACAAAAAAGAGTAAATTAAAATTTATCAGTAACTAAGCAAGATTAGATAAAATTAGCAAACAAAATAGACTTCCACTGAGAGTTTTTTGAATGACTGATGACAGCATGTAACATTCAGCCTGGTTCCCTGTAGGTGCTCCCTGGATAGATGAATGAGTCAGATGGTTACAAGAAAGCATGGGTGGGTGAGTGGGTGGAGGGAGGTACCTTCTGAGCTTTGTTGAACTCCTTATCCAGGTAGGCGACCTTCTGTCGAAGACTGGTGAGCTCTGGTGTGGGGAAAGCAGGGAGTCTCAGCCTCAGTCAGTGGCAGGAAGCTGAAAGGTCTTCCTGCCAGGGCTCTGAGGTTTTTTCCCTTGGCCTCTGTCTCCCAAAACCACCCCCACCTAATGAGACCCTCTTGGCTCACCAACGCCATTCTTGCGTAATTCATCTGAAAGCTGGTAATTATTTGTCCGGAGTTCCAGGAGCTGAGCCTTGGGGGAAGCGGAGAAGGGAAACGACTTGGTTAGGAATGTGCCCCTAATTTCACCATGAGGGAACCCAATCCCCTGAGCCCCACAGAACCTGCTGCCCTCCCTGTGCCTCTCTAGTCACTCCTTAAGACCTATGCACACTACATCCTGGGGCACCTGGGTGGTTTAGTGAGTTAAAGCCTCTTCCTTTGGCTCAGGTCATGATCTCAGGGTCCTAGGATCGAGCCCCGCATCGGGCTCTCTGCTCAGCGGGGAGCCTGCTTCCCTCTCTCTCTCTGCCTACTTGTGACCTCTCTCTGTGTCTGTCAAATAAATAAAATATTAAAAAAAAAAAAGACCTATGCATGCTACATCCTAAATGAGCCTCCGGCCCCTCAGCCCCTGTCCCACCTTCTCCGGCTCTACTTATAACCACAGCCAGCCTCACTCTTCCATCCCTCTGCACTCAGGCCATAGACAGAGCACCGATGCAGTCAAGTTCTTGCTCACTTGTGTCCCATGGCTCCCCATGCCCACAGGATAAAGTTCTCCCCCCTCATCCTGGATGACCTCATAGACACTAAACACTGGTCTCTCCTTCTGTCATAGGAGAGTATTGTCTATCGGCTTGGCCAAACTTGGAGGGCCCTGAGTATAGGGAGCAGGGGGCTGTAGTCCTCCCTCTTTTCAAGGGAAGAAGACCTGGTATTCTCCTGTCCAACTTACACTAAGTTGGGAGCTGCCTGGGGTCCTCACCCCCAAGGCTCTCAAGAATTAAACCCTTTAAAGAATTAAGGGAAAGTGAAGTATGGGCCACTCCAAACAGCATACCCCTTCCTAACAGCCCTGTAGGGCATAGAAGCCAGTTCTTCCCAGACCTACTATCCCTTACCCCACCAGGATCTTTCCCTCCTCCCGTGGCACCAGCCTTCATCCCCTGGTGGTCTGCTTAAGGTCAAAGGGCTTGGCCCCTACAGAATCTTTCCTGCCCCTGTTACTCTACCAGATCTACCATGATCTGTCTTCTCCTGTCTTGATCCAATTTGTACACCCTTGGCACCCACACAGAAGCCCTACCCATCAGAGTCAAATGGTTTTTCCCTCACTCATGGCCCAATGAAACCAATTTTCCTCACTTAAGGGTCCCCCACATCCCTCAAGAACTCCCCAGTCACAATCCAATGGGATGGCCCTACATCCTTCAGGGTCTCTCCTCCACAAAACCTTGGATGGGCCAATGGGATTACTCTTACTCACTTAGAATCTCCCCTCACAAGTTACAGGTTGCAACTTCCCCTTTCACCTTCCTGTGATCTCACCCTTTCACCCTAAGCATCCCTCACACAGGAACAACTGGTTTCTCTCATTCAAGGATCAATGGATCACGTATACTCACTCGGAGTTCCTCCTTTCCTCTCACAGGATCCTACCCAGGGCTTCCCCCCCTTTCAGAGTCTCCCCAAACACAAAATCCAATGGTCTTCCCCAGTAAGGAACTCTCTCGACAAGGGCCTACTCTGGCCTGGCATCCCAACTCAGAGTTGTCCCCCAAATAATCGAGTGGTCAGGGTACCCAACTGTGATGCCTCTCCAAAGTCCAGTGATTTCCCCTCTGTGTGGTTCAAGGTATCACTCTTAAACCTCTTCTGGTCCTCTCTCCAACAAGAATTAATGGTATTATCCATTCGGGGTCCTCTTCACCCCAGGCTTAATGGGATCACCCCTAATCTAGATCCAAAGGTACCACCCCCTCTTAGGATCCACTACCAGCACTTACACAGGATCTCCACCACCAGGAACAATGACAACATGTAGGGTCTTTGCCCAATTCCCTGGCATAGTGGTATCACCCACAAACATTTCCACCTTCCACCGGGTAATGGTATTGCCCTCTCAAGGGCTCCCCCCACCATGACGCAAATGGCCCAACGCCTGCTTCCTTCCTCTCCAGACAAAATGGTTTCGCCCTCTCAGGATCTCCTCTCAAAACCCAATGTTATCATCACCGACCGCAGGTGTCCCCCGCACGGGCCCAAAGGTCTCATCCCCTCCAGGTCTGAGTAAGGTATCGCCCACTCTAGGAATCTGTCCTCCGCCCACAAAGCTAACAGACTTCAACCCCTCAGAACCCAACAGTATCTCGGAATCCAAGAGTCTCACCCCTCAGAGCCTCAGTTTCCCTTCCCTTCCCTCCAGACCAACCCCCTAGACTCAAGGTCCACCCCAACCAAACCCTTCTCAGAGCCGGTGGCACGACCTCTCTCTACCCCGCCCCCCGTCGCCTAGAGCGGTGGTCTTTTCGCGGCGAGCGGCACCTGCATCCGCTGAAACTCCTCCTCAGACAGAGCTTGCGCCATGTTCCTCCCCCCCACCCCCCCGACAGCCTTCTGCGCAAACGCGGTTCGTCCCTCCTGTCAGTATCACGGTCGGATCAAACCACTGGCCAGGAATGGAGGGGGAGGAGTCTACCCCGGAAGTTCCGTATTTTGAAGACGGAGAGAAGAGAGTGAAACTGACAGGTCAGGTGAACTGCTATTTAATGTTTTACTGCAAACTAGGTCATCTGATCTGGCTTTTGAGATCTCATAGACCACCCATTGTGATGCGACACTATGGCGTCCCTATGTCATGGGTGGACTCGTCGCTAGGGAAGGGTTTGCCGACAGAAAATCACCCTTCCGCTGTACTCCTTTAATGAGAATGGTTGACTTATAACCCTAGAAATGAAAGCGGAAGCTTTGCGCTGGTCTTGTTCCCGCCCTCCTCTGAGTGACCCCAGAGCGAAATCCCGTCTCTGGTGAAGGCCTTGGCTTTTTTTTTTTTTTTGGTAAGATTTGACGCTGATTTTCTTAACACGACGCTGTACATCCTGTTAGGTAAAGGGCCTAGCCACAAATAAATGTAAAGTCCCCAAAAAGGAAAGAATGGCAGTGAATCAAAACGAAAAAGCTGCGTATAACAAAACAAAACAAAACAAAAACAGGATGGCGAAACCCCAGGAACGTCCAAATAAGTAGTAAAATGCATTATAAGCCTCTCTTGTGCTTTCTGGCTCCCTGTACAAACCCCACCGCCCAAGTAGTAGTTTTTATCTGGGAAAGAAAAACAGTAGAAAACATGTTTAGAGACATTATCAATACTAGCATACGCTCTATTTTCTTTATCTTTCTTTGGTGGGGGGCGGTAACTTAATTTTTATATCATTTTAAATGTACCCGAAAGCAAGACTGGTACAAGGAAATTCCAGGTACCCTTACCCAGATTCACCCATTGTTTAAGTTTCACCGCCTTTGCTTTATCATTCTTTCTCTCTGTGTAAAATTTCTGAACTGTTAGCTTCAGTATTCAGTGATGATTTTCTAACACCAACATTCCTTTGGTGTTTATTAGTTCCTATTCTACTGTAAGGAAGAGCGTTCTCTTCTCCCCCCATTTATGTATGTATATCTGTACAGGCTTATTTTATTCAATGAATTATAATCACTATCATTATTTCCTTTGATGCTCGAATGGTCTCAGATTTGGCCAGTGGGAGCTCCTTCAAGTTGACTTCCGTGTTCCTTTGACATGCCCCCACCGTTTTGTTTTTGTTTTTTCTTTGTGTTTTGCACTTTCTTGTTGGTATCATAAGATGCTCCAGACTCACCTTATTCGTTTTTTAAATTTAAATTCAATTAATTAACATGTAGTGTATTATTAGATTCGGAGGTAAAGTGTAGTGTTCATCAGTTGCATATCACACCCAGTGCTCCTTACCCTCAAGTGCCCTCCTTAATGCCCATCACTCAGTTACCCCATTCCCCGACCCCCCTCCCCTCCTGCAACCCTCAAGTTGTTTCCTAGAGTTAAGAGTCTCTTATGATTTGTCTCCCTCTCTGATGTTGTCTTACTTTACTTTTCCCTCCCTTCCCCTGTGGTCCTCTGGTTTGTTTCTTAAATTCCACGTATGGGTGAAATCAAATAATAATTGTCTTTCTCTGATTAACTTATTTTGTTTAATATAATACCCTCCAGTTCCATCCACGTTGTGGCAAATGGTAAGATTTCATCTTTTTTGATGGCTGAATACAGACTCACCTTATTGTTTTTCAGCCCTAGTTGACAAAGTGTGCATTGCTACTAGGGTGTAATCGTTTCTAGGCCCTCTCAGTGTACCAAGGTAGGAAATATATGTATGTATTCTAATCCATCTAGCCATACATATCTACTTATATATTTTGCTATAGATATCTATATTTGAAACATAAATTCATTACTAATACCATACATTTCAACCAACCAACGCAAGGTTCATTCTAGTTGTCTCACTTTCCATATTTGTAAATCCCTTCTTCAGTGGAAAGAAACCTGGCTCACATTATCCACAATAAATTTGCTTATTTGTGCAATCATATAATACCCATTAGGTAACCAGAATTGCTAAATCAATTGCAAAAAACAAACCCACCAACTAGAGGTCAATATAATTGTTTCACAGTCTCTTGTCTTTTAGGCTCATGGCAGTCTATAGTCAAAACACTGGGTTTAACAAGCTTCAATATTTGATGCAGTTCCTTTTGTCTTTAATCTGATGATAGTCAAAATACTGTGTTCAAGAGCTACTTGGGTTAGTTCTCCTCCTCCTCACCCCCTTCCATTAGGCTGTGTGATTCATTTGAAATACAGTCAAATTCCTTTGTTTCTATTAGAATTCCATTTTGCCCCTCCCCACCGTTGTTGAGGTAACCAGTCTACTTTCTTTCTGGATTAGCCTTTCTGTGTTTCTTTTTGCTCAAATGAATAGATATATGTATATTATCTTATTTACGTGCATGAAGGGTAGCGTGCTTTGCATTTGTCATTTGATAGTATATCTTGTCTCTCTTGTGGCTACACGGTACCCCATTTTGTAGATGTATCATAATTTAACTACTCTCCTA
The DNA here is from genome assembly GCA_028533885.1 of Nasua narica. NCBI lineage: Eukaryota > Metazoa > Chordata > Mammalia > Carnivora > Procyonidae > Nasua > Nasua narica. The sequence goes on from CM052801.1 coordinate 37,485,933, forward strand.
TGGGCAACCATGTAGGTTGTTTCTGATATTTTGCAATTATAAACAATGCCAAAAAGAGTGTCCTTGTATGTGTATGTAATTTTGTATTATCTGAGGGGTATCTTTAGGGTAAATACACAGAACTAGGATTGCTGCATCAAAAGGTGCAGATGTAGTTTTTTTAGGTATCTCCAAATTTCCTCCCCAAAGGGCTGTTCCCATTTCATTCCCACTAGCAATACATTTGACAACCTGTCTCCCACAGCCTTTCCAACAGACTGTGTTGTCATATTTTAAAATTTTCTCTGATCCAGGGGCACCTGGGTGGCTCAGTTGATTAAGCGTCTGCCTTCAGCTCAGGTCATGATCCCAAGGTCCTAGGATCAAGCCCCACATTGAGCCCCACATTGGGCTCCCTGCTCAGCAGAGAGCCTGCTTCTCTCTCTCCTACTCCCCCTGCTTGTGGGCTCCTTCTCTCTCTCTCTCTCTCTCTCTCTCTAACAAATAAATAAGTAAAATCTTTAAAAAAAAATTTTCCGCATCCAAGGGGTAGGAAATGATATCTCATTGAAGGTTTTTTTTTGGCCTCATTTTCATAGGGGTAAATAATTGCCTGCTTTGGGAAAGTGTTTTCAGCTGGAGCTCCTTTTTACCTTTTGTAATTTCATGAAGCTTATTGAGATGCTCTCACTCCCCCCCATATATATAGTTAAAAGATAAATTGAGGCATATTAAAAATTTTAAGAGCTTATTTGAGCCAAAACCCATCTGAATTAGGCCGTACCTAATCTAGCAGGTGGAAGAGAGCCCTGAGAAGCTGTACAAAATGACATTTATGGCCAGAAGGGAGCAGGAATAGGGAACTCTTCTAAGCAGAGAGCCCAGATTGGTTATTGCAAGGTTACTTACCTTTAGGAGATGGCAGAAGTTTGTCAGAAAGACCACCAAACTAGTGCTGAGCGGGTGATTCTTGATTTACTGGTGTAAGAGTTCATATCTGGGAGAGCCAGAACTGTAATTAATTCTTGGTTTGGTGATGTGGGGCTTAGCATAGCAACTCCATTGTGGACCTGTTGTCTTGTTTGTTTGTTTAATGATATATATACTTAAGGGTACAGTTCAGTGAGTTTTGGACAAATGTATATAACCTTGTGACGATGACCACAATCGATATATAGACCATTTTCACCACCCCCAAGAGGTTCCTTCGCACCCCTTCCCAACACCCCCATATCTCAAGCAACCACTAATTTGCTTTCTGTCACTGTGGATTATATTTGTCTTTTTCAGAGTTTCATACAAATGGAATGAGACAGTATGTACTCTTGTATCTGGTGCCTTTCACTCAGCATAATGCCTTTGAGATTCATCCAACTTGCTATGTATATCAGTACTTTTCCCCTTTTTACTGATGAATACAATTCCATAGTATGGATATTTCACAATCTGTTGATCCATCCTCCTGGGGTAGTTTTAATTTATGTTTCTCCAACTATGAGTGAGATTACACTTTTTATATATTGAAGGGCCATGTCAATATACTTTTTAAATGTGTGAATTGTCTGTTCATATCTTTTGCCCTTTTTTCTATTGACTTTTTTGACCTTTCTCCCTCGATTTTCAAGAGTTCCTTGTATATGGATTATACGAACACTACTGTGATAGATATTGCGTGCATTTTCTCCCAGATTTTCAGTTGTCTTTTGACCTGTTTATGATCATAGGATCTCGGAAATAGAGGTATGTATACTAACCCATGTATACACATATATCTACAATGGTTTCTGTATCTATACATCTGTATATATTTTAAGACAAACATGAATTCATACTGATATTCCAGTACCTCATGGTTCTTTCTATCTTTTCTTGCTTATTTATGTCCTCCCACTCCAAACATGAGAAACCTGACTCCAACCATCTACCACCCATTTACGTAATTATATAATTGCTATAAACACATATAGCAATATCAGAATTGTTAATTTGTACCTCTGTGGGAAATAACTTTACCAAAATTGAGTTAAATGTTTTTCTATGGTTCCTTTTGTCTTTAACATTGGGATTTCCAGCCAAAGGACCCTTCTCCAAGGTTACTTAGGTCAGCATGTCTTCTCCCGCCCCCTTCAGTGAGGTCATGTCAATTATTTGTAATACAGTTAGATTATGTTGTCACAGTCTGCATTCCATCCTGGGATTCCCTGACCTCCTGGTTGAATTTTTTTTTAATTTTCATACATTAAGATTCATTTTTTTGTGCTGTAAAGATCTATGGGTTTTGACAAACACAGTTTAAAGTTTTCTTCACATAGATTATTTTTTTCACATTTCTTGTTAGGTTCCTTCTTAAGGTATATTATCTTCATTGCTGCTATTGTAAGTGGGGTTTTCTCTATCATTATATCCTCTAACTGGTTATTATTTGTATATATGAAGACCATTGAAATCTTTTTTTAAAGATTTTATTTATTTATATTTGAAAGTTTATGTATTTTTAGTAAGCTCTACACCCAACATGGGGCTCGAACTCCCAACCCTGAGGTCCAGAGTCACATGTTCCACCAACTGAGCCCTCCAGGTGCCCCATGAAGGCCATTGACTTCTTTATATTAATTTTACATCCCTCCACTTTGCTGAATACTTTTATTGTTATAGTTTTACCATTAATTCTCTAGGTTTTGCCAGGTACAAAATCATATCATCTGAAAATGAAGATATCTTTATTTCCTCTTCTCCAGTTAGTATATCTCTCATTGATTTCTCTCGTCTAATTACCATTTTCCACTAACAGGAACCAGAGCTCCTTGTTGAAATGGTTAATTGCAGGGCTGGGGCAAAGAAA
>CM052801.1:37488853-37582382 GCA_028533885.1 Nasua narica
GCCCCCCCCCCCCCCCCCCCCCCCCCGCTCATCTCTCTCTCTCTCTAAATAAATAAATAATCTTAAAAAGAATAAAAAGAATCTCTGAGTCTGGTTAAGTGTCTGCCTTCAGCTCAGGTCATGATTCCAGGGTCCTGGGATGGGATTGAGCTCTGCTTCCGGCTCCATGCTCAGTGAGAGCCTGCTTCTCCCTCCTGCCGGCTTGTGCTCTCTCTCCCTATCTCCATTGCCATCTCTGCCTCTGTCTCTCAAATGAATAAATAAAATCTTGAAAAAAAAAAAAAAAGAATCCCTGAGTTCCATCTAATCTAAATAAATGAATGGAGGATAAGGGAAAACTCCCTTACAGTGGATTGCCAACTACTAAATGTAGAAGAAATGATGAAATTAGAAAATTACTATGTGGCAAATACCACTGTAATAATTGTTTCAGACAAGAATCAACTAGTGGGGGGCGCCTGGGTGGCTCAGTGGGTTAAAGCCTCTGCCTTCGGCTCAGGTCACAATCTCAGGGTCCGGGAATCGAGCCCCACATCGGGCTCTCTGCTCAGCAGGAAGCCTGCTTCTCCCTCTCTCTCTGCCTACTTGTGATCTCTTTCTCTCTGTCAAATAAATAAAATCTTTTTAAAAAATTTAAAAAAAATCAACTAGTGGATGAAAATATGAGGAACACTATATTTGCATAGTATTAAAGGATCTCCCCACAAATTACTTCTGTTTTTAATTTTTAAAAAGATTATTTATTTATTTATTTGTCAAAGAGAGAGAGAGAGGACAAGCAGGGGGAGCAACAGGCAGAAGGAGAAGCAAGCTCCCAGCTGAGTAGGGAGCCCAGTGTGGGGCTTGATCCCAGGACCCTGGGATAATGACCTGAGCTGAAGGCAGACACTCAACCGACTGAGCCACGTAGGTGTCCCCCCACAAATTACATCTTAATTATAATGAGGAAAAGGGTAACTTTACACCACCTTCACCAAGAGGACAATATTAACACCATCAGTATGGGGACAAACTAGTATTTCCTGCCTCCTAATGTGAGGCACTGAGGAAGACGCTTAACTTCTGTGGTGTTTCTGCCAAAAATTCAAATCTGAATCTAATCATGAGAAATTATCAAGCAAACTCCAATTGAGGGGCATTCTACAAAATAACAGTTTATACTCTTCAGAAATATCAAGGTTGTAAAAAGAAAAAAAAAAAAAACCGAGGAAGCGATCCAGATTTAAGGAGATTAAAGGAATGTGACAATTGAATGCTGCATGTGATTTCTGCATTGAATCCTGTACCAGAAAAGAAGGTTTTTATTTTACTATTAAGGATGTCAGAGGCGCGTGAGTGGCTCAGTTGGTTAAACATCTGCCTTCGACTCAGGTCATGATCCCAGGATCCTGGGATCAAGTCCTGCATCGGGCTCCCTGCTCAGCGGGGAAGCTGCTTCTCCCTCTCCTCCCCACTCTCGCTCTCTCTTGCTCTCTCACTTCAAATAAATAAATAAAATCTGTATAAATAAATAAATAAATAAATAAATAAATAAATAAATAAAAGATGTCAGTGAGACAATTGACAAACTTTGAATAATGTTTATGAAATAGATCACAGGAATCTATCAGAATTAATGTCCTAATTTCGATAATGATACTGTGATTGTATAGGGGAATGTCTCTCTTATATATCTTTGTACAGGAAGGAGTTAACACAGTGGCCTGGGACTGGCTATCCTTACAAAGACCTGATTGCAAGGTTAGCCCTTGACTGGCATCTGGTAACTTGGCTGATAAAGAGTTCCCTACCCTGCTATAAGTTTTTTCCAAATGATAAGAATGATTCACTGTGCTGAACCATTTGTACAATGTGATTTAGGCTGAGCGCTTGCATTCCTTTAGGGAGTCTGGAGTTTTGGTACATTGTAGGTCGAGGGGGGCTCATAACCATCCCACAGTTGAAAACCTTAGATGGGCGCCTGGGTGGCTCAGTTGGTTGGGCGACTGCCTTCGGCTCAGGTCATGATCCCGGAGTCCCAGGATCGAGTCCCATATCGGACTCCCGGCTCTGAGGGAGGTCTGCTTCTCTCTCTGATGTTCTCCCCTCTCAGTCTCTCTCTCTCTAATAAATAAATAAAATCTTTAAAAAAACAAAAAAACAAACAAAAAAAAAGAAAACCTTAGACACTGAGTTTCTAACGAGCTTCCCCAGTAGACAACACATCACACTTGTTTTCACAGCTCGGTGCTGGGGAAATTAAATGCATCCTTCGTGACTGCCCTGGGAAAGGACTCTTACAAGCTTGTGCCTGGTTTCCTCTGGACTTCAGCCCATGTCACTTTTCCCTTTGCTCAAGACAGGTGGGGAGCCTAAGGAAGTCCCTGCAAGGATTTCTTCAGATTCCACCTGTGCCTTTTTCCAAAGGCAGTGCCCATTCCAAAGTGCCCAAGACCAACTGAGCCACTCAGGCACCCCTATTTTTATTTTTTAAAGAAAGAGAGAGGGACGCCTGGGTGTCTCAGTCAATTAAGCATCTGCCTTTGGCTCAGATCATGATCTCGGGGTCCTGGAATCAAGCCCCACGTTGGGCTCCCTGCTCAGGGAGGAGTCTGCTTCTCCCTCTCCCTCTGCCCTTCCACCTCTCTTGTACTCTCCCACCCCACCTCGTACTCTCTTTCAAATACATCAATAAAATCTTTTAAAAAAATAAAGAGAGAGAACCAGGGGGCACAAAGTGGGAGAGGGAGAGAGAGAATCTTTTTTTTTTTTTTTTAAAGATTTGTTTATTTGACAGAGAGAGAGAGATCACAAGTAGGCAGAGGCAGGCAGGGCGGGGGTGGGAGGAAGCAGGCTCCCCGCTGAGCAGAGAGCCCAACTCGGGGCTCCATCCCAGGACCCTGAGACCAGGACCCCGAGACCAGGACCTGAGCCGAAGGCAGAGGCTTTAACCCACTGAGCCACCCAGGTGCTCCCAGGGAGAGAGAATCTTAAGCAGGCTCCATGACCAGTGTGAATCCCAATGTTGGGCTTGATCTCACGACCCTTGAGATCATGACCTGAGCCAAAATCAAGAGTCCCACACTTGGGGTGCCTGGGTGATTCAGTCGGTTAGGCCTCTGCCTTCGGCTCAGGTCATGATCCCGGAGTCCTGGGATCAAGGCTGATGTCTGGCTCTCTGTTCGGTAGGGAACCTGATTCTCCCTCTCCCTCTGCCTGCCGCTCTGCCTGCTTGTGTGCTCTCTCTCTCTCTCTCTTTGTCAAATTAATTAAGTAATTAAAAAAAACCTTCCACACTTAACTGACAGAGCCACCCAGGTGCCCCTACAGGCATTTTAAAGGTAAAATTTCCAAACAGTAAGATCCACAAATCAAAATTTACAGCATCCTTACAAATGATGAATATATTCAAGTAGCCCATACCCTTATCAAGATATAGATTATTTCATCACCCCCAGAATTTTCCCTCCTACCATTTGCCAGTCAATCCCTCTCCCGATGGAGCAATTACTCTTCTGAGTTGTTTTCGGGGGCATGTGGATATTCAATTGTTCCATCATTTGTTGAAAATATTATCCATTCCAGGGGTGCCTGGGTGGCTCAGTCAGTTGAACATCCAACTCTTGATTTCAGCTCAGGTCGTGGTCTTGAAGTCTTGAGGTCATGGGATTGAGCCTCATGTCAGCTCAGTGCTGGGCCTGGAGCCTGCTTAAGATTCCCTCCCTCCCTGCCCCTGCCCCCTTCCCTACTTGTGCTCTCTCTCTGTCTCTCAAAAGAAAGAAAGAAAGAAAGAAAGAAAGAAAGAAAGAAAGAAAGAAAGAGGAAAGAAAAAGAAAGAAAGAAAATATTATCCAATCTGTACTATCTTTGTACCTTTTTCGAGTCATTAACCAGGGTGCCTGGATGGCTCAAATGGCTGAGCAGTGGGCTCTTGATTTCAACTCAGGTCATGATCTCAGGGACCTAGGGTAGAGCCCAGCACGGGCTCTGCACCCAGCATGGAGTCTACTGGAGATTCTCTCTCTCCCTCTGCCTCTGCCCCTCCTCCTGTTTTCTCTCTCTCTCTCTCTCAAATAAATAAATAAATCTTAAAAAAAAATGTCAATTGACCATACGTGTGTGGGTCTATTTCTGTAGTTTCTATTTCTTTCATTGATATATGTTGCTGTCTGGACGCCCATTCCACAATGTCTTGATTAATAGAGCTTTACAATAAATCATGAAATCAGGAAGTCCGCCAAATTTGTTATTGCTTTTCTAAGTTGTTTTTTTTGTTTGTTTTTTTTTAAACTAATCTCTACACCCATCATGGGGCTTGAACTCATGGCCCCAAGATCAAGAGTTGCATGATCTTAAAAAAAAAAAAGAAGGGATGCCTGGGTGGCTCAGTTGGTTAAGCAGTTGCCTTCGGCCCAGGTCATGATCCCAGCGTCCTGGGATCAAGTCCCGCATCGGGCTCCTTGCTCAGCAGGGAGCCTGCTCCTCTCTCTGCCTGCTTGTGTTCTCTCTCTGTTAAATAAATAAATAAAATCTTTAAAGAAAAAGAGTTGCATTCTCTTCCCACTGAGCCAGACAGGCTCCCATCTAAGTTGTTTTGATCCTTTTCATTTCCATATGAATTTTAGAATCTGCTTGTCAGTTCTACAAAACAAAACATGCTAGGATTTTGACTGAGCTTGCATTGAAACTATAGGTGAATTTAGAGAGAATTTACATCTTACTATGCTGAATCTTCTGATCCATGAACCTGGTTATCTCTCCACTTATTAAATCTTTAATTTCTCTCAGCAAATACTCAATGTACAGGTCTTGTACTTCCATATTTTTGATGCTACAATGAATACAATGAATTATTTTAAAATTTCAATTCCCAGGGCCCTGGGTGGCTCATTAGGTAAAGTCTCCCCCTTCTGCTCAGGTCATGATCCTGAAGTCCTGGGATCGAGCCCCGCACTGGGCTCCCTGCTCAGCAGGGAGTCTGCTTTTCCCTCTCCCTCTGCTTCGCCTCCCCAGCTCGTGTTGTCTCACTCAGTCTCTCTATCTCAAATAAATAAATAAATTCTTTAAAAAATTTGTTCAATTCCCTATGGGTCATTGCTGGTATATAGAAATACAGTTAAGTGTAGTATATTGATCTTGTATCCTACAATCTTGCTAAGGTCACTTAGTTCTAGTGTTTTTTTGTAGATTCCACATGATTTTCTACATAGATGAATACATATATACATGTCACTTCTAAATAAAGACAGCTTTGGTTCATCCTTTCCAATCTGTATCTATCTTTTGTTTCTTTCTTGCCTTATTGCACTCACCAACCCTCCAAAACAATGTTGAATTGAAGTGATGAGAATGGACATCCTTGCTTTGTTCCTGATCTAGAGAGAAAGACATTCAGCCTTACACCATTAAGTTTGATGTTACTACCATTTGCAACATGGATGGAGCTAGAGAGTATGATGCTGGGCAAAATAAGTCAGTCAGAGAAAGATACATACCATATGATTTCACTCTTATGTGGAGTTCAAGAAACAAAACAAATGGGGCGCCTGGGTGGCTCAGTTGGTTAAGCGTCTGCCTTCATCTCAGGTCATGATCCTGGGATCAAGCCCCCTGTCAGGCTTCCTGCTCCACTGGGAGTCTGCTTCTCCTTCTCCCTCCGTCCATCCCCCCTCTCATGCTCTCTGTCTCACTCACTCAAATAAAAAAAAAAAAAAGAAAGAAAAATAAATGAGCGAAGGGGAGAAAAAGAGAGAGAGAGAGAAGCAAGCCAAGAAACAGACTCTCTCTCTCTCTCTCTCTTTTTGAAACAGACTCTTAACTATAGAGAACAAACTGATAGTTACCAGAGGGGAGGTGGGTGGGGGGACAGGTTAAATAGACGATGAAGATTAAGGAGTGCACTTGTAATGAGCACCAGGGGTCGTATGGAAATGTTGACTCACTCTGTCGTACACCTGAAACTGCTATAGCACTGTATGTTGACTAACTGGAATCAAAGTTAAAACTTAAAAAAAAGTTTGATGTTACTATAGGCTTGTGTAAATGCTCTTTATCATGATGAGAAGATACTACCTTTTATTTCTACTTTTCTAAGAGCTTTTTTTTTTTAAGATTTTATTTATTTATTTGACAGAGAGAGAGCGAGATCACAAGCAGGCAGAGAGGCAGGTGGAGAGAAAGGGGGAAGCAGGCTCCCTGCTGAGCAGAGAGCCCGATGCGGGGCTCGATCCCAGGACCCTGAGATCATGACCCGAGCTGAAGGCAGAGGCTTTAACCCACTGAGCCACCCAGGCGCCCCCCCACCTTTTTTTTTAATCAGGAATGGATGGTGGATTTTGCCAAATGCTTTTTCTGCATTTGTTGAGATGATCACACGGTTTTGCTTGCATTCTTGGAGTAAATTCAACTCTCTCTTGATGTATTCTCTTTTGTATATATCGTTGGATTTGATTTACTAAAATGTTGCTAAAAACCTTTGCAACTCTGGGAAGCTTGGGTGGCTCAGTGGGTTGAGCATCTGCCTTCAGCTCAGGTCATGATCTTAGGGTCCTGGAACTGAGTCCCACATCGGGTTCCTTGCTCATCGGGGAGCCTGCTGCTCTCCTTACTTGTACTCTTTACCTCACTCTCTGACAAATAAATAAAATTTAAAAAAACGTTTGCATCTCTGTGAAGGATACTTGTGTATACAGTTGACTCTTTTTCAAAAAAAACTTTTCATTTATTTTCTTAAACAAGCTCTATGCCTAATGTGGGGCTTGAACTCACAAACCTGGAGATCAAGAATCACATTCTCCACTGACTGAGCCAGCCAGGCGCCCCTACAATGGACTCTTGAACAATACAGAGGTTGGGGCACTGACCCCCTGCACAGTTGAAAATCCACATAGAAATTTTGACTCCCCAAAACCTTAACTACTAACAGCCTACTGTTGACCGGAAGCCTTACTGATAATATAAACAGTTAATTAACATGTATTATGTATCATATTCTTACAACAAAGAAAGCTAGAGAAAACAAAACGTTATTAGGAAATTCATAAGGAGGGCGACTGTGTGGCTCAGTTGGTTAAATGACTGCTTTTGGCTCAGGTCATGTTCCCGGGGTCCTGGGGCCCTGGGGTTGAGCCCCACATCAGGCTCCTTGCCCAGTGGGGAGTCTGCTTCTCCCTCTCCGTCTGCCTGACGCTCTCCCTGCTTGTGCTCTCTCTCTCTCTGTGAAACAAATAAAAATAAAATCTTAAAAAAAAGGAAATTCATAAGGAAGAGAAAATGCATATACAGTACTGTACTGTATTTATAAAAAAATATCCACATATAAGTGGACCTGTGCAGTTCAAACATACGTTGTTCAAGGGTGAGATGTACTTTTCTTATTTTTTTAAAGATGAATTTATTTATTTGAGAGAGACAGACAGCACGGGGGGAGGGGCACAGAGAGGGAGAGGGAGAGAGAATCTTCAGCGGACTCTAGGCTGAGCACGGAGCACGATGTGGCCCTCGATGTCGTGACCCTAAATCACAACCCTGAAATCACAACCTCAACCCAAAACCAAGAGTCAGACGCTCAGAGGACTGTGCTACCCAGGAACCCCAACGGTAGTTTTCTTATAATGGCATTCTCCGGTTTAGAATCAAAGACATGCTAGTCTCATAGAATGAGATAGGGAGTATTCCCTCCTCTTAAATCTTCTGGAAGAGTTTGTGTAGAATTGATATTATTTCTTCCTTAACTTATTTGGTAGAATATCCCAAAAAAAGCCATCTGGGCCTGGAATTTCCTTTGTGGGCAGATGTCTTCTTACAAATTCAATTTCTTTAATAGATACAGGGTTATTCAAGTTATCTACTTCTTCCTGAGTGAGCCTTGGTATTTTGTGTCTTTAAAGGAATTTGATCCAGAATTATTGTCATAAAGATGTTCATACTATTTCCCTATTTATTACTCTTTTTTTTTAAATCGTGGTAAAATATGCATAACATAAAACTTACCATTTTAACTATTTTTAAGAATATAATTCAGTAGCACTAAATAAATTCAGTGTTGTGTAACCATCACCACTGTGTATTTGCAGAACTTTTCATCATCCCAAACAGAAACTATATACCCATTAAGCAATAACTCTCCATTCTCCCCCAACCACCAACCCCCAACCCCTTTTAACCTCTACTCTACTTTCTGTCTCTGGGAATTTGCCTACCCTAGACATCCTATAAAATTGGAATTACACAATACCTACAATCCTTTTGTGTCTGGTTTATTTTACTTAGTATAATGTCCTCAAGTTTCATCCATGCTATAGCATAGTGTCATAATTTTACTTCTTTTTATGGCAAAATAATACTCCACTATGTGTATCTACCACATTTTGTTTATCTATGCATCTGTTGATGGACACTTGGGTTGTTTCCACCTTTTGGCTGTTGTGAATAATGCTAGGAACGTTAGTGTATGAGCATGTGGGTGGCTCAGTCAGTTAAGTGTCTGCCTTCGGCTCAGGTCATGATCCCAGGGTCCTGAGGTTGAGCCCTGTGTTGGGCTCCCTGCTCAGTGGGAACCTGCTTCTGTCTCTCCCACAGCCCCTCTTCCCTGTTCATGCTCTCTCACTCGTTCTCGCTACCTTAAATAACTAAAGATCTTAAAAAGAAAAAAAAAGACTGTTGGTGTACAAGTATCCCCTATTTTCCTTTTAATATCTGTAGAAACTGGGGTGATGTCCCCTCTCTCATTCTTGACATTGGTCATTTATGTCTTCTCTCTCTTTTTTTTCCTGATTAATCTGGCTAGAAGTTTATCAGCTTTACTGATCTTCTCAATAATATTGGTTTAACTGATTTCTTTTATTGTTTTTTTTAAAGATTTTATTTATTTATTTGTCAGAGAGAGCACAAGCAGGGAAGTGGCAGGCAGAGATAGAGGAAGAAGCAGGCTCCCTGTTGAGCAAGGAGCCTGATGTGGGACTCAATCCCAGGACCCTGGGATCATGACCTGAGATGAAGGCAGTCGCTTAACCGACTGAGCCACTCAAGCATCCCTCTTTTATTGTTTTTCTATCTGACAGGTCACTGATTTCCACTCTGACCTTTATTATTTGTTTCTTTTGCTTATTTTTCTCTTGTTTTTCTACGTTTTAAAAAGATTTTATTTGTTTATTTGAGAGAGAGAGCACAAGAGCGTGGGTAGGGGTGGGGAAGAGGCAGAGGGAGATGCAGACTCCCTGCCAAGCAAGAAGCCTGAAGCGGAACTCAAACCCAGGGTCCTAATCATGACCTGAGCCGAAGGCAGATGCTTAACCAACTGAGCCACCAGGAGCCTTAAACCTTCCTTTAATATAGGCATTTTTATATAAATAGAAATATATTAAATATATTAAATAGAAATATAAATTTCTAAGTATTGCTTAGAAATACTTGCATCCCATACATTCTGTGATATATTGTTTTCATTTATTCAGTTCATTTAAAAATTTCCCTTTATAATTTACTTTATAATTTGCCCTTTGATTTCCTCTTTGGCCCATAGGTTATTTTAAGATGTATTATTTAGTTTCCAAATATTTGGGGACTTCCCAGATCTACTTCTGTTACTGGCTTCCAATTTAAATCAATTTTGGTTAAAGAACATGGTAAGACCTGAATCTTTTTATTTTTTTTATTTTTTATTTTTTATTTTTTTTATTTATTAGAGAGAGAGACTGAGAATGAGAGGGGAGAAGGTCAGAGGGAGAAGCAGACCTCCCGCAGAGCCGGGAGTCCGACATGGGACTCGATCCCGGGACTCCGGGATCATGACCTGAGCCGAAGGCAGTCGCTTAACCAACTGAGCCACCCAGGCGCCCCTACCTGAATCTTTTTAAATGTCTTCAAACATGTTTTGTGGTTCAGAACATGGTCAATCTTTATAAATATTTTATGTGCACCTGAAGGAAATGTGTATTCTGCATTTGTTGGGTGAAATCTTCCATAACTGTCAGGTCGAGTTGGTTGATAGTTCTGGTCCATTTTCCTACATGCTTACTGATTTTCTGTTTACGTGATTTTCTATCTGATTGTTGTATCAACTACTGAGAGTGAAGTGCTGAAATCTCTGATTTTATTCATGGGTTTGTCTTTCTCATTGAAATCCAATTAACTTTTGCTTCATTTATTTTGAAGCTCTGTTATTGACATAGTTGTGTTTAAATCTACTCTTTGTTTTCTATTTGTCCTATTTGTTCTTTGTTCCCTCTTTCTCTCTCTCGCCTTTTGAATTTACTGAGCATTTTTTTTTTTTTACTGAGCATTTTTTATGATACTTTCTTATCTCCTTCGTTGATTTATTAATTATAACTGTCCTTTATTAGTAATTGCTTTAGCATTTATCTTTAACTTATTGTTAATCTTTACCTTATTATAGTTTACCATCCAATGATAGTGTACTATTTCATGTATAGTATGAGAAACTTAACATATACTCTTTTTTTTTTTTAAGATTTTATTTATTTATTTGACAGAGAGAAAGAGAGCCAGAGAGCCCAAGCCGAGGAAACAGCAGAGGGAGCCAGAGAAGCAGGCTCACTGCTGAGCAGGGAGCTCTATGCTGGGCTGGATCCCAGGACCCTGGGACTAAAACCTGAGCCAAAGGCAGACGGCAGACGCTTAAAGGACTGAGCCACCCAGGAGCCCCTATAGTACAAGAACCTTAAAACTGTATATTTCCATTTCTCCCCTCCCAACATTTGTGCTATTGATGGCCATATATTTTATTTCTACATGTTTATTTCTACATGTGTTTCTCACAATATGGTGTTCTTCCTCTTACTCTCTCTTGCTTTAAAGCTATGTTGCCTTTTAAAGGTATATAAATAGTAAGAAAGAGTCTTTATGGGGTGCCTGGATGGCTCAGTTGGTTAAGCGTTTGCCTTCGACTCTGGTCATGATCCTGGGGTCCTAGGATCCAGCCCCTCATCAAGCTCCCTGCTCAGCAGGAAGCCTGCTTCTCCCTCTCCCACTCCCCCTGCTTGTGTTCCCTCTCTCACTGTCTCTCTCTCTCTCTGTCAAACAAATAAATAAAATCTTTAAAAAAGGAAAAGAAAAAGTCTTTATGTTTACCCATGTAATTACCAATTCTGGCGCTCATCATTCCTTTGTGTAGATCCAGGGTTCCATATGGTATCATTTTCTTTCTGCCTGAAGGACTTCTTTTAACATTACTTTTTTTTGCGATTTTTTATAATTTTTTTAATTGAAATGTAATTGAAATTTAACATTACATTAGTGACAGGTGTACAGCATAATGATTCAATTGTCGTACACACTGTGAAATGATTACCACAATAACTTTAGTTAATATCTGTCACCATACAGAGTTCTACAAAAATGTTTTTCTTGTGATGAGAGCTTTTTTTTTAATAACTATTTTATTTTTTATTAACATATAATGAATTATTTGTTTCAGGGGTCATTTAACATTTCTTTTTTTTTTTAAGATTGTATTTATTTAGGGGCACCTGGGTGGCTCAATGGGTTAACCCTCTGCCTTAGGCTCAGGTCATGATCTCAGGGTCGTGGGATCAAGCCCCACATCGAGCTCTCTGCTCAGTGGGGAGCCTGCTTCCCCCTCTTCTCTCTGCCTGCTTCCCTGCCTACTTGTGATCTCTCTCTCTCTCTGTCAAATAAATAAATAAAATAAATAAAATCTTTTTTTTTAAGTAGGCAGAGAGGCAGAATGAGAGAGGCAGAATTGCCATTAAGACATCATTCAGGGGCGCCTGGGTGGCTCAGTTGGTTGGGCGACTGCCTTCGGCTCAGGTCATGATCCCAGAGTCCCGGGATCGAGTCCCGCATCGGACTCCCAGCTCCATGGGAGTACGCTTCTCACTCTGACCTTCTCCCCTCTCATGCTCTCTCTCACTCTCTCTCTTTCCTAATAAATAAATAAATAAATAAAATCTTAAAAAAAAAAAAAAGACATCATTCATTAGGGGCACCTGGGTGGCTCAGTGGGTTAAGCCTCTGCCTTTGGCTCGGGTCGTGGTCCCAGGGTCCTGGGATCGAGCCCCGCATCGGGCTCTCTGCTCAGCAGGGAGCCTGCTTCCCCCCCTCTCTCTCTGCTTGCCTCTCTGCCTACTTGTGATCTCTCTCCTCTCTGTCAAATGGATAAATAAAATCTTTAAAAAAAAAAAAGACATTATCCATTAGGTTGTCCTTCATTTGTAAATAATCCAATAATCTACCTTTTCTTCCTTTTTTGCGTGTTTTTTTTATTTTAAATAATTCCAACATTTAAATTCAATTAATTAACATATGATATATTATTGGTTTCAGAGGTACGAGTCTGTGACTCATCAGTCTTATGTAACACCCAGTTACATCACATGCCCTCCTTAATGCCCATCACCCATCACCCCCTCCCTAAATGTTATTCTTTTTTAACAGCTTTATTGAGATGTAATTCACATCCCATACAATTCGCTTATTTAAAGTGTAAGACTTGGGGCCCCTGGGTGGCTCAGTCGTTAAGCGGCTGCCTCTGGCTCAAGTCAGGATCCCATATCCTTGTCTATGAATTCCCTTTGCTCAGCAGGGAGCCTGCTTCTCCCTTTCCAGCTCCCCCATAGTTTGCGTTCTCCCTCTCTCTCTCTCTCTTTGTCACAAATAAGTAAAAAATCTTTAAAAAAATAAAGCGTATGATTCAATGATTTTTTGGTCTATTCACAAAGTTGTGCAATCATCCGCATAATTTTAGAACATTCTCATCATCTCAAAAAAATTCCTCACTCATTAGCAGCCATTCCCCATTCTTCTCTAACTCTAGGCAACCACACATCTACCTTCTATTTCTATAGATTTGCTCTTCTGGATACATCATATAAATGGAATCACACTATACGTGGTCTTTTGTGACTAGCTGCCTTCACTAGGCATAATGTTTCAAGGTTTATCTATGTTATAGCATTATCAATGCTTCATACCTTCTTCTTGCTGAATAATATCCGTTGTATGGGTATACCATAATTCATTTATCCATTCAGCAGTTGATGGGCATTTGGATTTTCACTTTGGGCTATTTTTTTTTTTTTTAAGATTTTATTTATTTATTTGACAGAGAGGGAGATCACAAGTAGGCAGAGAGGCAGGCAGAGAGAGATGGGGAAGCAGGCTCCCCGCTGAGCAGGGAGCCCGATGCAGGGCTGGATCCCAGGACCCTGAGGTCACGACCTAAGCCGAAGGCAGAGACTTTAACCCACTGAACCACCCAGGCGCCCCTGGGCTATTTTTTTTTTTTTTTTAATTTTATTTGTTAGAGAGAGAGAACATGCAAAAGCACAGGCAGGGGGAGTGGCCAGCAGAGGGAGAAACCGGTTCCCTGCTGAGCAAAGAGCCTGATTCGGGGCTTGATCCCAGGACCCCGGGATCATGACCTGAGCTGAAGGCAGACACTCAACCAACTGAGTCACCCAGGCATCCCTTGGCTATTATTGACGATCATTTTTTTTTTAAGATTTTATTTATTTATTTATTTATTTATTTATTTTTAAAGATTTTTTTATTTATTTATTAGAGACAGAGACTGAGAATGAGAGGGAAGAAGGTCAGAGGGAGAAGCAGACTTCCCGCAGAGCTGGGAGTCTGATATGGGACTCGATCCTGGGACTCCAGGATCATGACCTGAGCCAAAGGCAGTCGCCCAACCAACTGAGCCACCCAGGCGCCCAAGATTTTATTTATTTATTTGAAAGAGAAAGTGAGAGAGAGCATGAGAGGAGAGAAGGTCAGAGGAAGAAGCAGACTCCCCGTGGAGCCGGGAGCCCGATGTGGGACTCGATCCCGGAACTCAAGGATCATGACCTGAGCTGAAGGCAGTCGCTCAACCAACTGAGCCACCCAGGCGCCCGACAATCATTTTTAAAGTCTTTTTTCTTTCCTTTGTGTATTTCATTTCGGATAATTTCTATTATTCATTTTCACTAATCCCTTCTTTCAGAATGTCTAATCTGCCATTAATTCCATCTAGTGTACTTTTATTTTTTTTAAGATTTTATTTATTTATTCGTGAGAGACAGAGATAGAGGCAGACACGGAGGTAGAAGCAGACTCCCCGTGGAGCAGGGAGCCCAATCCAGAACTCGATCCCGGAACCCTGGCATCAGAAGGCAGACGCTCAACCAATTGAGCCACCTAGGTGCCCCATTTAGTGTACTTCTAAAACCAGATGTTGTGGGGCACCTGGGTGGCTCACTCAGTTAAGCATCTGCCTTTGGCTCAGGTCATGACCCCAGGGTCCTGGGGTCGAGCCCCACATCAAGCTCCCTGCTCTTAGGGAGGCTGCTACTTCCTGTCCTCCCTGTTTGTGTGCTCACGCTCTCTCAAATGAATAAATAAAATCTTTTTTTTTTAAGATTTTATTTATTTATTTGACAGAGAGAGAGATCACAAGCAGACAGAGAGGCAGGCAGAGAGAGGGGGGGGGGAAGCAGGCTCCCTGCTGAGTAGAGAGCCTGATGCGGGGCTCAATCCCAGGACCCCGAGATCATGACCCGAGCCGAAGGCAATGGCTTTACCGCACTGAGCCACTCAGGCGCCCCAACAAATAAATAAAATCTTAAAACAAAACAAAACAAAACAAAACACGTTTTTAGTTCTAGAAGTTCAATTCGCGTCTTTTATATATGTTCCAGATTTCTACTTAACATGTCCGATCTTTCCTATAGCCTCTTGAACATATGAAATACAGTCACAATAACTCTTTTAATATCCTTGTCTATGAATTCCCTCATCTGTGTCATTTCTGGGTATGTTTCTATTGAGTTTTCTCTTCATTATGGTTTGTATTTTCCTGTTTCTTTGCATACCTCGTAGTTTTGTAGTGAATGCCAGACATTGTGACTCTTACCTTGTTGGGTACTGGATATTTCTGTATTCCTCTAACCATTCTTGAGTTTCGTTTGGGGATATGATAAAGTTACTTGGGAACACTTTGTTACTTTCAGGTTATAGCTTTTAAGCTTTGTTAGGTAGGATCACAGCAGTGTTGAGACTTGGGTTAAGTGTCCCCACTACTAAAGCAAGACCCTTCTCAGTACTCTACCCAATAATCCATGAACTATGAGGTTTTCCTCTCTGGCTTCTGGGAAAAGGTATTATTTCCTGCTCAGCATGAATTCCAGTTATTGTTCTTTTTAATCTTTTCGTGTATTTTTCCCTGGCCTTGGGTAGTTTCCTCACAAGCCTGTGCTGATTAACACTCAACTGAATACCAGTGGAAATCCCCTGGAGGTCTCTGGAATTGCCTCTCTGTAAATCCTTCTATACTCTGATACCCTGCCTGCTAACTTTAACTGCTTTGGCTTCCACAAGACTCTCAAGATTTGTCTCCTTACAAAGGCAGACTTCTAGGTTTTTTTTTTTTTTTTTTTTTTTTTAAAGATTTTATTTATTTATTTATTAGGAGAGAGAGAGTGAGAGAGAGCATGAGAAGGGAGAAGGTCAGAGTGAGAAGCGGACTCCCCATGGAGCTGGGAGCCCGATGTGGGACTCGATCCCAGGACTCCGGGATCATGACCCGAGCTGAAGGCAGTTGCTCAACCAACTGCGCCACCCAGGGGCCCCTAGGTTTTTTTTAAAGAAATGTTTTCTTATTAAGTAAACTCTACCCCCATCATGGGGCTCAAACTCACCACCCTGAGATCAAGAGTCGCATGCTCTACCAACTGAACCAGCCAGGCGCCCCTAGGCTTATAGGTTTTGCCCGAGTTGGTCCTCTCTGTCTCAG
The DNA here is from genome assembly GCA_028533885.1 of Nasua narica. Lineage (NCBI taxonomy): Eukaryota > Metazoa > Chordata > Mammalia > Carnivora > Procyonidae > Nasua > Nasua narica. Next base: position 37,504,587 of record CM052801.1, read on the forward strand.
GCAGCAAACCGGACGATCATAAGGCTCACCTTGTTTATTCCCCCAACTCTCAGGGATCACTTTGCTTTGCTGCCTGAAGTCCCATATCTTGAGATTTGTTGTTACATATATTTTGTCTAGATTTTTATTTGTTTCAGGCAAGAAAGTAAATTTGGTCCCCATTACAGTATCTTGGTTGGAAGTGGAAATCTCCTTATTGTTTTGCTAATCTTGTAATTCTACCTACTACTAAACCTGGGGTATTAAAAACTCCAATCATGGGGCGCCTGGGTGGCTCAGTTGGTTGGGCAACTGCCTTCAGCTCAGGTCATGAACCTTGAGTTCCGGGATCGAGTCCCACATCAGGCTCCCAGCTCCGTGGGGAGTCTGCTTCTTCCTCTAACCTTCTCTCCTCTCATGCTCTCTCTCACTTTCTCTGTCTCTCAAATAAATAAATAAATAAAATCTTTTAAAAAAAAAATTCCAGTCATGATTGTAGATTTGTGTATTTCTCTCTTTATGTTTGTGTTGTGTTATGTATTTTTTTAAGATTTTATTTATTTATTTGAGAGACAGAGAGAGAGAGATCACAAGTAGGCAGAAAGGCAGGCGGGGGGTAGGGGAAGCAGGCTCCCCCTGAACAGAAGAGCCTGATGCGGGGCTCGATCCTAGAACCCTGAGATCATGACCTGAGCTGCAGGCAGAGGCTTAACCCCCTGAGCCACCCAGGCGCCCCTGTGTCATGTATTTTGAAATTCTGTTATTAGGTGTCTTACATAGTTATGATATTCTGTCTTCCTAATCAATTTGCCCTTTTATTATTATGAAATGTCTCTATCTCTGGTAATACTCATAGTCTTTTTTTTTTTTTTAAGATTTTATTATTCATTTAACAGAGGGAGAACACAAGCAGGCAGAGAGGCAGGCAGAGGCAGAGAGAGGAGCAGGCTCCCTGCGGAGCAAGGAGCCCGATGCGGGACTCGATCCCAAGACGCTGGGATCATGACCTGAACCAAAGGCAGTTGCTTAACCAACTGAGCCACCCAGGCGTCCCAATACTCATAGTCTTAAAGTGTATTTTGTCTGTTATTAATACAGCCATTCCAGCTTTCTTAAGTTTAATGTTTGTGTAATATGTTTTCCTATGCATTAAATTTCTTTTTTTCCTGTTTTTTAAAGAAATCATTGGCTTTTTAAAGATTTTCTTTTTCTTTTTTTTTTTAATTTTATTTATTTATTTGAGAGAGAGAGAGAGAGATCACAAGTAGACAGAGAAGCAGGCAGAGAGAGAGGGGGAAGCAGGCTCCCCGCTGAGCAGAGAGCCTGACATGGGGCTCGATCCCAGGACCCTGAGATCATGACCTGAGCCAAAGGCAGAGGCTTTAACCCACTGAGCCACCCAGGCGCCCCAAAGATTTTATTTATTTGAAAGAGAGAGAGAGACTGAGCACAAGCGGGAGAGGGGCAGAGGGAGAAGGAGAAGCAGACTCCGTGCTGAGTAGGGAGCCCAACTTGGAGCTTGATCCGAGGACACTGAGATCACGACCTGAGCTGAAGGCAGATGCTTAACGACAGAGCCACCCAGGCACCTCCCCGCCCCCGTGCATAAAATTTCAAACCATCTGTGTCTTCTCATCTAATGTGCTTCTCCAGTAGACAGTATATAGTTGGGTGTCATCCCATGCCAAGCCATACTGGAGCCTGAGGCAGAAGGAATACTGGGTGCCTACACACACACACACACACACACACATACACATACATACATACATATATATTTTTTATTTTTTCAGTGTTCCAAGATTCATTGTTCATGCACCACACCCAGTGCTCCATGCAATACGTGCCCTTCTCAATACCCACCACCAGGCTCGCCCAACCCCCCACCCCCTCCCCTCCAAAACCCTGCTCAGAGTCCACAGTCTCTCATGTTTCATCACCCCCTCTGATTTCCCCCCCATTCACTTTTCTTTTCCTTTTAATGTCCTTCATGTTATTCCATATGTTCCACAAGTAAGTGAAACCATATGATAATGGACTTGCTCTGCTTGACTTATTTCACTCAGCAAAATCTCTTCCAGTCCCGTCCATGTTGATACAAAAGTTGGGTATTCATCATTTCTGATGGAGGCATAATATTCCAGAGTATATATAAACCATATCTTCTGTATCCATTTGTCTGTTGAAGGGCATCTTGGCTCTTTCCACAGTTTGGCGATTGTGGCCATCGCTGCTGTGAACATTGGGGTACATGTGGCCCACCTTTGTTCTACATCTGCATCTTTGGGGTAAATACCCTATATATTTTTAATGTAATTTTTAATTAATTTAATTTAATTTGCTCTAGAACATTAAAGTTGTGAGAAAAACTGACAAATGGAGACGTAGATGTATTCAAACGCACCCTATTTTAAGTTTGAATATTTTATTTATACCAAAAATAGAATTTATTATAATTTTGCTTTCCTTGCTTTAATAGAAGCAAACTCAGCAATAATATTTTCAAAATGTGCTTCTTGCTTATCTTGCTTTCAGTTGAGAGACTTCCCATGTTTGACAATTTCTTCTGACCAACTAACAATCTTTTTAAAATTTTTAATTTACTATTATTTTATAAAGATTTTATTTATTCATTTGACACAGAGGGAGAGAGCATTAGCAGGGGGAGGAGCAGGCAGAGGGAGAGAGAGAAATAGACTCCCACTGAGCAGGGAGCCCAATCCAGGGCTTAATCCAGGACCAAATGGGCTGAAGGCAGACACTTTACTAACTGAGCGACCCAGGCGCCCCTGACCAAGTAACAATCTCAAATAATTTTTTAATCAATTTTAGCTTACAGAAACTTCTTTTGAGGGACATAACTGTGACTGGTACTGTTAAAATATTCTCAAGGCCTTGTATGAATTCACAAAAGACCCTGAATAAAGAACGTAATCTTGAGAAAGAAGAACAAAGATGAAGGTATGGAAAGCCCAGATTTTTAAGATATATTACAAAGCTGTAGTAATCAACATAGTATTATACTGACTCAAAAATAGACCCATAGATCAATAGAACAGAATAGAGAGCCCTGAAATAAGCCCACACTTATATGGTCAATTAATCTATGACAAAAGAGGCAAGAATAAACAACGGGGAAAAGACAGTCCCTTCAAGAAATGGTATTGGGGCGCCTGGCTGGGTCAGTCACTGGACCATGCAACTCTTGATCTTAGGGTTGTGAGTTCGAGCCCTATGTTGTGTGTAGAGATTACTTAAAAATAGATCTTAAAAAAAAAGAGAAAGAAAGAAAGAAATGGTGGGGGTGCAGGGTGGCTCAGTGGGTTAAGTGTCTGCCTTTGGCTCAGGTCCTGATCCTGGAGTTCCAGGATTGAGCCCCAAGGCAGGCTCCAGGCTAAGCTGCTTAGCCTGCTTCTCTCTCTCCCTCTGCCCCTGCCCCTGCTCCTTCTCTCTGTCTCTAACTCACTGTCTCTCTCTCTCTCTCTCAAATAAATAAATAAAAATCTTAAAAAAAAAAACGATGCCGGGAACACTGGAGAGCTACATGCAAAACAATGAAACTGGACCACTTCCTTACACCATACGCAAAAATAAACTCATAATGGATGAAAGAAGTAAACGTGAGACCTGAAACCGTAAAAAGGCTAGAAGAAAACATAAGTAGTGATTTCTTTGACATCAGCCATAGATATAATTTTCTAGGTATGTGTCCTTTGGCAAAGGAAACAAAAACAAAATTAAACTACAGGGACCTCACCAAAATAAAAAGCTTTTGAACGGTGAAGGAAACCATCAACAAAACTAAAATGCAACCTACTGAATGGGAGAAGATGTTTGCAGGTGATATACATAATAAGGGGTTAATATTCAAAATATATAAAGAACTTATACAACTTAAACCCAAAAAACAAATAATCCAATTAAAAACGGGCAGAAGACCTGAATAGACATTTTTTCAAAGAAGATACACAGATGGCCAACAGAAACATGAAAAGATGCTCAGCATCACTCATCATCAGGGAAATGCAAATCAAAACCACAATGAGATATCACCTCGCACCAGACAGAATGACTATTATCGAAAAGACAAGAAATAACAAGTGTTGACAAGAATATGGAGAAAAAAGAACTCTTGTGCACTGTTGGTAGGAATGCAAAGTGGTGTGGCCACTGTGGAAAACAGTATGGAAGTTCCTCAAAAAGTTAAAAATAGAATTACCATATGATTCAGTAATTCCACTGGGGCGCCTGGGTGTCTCAGTCAGTTAAGCGTTTGCCTTCGGTTCAGGTCATGATCCCAGGGTCTTGGGATCAAGCCCCATATTGGGCTCGAGCCTGCTTTTCTCTCCCTCTACTGCTCCCTCTGCTTGCACTCTCTCTCCGTGTCAGATAAATAAATAAAATCTTTTTTAAAAATTCCACTACTGGGCGCCTGGGTGGCTCAGTGGGTTAAAGCCTCTGCCTTCGGCTTAGGTCATGATCTCAGGGTCCTAGGATCGAGCCCCGCATCGGGCTTTCTGCTCGGCGAGGAGCCTGCTTCCCCCTCTCTCTCTGCCTGCCACTCTGCCTACTTGTGATCTCTCTCTCTGTCAAATAAACATATAAAATCTTTAAAAAAAATTCCACTACTGTGTATTTACTCAAAGAAAATGAAAACATTAATTCAAAAAAATATATGCACCCCTACGCTTATTGTAGGGTTACTTACAATAGCCAAGGTATGGAAGCAACCCTAGTGTCCATTGATTGATGAATGGATAAAGAAGATGTGGTATATGGGGCACCTGGCTGGCTCAGTTGGTATAGCATATGACTCTTGATCTCAGGGTTGTGAGTTCAAGTCCCACGTTGGGCATAGAGATTACTCAATAATAATTTTTTTAATTAAAATAAAAAAGAAGAGGTGTTATAATGAAATATTACTCAGCCATAGAAATGAATGAGATCTTGCCATTTGCAGCAACACGGTTAGAACTAGAAGGTATAATGCTATGTGAAATAAGTCAGTCACAAAAAAAAAAAAAAGAAAGAAAGAAGTCAGTCACAGAAAGAAAACTACCATATGATTTCGCTCCTATATGGACTTAAGAAACAAAACAAAGAGACAAACAAGAACAAGAACAACAACAATAACAACCCAGATTCTTAAATATAAAGAACAAACTGGTGGTTGCCAGAGGGGAAGTGAGTGGGAACATGGGAGAGAGAGTACAAGTAACATCAGGAGCACTGTGTAATGTATAGAATTGCTGAGTCATTATACTGTATACTTGAAACAAATATGAGATACCTGGGTGGCTCAGTCGGTTAAGCATCTGCCCTTGGCTCAAGTTATGATCCCAGGCCCTTGGGATCGAGTCCTGTGTCGGGTTCCCTGCCCAGTGGGGAGGCTGCTTCTCCCTCTGCCTGCCACTCCCCCTGCTTGTGCTCTCTCTCTCACTGTGTCTCTCTCTGTCAAATAAATAAATAAAATATTTTTAAAAAATTAAAAAAGAGGGGGCGCCTGGGTGGCTCAGTAGGCTAAGCATCTGCCTTCGGCTCAGGTCATGATCGCAGGGTCCTGGGATCGAGCCCCGCATTGGGCTCTCTGCTCAGCAGGGACCCTGATTCTCCCATTGCTCCTCTTCCCTGCTTGTGCTCTCTCATTCTCTCGGTCAAATAAGTAAATAAAATCTTAAAAAAAAGGGGGGGGGCGCCTGGGTGGCTCAGTGGGTTAAAGCCTCTGCCTTCAGCTCTGGTCATGATCTCGGGGTCCTGGGATCGAGCCCCACATTGGGTTCTCTGTTCAGCAGGGAGCCTGCTTCCCTCTCTCTCTGCCTGCCTCTCTGCCTACTTGTGATCTCTCTGTCTGTCAAATAAATAAATAAAATCTTTTTAAAAAAAAATTTAAAAAGAGGGACAGCTGGGTGGCTCAGTTGGATAAGCGACTGCCTTCAGCTCAGGTCGTGATTCCAGGGTCCTGGGATCGAGCCCCGCATCGGGCTCCCTGCTCAGCAGAGAGCCTGCTTCTCTCTCTCCTTCTGCCTGCCGCTCTGCTTACTTGTGCTCTCTCTCTCTCTGCCAAATAAATAAATAAAACCTTTAAAATAATTTTAGAAAGAAATTAATATAACACTGTACGTTAATTACACTTCAACAACAACAACAACAAATAAAAGACAATTAGATGTAAAAAAAATTCTCAAGGCCATTTCCAAATTTAGATAAGATTGCACTAAGCAGGGCACCTGGGTTGCTCAGTCGTTAAGCCTCTGCCTTCGGCTCAGGTCATGATACCCAGGTCCTGGAATCGAGCCCCGCATCGTGTTCGTGCTGAACTTGGAGTTTGCTTGTCCCTCTCCCTCTACCCTTCCCCTGCTCGTGCTCGCTCTGTCTCTCTCTCAAATAGCTAAATTCTTAAAAAATAGGGGTGCCTGGGTGGCTCAGTGGGTTAAGGCCTCTGCCTTCGGCTCAGTTCATGATCTCAGGGTCATGGGATCGAGACCCGCATCGGGCTCTCTGCTCAGCAGGGAGTCTGCTTCCCCCCCCCCCCCGCCCGCCTCTCTGCCTGCTTCTGATCTCTCTCTGTCAAATAAATGAATGGAACCTTTAAAAAAAATCTTAAAAAATAAACAGATAAAAGATTGCACTAAGCAAAATTGGTACATCAGTTTTAGAAGATCAAAACATAAGGCTAAATTTATATTACAAATTATTGATTTTTCATGCTGCTTCAAACTATTTTGGATAAATTTCTGTAGGACATAGATCAAAATATTAAGAGCTAAGTCAATGGCTGCCTTTTGTAAATCAGATGTGTTTGTAGAAAATAACTTATCTCTGGATAGAATCCAAAATCTGAAGCCACTAATTTTTCTTATTACCATTTGAAATGTGAAATTAGAGTATCTATGATTTCATTAATTTCTGTTTGATATGCACTTATCCCATAATAAGTGATATTCTCAAACAGTGGTTCATACATTTGCAAATTCTTTTTTTTTCATTTTCAAATTCTGTACTGTTCTTTTCAGTTTATTTTAAAATTTGATAATTATAGGGTCCCTGGTTGGCTCGGCTGATGGAGTGTGTGACTCTGGATCTTGGGGTTGTAAGTTTGAGCCCCACATTCGGTATAGAGATTACTTAAAAAATAAATTAAAAGAAAGTTGATAAGTACATTCATATCTTGTGCTACCATTGTACATTCAGCAAAATTTCTTTCAAAGTTACATTTTCTTATTTGTTCTAAGCAGAATAGGCCATCTATTAAGTGTTCAGGTTTTTTTTTTTTTAAGATTTTATTTTTATTTATTTTGACAGAGAGAGAGAGATCACAAGTAGGCAGAGAGGCAGGCAGAGGCAGGCAGAGAGAGAGCAGACAGCCTGATGCGGGGCTCGATCCCAGGACCCTGAGATCATGACCTAAGCCGAAGGCAGAGGCTTTAACCCACTGAGCCACCCAGGCGCCCCTAAGCATTCAGCTTTTTATATACTCACTTTTTAAAAAAAGATTTTATTTATTTATTTGAGCGAGACAGAGAGGGAGAGCGTGAGCAGAGAGAGGAAGAAGCTGGCTCCCTGCTCACCAGGGAGCCCAATGTGGGGCTTGATCCCAGGACCCTGGGATCATGACCTGAGCGGAAGGCAGATGTTTAATGGACTGAAACACCCAGGTGCCCGGTCAATTTTTTTTTTTTTTTAATTACAGAACTTTACTAACTTTTCCCACTTGGCTCCAAATATCACTCCGCCAGATAAGTCCCATACAAATTTGTAATTGATTTTCACCAAGATGCTTTTGTTTTCAGAATAATGTATTTCATCATTTCATAGTATATATCTTTTTTTTTAAAAGATTTTATTTATTTATCTGACAGAGAGGAGAGAGATCACAAGTAGGCAGAGAGGCAGGCAGAGAGAGAGGGGAAGCAGGCTCCCCGCCGAGCGGAGAGCCCGATGCGGGGCTCGATCCCAGGACCCTGAGATCATGACCTGAGCTGAAGGCGGAGGCTTTAACCCACTGAGCCACCCAGGCGCCCCTCATAGTATATATCTTAATATATGATAAATTTTTTAGATTTGTGAGCAAAATGCCTTGATTATATTTGATCTTGGTGCCCATTACATCCCTGTACCTGTTTTTGATGTTATTTTTAGGGCAGACATGAGAATATTCCATCTGCTCCTTGGATTCACAAATCATTTCACGATATGTACATATAAGACATAATCATGTTGTACACCTTAAACAAACACCCAACCACCCAGGCATCTCAATTCTGATTCATTTCTTAACGCATTTTTCTTTTTTCCTGTACATTGTACCACTTGGCTTTTAGATGCCATATTTGTCTAGGATATTTTCAGTATAAATTTAAAATATATTTATTTTTACCAACAGTGTTTTGAGTAAATATACATAATATATGCTTAATATATATTAAGATCTTATAAATTGTAATATTTAATAAAACAGGTGTGCATAAAAAATTATATCAAAAATACAACAATCAATCATTACAAATAGCAGAAAACTAGCCAATTTCCAAACAAAGTTGGTGAAAACCAAGTATCGAAAAATAATTTGGGGGGGCATTTGGGTGGCTCAGTCAGTTTAACATCTGCTTTCGGCTCAAGTCATGGTCCCAGGGCCCGGGGATAGAGCCCCACATGTAGCTCACTACTCAGTGGGGAGTCTTCTCCCTCTGTCCCTCCCCCTGCTCGTGCTCTCGCTTTCAAATAAATAAAATCTTTTAAAAAAAGAAAATAATTTTTTAATAAAAGAATTTAATAATAGCAAACTATCACTATTTTAAGTGAATAAAGTATAAATGTTTCCTAGTCAGTTATTTTTCCTGGTAAAAAATATTGTTTGTTCAGAAAATGTTTGATATTTGATCAGATTTAACTGGCAAAGAGTTAAATATATCAATAGATCAAATTTGTACTACTTACCTAAGTGCTCTTAATATTTAAAAAATCACACAAACATGTGTTTGTAATAAAATAAAACTTTCCCTCTTACCTTGAAATACTGTAGATGGCAGCTATAACCAATGGAAAAAACTTGTCAACTTCCCTCAGGATAAACACTGACCTTCAAAAGAAATTGCGAGTGAGAGATTTTTTTTTTTTAATCAAAGTATAGTTGACATACAGTGTTATGTTTATTTTGTGTATAACAGTGAATTCAACAAACCTATACATTATGCAAGGCTCACCATGATAAGCATAGCCACCACTTGTCTTCATATGTTACTATAATATTATCATTTATATTTCCTATGCTATACTTCTCATCTCTGTGATTTAGTTTATAACTGGAAGTTTCTACTTCTTAAGAATCCCCTTCACCTATTTTATTTTATTTTACTTTAAGATTTTATTTATTTATTTGAGAGAGAGAGATCATAAGTAGGCAGAGAGGCAGGCAGAAAGAGAGAGGGGGAAGCAGGCTCCCCACTGAGCAGAGAGCCTGATGCGGGGCTCGATCCCAGGACCCTGAGACCATGACCTGAGCTAAAGGCAGAGGCTTAACCCACTGAGCCACCCAGGCGCCCACCCCTTCACCTACTTATTTTGTCCATTCTTCACAACCCGTCTGCTCTGGCAACTGCCAGTTTGTGAGAGGTTTTTTATTTTTATGTCATTAAGCCTGCCCACCTCCCACAAGTTGCATGATTCCTGGGGTAGTACAAGTGCAGGGCGGAATTCTGTCTTGATGTCAAATTTTGATATAGTGTGCACCATGGATTTCTTTGTATTAATTTTCACTTTTCTTTTTCAAAATTGCAGTGAAATGTTAGTTATCCTTATGTTAATTATACTGGAGTTAAAATAAAAATCCAAAATGTTATTCATCTTGGTGATTGACTTTTTTTAGTAGTTTTCTTTCTTTCTTTTTTTTTTTTTTTAGGTAGACTCCCTGCCCAGCATGGAGCCCCACACAAGGCTTGAGCTCATGATCCTGAGATCAAGACCTGAGCCTAGAGGGAGTCAGACACTTAACTAAATGAGCTACCAGGTGCCCCTACTGACTTTTTTGACATCCCTCTAAATTTTGCACCCAACTCTGGTTGGGTCTTCTTTTTTATTTTTCTGGTCTTAAAATCTTCCCCTTCAAAGAGGGTTTCTAGTCCATTTACACTTTTTGGAGTTACTGACATACTCAGATTAAGCTCTATCATATTGTTATATGTTTTCTATTTGTTCCTTCTGGTTTTTTATCCTGTGTTACTCCTTTCCTACCTTCTTTTGAGTTAACCAAATATATTTTAATATTCAATTGTTATTCTTCTGTTGGCTTTTCACCTGTCCCTGTGTTCATTATTTTCTTTAGAGGTGGACTTGGTAATTACAAAATGCATCCTTAACTTATCACAGCGAACTGAAAGTTCATATTGTACCATTTCACATGAGATGCAAAAGCCTTGCAATGGTATAGTTTCCCAAATTCTGTCCTTTGTGTCATTGCTATGTATATTACATCTACACAATATACACAATCCCACAATTCGGCTTGAGGTTTTTTTTTTTTTTTTTTTTTTAACATAAGCTCTATGCCCAATATGGGACTCACACTCAGGACCGTGAGATCAAGAGTCTTATGCTCTACTAACTGAGCCAGTTAGGTATTCCCCAGCTTGATCATCTCAAGATGTGTTTTAAGGATATGTTACAGAGGATCTACAGTAACCCTTACTCTAGCTAGGGCTGAAGTAGCCTACTCTTAAGGCATAGCCTTTCTGGAGTGTTTGTTTCTCATTAGGGTATTGGATGAGGACTCTCTACTCAGGCTCGTCAAAAGAGCCATGTCTCCCAGAATTGTGCAAGTATCCATTTAGTTCACAATCCCAGGACTGATCTCTGCTTGGCCTCCCAATGTTTTATGTTATTTTATATTTTATTTTATTGTACTTTATTTTATTTTTTTAAGATTTTATTTATTTATTTGATGGAGAGAGAGAGAGAGATGACAAGTCGGCAGAGAGGCAGGCAGAGAAAGAGGGGGAAGGAAGCAGGCTCCCCACTGAGCAGAGAGCCTGATGCGGGGCTTGATCCCAGGACCCTGAGACCATGACCTGAGCCGAAGGGAGAGTCTTTAATCCACTGAACCACCCAGGCACCTCTGTACTTAATTTTAAAAGGTTTTATTTATTTCCTTGACAGAGAAACAGAGAGCACAAGTAGGCAGAGCAGCAGGCAGAGGGAGAGGGAGAATCAGGTGCTCCATGAAGCAGGGAGCCTGATGTAGGGCTCGATCCCAGGACCCTGGGATGATGACCTGAGCCAAAGGCAGCCACTTAACCGACTGAGCCACCCAGGTGCCCCACGTCCCAGCGTTTTGTTGTAAGCCTGCACAGCCTAGCATTTGGCCAAATACCTACAGCAATGCCTATGGTGATTTCTGGAATTCTGCCTCTACAAAGCTTCTTTTTCTCCAGTAGAATGGAATCGCAGCCGCCCTGCAATCTGCTCAGTCCCTGCCAGCTCAGCTCTATTGTTATCCTCTGCTTACACTCTACTTCCCTACAAGGAGGTCCTGAAAATGATCCAGGTGGAAAGAAGGTACAGTCTAGGCTCACTGCGTGTTTCTCTTCTCTCAGCCATCACATTCCATCCCGTGGAGCATAAGACACCAGATAGCCTTGATAAACTTATCCGTAGAACAATGCCAGCTTAGCGGTCTTGGTGCCCCGCCTCCAAAAAACAAAAACAAAAACAAAAAAAACGCCAGAATTGACAGATGGAGACAAACGTCATTGTGCTTGCTTAAATATACAGCCAGTCTTTCCTTGTCTTGTGTGATCTTGACACTTGAAGAATGCAGGTAAAATATTTTGTAGGATGTTCCTGTCCCGATTCGGTTTTCTCTGCTATTTTCTCATCATTACACAGGGGTTATGGAGGTTTTGAGGAAGAATACTATGAGAGTGAAATGCTTTCACTTCAGTGGGTACATGACAGCAATGTGTCTTAGAATTGGTGATGTTAACTCATCTCTAGGTTAAGGTGGTGTCTGTCATGGGCGCCTGGATGGCTCAGTTGGTTAAGTGACTGCCCTCAGCTCAGGTCATGATCCCAGAGTCCCAGGATCGAGTCCCATATTAGGCTCTCAGCTCTGTGGGGAGTCTGCTTCTCCCTCTGACCTTCTCCCCTCTCATGTGCTCTCTCTCTCTCTCAAATAAATAAATAAAATCTTAAAGAAAAGAAAAGGTGGTGTCTATCAGGTTTTTCCACTGCAAAGTTACTCTTTTTCACTTTCCATATTCTCGTCATTTGACGCAAGTGACAGAGCCCAGCTTGGATTCAAGAGGAGGGGAATTAAGCTCCAACTCTTTCGGGTGTGTGTGGGGGGGATCAAGTATTTAATAAAAATTTGGGGGGCACCTGGGTGGCTCAGTCAGTTAAGTGGCTGCCTTCGACTCAGGTCATGATCCCAGGGTCCTGGGATCGAGCCCCACATCGGGTGCCCTGCTTGGCAGGGAGCCTGCTTCTCCCTCTCCCTCTGCCTGCCTGCCTGCCGCTACCTCTGCTTGTGCTTGCTCTCTCATTATCCCTCTCTCTGTGTCAAATAAATAAATAAAGATCTTTAAAAAAAATTTTGGAGGTGATACTTTAAGGCCATGCAACTCTCCTGTTCACCTCAAATTTTTGCCCACTGATATTCGCATTTAGTGGATCAGGTCCGCAGCGGTTATTACTGCGGTATTTTAACAGTAATTTTCTATTTCCCTCATTCCTTCTATATTTATTATTATTTGGATTTCTTGTGCATGGAGTTGTCCAGTAGCCAGCATTTATTTATTCAATCATAGCACTGATTTACATAACTATGGAATCACAGATATTTCATTTGGGGGACTACAAACCGATACTATCATTTTTTTTTGTTGTTGCTCAAGCTGTTCCAGCTTTGGGCATTGGGAGCTTTCAGGATGGCTCTTATATCCTTATGACATGTTCCTTTTTTTTTTTTTCTTTCTGGTACTTCCTTACTCTGTGGGACTATAGGACACTCCAGGCCCATCTTGTACTTCCCTACCCTGGCCTTATGACCAGCCATTTCTCCAAGGATCCCTGGTTCCTTTGACTGAAGAGTGTCATGTAGAAACCGAGATCTGGGTACTAAAGATGCTCATTATTTTTAGAAGAGCAGCGTCCAGCCCTTCTCAGCCAACAGACCGCGAAACTATCAAAGGAAACCAAGATATGGTGGCTAAGTGAAACCCAGGAGGGAGCTGTGAAGATGGTCCCTCAGTGGTCCCTGCCTACTGATATTCATGGTTTGCAAGTGCCTTGCCTTTGAGGAGGTGTCACTTCCTGTGATTAGATTACAAGAAACTGCAACTTCCGTTTTCGCTAGTTTTCTCTCTCTTGCTGGCTTCGACAAAGCGAACCACTGTGCTGTGAGCCACCTCATGGGAGGAAAGGAACACACGTCAGGGACTGAGGGCACTCCCAGCTGACAGCCAGCGAGGACCTGGGGCCCTCAGTTCAACAGGCTACAGAGAACTGAGTCCTGCCCAAACTCATGGGAGCCCAGACCAGATCCTTCCTTAGTCCCACTTTCCAGAGGAATCCTGAATCCCGCCCAATGCCCTCCTTGATGGTATCCTTGGGAAAGCCACTGGAGTAGAAGACCCAGCTAAGCCACCCTGGATTCGTGACCCACAAAATCTGGGAGAATGTGAACGTGTGTTGTTTTTAGCCACCAAGATTGTGGTTATTTGCTACACAGGAAGAGATAACAGATAGAGTTTCCTTACTTGGATCCTAGAACAGAAAAAAAAAAAAATTCGTGGAAAAAACAGTCAAATCCAAATAAAGTCTGAAAGCTGAGTTCCTGGTACTGTGCCAATGTTATTTTCTTAGTATTGATAAATACACCGTAGGATACTCACATTAGAGGAGGCTGGTTGATGGTCTGGGAAAGTCAATGCCTTTGCAGCTCTTCCGTAAAGCTCAACTTCTTTCAGAATACGAACTTTGAGAAAAACACTTCTGGGCCTTATGTGTTATGTTCACAAAGTGAAAGAGAACATGGCAGATTCGAGGAGGAAGTCCAGAAAAGGTTATCAGGGAGCCGATGGTCGGGTGCCAGAGGCTTAGCAACCAGGCCTTAGGGGTCAGTTTTGACAGGCCAGAAAGGAGAGGAAGGGTGGAGGTCACAATCTGCTGGGGGAGACGCGGGGCCGGGCCTGATGCCCATCCTGGGAGTCAGAGTCTGCTGGAGGAGCTCCAAAAATAATATTTTTTCCCAGCTTTCAAGAAGAGTATCTGTGTTTGTTTACCTCCGTTTAAATTCCCAAATGTCAACATTTGTCCCCAAATGGAACTGCTTGCCTGTCCCTCCACCCTTATGGGTTTTTGTTTGTGCCCTTTGGACCATCTGGCAGACCTCTACAGCCTGCCAGGAGTTATCCTCATACGCTTCCTTATCAGTTTCCAAAAGCGAGCCTGTGAGAAAAATCTTTGCTCCCTCTGCTCTTGGTGGTGACATGCTTCGCACTAGATCTCTCGCTCTCCTTTCACGTTCAGCTCTGCATCTGTCTACCAGCTGTGTATCTTCAGGGAGTTGAACTCTAGTTCTCGGTTTCTTCCAACACAAAATGGGACTGAGAAGGGGCACTTTCTTCATAACTAGCCCTTGGATTAAACAATTAGGGGAAACACTCGTAATAGGAGGGTGCCTGGCAGGTAGTTAAGGACTGACTGCTTTTGCTCACAGGTTGTTTTCCTCCAGCCCCTCTGCCTAAATCCTTTAATCCATCCCACATACATGTTTCTTCCAAGAACCTTCTTCCCGGCCAGCCCCGACCGGGCTCACTGGACAGTCAAAAGCGAGGACAGGAGACCCTCTGGCAAAGTTAAAAGCGCATCAAACACGCCTAGCATTTATTATTTTAATCACAAACCTACAGACCCCTTAGTACACCCTCCCTGGGGCTGGACCCCAAGGACTCGAAGCTGACAACCACCGACAACCTTGGGTGTATGTGGTAGGGTGGGGATGGGCAGGGAGTGTCTCTTAACAGCTCTGAAATGGGGAGGAGTCCTCCAAACGGAGAACCGGGTGGAGGCCAGAGGTTGGAGGTGACCTAGCTTCTGAGAAGGGGGGGAATCAGTAAAAAAAAAAATCAGATAAACAAAAGAGGGGTACATACGCTTTTGCAACCCTCCCTTCAAGCCTCTGGTTTGGTGGGGTAAGCTTCCACTTTTCCCTGGGCTTGGGAACTCCCCAGTAAGGCCCCTTCCCTCATCCTGCTCCTCTATAGACCTTAAGAGTGCTGGGGTGCTGGTTCTGGGAACCTGGACTCAGTACCCCCTAATCCCTATCACCTCTCCAAACTGCCCTTCAAGGTACGAGTAGGGACTCTACCCGAGGGTGAGGGTCTAGTTCTCCTGATCGAGGTCTGGAATGTCGCCCCACAAGATTTCAAGATCTGCCCCCTTCTCCAAGGGCTAAGGTTGGCTCAGAGCCCTCCTGGGTTAGGTCCCGTTGGTCCCAGGTTAAGGCTGGGGAGCTTAAGTACCACTCCCCCCCCCTACAGCATGGAATGCTCTGATGGGATGTTGCTAAGGGGCAAGGTCTGCGATCTCCAGATCTCCACGAGGTCTGATCTCACGGATTCCTCCGTGCCTGAAATACTTGCGCTCGGCTGTGCCTATAGGGAAGGGGCGGGGCCTGGCTCCCGCTTGGCCAGAAGGCCAGGACTGCGCTCCCAGGTGAAGGGCTCTCCTCACTTCAGCTCCTTAGCTGGACAGGGCGGGGATCAGGGGAAGGGGGCAGGGCTTAAACCCCCGGGGTGAGACCCCTATTTTTTTGGTTCCTCTTCCTTGCCAGGATGGACTAGACTAGTGGTTCCAAGAGAGGGGGTGGGCCAGTATCTTCCTACCTCCTTACCCCAGGAGACCTGGCTGGGAAAGTCCCTAAGCGTCAGGGGCCTAGCTCATCTTATACCTCCTTCCCTCACCTGGGTAAGGGCGGGTCCCACGGGGCTGGGATGAGGCTGTGATCTCCAAGGGACAGGCCCTGAAATTACCGCCTTCTCCAAGGCTGAGAGGCCTCACCGGCTGGGCTGGTGGGGAGGGGGCGGGGCCTCGTCTGACTCCTCCTCCTTGCCTGGTTGCAGGGGTGGGACCTCATCACGTCTGCTCTTCCCCCACGGAACACCTGGGCAGGGCAGTCTCACGGGAGGGTGGGGGAAAAGGCGGGGCCTCATCCTGACGTGTCCTCCTTGCCTGGGTGGGGAAGTCCCAGGGGAGGGCTGAGGCCTGATCAGGACTCCTCCTCCATGCTGAAGCTGCTGCGGCGACTGCTGGCCTTGGAGACAGCGGGGGACACCGACGAGAGCAGGGGGTCAGAGGCAGCCCGCAGTGGAGACAGGGCGCCCGACAGTCCCCCCACCACCCCTTCCTCCTCCTCCTCCATCAGAATGTCCTCCAGCCCCAGGTGGAAGGGGTCCCCCAGATCCCCCAGGTGGTCGCTGGGAAAGTGCAGGTCCAGAAGGGCATCAGAGGGTGGCGCTGGGGGCTGCTGATGGGGAGCACTCTGGCCAGATCCCCCTGCTGTGTGAAATGCTGCTGTGCCTGGCCGGCTCTCCTCCTCAACGTCCAGCTGCTCTGGCTTGAGGCTGTCAGAGGCTGAAGTTGTGGCCAGGGAGAGCAGCCCTGGGGTGGGAGGAACTGGCAGACCGTGGATCTGTGCCTGCAATTCTAGCTCCTGCGAAAAGTACCGGGCGGGGGTGGGGGGGGCAGATCAGATGGGGTTCAGGGTTCCTCAGAGGCAGAGGAGTCTGATGGTGCCCAGGGCAGCTGCCTGGGCGCGAAAGCCGCGTCTGCTGCTCACTGGTTGTGCGACTTGAGGCAAGTTTTGCTTAACCTCGCTGGGCCTCAGAGTCCCGCTCCATAAAACCAGTGGAATAACGGTGCCTGCCTCACGGGATCATAGCGAGGGCTAACTTAGCAAACGGAGATAAGGCTCCCGTCGCCCTGCGGGGCACGAAACAAACACTATATACTTTAGCCAGTATTCATCGCTATTCTCAGTAAGGTTATGATCGCTACTTGTCACTGTCGCATGAGTCGGGGAAGGCTGGGGATCCCCCCCAAGTAGGCCAGGAAAATCCCAGCCTGCCCGTCCTCTGCCTCTGCCTGTAGGGAGGGCCCCCTGTCCCCTCTGCCACGGCCTCCTCGTCCCAAACCTGAATTCGGAGCTGCAGACTGCGGTTGGTCTGCTCCAGGGAACGCTGCCGGCTCTCCAGGTCTTTAGAGCGCTGCTGCTCCTTCTGCAACTTGCGGATATAATCCACAGAGGCTTTCAGGATGGTGCCCTTGTTCCAGCGCATCTCCCTGCGGGCCCAACGACAGGGAAGAAAGGAGGCAGTGTTGAGTAGGGGGGCTCTTGGGAGCTGAGGGGGCAACTGTACCACCACAGGCCTAGACGCGGAGTTCGTGGGCGGGGGGGGGTACATCAAGGGTATGGAATGCCCTTCCCAGTTCTGGGGAAAGAGCAGATTCATGCTCTTAGAACATAGAAAACCACTCCCGCCTCAGGACCTCCAGGCCAGCGGTGCGCTCTGACTTGGACACTCTTCCCCAGACATCCAGATGGCTCCTGCCTCGCCTCCAGCGTTTCCTTGTCAGTCCAGGTGTGCCCTGTGCCCGCCCTCCTCACCCTAAGTTGTAACCCTTGCCGACGTGCCCCCAGCTTCTCTTCTTTTTCTAAAGTCAGCTCTATGCCCAACATGGGGCTTGAACTCGCAACCCCGAGGTCAAGAGTTGCACGCTGGGGCGCCTGGGTGGCTCAGACGGTTAAACGTCTGCCTTCAGCCCAGGTCACGATCTCCAGGTCCTGTGGACCAAGCCCCGCATCGGGCTCCCAGCTCAGCGGCGAGTCTGCTTCTCCCTCTCCCTCTGCCTCTCCCCCTGCTTGTGCTCTATCTCTCTTTCTCTCTCAAATGAATAAATAAAATCTTAAAAGAAAAAAATGAGTTGCCCACTCTACTGACTGAGCCAGCCAGGCACGCCCCCATCTGCCCTTCTTTATTTTTCTCCACAACACTCCTCATAACTGCCCAGGTTCTACTTATTTCTCTTGTTTGTGGTCTGTTTGCCTCCACTAAAGTTTCAGTTCCAGGAGCTCAGGGATTTTTGTCTGTTTCATCCCTCAGATATCCTCAGGGCCTAGTGCGGGCCCTGACACAAAGTGGCTCGATGCGTCCCTCAAGTGAATACTTAGGAAGTACTAATCCAACCCAAAACGAGTGCCTATGTCATAGGGGGACCAGATGAGGCACATAGACTCCAATGTCATGCACCTAAAATTGTAGGTTGGGGACAATGAGGGGCTGTGCCCCTGCGCAGACTGATGAAAGTTGGATGGGCCAGGAGCAGAAACGCCAGGCGGTTCCCACCCAGGAATAGCTTTAGGGGAAGGGGGCCCTCATCCCACTTTCCGCCAGCCCAAGGCACCCCCCCGCCGGCCTAGACTCACGGGTCACTGGACTTTGGGATGAGGGTGCCCAGCTCCTTGATCCTGTCGTTAATGTTGAATCGCCGGCGACGCTCGACTTTGGGGGGGGGGGCAGGGAGAAGAGTGGGAAAGTTGTCAGCAGGCTGAGGAGCGAGGAGGAGGTGGGGGTGGGGAGGCTGTTACAGGGACAGTCCCCACCCCCCAAGAAAGGTCAGGGCGGGGACCGAGGCAGGGCCGGAGAGCATGCTGGCAAGGGTGTGCGCACACGAGCCCACTCACTTAGGTTGTGATTGTCTTTCTTCTGTCGTTCCTTCAAAAGGGCCTTGGCCTCTGTCTCTGGAAGAGAGTGGGGGAGGGGGCGGGTAGTCAGGACCTCTGGACGCGGGAAAGACAGGGGGCAGCACAGGGGTAGGAGCTGGTGGGTGGAGGCAGGGAAGTGACCTTTTTTTTTTTTTTTAAAGTGCTACTTTCATTAATTTTTTTTTAAGAAGCCCTGGTGACAGGTCATTTGTTAAACCCGAGACAAGAGGAAATGGAGTGAAAGCAAGCCCATGGGCCGTGTGGAAGGAGAGGGCAAACAGCCCCTTTCTGTCTGCTTAACCCCCTTCCCCCAGCATCAGGCCCACCTGGTTGACATAAGGCTCACCGCGGGGGTCCAGAATGGGCGCCTGGGGCCAAGACCCTGGCCCTTACCAGAGATCTCCCGTTTGATGTTGGGCAGCTCAGCCGGGCAGGAGTTGCTGACAGTGATGGCTGGCGTGGCCACGCCCTGACTACTGTACACATCAAGCAGATTCCCTGACACAGGCAGCTGGGGGCAGGGAGGGCAGAGAGACGACGGCTCGGACCAGCCCCAGGCTTGGCCCACTTCTCAGAACCTGGCCCCCACCCCTCCACACGCTCCACGGGTACCCTAACGCAAGGACTGGCTGGTTCAACACGGGGACCCTTCCCTCTCATTCAAGGGAACTTCACACGGCGACCCGGTGGGGAGGACAGGATCATGTGGACCCACTCTGCTTGGGCCAGGGGATCGGCGTCTGCCAGACCCGTTCCTCGTGCCCCTGCGTGCCCTCAAATACCTCAGCAACCTCGGAGGCCCTTCTCCCCAGCTCTGGGGGTGGCCCTGAGAAGAAAGGCTGGAAAACCACCCCTGCTCAGGTCTTTGTCGGCTACGATGCGACCTTTCAGCCCACCAGCCCCTCCAAGCACGACGTTCCAAGTCGGCATTCTTGGAACACTCCTGCTCAATTCTCTCAGACCTTGGGCAATTGTCATGGTAACATTCTATCCAAAATCTGGCCTTCGGGAGAGTTCCAGCCAGATCTCTAGCTTTCTGCGGTGACTGTGTTGCACCACCTTATCATGTATGTGGTCACACATCGAGCTCCTGACTTCTAGAATTTTCCTACGCATTCTGATCTCTCAGGATTTCTTGTCCAACCATTCGACGAGCGCTGTTTTATGCCAGTCTTGATTTTTTTCTCCCTCTCTCCTTCGCCCCCTCCTGGATATACTCTACAGCAACACACTAATCCCTGAGTAATTAGTCCCACCTCTTGATGAGTTATCATCTCTTGAAACCCCTGCTAGTCTGCTGGATCCACATACAGTCCCAGTCTCCAGCTGTGTCCCAATCAATAAAAAGTTCTGATAAGCTGGTGCCATATTTACGCACGCTTCTGTCCTTTTGGTGTTTTTGGAAGGAAACAAAGCCACAGCCCCCTTGGTATGTCCCAAAGCAAGTTATGGGACTCCTGGAATGTTCCAGAACCAGATTGGTATAATTTACTGGCACATCCCTTGCTCTAGAGAGTTTTACCCACTCTCTACAAGGACCCAGCCCCTTGGCATGGTTCACTGAAAGAGATGGTGTACTTTCCGATCACCCCAAGGTTTAACCACACCGGGTTTTTAAGACTTTTGATATGTTCCAATCACTTCATGGTCTGGCTATGTCCCAATGGCCTGAGTCTTTCCCTGGATTCTCTCCCTGGATGGAGGGACCTAAGTCCCTCCCACACTGCAGCTTGGCTGCCTGGGTATGCCCTGATTACTTCCATGGAGTCCCTGCCCTTGTATCTATCAGAATCTACTAGGTCCGCCTCTCCACGCAGCCCAACACACCAGGGGCCGGGTGTGCTCTCTTCTCATCCCCACGGGCTCCTTCGCTATGTTCGTATGATCCAAAGTAAGGGTCTTATATACACAGCCAGCCTGGGTGTCATGTCAGGGCCAGAGGGATGCGACTAAGCGTCAGCCAGACTCCCGTCTCAGGGCCTCACCGTGCTGGGGAGCTGCAGCCCTGCGGTGCCTCCCGGCAGATAGCTGAGCATCTCATCATTGTAACTGGATTCCAGGCTGATGATCTCATCAATGACGTCGTCAATCTGGGGGAAGAAGAAGAAGGGAAGAAGAGGGTTAGAGGAACCTGGACAATGAGGAGCGTGGCAAGGTTGTCTGCAGCCACTTACCTCCTTTTCTGAGCTGGACCCAATGGTGAGGAGTGCCATGGGGCTGTTGGGAGCACTGCCTGTGGGGCCGGCGGCGTGGGCAGCCTCGGGCGCGGAGAGCGGCTGGGCACTAGCAGCCCCTGGTGGTGGGGTGAGGGCCTGGGAAGCCAGCTTGGGCCCGAGTGTGGTAGACAGGTACTGTTTCACCTGCTGCCGGCGTGCCTGCTGGAGGTGGTAGCGCGTCGGGTTCTCTAGGTGGGTTTGCACCTGTGGGATGGCGGAGAGGAGGGGTGGAAGGGGACAAAGTAGGATGGGCTGCCTCTGTGCCTCAGGCTGGCCCTCAGAGGTCCTCTGTTCAAGGCTCAGGCCAGCAAACCCGGCCCAGAATCTGAGACCCCTCCTGCCTCCCCAAATACTGGGAAGTCTCCCCCAGGGACCCAAACTCTCTTTCTCAGAAATCCCTCACAGCCCCCCCCCCCCGAGCCACCCATGGCTGACTGAATCCCTCAGTTCCTGGAGCACCCTGGCACAGGTCCCAATACTGCCCCCACCAGTCTCTGACATCACCTAGGAGACCTGAGAACCACACGTGGCTTCCCAAGTCACTGTGATGGCCCAACTCCTAATGGATAACACACACAGGAAGCTCCTCCTACGAAGTTCTTCCAGGGGTTACTTCACAGGAGGCCCCAGGGCCCGCTCGAGGCACTCGCGACCTTCTAGGGTCTACCTAGACATCCTGTGCCTCCCAAGAACCCCTTACCGCTGCACGAGAACGCCCCAGAACCCCTAAATGCAACGGGACACCAACATAGCCTATTTGAACAGTAACGGGGACCTTCCTGAGAGCCCCTGGGACCTTGGCCCAAAAGCCGCCACAACCACTCCTCAGTCATCGAGACCCCCCCCCCTCCCAGGGTCCCCAGATGTCACCTTACCTTGAGCACCTCCCTGGGCACCTGAGCAGGGGGAGGCCGGCCCAACGTGTGGCCCCCCGCAGAGACGCCAACAACTGAGATGGCAGGAGAGGCAGGGGCAGGGCTGGGGAAGGAAGAGGCTGCGGCCTGCTCCCGTCGCTCACGCCTCTCCTGCTCCTGGGCCTGGGCCCGCATTAGTTGCTGCCGCAGCAAGACCCGCGATGAAGAAGAGGACGACATGGCAGGGGTCCTGGAGCCCCCTGCAGGAGATGATGCAGAGAGCGGAGCTGGGGTGGCTTGCAGTGATATTGGGAGGCTGTGGAATGGGAAATATGGGGCCACAGGTAAGCTAAAAGTCTCGTCCCAAGCCTAAGGAGTCATCGTGGGTGGGAGGGAGCGGATACTGGAATGAGGCCCGTTTTCTGCCTTCAGTGGCCACAATATGGCGGGGGACACCCAGGAAGCACGCCTGCTCACGGCTCTCAGGGGTCACAGTCTAATGGGGGAGACACTGGAAGCAGGCCGAGTCCCAGGCCTTAGAGGTCACAGTCTGGTGGGGGGAAGTTTTCGCCCTCAGTCTTTATGGCGAGGGCTGGATCTGGGCCTGGTCAAACATTGAGGAGAGGTGGCATTGCTAGGCTCTGGGAGAGGGGCTTTATCCTATTTAAAGGAGAGCAGGAGGATGCCAGATGGGGCCCCGTGGCAGTAGGTTAGGGTACAGAGGGCTCTTAAAGCTCAGTTTGGGGCTGAGGATGCTCAGCTCCTGGTCGTGGGCATCTGGCTACAGGGGCAAGTGCAGGCCCTTCGTCGGCCCCTGCCTGGGCCTCTAGTCCCAGGAGCTAGGCAGTCTTGAAAATCTCAGAGATTTCACAATCCTCTCTTCCTGCCCCTCTTCCAGGTCCCCTCCCCTCTCTTAAAGCCCAGGCCGATGACTCAGCATATTTAGACTTCCAAGCTGGGGGAAAGAAGAGACCAGCAGGGGTTCCTCAAGGGCTGGGGGGGGGGTGAGTTTGTTGAGTGGGGGAAGGGGTGAGCAGGGGCTGTGGGTACAGCTCCGCCTACCTGGCGGCTGGGCACCCGCTGGCCTTCGGAGGCTCCCAGCAATATTTGTGTATGAATGGGTATGCGGGTTAGGAGAGGGGGGAGCCAGGGGAGGTCTGGTTCAAGCTAATGGAATCCCAGCTTGGCCACCTGCTTTCCTGTGTGACATACTCTTCCAGGCCCCTAATTTTACCATGTGGAAAATGCAGGCTCCCCAAAGGGCTGGCCTGGCACTGAGGGCCTCTGCCCGGCAAGAGGGGATGCGGGGGCCTGAGGAATTGGGAGGGGAGTCAGAGGAGACAGACCTTGAGCGTAGCGGTAGGGGCTGGCTTTTGAGCTCGTAGAAGCTGTCCGGATCGAGGACGCTTTCTAATTCGATGTCAGCAACGATCCCAGATTCCGGAAGCAAAGAGTTGAGGCTGAGGGTAGAAGGGAGGAAAGGGTGACGGTCAGTGAGTATATGGAGACCTCGCTCCCCTCCAAGAGAGAAAGAGAGAGCGGGTGGTGGGAAGGAGAGAGACACACACCTGGGCACAAGGGAACAGAGCGCAGTCTGCTGAAGATGCCCCTCCTTGGGTATCACCATCGGGAATTCCCTGGTCTTCCTCTCCCCCCCACACCCCTCTTCCCTCTGCAGTCGCTTTTGCTCTGTTACCCACAGTCCCTTAGGGTTCAAAATAGTAAGAGTGCCTGGATCCCAACTCCTCACTCTAACACAATCACGTGTGACAACCTGGGTTGGAGGGAAAAGCGAAGCGAAGAATTTAGGAATAACAAATCACTAGGCAGGAGTCGCGACTTCGCATTCAGAGCTCTTCCAGCCCCCACACCCCCTACTGGGGTCCTGGCAGCTGGAGGTGAGCCCACGTAGGTCTACAGGCTTCCAGCACGGTGGGGGCACCCCTTCGGCACAACAGTCCATTGTAACGCAAACTCAGTGCATCACAAAGAACTGGGGTCCGTGATTCACTGGACGGAAAGATCCACCATTTTGCAAATGAGTGCCCGCCCCGCCACAAGCCAGAGTTCAGGGGACGCCAATACACTCCCCAAACGCAAAATGGAAATATCAAGGGCTCCCTTCATTCCAGCAATTTGGATTCAAAACAGGGAAAATTGGGGTGGGTGATCCGCTTCTGCGGGCAGAGCATTCTTTTCTTGGCGGGAGGAACCTGTCCGGCGCTGTCCTGGTTTTTTGGACAGAACACACACACACACACACACCTCTAACACCAACACCCACTGACACAAAATAAAAAGCCACACACCCCTCCCTTTCAACTATTCCTACTACGGTGATGAACCAGGTTGTTATGAAGGCATCAGAAAATGGGCAAACATTGGGTGCAAAGGCTCTCGCTCAGTCCTCCAGGCCGGAGAGCAAGACCCTAGTGTGTAGGGGGCATTCACATGCACATGAATGGATACGCATCCTGAATTGAGTCAAAGACTTAGAATCCTGAGATACTGTGGGTGACTTCGCTCGACAAGAACTCTCTCCCGGCCCCAAAGATCTGTCTCTTCCTTCCTTTCCTCACCCTCAGATGGGGACCTAAAACCACCCAGGAAATCGGGAAGAGGAAGCTTGGGGAGCCGCTGAGCTCAGCACAATCCCAGGAAGAAAGCAGGCAAAGCCCCATCCCTGCTCACACACCCATTGCACAAAGTTCCAAGAGATGGACACTGGGGTGGGCAGGGCGGGGACAGAGAGGGCTTGGGCTTACAAGCCTGCTGATCGAAGTGAGGATGCGAAGAGGCCACAGAGGACCCACCCAGGCAGGGATGGTGCAACTGGCGCTCATTTCAGCTCTAGGGACAGATTTGAGATTATTTCCAGAGTCTGACAGACTGGGAAGGAAAGAAAAAGAAATGTCCAGGCTCACACACGAGCGTGCACAGGCTGACTGAGAGGCTAGGATGGGTGGTAGCAGGAACGAGCCCCTCCTCTGGGTTCCCAGAGAAGGTCTGAGGCCTTCTTCTCTGAGCTAAGAAGTAGGACCCCCTCTGTTGCCTCTGTCTGCCTCATTGTCTCCCATTCAAGCCCCTGAGGGGGTGTGGGAAGAGGGCTTTTCCACTATTCCTAGGATCTGACCCAGCTGGGTGGGTGGGCAGGGGTAAAGTGACTATTCTGGTCAAGTCTTGACAAATGTTGCTTCTCCTGCTCACTCACACACACAAAGCTGGTCTCACGTAGCCTATCTGAGATACCCCCAAATCCCTCCAGATTTCTGTTATCCCCAAACATAGCCTCAAGCAACCGGCCACTGGGAATCATCCAGCTTCCAAGACAGCACTTCTGTCTCCCAGGACTCCTTCTCTGACACTGAGGGGAAAAGTCCCTTCAGATCAGTGCCTTACCTACAAAGTACTCCCTCAAATTCATTCCCCTCACGCCTAACTCAAAGACCCCAAATTCAGCCTCAGTCCCCCCAAGTTCAGTTACCCCAGACCTGGCTCTGGACACAACAGAATCTTCCCCCTCTAAACCCAGTCAAGAGCCCCCCCAAATCGGAACCAGGCCTCCCTTAAGGCACTTCCATGACTTCTTTAAGCCTCAGTCCAAGCAGGCCACCGCCGGATTCCTTAGGTACCCCCCCAAGACCGGTGCCCCGACGTCCTCCAAGCCTAGGCCGAGGGCCTCCCAATCCCAGGCCTGGGTTCCCGTTGTCCCCCACCAGATCAGGTCCCCAAGAACCCCAGCCGGCACTACCGGCCCCAGGCGGCCCCGCACCTGAGCAGCTGGGCCGAGTCGGCTGGCCTGCGCTCCTCCAACAGCACGAACACGGCTCGAGGACCTTCAGCGCTGGCCTCTACGCCGTCCCGAGCTGGCTCGGCCGCATGAGACATGACGCCCGGCCCCGGGCGAGCCCTGCCAGGCCGGTCGGGCCCCGGCCCGGTCCCCCTAACAAAATAAGAGTCCCCCTCCCCCCTCCCCCCCGTTCGCCGCCGCCTCCTCTGCTAAGCCATGGAGCTAGCTCTGCGCGGGCGGGCGGCGTCGGGGCGATGGGATGGGCCGTGAGTCATCCCCCGCCCTGAACGGACCAACACCCCCCCCCAACCTAACCCCGGACGACCGCCCTCCTCCCCCTCGTCCTCTTTCCCCTCCTCCCTGGGCTGGGGAAACTCCACAGGAAGTGACCGCACGGAGGATGGACGGCTCGCCGGGCCACCCCCTCTGAGGGCGGTGGCCAATCATCAAGGGGTGGCTCGAGGGCCCGCCCTAAGCTACGCCTCCGACGCGGAGGGAAAACTAGATTCGGCCGGCCCTCAATCCGAGAAGGTCGCGTCTAGGCCACGCCCTCAGAGACAGAGGCAAATCAGCGAGAAGTACTTTGATTAAGCCACGCCCCCTCTCGCAAACGTTCCCTCCGCAAGATTTAAGCCACTCCTAGAGTCCTCTGCGCCTGCGCACTGATGGCCTGTCAGCGCGCAGAGGGTCTCCAGGCCACGCTTCTAGCAGCAGGACTGCGCCCCCTCTTGGCCAATGCCCGTAATGTCAGCTCCCTAGATCGCGCGGCGACCTCCAACTAGCCATGCCTCCTCAGCCAAAGCCTGAAGTAGGAGGCCCAGGCAACTACGTTCCCCGGAGGTGCGCACCAGAAACCTCGCCCTTTAGGTATTCACAAACTAGCCGCCCAGCTGGTCTTCCTGGGAGCACTCCGCCTACTCTGTGTCACCTAGAGCAGTTGTTGTACCAGGTCGCTGTGCTACATAGTAAGTAAGTGCTTAATAAATCCCTGACAGACGAATGAATGAGTGGAAGGATGGAAATCTGGTCCCTTCGGTGAATGACTTC
Source organism: Nasua narica (assembly GCA_028533885.1). NCBI lineage: Eukaryota > Metazoa > Chordata > Mammalia > Carnivora > Procyonidae > Nasua > Nasua narica. The sequence goes on from CM052801.1 coordinate 37,531,233, forward strand.
TAGAATCATAAAGATCTGGGTTTGGATTTGAGCAAGGGACTGCCCCTCTCTGAGCCTCAGGTTTCCTGGCCTGTCAGATGGGGGTCATAATTACCTGTCTGGCGGGATTGTTATGAGGATTAGAGATAATTTATGAAAAGCGCTAGCAGGTTGTTTGGCATGCAATAGGCTCTCCGGAACTTGATTCACTCATTTGTGCACTGGTTGAACAAATATTTATTGAGTTCCTCTGTGTTCCAGATATAGGCAAGCTGGCTCGCACACAGCAGAGGATCCCCCAGCCATACTTTCAGGGGCCGCGGTCAGCTCATAGAACACCTGGATCCACACACTTACCTTCCTCCTTCCCAACATCCCAAGACCCTGCCCCGCTGTTGGACCTCAAGGAACTTCACTGAGTGCTCATTTGTCGTGCGAATTCCTGTATTGGCACAGGAAGTTGGCTTAGTAAACACGCACATCCCCACATGCTCGCACATCCCCGTTATCCACATAATAAAGACGACAGTTAGCTCCCACATTAATCTTTTCTTAAAAAGATTTATGTATTTATTTCGGAAAGAGAGAGAGCACGCGCGGGGGGAGGGGGCAGGGGCAGAGGGGAGGGAGAGTCTCAGCTGGTCCTGGGGCTTGATCTCCAGACCCTGAGATCACCACCTGAACCCAAACCAAGAGTCTGGTGCTTAACTGACTGCGCCACCCAGGCGCGCCCCCTCCATTAATCTTAAAAAAATAAAAAAATAAATCAACACATTACCAATAAAAATTCCAAAGTGGAACTGGTAGACCTGATGTTAAAATTCCTATGGAGCGGGGCGCCTAGGTGGCCCAGTGAGTTGGGCCTCTGCCTTCGGCTGGCGCCGTGATCGCAGAGTGCCGGGATCGAGCTCCACGTCGGGCTCTCTGCTTGGAGGGGAGCCGGCTTCTTCTTCTCTCTCTGCCTGCCTCTCTGCCTACCTGTGATCTCTCTCTCTCTGTCAAATAAATAAATAAAATCTTTTTAAAAAATGAAAAAAATTTCTATGGTGCCTCAAATATGTAAGAATATCTAATTTTAGGGGCACCTGGGTGACTCAGATGGTTAAGCTTCTTCCTTCAGCTCCGGTCATGATCCCAGAGTGGTGGGATCAAGCCCCACATCAGGGCTACTGGCTCAGCGGGGAGTCTGCTTCTCCCTCTCCCCCTGCTCATGCTCTCTCTCTGTATCTCTCTGTCTCAAAAATAAATAAATAAATAAAATCCTTTAAAAAAAAAGAATAATTCTATGAAAGAGGAAGAAAGAGGGAGACATAATCTTAACAGATTCAGAGTATATCGCAAAGCACTAGTAATTAAAACATTGTGATATGGGAGTAGGAATAGAAAATTAGATTGATGGTACAGGAAAAGTCCAAAAATCGACTTAGGTACTTGTGAGAATCAGTAAATGATATTTTAAGAATGATATTTCAAGCAACTGGGAGGGATATGGACTAATTTACCAAAATTGTTTGGGGAGAAATGATTATCTTTTGGGAGAGGGATCAGACTCCTAATTTACACAGTTCAGAAAAAAAATAATTCCACGGGGCATCTGGCTAGCTCAGTCAGTGGAGCATGCGACTTTTGATCTCAGGGTTTTGAGTTCAGGCCCCATGTTGAGTGTAGAGGTTACTTAAAACTAAAATCTTAAAAAAAAAGGGAGGGGAAGAAAAAAGAATTTCAGTTTAGTTAAAAAGACCTAAACATTAAAAAAAAAAAAAAACCAACTATAAAAAACATCAGGACAGGGTGCCTGGGTGGTTCATTCAGTTAAGCATCTGCCTTCCCCTCAGGTCAGGGTCCCAGGGTCCTGGGATTCAGTCACACGTTGGGCTCCCTGCTCAATGGGGAGTCTCCTTCTCTCTCTGCCTCTGCCCCTCCCCTCGCTCGTGTTCTTTCTCTAAGTAAATAAAATCTTAAAAAAAACACACATCAGAACAAAATATTTTTGTAGAATGTGTTTAAAACTTTGGCAAAAAAGAAGGCCTTCTTAAACAAGATACAAACGGCAAAAGATACATTTTTAAAGATCTTATTTATTTAAAAAAACGATCTTATTTATTTCATTGAGAGAGAAAGAGAGCATGCAATCAGGGGGAGCAGCAGAAGGAGAGGGAGAAGCAGGTTCCCCATGTGGGGCTGGATCCCAGGACCCTGGGATCATGACCTGAGCCAAAGGCAGAAACAACTAACTGAGCCTCCCTGGCACCCCAAGGCAAAAGATATTTTATTTTAAAGATTTTTATTTATTTATTTATTTATTAGACAGAGAGAGAGATCACAAGTAGGCAGAGAGGCAGGCAGAGAGAGAGGGGGAAGCAGGCTCCCTGTTGAGCAGAGAGCCTGATGCGGGGCTCGATCCCAGGACTCTGAGATCATGACCTGAGCTGAAGGCAGAGGCTTTAACCCACTGAAACCCCCAGTTGCCCCAAGATATTTTAAAAAATAGCAATAAGCAACATTAAGTGGTCATTCTTGGTACTTTAGCTGCATTAATTCATTTTAATCCTCACAACAGAGAATCTCCCAACAGTATCTTCCCCCATTTATTATCCCCACTTCTACATCAGGAAATCAGGGTACAGCTAGGTTAAGTCATTTGCCCTAGGTCACCCCAGTTTGTAAAACCTGGAATTGGAACCCAGGCATTCGTTACCACCCCGCTGCACTGTCTCTCCAGTTTGATCACGTGGAAATATAAAACTGTAGTCTGTTGCAAGATGCTACAAAGTTAAAAAACTTGCAGATGATTGGGGGGGAAAAAATCTACAGAATCTACAGCATTGACCCCCAGGTTAATTATTCCATCACATGCCCCAGTTCTACAAACACTAGTTTTTTTTTTAATTTTTTTTAATTTTTTTTTATTTGACAGAGAGAGAGAGAGAGAGAGATCACGAGTAGGCAGAGAGGCAGGCAGAGAGAGAGGGATGCGGGCCTCTCTCAGCAGAGAGCCCGATGCGGGCCTTGATCCCAGGATCCTGAGATCATGACCTGAGCCGAAGGCAGAGGCTTTAACCCACTGAGCCACCCAGGCGCTCCTACAAACACCAGTTTTATACATACATCCCAGATATGTCCATGACAAATGCTTCCCCATCACCTGCACAATAAACCCATTTTTCATCCCTCCCAGTCTCTCTCTTAATCTCTTGCTCACATTTTTACAACTTTTTCAACACTGCGCTCTCTCTCGCTCTCTCTCTCTCTGGTGCACCTGGGGTCTCATTGCAAGTCAACTGTGGAGTGGGATCAACAGGAAATATGGAGGGAGAAGAGAGGGCAATCGGATGGTGATGTTGGGGATGTTTAGAGATAGATGTGAGTGGAGATCAAAGGTGGTTTGGGGCAAGGTTGGGATCTATTAGTTTGCGCGCAACTAAAGGATTACATGAAGAGCTTCAGGAGGAATGGGGCTGCTAGAGGCAAGTTTAAGAGTTCAGGCGGGAGCCACTGAAGGGTGAACTGGGAATACCATTGGGGGATTAGAAGGGAATATGGGAAGTTGGTGAGTGATTAGAGACAGAGTCTGGTCTTCTGTAAAGTTATTAAAGACAGAGCTCTTCACTATCATAGGATGATGTGGTCAGCTGACTAATGGCCCCCAAAATCTGCCCATTTCCTAATCCCTGGTTCTGGTGAGTGTTACCTTATGTGGCAAAGAATGTGTTGCAGATGTGATTTAATTACAAATTTTGAGATGGGGAGATTATCCTGGATTATCTTAATGGAACCTGGTTGTAATCTCAAGTGTCATTATAAGAGGAAGGCAGAGGCAGCTTTGACAGAAAAGGAGAAGGCAGGGGTGGCTCCGTGGGTTAAGCATCTGCCCTCGGCTTAGGTCATGATCCCGGGGTCCTGGGATCAAGCCCCACTTTGGGCTCTCTTTCTCCCTCTCCCTCTGCTGCTCCCCCTGCTTGTCCCCCCCCCCCAAATAAATAAAGGAAATCTTAAAAGAGAGAGAGAGAGAGAAAAGTAGAAGGCAATGCGACCACTGATCTTAGTGGAGATCTTAGCAGAGATCTTAGTGATGTGGCCACAAGCCACAGAATGCAGGCAGCCACCAGAAGCAGGAAGAGGCAACAAAAAGATTCTCCTCCAGAGTCTGTGTAGAGAGTACAGCTCTTCCGACACCTTGATTTTGGCTCAGTGAAACTGATTTTGGGCTTTGGGCCCCCAGAACCGTGAAAGAATACAGTTCTTATATTTTAAGCCATCAAGCGTGTTGTAATTAATTACAGCAGCTACAGGAAACGAATACAGATTTTGGAGCGTGCATGCCCATTGATCGTGGCTTTGTCCTAGTCTGCTTGGGCTGTCCTAACAGAATACCACAGACTGAGCACATTAAACAACAGAAATGTATTTTCTCACTGTTCAGGAGGCCAGAAGTCTGAGACCGAGGTGTCATCTGGATTCGTTTCTGGCGAGGACTGTCGGTCTCACCTGCAGATAGTCGCTTCTCGTTGTGTCTTCACATGGTCTTTCCTTTGTGCACATGCACTCCTAGTGTCTCTTCCTTTTTATTTATTATTTTTTTAAAAGATTTTATTTATTCATTTGACAGAGAGAGAGAGAGAGAGAGAGAGAGAGGAGAGCACAAGCAGGGGGAGAAGCAGAGGGAGAAGCAGATTCCCCACCGAGCAGGGAGCCCAATCAGGGGCTTGATCCCAGGACCCTGGGATCATGACTTGAGCCAAAGGCAGATGCCCAACCGACTGAGCTACCATTCCTCTTTTTTTAAAGATTGATTTATTTATTTGAGAATGAGTGTGCATGCATCGGGAAGAGGGGCAGAGGGAGAGGGAGAGGGAGAGAGAATCTCAAGCAGACTCCATGCTGAGTGCAGAGCCTGACCTGGGGCTCGATCTCACAACCCTGAGATCATGACCTGAATCGAAATCACAAGTCAGATGTCCAACAGACTGAGCCACCCAGGCACCCCAGTCTGTATTATATATACAGAAGCAGAAAACTTAGTTGAATGGTGTCCTACAGTTGTATGAAAAGCAGAACTTGTCAGTGATGATCTTGGATATTTAGCTGAGGAGATTTCCAAGGAATGTGTTGGAGGTACTGCTTGGATTCTTCCTGTTGCTTTTAGTAACGTGAAAGGAAAGAGATAAATTGAGAGAAGAACTGTTGAGCAAAACGGATCCAGGATTTGGTGATCTGGAAAATTCTCCAGCTGTCCAGATCACAAAAGATACAGAATTTAGAAGATTTACTTTCAGCAAAGTATGTTCTAGAGAGAGAGAAAAGTTATGGCTGGACAGCCTTGTGCTATCACTAAAGAGATTAGATGCGTGACTCATGTATCCTCTCAACCATTTTAGCAGAAGTCTGGAACGGGGATGGAATCATCCACGAAACTGTTGTGGAGGACCCTCTGGTCTGCTGGTGTGAATCCTCGGGACTTCCATGGAAGACCCACAAGATTTTTGAGGATGAATGTTACACTGACAGAAACATTGCCCAGTTGACTTGTGAGAAATAGAGATAGGATGAAATGAAGGAAGGATGTTGGACTCCCAAAATTTTACTGGAAGGACACAGGGCTAAAGCGACTCAGCAGCAAACATGTGCTACCCTTCAAAAGAAAGGATTCATGGGCGCCTGGGTGGCTCAGTTGGTTGAGCAACTGTCTTCGGCTCAGGTCATGATCCTGGAGTCCCGGGATCGAGTCCCACATCGGGCTCCCAGTTCCATGGGGAGTCCGCTTCTCACTCTGACCTCCCTTCTCATGCTCTCTCTCACTCTCTCTCTCCTAATAAATAAATAAAATCTTAAAAAAAAAAAGAAAGGATTCATGATTCTGAGGGCAGAGTGACGAGCCCAGAGGCGGAGCCTCACGCGACCACCGTGAATTAGTCCCAGGTCTTGAAACCTAATGGAACGTGCTCTGTTGGATTTCAAAATTACTTGGGACCAGTGACACTTTTTTTCCTGTCCATTTTTTCCCCTTTTGGAATAGGAATGCCTATAACTCCTATCTTATGTCTGTCCCACCACTGTGTTTTGGGAACAGATGTTATTTTCTAGTTTCACAAGCTGGGCAATGGAGAGAAATTTTGCCTCAGGCTGAATCATACCCAGACTCTCACTTATACCGGACTCAGATGATGAAATTCGGAACCTTTGAGCTGATAATACTAAAGTGAGATTTTGAAGTTGAGTTGATGCTGTAATGGATGAAATTTGGGGGATATTGGGATGAGGCACGTGTATTTTGCATGTGGGGTAGATGTGTATCTTTGGGGACCAAAGGGTATACTGTTGTAGGGTGAATGATCCCCCCAAAAGATATGCACATCCTAATTCCTGGAACATGTGAGTGTACTTTATTTTTTTTAAAGATTTTATTTATTTATTTGACAGAGAGAGAGAGATCACAAGTAGGCAGAGAGGCAGGCAGAGAGAGAGGGGGAAGCAGGCCTGCTGCTGAGCAGAGAGCCCAATGCGGGGTTCGATCCCAGGACCCTGAGATCAAGACCTGAGCAGGAGGCAGAGGCTTTAACCCACTGAGCCACCCAGGCGCCCCGTGAGTGTACTTTAGATGGCAAAAAAAAAAAAAAAAAAAAGAGAGAGAGAGAGAGCAAAAGAAAGGAAAAACTAAAAGGAATTTGCAGTTTGCAGATGTGATTATGGTAAGGATTTTGAGATGGGGGATTATCCTGTATTATTGCAGGGACCCTAATTGTAATAACAAGTATCCTTATAAGAGAGAAGCAGAGGCAGATTTCACAGATGGAATGGATGGCAATCGCGACCAAAGCAGATATTGTAGTGATGTGCCTACAAGCTGAGGAATGCCGACAGTCGCCAGTGTAGGAAGAGGTGACAAACAGATTCTCCCCTAGAGCCTCTGGAGAGAGTATGGCCCTGCTGGCACCTTGACTGTGGTCTTCTGGCCCCCAGAACTGTGAGAGAATACATTTGTTAGGTAGTAAGACACCAAGTTTGTGGAAATTCATTACAGCAGCCACAGGAAGCTAATGAAGATGGCTTGGGGTAGATTTGGAGATTGTTGGAGGGATGATGCTTGGAGGTTATCAAAGACAGTTTGAGGGGCGCCTGGGTGGCTCAGTGGGTTAAGCATCTGCCTTTGGCTGGGGTCATGATCTTGGGGTCCTGGGATCCAGCCCCGCATGGGGGGCCTCCCTGCTCGGTGGGGAGCTTGCTTCTCCCTCTCCTTCTGCCCCTCCCCCTGCTTGTGTTCTCTCTCTCACTCTCTCTCAAATAAATAAATAATATCTTAAAAAGAAAAAAGACAGTTTGAGGGTATAATTAGGAGCCACTGGAAGTGTTTGGGTATTTTTGGAGCCATCAAAGGGAAGAGTGAAGGGGTTTGGTGGGTCACTGGAGGGTGGTTTGGAGGTGTAGTTGGGAGACTAGGAATGTAAATGGGTAATGTTTACAGATAACATTGGGGACTATTATAGGGAAGTTTAGGGTGTAGTTGGGAGTTTTTGGAGGGTGGTTTGGGTGGTATGGAAAAAACTGGAATATGTTTTGTCAATATGGTTGCATATAATTTTTTTTAAAGATTTTTTTAATTTATTTATTAGAGACAGAGACTGAGAATGAGAGGGGAGAAGGTCAGAGGGAGAAGCAGACTTCCTGCAGAGCCGGGAGTCCGATATGGGACTCGATCCTGGGACTCGATCCTGGGACTCGATCCTGGGACTCGATTCTGGGACTCGATCCTGGGACTCGATTCTGGGACTCGATCCTGGGACTCCAGGATCATGACCTGAGCCAAAGGCAGTTGCTTAACCAACTGAGCCACCCAGGCGCCCTGGTTGCATATAATTTAAAACAAGGTTGTGTATAGTGGTCATTGAAGAGTGGTTTGGAGGTATAGTTCTGTGCTGCAGAGTATGGTTAGGAGGGTACCTGGAGAGTTATTTGGGGTCCATGGGGGTATTTTCGGCGCATACTGGGGGTGGATGGGAGAGTGACTTGGAAGTGTTCTTTGGAGGTTAATGGTTTCAGGGCCGATTGCAGATGGTTTAGGGGAACAAGTTGGGGGGGTAGTGAAGGGTAGTTTATTCCTACAGTTTGGGAGTCCATGGAGGATGGATTGGGGGTATTGCTTGGGCTCAATTTGGGGATGCAGTTGGGGGGATGATGGAGGGTGGTTTGGAGACACAGAAGTTTAGAGGAGAGTTTAGAGGCGTGGTGGTCGCTGATAAAAGGCAGTTTGAGGTATCACTTAGGGGTCCTTGGGGTGACTTGGGGTGAGGGGCGCCAGTCTGATCGCAGAGGGGGCGTGGTCTCCGCAGGGGAGCACTCCACCACCCTCGAGAAAGCGTGTGCGCACGCGCTCCCAGCTGGTTTGCTCCTGGCGCTCCGAGGGCAGGAAAATCGAAGACCCAAACTGGCGCCTGCGCACTAGGTCTCCGCCGCTGCTGTGGTCTCGCGCCCCGCCCCCCGTCCCCCCACCTCCCCCCAGGCTCGCGCTCAGCGGCGGCTGTGTCGGTGCCGCCGGGAGCGGACGCACCCGAGGTGAGGGTCGGGGGGCCGGGGTCCCCCGGCCGCGGCCGAGCCGGCGCGCCTCTCCCACCCTCCCCGCGCCCCCCGTCTGGCCCCCACGGCTAACAGTCGCGCGGCCGAACGCGGCCCACGGGCAGGGCGCGGAAAGGGGAGTAGGCGCGAGGCCGGGGACGAGCGGGGGGCGGCGAGGGAGGGGCGCGCCCACCAACCCTCCTGGCCTGCAGCGACCCCGCCTACGTCGCGGGACGTGGACCCTCGGTGAGTAACGCCCGCCTGGAGAAGAAGGGAGGAGACAGGGCGGGGTGAGGGCCCGGAAACGCCAACAGGGGTGTACCTGCGCGCGCACCCGCGACCTCTGACCCTGTGGTCTCACTCCCGACCCCTACCTCACCTGACTACATCTTTTTTTTTAACCTAGAGCTCTGGCCAGTCTTGGCCCCAGGACCTCTGATCTGACCATATGCTGGCCTGGCGTGATCCTCAATCCCTGTTTTGTTCCCTTAAACCCAGCCCTGACCCCAAACCCCACCCAGTTCTGTTCTCAGGATCCTTGGCCTGACGCTGTTCCATCTTTGAAGCTCATCTTGCCTTGTCCGGATCATCCCCGTTTCTGGCCTGATGCTTGACCTGTCTGTTCCCTAAACTCTTGTCCAGCCCCTGAACCCCTTCCAGTCTTGTCCCCCTAACCTCAGTCTGATCCAGGTCTGTCCGGATTCCTGACCTCTGATTTCTAAACTTTCTCCCCACCCTGTGCTATCCTCCTGGTCTCCTCCTGACTCCCCATCGCCCTCCTGCCCCACCCCCTTTAGACCATCCCTATGTTTCCTGCCCTGTCCCTGCCCCCAGCCCTGTGTTGTTTTCCCCTGTCTTCTCTTGTCCTATCACTGTCCCCGTTCCTGTCCTTATTCTGTCCCAGTCTTTTCCTGTTCCTTACCTCCATCCTGAACCGGCCCTTTTCCCTCTCCCCTTCCTTGACTACTGTCTTGGCCTGTCCCCCATCATGTCTTCTAGCTACTATTCTATACTGACCCTGCCCTGCGCTTTTGTTCCTTGCTGCCCCCTACTTTTTCTCTGATCCTTGTCCAGAACCTCACTCCATCCCATCCCCTGGCTGTTGTCTTGGCTCCTTCTCGGTACTGCCTTCTGACCTCCATCCTATGATGACTGATTCGGTCTTGCCCCCTCCACTCCTTCCGGTTCTCTTCCTTCATCCCCTCCCAACCCCAGGCCCTTGTTATACCCCTTACCACGCCCCTCCACCCTGTTCAGGTCTCCCTCTTTCTAACACCCACTTTCCATCTCCTCTCAGCCCAGACGAACTGGGATCCTGTTATACCCTGCCCCTGAACTGGAGGTTCCCCTGTTCCCATGATCACAAGTTCATCCCAAATGCTTCTCTTAGCACAAACAAGAAAGAGCAAGCAGCCTTGGCCCTGTGTGGCTAAGGGGGTTTTCATATGTGATGCCCTTCACCCTCACCCAGCAATCTCACGCAGACCTTGCATTTGTCTCCCTGCCCCGGGAGGGCATGGCACCCCCACCCTCCCCAAGCATGAAAGAACACCCTAAATTATTCAACGACTCTCTGGGAGTCTATGAGGTCTGGATCATGTTCCAGCCTGGCTAAGTTGGGGGGCTGCCCCATGTCGAGGTGGGGGGTGTGGTGAGCAAATGTGCAGGGGTGGGGGATTCAGGAGGATGTGTGTTGTCATGTTACCCCCATCTCCTAGTCCTGATCTCTGCTTTCCTGGCCTGAAAAAAGACCATTCCAGGCCAGAGGCTTCAGGGCTTGGTAGGGGCAGGATGGGGGCTAGGCGGGTTCTATCCCCTTTCTCTGCTGTAAGCAATACAAATTTCGGTGCTAAGTCCATGCCACCTCTGTGGGGCAGGTGTGTGTGAGTGTGTGTGTGTGTCACTGGGTGTTAGAATTAGTCCTATCCTGCAGTGACGATAACAGCCAGAGCAATGCAAGTTTCTTTCACTGAATCTCCTTGATTCTGAGGACAGGCAGGGAGAATTTGGATAGCAAGAAGGTAACGTGTTATTCCATTGTGTTTTGTTCCTACATTTTGTCATAGAGAGTAGTGAGAGCTTGAATAATGAGATACTAGACCCATCTCATTTATGCAATACATTTATCCAATACCTATTTTTTGAGCCCAACGTGAGGCTCGAACTCACGACCCTTGAGATCAAGACCTGAGCTGAGATCAAGAGTCAGACGCTTAACCAACTGAGCCACCCAGGCGCCCCCATCCAAACCTATTAATAACAACACAAGCATTCTTCATTGTTCCAGCGTCTGCATCTTATATACTGAGCAGGGAGGGTGCAGATGATGAGGAATAACGGCTCCAGCTAAGAAATACACTCAAATCGATTCATTTCCTGGAACTCCAGTGGCAGGAGTCGGGACAGTAAGAGGACTGTGTTGTGTGAATAAATTTGGTTCCTGCATTTCGCCTGGTGAAATAAGGGAAGCTCAGAGAGTGCGGGACACCAATTCTATCTCAGGGGTGTATCCAGACCTGTTCGGTTCCTGTAGATGGATCGTGAGTGTTTGGAGAATGTATCTGAATAGGTTTGGTTCCGGCGTTTTTGGTGTTGAGTAGCTAGAGGTCTGATAATGATGGAAAACAGCTCTGTTTCAAATGTGTCTGGTTTGCTGTTTAGGGAGGGTTCAACGTCTGGGTGATAAGTAGGGAGGCTGTGGAGGCTGAGACCAGCTGTGTCTCAACAGTGCATCTGAATACTTTTAGTTCCTGATTTGGGATAGTGAGAGTTTGGACAAGTGCATTTGAGGGGAGACAGATCTGTTTCAGATTTATCGGGTGAAGCTGGGAGGTACCCGCTCTGTCTCAAAAAAAAAAAAAAAATACACACACACACACACACACGCGCGCGCGCGATTCCTGAGTTCGTAATTATTACAGCCAATACATATCGAGCACTTACTTACCAAGGGCCAGTTACTGCCCTAAGCAAGCTTTAAATGTCTCAATTCGTGTCACGCTCACAGCAGTCCCGCCAAGTAGGTACATATTGTTGTCATCACCCCCGTTTTACAGATGAAGACATCGAGGCACAGAGAGGATAAGTGACTTGTCCAGGCAGCCACCGCTTGCTCCCCCTGCTGGAGGCCACATGGGGCTCGAGTCCCGGCTGGGCCGGCCGGGGTGGGGCCTGGAGGTTGGCCACCTGGCAGGACTATGACGCGCGTGGGTGATTCTGCCCCACCTGTCGGCCTGCACTCCTCTCCTTACTCCTGCCCCAGCCCATCTCTGCACCGGTTTATTATTGTTGTTGTTGTTAGCAGTCATTAATGACGAGGTGTGAGTTTCCTTGTACTTTGAAACGCCTTCCAAAGTGACTCTGGCCTCTGACGGCCCCGTAACCGCTGTTTACCCATTTTCCAGAGGAGGAAAGCTAAACCTTGATGCTCAGTCTGCATTACCAGCCACATACCCTCGGCCCCCTCAGTTCTGGTTTCATAAGTGTCTCTCTTCCCCACGTTCTTGCTGTCCCCCAAGAGGCGGGACGGGCCGTGGCTGAGGAGATACTCCTCATTGACACTCAGCCACCCACCTTATGGCTGCCGCCTCCACCAACTCTAGGCAGTGAAGGGGGGAGAAGGGGGCGGATGAAAGGAGCCTTTGTGTCCCACGCCAGAAATCTCACCCCCAGGAAGAAAGGTGGGCAGGGTGGCGGGAGGCCTCGCATCACGAGTCTACCTATGCGGGCCAGGGAGTCTACCTATGCGGGCCAGGGCGTAGCTGATAGAGGGCTCCCCTCCAGGCTTGCCCCCCCCCCCCCCCCCCCCCCCCCCCGCCAAGTGGGGAGGGAGCTTTCCTCACTCTGCTCTTTCACCTCACAGCATGGGCTGCTGCAGGGGCCCGGGTTGGGCTTGGGCCCTGAGGTCACAGAGCAGATGGTCCCAAATGGAGCACAGGATGTGTGGTATGTGCCGGGGCAGGCCAGAGCCCTCAATTTCCTTGACTCCAGGCCAGAAATGCCCAAGGGGGAGGGAGTGGGGCAGAGCCAGCCTGGATGTGGAGAAGCACGAGCCCCCTCCCCACTCCTCCTCCCTTGCAGGAGTAGCCCCTGTCCGCCTGCAGCCCAGGACCCGGCCCCCCGAGTTCTGAGTCCGCCTGCTCTTATGCCTCTGGGATCAGAGTCCGAGCCCCGGCCCCCACATCTACGAGCTGGCTATGAAGAGCTGGGTCTGCGTCATCCTCCCAGGTTTGTAGGGACCGGGAGGGGTGAAAACGGGCGTGTTATGTCAGTTGGCTGGGTTGATTTCTTCTGGAGATGCAGAAGGTGGTAGGGTCTTGAAGCCCCAGTCTTTCCTTGGAGAAGCTGACCTCCTCTGGCCTGACTTGAGGAAACCGTTCCCACAGTGAGGGTGCCGGGCGCCCCAAGGTCTTCTCCCACCCGTGCCCTGCCCTGAGAGGGAGAGGTAGGGGCCTTCCTCCGGCAGGCGATGCCTGCTGCCAAGAGACACACACCCGATTTACACCCGTGTGCTTAACAAGTCCCCAGAACTCCGTCCCCAGCTCCCAGGCAGTGCCCTTGGGCGGCAGGGTCTGATGCAGGCACCGGGTAGCAGCAGCTAGTCCCACCCCCACGACCCTTGGCCCGTCTTCCTTCGTTCTCTACTAGGTGACTGGGGTGAGCCGGGACATCTGGGCTCTTTTCTTGGCCCTGCTGGACACCCTGAAGGGACCTGGCCCTGAGATTGTCCCTGAAGGTGTCCTGAGCCCTGGTGACAGGCAGGCAAGGGTTAAGAGGTATGGGCTGGCCCAGGCCCTGGCCAGGTAGGCTGGGCTATTGCCTAGTGGGAGGCGGCCTAGGCATCCGCCACCGTGAGCTCACTGCCACTACCAGCTGGAACAGGGCCTGGTTGAGACAACTATTTTTTTGAGGTACCCGAGGCCACCCCACAGCACCTCTCTGGCATTGGTGAGTATCTGGGAACAGGGGGCCCCCTGGGGGCGGGGTGGGGGGGAGAAGGGTATAGGGTGTACTGAGGCTTCCCCTGGGAGAAAGCCAGGTCTGTGTGAGGGGTACAGTGAAGAAGGAGGGCCCGAGTAGAGGAACGAAGCCCAAAATGTCCAATTTCCTCTTCTGGCATGAAGCTGATTCCTTGCCGGAAATGAACGAGGAGAAAGGATGGGGGAGAAGAGAAGCCCGAGTCCCTCTTCTCCACTGTCCCCCCTACTTCCTCTCCCCCTTCCTCCCCTGGGGAGTAGCCTCTGCCTTCCTGCAACCTGGGGCCTAGCCCCTCCGGGGAAGCCCAGACGGGGCTGTTAGGAAACTGCTTCCCGACACCTGCCTGCCCCCCCAATCTGTTCACCCAGAGTTGGGGAGGGGGAGAAGGGGGCTCTAGGGCAGTGTGGGGACCAGTCCCAGACACTGGGAGTTTGTATTTGCCCTGCTAGTGGCAGCATAGGGACATGGGGGGTCCCCACTAAGGGTGTTAGGGTGCCACCCAGGTGAGGCGTCTTGGTTGTAAGCAGTCATTAGGGCCAGGAATGTCTTTCTCGGCTGTGGTGTCAGAAGGGCAGACCTGAAAAACCTGCTGGGCCCGCCTCTGGGTGTGTGTGGGGGGTACCCTCTTAGCTCTCCTGCTGTGGCCCAGCCTGGGACAGGACTCAGGGGCCGGGGCGGGGTGGGGGGGAGGAGGGAAGGTAGGGAAGGGGACTGCTAGAGTCCCCCTTCGCTCCCTCTCTAGGTGGGGACGGGGCAGTTCTGGACCCCAAGGCAGATGTGCAGAGGGCAGGCCAGCGGAGGCCAAGGTTTGGGAGCCGGCTGGGGGTGTGTGGGGCGTTGACCCTGTGTCTAGCCTACCCAGTGACCCCATGACTCAGGCGCTAGCTATGTCCCCGAGGTCAGGCTGACAGGGTGGAGTCGGGGTTCCTGTCTGGACCCCGTGTTGACTTCCAGGATGCTGTGAGCTCCCAGGGAAGGAAGGCTCAAGGCAGCCCAGCGTGGGATGTGGGACCGACCCTGGTGAATGGGCCCACTGGGGAGGAGTTGAAGTTCCCGTTGGGGCGGAGCCCTGGGAGAGTTCCGCAGACTCAGCTGGGGGCTGGGGAAGAAGGAGCTCCGGGAGCTCAGGGGCCCGGGAGGCTGAGCCAGGACCTCAAGGAACCCCCGCCGTGCTGGGCAATGTCAGGCCCCTGCAGAGCACATGTTGCTGCCTGGGTGTGCAGAAAGGCTTTGGGGACTGACCCCTGCCCCTGAGATCGAGGACAGGGAACCACTGTTTGCCAGGAGCCGGTAGCAGGCCCGGCGGCGCTGTATTAGTGGTTTGGCCACATCCCACAGCCGATAGATGGGAAGGGGCGCGAACCCCCACCTCCTCGGCCGCCTGGGTCTTCGCCACACCTGGCACCCGAGGCTCGACAAGCTGGGGATTAGGAGGGGAGGGGACCTCTGTGGGCTTGTGAGGCCCTCCTGGTTGGCTGCCGCCCGCCTGAGGTCAGGCCAGGTGGTGGGAGGTGATGTCACCTGGCTCCCCAGCTGGGGACCCAGCAGGATGTGGGAGGGAAGGAGCAAACTCCAGAGGAGGGGACGAGGGCAGGGCTGGCGGCCAGCCAAGGCAGGCTCTGTGGTCAGCCGGGGTGTCTGGGGGCAGAGAAGGAAGCAGGAGGCAGGAGGCTTGTTATCTGCAGCTGTGGACTTTGCCGCTCACCGTCCCAGTGGGGTGACTCCCCTCTGCTGGGTACGGACCGGGCCGACTGGGGTGGGCAGAGGGGCTGGAGGGATCCTGGGGCCAAGTGAACACTCTCCCTGCGGCACCGGGGCCGCAGGATGGAGTTGGGATGAGTAGAGCCCCACAGAACTGGGCTAGATCCCTAGCTCGACTCCCTTGGCATTCTCTCACTCACGCAACAGCCATTCATTGAGTGCTCGCTGCTTGCTCGGGAGCGTTCTGAGTGCCAGGGAAACCGTGAAAACAGGGTAGGTATGTTTCTTGTCCTTGCGAGTTTGCAAGGGAAGCACAGTCTCTTGCTGGACAGCAGTTGTGAGGGGACCTGGGCAGGGGCCCACCTCTGGAAGTGACATGTAAGCCCCGGCGTGTAAGCGAGAACCAGGGGCTAGAGGGGCGAGACGTGGCAAGAGCACTCCAGACAGCAGCCGCAGCCTGGGCAAAGGCCCTGAGGTCTGCCCGGCTGGGAGCTTATGAGGCATCGATGGGCTTGGAGCAGCTCCAGTGAGGGAGGGTCAGGTCCGAGGGGTGGGCCTAGGCCATATCTTTAGCCGTGGGCAAGTTATTCACCCCTCTGTGCCTTAGTGTCCTCATCTCGGAAACGGCAGTAATCACAGAACTGCCATCAAAGGGCGGTTGGCAGATTCGGTGCGGCAGGGAAGGTGACTGTTCCAGGACCCGGGTGCTTCGTCAGTGCCCACCGTTTAGTTAGAGTTGGTCGAATCTGTACAGTTCATTCTCTCTCCCTAGGCAGGACTCCCAACTGCGGCCCATGGGCCTCTGAGGAGGCGTCGTAAGTCTGCCCAGCTCCCCACGTGCTGTGCATCCACTCAATGGGAAGGGGACCAAGGTACCAGCGCCCAGTGGGGCCAGACACGGACACGGGTTCTGAGAGGGCAGGTCGATCAGGCGGGTGGGGCCAGGGTTCTGCTTACTCCCAGCTGGGGTGCGGGGCATTGGGCAGGGGCAGGGGCTGCGGGAAACGGGGGGACACGCTTCCTTGACAGCTCCCACGCGTCACTGCCAGGCCTTGTCCAGCCATCAGCCGCGGCCTCTCGACAGTGCCAGGATGGAAGTCAAAGGTCAGCTGATCAGCTCGCCCACCTTCAATGCCTCAGGTGGGTGGCTGGCTGCCCTTCTCTGCCTCTTCCCTCCCACCCTGAGTCACCGCCTGCCTACTTGGAAAGGGTTGGTCCTTGGCCCCACAGCTGCGCCAGGATGCCCTGGTTGATCTTTGCCCGGCCCTTTGCTCCCTCTGTGTCCAGCTGCCCTGTTCGGAGAGGCGGCCCCCCAGGTGAAGTCCGAGCGTTTGCGGGGGCTGCTCGACCGGCAGCGGGCCCTACAGGAGGCCCTGAGCCTGAAGCTTCAGGAGCTCCGCAAAGTGTGTCTCCAGGAGGCGGTGAGGGCCGGGCCCAAAGTGTGCGGTGGTGGGGGGCGGTGAGGACCCGGGGCCCCTAGGTAGGCAGATTGGGGGGGCGAGTGCTAAACTACCTGTCTGGGCTGCAGATTCCCTGTCACCGTCGTCTAGCTCCTCCAGGTTCAACTTCGATGTCTTAGAGTCAGTAAAATATGGCAGGGCAGGCTCCCAATTCCCTATTAGTGATTTGAAATCCCCAAGCCCTCCCAAACAATAGTTAGTTCCAAAATCTGGCAGTAAAACCTGACCTGAGCTGACAAGGGGTGACTTACCGTTTTGATTTACCCCTCTTGGTGTGAACGGCTACACTGTTGGCCAGAAACAGTAACGGCCGCTCACAGCCTGCAGCCCCGGGCCCTGAGGGGAGGGTGACGTCATATGCAGTATACAGACCCTGTGGCCTTTATGAAAGAGAAGACATTCCGGATTCCAGAGCAGGTCTCCCGACCTCCCATGCCCACTGCCCCAGGGATCTGGGCCCCCGAGGGGCTGAGAGTCCCTAGCACCCCTGTGGGGGGGGGTGCGAACTGGGAGGGAGGAGGAGAAGTGACAGGCTTGGGGTGCTGATCATTACTGAGCTCCTAGGAGGACTTCTGTAGCTTCTGCAGTCATTCCTGTTTTGCCCCTGCCCCCAGCTGACCGTCAATAGTCTCTGCCCCCTGCCCCCTCCAGGAGCTGACTGGCCAGCTGCCCCCCGAGTGCCCGCTGGAGCCTGGGGAACGGCCCCAATTGGTCCGCCGGCGGCCCCCTGCGGCCCGCGCCTACCCACCCTCGCACCCCAACCCCGCACACCACTCCTTGTGCCCCGCTGAGGTGAACCGATGGGCCTGGGGAGCAGGATGGGGGTGGGACAGGTATAGAGGCCGCGTTGGGGTTTCGGCCAGGGGAGGGAGAGGCTAAGGTGAGAAGCCAATGGTTTGAGGCAGGTGGGTTCTGGCTCGGAGGGAGGAGGCTGGGCCCCCTCATAAGCCTCTCACCCTCTGGAAGACCAATCTTTCTAGTCCCTCCGTGAGACGGGCCCTGCCTGTGCGAGAAATGAGTCCAGAATAGCCCCACACACCCCCATCCCCACCATGGGCTCTGCCCACACCTGGCCAGGCCACGTCCGACCCTGGGTCTCGTCCTGCCCTCTCGGCCGCCCTGCAGGAGCTGGCTCTCGAGGCCCTGGAGCGGGAGGTGTCCGTGCAGCAGCAGATCGCGGCCGCCGCCCGCCGCCTGGCCTTGGCCCCCGAGCTAAGCATCGAGCAGCGCCGCCGCCGGCGCCAGGTGCAGGCAGATGCGCTGCGGAGGCTGCACGAGCTGGAAGAACAGCTGGGGGACCTCCGGGCCCGCCTCGGCCTCCCGGGGCTCCCCCCGCCGCAGCCCCTGGCCCTGGCCCCAGGGGCGCTCATCACCGCCCAGGGAGTGTGCCTGGGCGCGCGCCTCGCCCAGCTCAGCCAAGGTGAGCCAGGCCCGTCACCACACCAGTGAAAGCGGGAGCGTGGGCATTGGCCGAGGGACGTGGGGGGTGGGTAGACGGCCAGTGAAAAGTGGGAGCCAGGAGGAACTGAAGGGACCCGACCCGTAAGAGGAGTCGAGATAAACGGACTCTACGGTGAGGGTGGGGCCGCTGGGAGCTTGAGCAGATGGCGTCAGGAAAACGAGGAGCCAAGCCTCGGGTGGTCTTGGATTCAGGTAAAGGCGGGTTCTTGGGAAGGGACGGGGCGGGGAGGAGACCGTCCGGGGGTGTAAGGGCACTGCGCCCAGGCCTTCGTTGCTAGGCCTGGCTCTCCCCTTCTCGCCTGTAGAGGACGGAGTGCTGCACTCGGAGAGCAGCTCCCTCTCAGAGTCTGGGGCCAGCCATGATAACGGTGAGGCCCTCTGGCCCTTAGAGCCAGCCCTGCTTTGGTGCTTAGCCCCTCCACTCCCTCTTCAGCCCCTCGTCCCGTCCTCGCATGGAGCCCCTATCTTTCTTGCTTCACACTGCCCAGCGCCTCGTCCCCAGTTCCAGCCTCCTGCCTTTGCTCCCGCCCCGCCCTCTGCCGCTGCCTGCTGCCCCCCCAACCCCGGCCCCTGCCCGCAGCCCACCTGGCCCCCGCTCATTGACTTCTCCCCTGCTTTCCGCCTTTCTGCCAGAGGAGCCCCGTGGCTGCTTCCCTCTGGCTGAGCGCCCCTCGCCACCCAAGGCCTGGGACCAGCTGCGGGCTGTTTCTGGGGGCAGCCCTGAGCGGCGAACCCCGTGGAAGCCACCCCCGTCAGATCTTTACGGGGATCTGAAGAGCCGGCGGAACTCTGTGGCCAGCCCCACCAGGTGAGGGGGGGCTTCTGAGCCTGGGCGGGCAGGAGGGCCGCTGGGGAGTATGATGTCTAACCTGGACCCCCCCCCGCCGGGCCTGTCTGTCTGTCTCTGCTTAGCCCCACACGCTCGCTGCCCAGGAGTGCCTCCAGTTTTGAGGGGCGAAGCGTGCCTGCCACCCCTGTCCTCACCCGGGGCGCTGGCCCCCAGCTCTGCAAGTAAGGGGACTCTTGAGGGTGGGCTTGAGGACTGGAAGAAGGAAATGTTAGTTCCGACGAGGAGAGTGTTAGCAAAGGGTGTGGGAGGTGAGAGGCTGGACTTTGAAAGGCATATTTGGAACGAGTGACTTCCTTTCTCTGAACCTGGGCTCCTCACCTGGGAGATGGGCGTGATACCTGCGTCCGAGGGACGCTGCGGGCATAGTAAGTTCTGGGTCATGTGTACTGAGCGCCTGACATCTGCTAGGAATCCGTGCTCCGCGCGGTACCGACTCCTGTCGTTGTCATAAGGTCCCTGCCGGGTAGGTGCTGTCGTTTATTCCCATTCTACGGATGAAGGGCCTGAGGCACAGAGAGGTTAAGTGACTTGTTAGGAAACCGAAGACCTGGCGTTCGAGCCCAGGCTGGTTTGACTCTAGAGTCCGTGCTTTTAACCGCTGCACCCTCCTACTTCTCGAACAAATACTTGCTAAGTACCTGCTTTTCGCAAGCTGTGAGTAGAAGGAAGTTCCTGTCCTTGTGGCACTCGCATCCTGTGAACGGTGGCTGTCGGGCTGATAGTTCGAGGTGGTTCAGACACACGAGGGGCAGAGAGTTCAGGAAGTTGGATTCCGGCCCAGGGATTAGGACCCCACCGTGGAGGTGCGGGGAGCTGGGAGACACACCCTCGCAGGACAGGGGGCCCCGCGTGTTGGGAAGAGCCCTCTTGCCAGCCTTCCTCTGTCAGTCCTTCCCCTCCAGCCCTGCACACGCTCCCATGTCCCCTGACGCTAACAGCCACCGCCCCACGTCTTCTGTCCCTCTGCCCCCCAGCGTGGGACAGAACCTCCGCTGCCTTTTTTTTTTTTTTTTTTAAGATTTTATTTATTTGAGAGAGTGAGAAAGCATGAGAGAGGGGAGGGTCAGAGGGAGAAGCAGACTCCCCGCTGAGCGGGGAGCCCGATGTGGGACTCCATCCTGGGACTCCAGGATCATGACCTGAGCCGAAGGCAGTAGCTCAACCACTGAGCCACCCAGGTTCCCACCTCCGCTGCCTTTTATGCACCCCTGCCTGACCCCTTTATACACGGAGGTCTCTGATCCCGCCCCCTTTGGAGAAGCTCAGGAAGAGTTGGGGCATAGCGAGCACTCAGCCTGAGATTTCCGATCGCACTCCCGTCACCCCCACTTCTGTGTCCCCAGACCCGAAGGCCTCCATTCTCGCCAGTGGTCCGGCAGCCAGGACTCCCAGATGGGCTTCCCCCGGGCAGACCCTGTCTCCGACCGTGCCTCCCTCTTCGCAGCCCGCACCCGTCGCAGCAACAGCTCTGAGGCCCTGCTTGTGGACCGGGCGGCCGGTGGGGGAGCTGGCTCCCCACCTGCGCCCCTGGCTCCCCCTGCCACTGGCCCCCCGGTCTGCAAGAGCAGCGAGGTGCTGTATGAGCGCCCACAACCAACCCCTGCCTTCTCCTCCCGCACAGCTGGCCCCCCAGACCCTCCCCGGGCTGCCCGGCCCAGCTCAGCCGCCCCTGCCTCCCGTGGGGCGCCCCGGCTCCCACCTGCGTGTGGGGACTTCCTCTTGGACTATTCCCTGGACCGGGGCCTGCCCCGCAGCGCTGGTGGCGGGGCGGGCTGGGGGGAGCTGCTGCCTGCAGCTGAGGTCCCTGGACCCCTGTCCCGCCGGGATGGGCTCCTCGCCGTGCTCCCGGGCCCCCCACCTGTGTACGCAGCTGACAGCAGCAGCCCCCTCCTCCGCAGCAAGGACCCTCACTCGCGTGCCACCCGCACCAAGCCCTGTGGCCTGCCCCTGGAGGCCACCGAGGGGCCGGAGGTGCATCCAAGCCCTCTGCTGTGGATGCCCCCACCCACCCGTGCCCCCCCGGCCGGTGAGCGCAGCAGCCATAAGAACCTCGCCCTGGAGGGGCTGCGGGACTGGTACATCCGCAACTCGGGACTGGCCGCCGGGCCCCCGCGCCGGCCTGTGCTGCCCCACGTGGGCCCGCAGCACCCGCCCTTCCTCCATGCCCGCTGCTATGAGGTGGGCCAGGCGCTGTACGGGGCCCCCAGCCAGGCACCGCTCCCGCACTCCAGGAGTTTCACGGCACCCCCTGTGTCCGGCAGGTATGGGGGGGGCTTTTACTGATGGGTAAGGGTCTCTGGAGGCAGATGGCCAAGGCGTCCGGGCTGCGGAGCAGCCAGTTGCGGGACTTAGTGACTCAGACCGCGGGAGAACTAGCCGCAGCCTCGCCTCAGGGTCCCGGGTCTGGCCTGACCTGCATGAGTCCACGGGGTCTCGGTGGAGGGCTGTCTTGGGCCCTGGCAGCAGCACCAGCAGCTGTCCACCAAGCTCTAGAAGAATTCTGATATTTGAACAAAACCGTGCATGTCCGCTGAAAATGAGCCTTGAAAGCAGGGTGCTGGGAGGAGGGGCCCCCCCGGCCCCTCGCCTTTCTCTTCTTCCTTTTGCCACGCCCCCACGCTTGTGAGCCTAAAGGTGCTGTCCTGTGCCCGCCTCCACCTCTTTAACGAGCCTCTTTTCCTCTCTTTCTGTGTCTTGTCCGTCTTTTCCTCTCTTCTCTGTCTTGCCACCCTGTCTGGATTCCTGCTACCCCTTCTAAAGATACTACGCGGACTTCCTGTACCCCTCGGAGCTGAGTGCTCGTTTAAGTGACCTGACGCTAGAGGGGGAGAAGTCCTCCAGTTCTGACCCCCAGACCCCGGGGACACTGGTCTGACCCCTTCTTGTTGGCCCGGGCACGACTTTAGTCTGGGGAGCACACAGCTGACCTCGCTGAACCCTGGGGTGTGATTTCTCAGTCCTGGTGGGTGCCGACCTGATCTTCCAAGGCCCCTGGCTCCTTGTGGACCCACGAAGGTGTCTGACTCCCCACTTCCCCTCTCACGCTGTGCTGGGAACTGGGGCCCTCAGCCAGCTTAAAAGAGGGGGGATGGTGTAATGGGGACTCCGGGCCCCTTCCTCCATTTCTGTTTACACTTGTGATTTAGGTATTCACTGTCTTCCCCCAACACTAGACGTTTTATAAAAGGGAAACTGTGATCTCGTCCTGGTTGGGTTCATTCCTGTCCCCACGCCCAGCCTGTTCCATTTAGGAACCACTCCCATTCCCCCCCCCCAAAAAAACCCCGGACCACATAGGGTCTCAGAGCCCTGTTCGGGGCAGCCAGGAGACTCCGGTGTGAACAGAACTCCCTGCCCCCCCCCAGGGCGGTTCTTGGGGAGGTGGGCTCTCTGCCCACGTTCGGAAGGACTGAAGTCTGGCTAGGGGTCTTGGGTTCATTTTCCTACCCCCAGGCGTGCCCGAGGGAGCCCCAGTCCTTGTCTGCCTGTCTGTGCCCGCTGCCTCTGCCCACAGGTTGAGATGGCCCAGCCTCTGCCCTATCTATCCCGGTCAGGAAGCCAGCCCTGCAGGAGGGCCAAGGGCAGAGCTGCCGGGCGTGTTGTGTCCTGGGATGCTGCGGTGGTGGAGCCTGGCATCAAGCCGATGCCAGGAAAATCCTCAGGTGACGTCTGGCCACAGGCTGCGTCACGTCTTCCTTGGCTTTCTTTCCATCCACCACTTTTTAAACAAATCTACACAAGCTGTGTTTTCTATGATACCTATCTGTGACTTTCTGGAGCTGGGGGTCCCCCGACCTCCTTTACCTGGTGTTAAACTTTTCTTTTTCTACCAACGGATCTGGGCCCAAGACACTACCCACACTGGAAGGGGATTTCTATAATAAATGTGTAAACCGAACCCGTGTGTCACTCCACTGTCTGCCTTGCCTCGGGGGCCCACACCTGTAGTTAGACCAGGTTAAGGTATTTTTATGATGCCAGATTATCAAACACACACTGGGACTAGCCTGTAAGAATGCCATCCCCTTGGGCTTCACTTGCTGTGATCCCAGGCAGCGACTTCGCCTGTCTGTGCTCCAATTCCTTGCCAGCCCCGGACAGGAGCCGTCAGTAATACAAGTGATGGGAAATACTCTGCCCTTAACTGCCCAGTGGGTGAACGCTGCCCCAGAGGGAGCCGCTTGGACGAAGGAACGGAGAGCTCCCCAGCTCGGTCCACATACTCGCCAGAAAGAGACCTAGTCAGAAAGAGTCTAGCAGAATTGAAAAGCAGAAGGCCACTTCTGGCCATGGAAATGCACGGACTTGACCCCGGAAGCCCACATTGGCTTGAGCAATGCACCAGCCTTTACTGTTGCAGTAACACTGATTACAGATGCCCCATTCTGGGTCAGGGTTGCCCTCACCCCTCTCCACCCCACCCCTTGGTCCTCATCCCTGTGGAACTTTGGAGAGGGGGGCAGAACCCCTAAGCAGAGCTAGAGAGAGGCAAGCAGGACTGGTGAGTGTTTGGGTGACGCGGAACCAAGGGTTCAACAGCATCAGGATGCCTGAATTCTCTATCCTGATGGGGGCTGAGAGCACTGGATCCCGGGTTCAAGATTTGGCAATGCCCTGACCTGGTTTCAAAGCTGGGGTTGGGTCTGGAAAAGCCTTATTAGTCCCGGGTTCAAGAGAATGCCTTGGTCCCAGATCCCAGCTTTGGGGCTGAGCATGGGAGATGGGTGGATCCCAGATTGGGGGGTGGGGGAGTATCTCTGGGTCCAGAGTTTGAGGTTGGCCATATATGCTCTGGGCTCCAAGCCCCAAGTTCAGGGCCGGGGAAGAACAGTCCCCTAGGTAACAGGGGCTGGGTAGCAGGGATATCCCAATTTTGGACCTGGGGTGGAGAGGGTCGCAGATGTCCTCTGCTTTTTGAACTGGACGGGGCCCTCTATTTCAAGGGCTGGGAAAGGGCTCCGGCTCCCTGTACAGGGCCAGGGTGGCCAGGGTGGGGGTGGCGTTCTCCAGGTCTTGGGTACCGATCCCAGACCCCTAGGATCCAGCCTCCTGCTCTTGTCCCAGCGCCTCCAGTAGCAGCCCCATGGGCGTCCGCTTGAGACCAATACTCTCAATCTTGTTCTCGATCTTGTTCTTGAGGTTTCGCAGGCGCAGCGAGGCGTGCACCAGAATCACTGTGGGCAGTGCCGAGAGGAGTGGGGTCAGTGGGATGAGACCTCAGCTTTTAGCCAATGGGGGCCCATAGAGGAGAACTGGAGCGTGGGCAGGCCAATAGAGTGGTCAGGGGCCAGGATGCCTGCGATCTGAATGCGTGGCCGAGTAAAGAGCCTTGCAACAGGGGCGTGGCCAGGGAGGGCGCAGGATAACCGGGACGTGGCGGGGGGGAGGACGCTTAATACCGAGAGCGAGGCCTTGAAAGGGCGGTAGTAAGAGGGGCGTTCCCAGAAGAGGGAAGGCAAGGAGGTGTGGCCACGCCCGCCTGGTATCCCCGCACCCTCTAAGGGCAGGGCTGGCATGCGCTGGCCGTTTATTGGGCTATCGCCGGGTAGCGGATACTCACGAAGCACGGGTCCGGCGATGCTCAGCAGGAAGGTGCAAGCGCCGCCCACGGCCCAGAGAACAAGGAGGCCGACAGCAAGCACTGCGGCCAGGCAGGCGGCGGGGTGGCTGCGGCGGCAGCGGCGCACAGCTGCTTGAGTCTCAGCCGCCCACACCAGCGCGCCAAGGGCCACCGTCACTACCAGCGCGCTTAGGAGAGTGTGCAGCGGGCGCACGTACCTGCGAGGACAATGGAACTGAGCTAGCCCGGCCGACGGCGAGAGGGCTGCCCAGCCTCCAAGCCTCCCCGTCCCCCCAATACCGAACCCCAAGAGCTTTGGTTCCCCCCTCTCAGGGACCTCCAGCCGGGCGGATAACTCCTTCCAGCCCTGTCTCCCAAAGGTTCCACTCTCCAGGGCTTCCGACTCGCAGGAGGCCTGGGGGCCTTCCTGTCCTTTCCGTCAATCCTACAGTCCCATCTTCCTTAGCTCTCCCGTTTCAGGCTCTCATCCCGCTAGGCCTCCAGGCTCCCACCCCTTGCCAGCTCTTTTTCTTCCAGCCCTACCCCTGAGGGGCCCCTCTCCAACCCCCCAGACCCCACCCCGCCCCCAAATCCACCCTTTGGGCCCAACCCTGTAAATTTCTCTTCCGGGCCTTCTGTCTCCAGACATTTCCCTCTCCCGCGGGCCCAGAGTCTTTACAAGACCCATTCCAGACTTCCTCCCCTTCAAATTCCCCATCCAGGTTCCCACTCCCTACTAGGACCCCTTCCTTCCATGCTTTCAGTACCACTCTTAACTTCCAACCCTGCCCAAGTCCCTCCAGGTTCTCCATCCTTCTCTGGTCTCTCAAGCCTTCCACCACTGGGTCCTCCCTCTTGGTTCAAGTTCCCCAAGATGTACTTGGTCCTGGAACGTTCCGAACACAGCCAGGCTCCCCTCCACACCCAGAACCTCCAGGAGCCCCCCCTCCCAACCCTTCAACTTGACCACATCTGTCTCTGCCCGAAGTCCTCTAAGGCCGCCTTAATATGGCCCCATCACTCACACCCTCCCTCTCCATCCCCATTTTCACTTTCGGGCCCTCCTTATCTTCTGGTCCATCTCCTTACCCAGTTTCCCCTCCAGTCCTACATTCTCCTTCCTCCCGACCCTCTATCCCCAGGCCGTGTCCCACCCAAGGGACTCCTTGTAACCACGTTCGACTTCTTCAAGTCTCCCCTCCCATGCCCCGGAGATTTTTCCATCTCTAATGAACTCACCCTTCCAGCCTTGCATCCCCCTCCCATTCCTCAAAACCCCACGGGTCCACCCTCCCTGCTCGCAGGCATCCCCGGCCCACGGGCGTCCCCCTCCCTCCCTCACCCAGCCAGAGCGAGACCGAAGCCGAAGCACAGAAGGTAGTTGGTTTGGTAGTAGAGGAGGTTGTTGATGACGCGATGGCACCATCGCTGCGGGTCGCACGGATCTGGAGCCGCTAGACGCGCCGACCCCAGAACGAAGTCGTCCAGGGCGCGTAGCGGTGGCAGCCGCACCTCCGACATCCTGCCGGTCGCTGTAGCTGGACCAGCCAGAAGAGCGGCCGGACTACAACCCCCGTTACACCCCGCGCCGCCGCGAGGGACACCGGGAAATGGAGTCTGGGTCCAGCGGCTGCTCTCTTAACCACCTAGGCGGACTACGCAGCAGCAATGCACGTGACCGGAAATGCCTGCAACACGCCGGAAGTGCAAGGCAGCAAGGGCTGCCGGGAAATTACGTCTCCGCCACCCGGGCGAGGCGCTCCCATCCACCCCCAGGTGGGGGCGCCCAAGGGGCTGTTCTGAGCCGTGCTGTTGGCTCAAGTACACGGTAGTCCGACATTCTAGGACATGCAGACACATTCTGGGACATAACAGATAGGGACTGTCAAGGCTTGGGCAGGATCGCAGGATCCCACTTCCTGTTAGGGTCCAAGAGGGCCACACCTACTTTCAGCTGCATCTCCTCCGGGCCCCACCGTGCACCCCAGGTCCAGCCATAAATAGTATCAAGGGCCTTTTATTCATATTCACCACATCAGAGATGTCTCTTTCTGGGAAGCTTTTTTAATCCCCACAGGTGAATTAGGGTACTCCCTCTAGGTCGCTAGCAGTCTTCAGGCTGGGATTCCCGGAGGGGAGGGGGGGTTCTCCTCCCTCCCTGGGTCCCTGGCCTGGCCCTGCAGGCACACAGTCCCCAAGAAGTGTTTTAGGGGGAAGTGAGCTGTTTAGGCATTGCGCTGCTGCGTAGAAGATGGGTACCTGCCCCATTAATGCTTGCTGGCTGGTAGCTTCCACGGCACTCCTGACCTCCTGAAGGCTTTGCAATCTAGCACTGCAGGTCCCTCACACAACCCACAGTGTCCTCAAAAGTCATCGTCATCACAGATGTCAAGGTACACATCGAAAGCCTCTCTGTTGCAGTTTCCATCAGGAGTGAAGACATATTTGTGGAAGGTCCCATCTACACAGATGGCTGGAAGAGGGGGGGAGAACGGGTAAAAGGTGAAAGGCTGTGAAGCCACCCACACCCACTCCAATCCTCTCCGGTGTCCCACGGCCTAGGGTCTACCTCCAGGCCTTTGTCCGGGCTGTCCCTCTGGTGATGGAGTTGAGCCACCCGCTCTAGCTCTCTCAGGCTACCCATGCCCTGAAATTCCTACAGGTCCGAACTGCAGGACTTTGCCCACGCAGGGCTCCCCTCCTCCCCTCCGCCGCCTGTCAAGAGACAAGAGCTACCCCCACTCACCAATGACAGAGTTGACGTTCTTGGAAGTATTGCGACCGAAGGCGCAGATGCAGGCTGACTCGGCCGGCACGGTGAAGCTCGCCAGGCTCCACTGAGAGTCCACGTACTGCCCAATCATAGGCCCCACCTTGCCCACGCGAGCCAGCCTGCAGGCAGCACTGGCTGAGCCCAGGTGTGGGACACAGGCAGGGGGATGGGGGACAGGGCGGGGCTGGACAGGGAGTACTCACGCGGAGCGGCGGTTGAGGCGGGTGTCCTTTAGGGCAAAGATGTGGACCGTGCCCTTATCGCTGGAAGCGCAGAGGAACGAGGAGTCATGGCTGAAGTTGATGCTGGAAGACAGACGGGCAGTGATGCCCACAGGCTGGGTGGCACAGGGTCACGCAGCCCGCCGCACATACCCTGGGCTCACCAGTAGAGGGTGGCAGGGTCAGTGCCTCGGCGCAGTTCCACCAGTTTCTCCTTGGACTGTGTGTCAAAAAGGCGAATCAGGGTGCCCTTCTGGGAGGCGGAGGCCACTACCGTGCCTGGCTGGTTCAGGGACACGCAGGCCACGTCGCTCTGGTGGGCGTTGATGGTGAAGGGGGCGGAGGAAGTGCCAGGCTTCGTGCTCGCCAGGTCCTGAGGGAGAAGGAGCAGTCTGGGCTTGGGGTAGTATGGAAGGCAGAGGCCAAGCGTCCCCAGAGGGGGCCCACCCAGCCACCCACATACCTACCCTTGCCCACTGTGCGGCTCACCACAAGTTGCAGGCTCCCGCACTTGTGTCCCGGGAACACCAGCAGCTGTTTCTCCAGGCTGGGGCAGAGGTCACAAAGCCCTAGGGTGTGAGGACGGAGTGTCGGGGCAGGGAGTAGGCTGGTGAAGGGGAGGCTGGGCCCAGGCCATGGGCTGGGCGGGGTCTCGGAACAGATGGAAGCTGGGTAAGGGCCAGACTTAGACCTTCCCCGATACATGGGCCCCACTGAACCCTCAGGGGGCCTGCCATCCGCCGCGCTCGCCAGCATCGAGGGCCCAAGGATCCCTGGCACAGACACTCAATGTCCTTACTGGGTGTTCCTGCTCCGCTCTCTGGGGCCCCCAGGGGTGGGAAGACAGAACTGGCCAAGGGATGGAAAGGTGGACAGACTGGGAATATGAGCCTCTCTGCGCAGGGACTCTCTCCCTGCCCCTCTTTCCCAGCTTCTCTGGGCGCCCCTGGCGTTCTCTCACTTCCGCCCCATCCAGTGCCTCCTGCCCTTACACCTGCACATCCGGGTCCTCTCACCCTTGGGGTTGTCCCGAGTGTCAAACTCGAACAGCTTCCGGGGATTGTCGGGGAAGGAGTACACATAGATGCGGTTCCTCAGCACGATCACAATTCTGTGGGCACGACACAACGCAGGAGGTCCATGAGGGGAGGGCAGCATGCCTGTGGAGGCCTAGCCCTCTTGCCTGCTGTGGGGACCTCCTGCCTCCCCCACCCCAGTCCTCCTCAGGCTCACTTGTCATGGCGCATGCGCACAGCCAGCACTGGCTTGGTGAAGGTGAACTCCAGCACCAGCTTGTCCTTGGAGTCCTTGCCCTCCCGGGCATCGTCCCAGATCAGCACTGCTGGGCAGGTGGGTGCATTGTCGGGGCCAAGGTTTAGGGTGAGGGGCAGCCCTGGTGACACAAGACCCGCCCCTACTCCCCATGGGACCTCAACCCACTCGCTTTAACCTTCTGCTGACACCAGTGCGAGCCTCATTCCTGAGACACGTTTCTCAGACCATTATACTCATTTACACATGAGGAAACTGAGGTTCGAGGGGGTTGAGTTACCGGGCCCAGAAGCTCACTGCCCATTAGCAACCAGGCAGGGACGCGCACCCAGGCCTGGAACTTCCCATCAGTAACTAGCTCTGCCTCCAGCCTCCCAGACCGTACCCCTGGGAGACTTCTGGAATGAATCCTAGGGCTCTGTGACTCGCCTAGGACCTCTCCTGCCACGTCCCAAAGGGATCAGCAAAAGGCCTTAGAACGAGATGGCTCCTTGAGGCCCAAAGCAAGAGGGCACGGCGGAGATGGCTCTGAGATTTTAAGACCTATTGGTTGTGTGACCTTGGAAAAGTCCCTTGACCTCTCTGGACCTCGGTTTCTTCATCTGTAAGAACGGGGATAACAATACTTCCTGCTATGTAGAGGAACCGTGAAGATTAAATGAGTTCACGTCTGCAAAGTGCTTAGAATAGTACCAGGCTCACGGCAAGTGCTCCGGAGGGGACAAGGCATACAGGAGGCATTCAATAAGTGTTAAGCAAAGGCCAAACACCAAGCTTCTCAAGCAGTGAGCTTCCAGGACTTCCGAGCTGTAGTGATTCTGAGCTGCTCTAATGTCTTCATCTGCCCGTGCCTTGGGGGTGCCTGGAGGAAGCCAGGGATGCCGGGGAGTCGGGGCCAAGGGTGGGATGGGATGAGGACACTTACCTGAGATCTCTGAGAACTTGGGGCTGCTACCACCACCCACCAGGGCCAGCAGGTTGGAGCGGTGCAGCATTTCCACCAGGCCCATGCTGCCCACCTGCTCATGGTCTGCACAAGGACCAGGGTGTCAGTAGGGGTGAGAGCCAACACCCGGCCCGGCCCTGCTGCCCACTGCGCCTCCCCCGCCAATGGCTCACCCAGATGCCCCTTCTCCATCAAAGGCTCCACGTTGTAGATGCGCACACCAGTCTCCATAGCGCAGCAAAAGCAGCCTGGCGGATGGGGGAAATTCGGGCTGCCTCAGACGATGCCCAGGTGGACGCTAGGGGCTTAACACCGACCTCCGGTCATTCTTTCCCTCTCTCCCTCCCACCCACAAGGGCGCCAAGCATGAGCCTCTCTCACTTTGGTCTTGGTTGAAGCGCAGACTGGTCACTCCTCGAAGCGGTTGCTGAGTCATGGTCCAGGATTGCTTCCCTGAACACAAATGGGGGTAAAGTTGGGAAGAGTCTGGGGTCTGCCCTCCAAGTCCTAGAACCCCTGTGCCCAAATGATTTCTTCTTCCTCCTCCTCTGCTACCTACTGCCCCCAGCGGGACTACAAAGACAACATAACAGGGGGATAGTTCTGGGGTCTCCACTCTATGCCCCCGAGACCCCAAAGGGCACGGCCAGGAACTTGTCCATCTTCTCACACTTGGTTGACCCCAGCTCCAGGCCTACCTTGACTTGGCTGGACTCCCCACCTCCTCCTTACTCCATGGCCCTCACTGTGTGTCAGGAAATAATGGGGTAGAGGGTGCCCTAGTGCCCCCTCCCCCAGCCAACCCTGGCCCTAATGCCTCACGTGGCCTGAAACCATTCACTTTTCACCTTCACACCTGGACCTAGCATACAACTCCACCTATCAGTAAACAGAGAAAGGGGCTAGGACCCCACACCTCCCTGACCTGGCCCTGAGACCTGCCATGGTTGGCCCACCACCCAAAGGCCTTCCCCTCCTCATGCCCTTTGGAGGCTCCCAACCTATTCCACCATCCCAGAGCCCTCTCACACCTTACCTCCTCCCAGGCTTCTCCAGACCCCTTGGGGATCCCATGCCTCGCTCCAGATGACCCCTTCTCATGCCATGCTAACTTATGCCCGACCAAGGCCAGCCTGGATGTGCCCCCAGAACTCCTTATGCCCTAAAGACCCTACATCAGATTCCCCTATCGCTCCAAATCGCCCACCCCAGGGACATCTCCTCCCATGTGCTTTTCTGCCCCTGACTCCAACATAGACTGGCTGGAACCCACTCCCAGGAATCCCATTCCCCTTACATTCCTCCTCCAGATTCTCTATCCTCTTCCCCAAACACCCTGCCCCAGGGCAACCCTTCCCCATCAAGACTTGCCCAGGACACACCTCCCCAAACCTGTACCTGCCACAGCTCAACCCTACCAAGATGCCTGCCCCAGACCCCTCTAAGATGGGTCCTACAGCACCCATACTCCCTTCAAACCCCCATCTCCCCAAGATCTTTGCCCAAGCACACCCCTTCCCCATACTCCAAGAGCTCAAACCTACCTTCCTCCCCTTTGTACCACCTCCACTGGACCACCTCTGTCCCCAAAGACTCTTTCTTTGGACAGCCCCACCTTCCAAGGCCCCTTTTGGGACCCCCATTCCAAAGACCCTTGCCACCCAAGAACCCTACCCCGGGATGCCTCAACCCCCAACACTTCCTCGTGTGCAAGACTACCCTCACACTCCTTCCAACCCCGGCACCCACTTAAGCTCCCTGTCCGAGCCGCGTCCCCCTCCAAGACCTCTGTCCAAGACCACCCCCCACCCCAACCCTCCGCCAGACTCCAACTCTGGGACCATGCCCCAGTTCCCCGCTGCCTGCACTGACCTGACCTCCGTGCGCTCCCGATCCCAACCCCTGCTGTCGGTGCCGCCCGCGGCCCGGTTTTCTGACCTCCCAGGCCCTGACGCCCGGCTCCGGTGTTTACATCAGGTCTCACTTCCGGGGGGAGGGAGTCTGTAACCGGAAGTGACTCATCCCGGCCGGAAAACGCGACCGCAGCCCTTCTCACCCGGTTTCCAGGCCTTTGGAGCAAAGCGAGCCACAGCTGCATCCCCCGGCGAGGCTGTGCGAGGGCCTGGCCGTCTCAGGGAGCCGAGGCGGGTGGGCGACAGAGACTTGCCCTCGCTGAGCGGAATAGGGCCGACCATTTCCCAGCTCGCTCCTGCTCTGAGAGCGAGAGGCGTTAACTTTCTGGGCTAACAAGACTTGGGCCTCCGAGGTGGGCTAGAGTGGCCTTTCTTGTTGGAAAGACTAGTCTTCCCGTAGCTCTAGAGAGGCGAGTGTGAGGGGGGGAGGCCGGAGGCGGGCGCGGACCG
The DNA here is from genome assembly GCA_028533885.1 of Nasua narica. NCBI lineage: Eukaryota > Metazoa > Chordata > Mammalia > Carnivora > Procyonidae > Nasua > Nasua narica. The sequence continues at coordinate 37,563,346 of CM052801.1, forward strand.
GGAGACCTTGAAACCTGAAACTCCCGTTGCCCAGGGGAAGCCTGCCCCTCCCCTTGCTTGGTTTTGTTTACAGAATGAAAAATGAGGATTTAATGGGGGGAGGTATACTTGCTTGCTGCGGAAAAAAAAACCCAATGGTGTGCGTACTGGAAATACTTTTTTAATTCACCTTTTAACTTTGGAGGTAACTGGGGTCACACATAGTTTCGAGAAATAATACAGAGAAATCAGATGTACTTTTAAGGGTTTCCCCCAAAGGTAACATGTAAAATGGTGGTAAAATGTATTGACATTGATACCATCTACCTATGTATGTTTTACTTTTTCTCAAGTATTGCTTTGTTGCTTTTTAAAATTTCCATTAATATATAATGGATATCTGTTTTAATGCCAGCTTTTTAACTGATTTCGTGGCATTCCGTGGAATATGATGGCCATCTAGGTGGTTTTGTGTATGATGTTGTCAACATATTGTGAATTGGGGCTCCATATTCTGCCCTAGGCGTCACTCCATTGCTATGATCGATGGCAAAGCCAATTTTCTGGCTTTCTTCAGTCTCTACTTCCTCCTGTCCCAGACCACATTTAACTTAATTCAGTTTGGGTCCTGCCACTCCCATGTCTCTGAGACTGCTCTTAACCAGATCACCCTGAATAATAATCCTGCCAAACCAGCAGTCACTTCCCTACCGGCAGTCACCTTCTCCTGTGACTGCTTATTGCATTCCACGGTTTCTTACTCTCACTCTCTTGGTTTTTCTTCTACATTTCTTTTTATTATTATTATTAACATATAATGTATTATTTGTTTCAGGGGTACAGGTCTGTGAATCATCGGTCTTACACAATTCACAGCACACACCATAGCACTTACCCTCCCCAATGTCTATCACTCTCCTACATTTCTGGCTACTCTTGCACCTTTATTCGATTCACAAATATTAGAGTATCCTTGGGTATGACTCTGGCCTCCTTGCTTTGTAGGCAATATTGTTTCCCTAGGTGACTTCATTTTGTCTCATAGCCTTAATTATTGCAAATATTTGGGAGATCCACTAATTTAGGTCTCTAGCCTAGACCTCTTTCCTGAATGCCAAACTTATATATGTTATGGCCTGTTTGACTTCTTCCTGTGGATGTCTCATAAAGGATGTCAAACTTAACACATCCAGACAGATCTCTCCGGGCGCCTGGGTGGCTCAGTTGGTTAAGTGTCTGCCTTAGGCTCAGATCTTGATCCCGGGATCCTGGGGTCGTGCCCCACATTGGGCTCCCTGCTCAGCAGGGAGTCTGCCTCTCCCTCTCCCTCTGCCCCTCCCCCCTCCCTGCTTGTGCTCTCTGCTCTCTCACTCTCTCAAATAAATAAGTGAAATCTTTAAAAAACAAATAACCCAGCACCTAACAAAGTAAAATTTATGATGTTTTCCAAACAGACACAACCAGGCAGAAAAAGAAGCAGGAGGTACATACTGCGACATGAAAGAAACTTGAAAATAGTTTGCTAAGTGAAGGAAGTCAGTCAACAAAGAACCTCATATTTTATGATTCCATTTACGAAATGTCCGGAATAAGTAAGTCCGTAGAGACAGAAAGTAGATTAGTGGTTGCCTAGGGCTGACGAAAGCAGCGAAGGGGGCATTGGGTGGAGGGGGGGCACTGATTGGGATGAAAAGGGCACTGATTGCTAAGGGGTATGGGGTTTCTTTTTGGGGTGATGAAAATGTTCTAAAACTGATTTCGGTAGTGGTTGCACAACAGTGTAGTAAAAGAATTGTACGCTTTAAATGAATTATGGGGTATGTAAATTACAGAAAAATACACTGAATAGGATTAATGACTAGACATCAGAGAAGAAAAACATGGGTGACTTGAAGTCACAGCAATAGAAACTAACAATGTGGAACAGAAAAATAAAGAATCCAGGGGCGCCTGGGCAGCTCAGTGGGTTAAAGCCTCTGCCTTCAGCTCAGGTCATGATCCTGGAGTACTGGGATCAAGCCCCGCATAGGGCTTCCTGCTCAGCAGGGAACCTGCTTCTCCCTCTCCCTCTACCTGCTGCTCCCCCTGCTTGTGCTCGCTCTTTCTCAAATAAATAAAGTCTTTAAAAAAAAAGAAAAAGAATCCTAAATAAATAAATAAATAAAGAGGACATAAATAAGCTATTGGACAATTTCAAATGGCCTTATATGCAGGGAAATAGAATCCCCAAAGGAGAGGAGGGGGGACAGAAAAAATATGTGAAGAAATAATGTCCTAAGGGTGTGGTGCATAAACAATGAATCTTGGAACACTGAAAAAAATTAAAAAAAGAAAAACCTTCCAAAATTAATGAAAATCATAAACCCGCAGATCCAAGAAGGTCAAAGAACTCCACTATAAGAAACATGGAAAATACTGGGGTCCCTGGGTAGCGCAGTTGGTTGGGCGACTGCCTTCAGCTCAGGTCATGATCCCGGAGTCCCGGGATCGAGTCCCACATCGGGCTCCCAGCTCCATGGGGAATCCGCTTCTCACTCTGACCTTCTCCCTTCTCATGCTCTCTCTCACTCTCTCTCTTTCCTAATAAATAAATAAATAAAATCTTTAAAAAAAAAAAAAAAAAGAAACATGGAAAATACTACACAAAGGCACATTGTAATGAAATTACTCCAAACCAATGATAACAGAGAAAATCCTAAAAGCAGCCAGAGAAATGAGATATATTACATAAGGGGGAAAAAAGAGAAGAATGACATCGGATTTCTCATTAGTAACAATGCAAACAAGAAGACAGTAGGGCAACATGTTTAAAAGAGGACAGCACTTTCTGCATGGTAGGGTAAGGAACCCCCAAATCCATTCTCCTCCTTAAAAGTAGTGAAAACACTGGGCAACAACAATAGCATAAAAAGGTCCAAATTAACTTTCTGAGAGTTGTAGATAATTAGCCAATGTAGACACTAGCTTGAAACAATCTGAGGAGCATTTATTCAAGAAAAGTGCCTGAATCTTAGTAAGAATGAGCTTTGTGGCATTTCAATGACTTTATTCCTGTCCCCCCTCTGCCCCACTCCATCATATCAATGAAAACCAGCAGTCTAACAGGATGGAGGGTGGAAAATGGGCTTAGAGCTCCCCCAAAAGCTACATTCTTAAAGAATTGTCATCCTTTTTATTTTTTTTTTAAAGATTTTATTTATTTGACACAGAGAGAGAGAGAGAGAGAGAGAGAGAGAGAGGAAGCACAAGCAGGGGAAGCAGCAGGCAGAGGGAGAAGCAGAATCCCTGCTAAACAGGGAGCCTCACGATGCTGGGCTCAATCCCAGGATCCCAGAATCATGACCTGAGCCAAAGGCAGAGTCTTAACCGAATGAGTCACGCAGGCGCCCGGAACTGTCATCATTTTTAAAGATCACACGTTAACAGAAACAGCATTTTCCAGAACAGAACAAAAAATATTTAGTGAGAAGAGTGGCATCATTTTACGTGTCTGCAAATCTCTTTAATGTTTGGTGTAATAGAAAACAGCTAGATTTTCATATATGAAAATCTCTTGTGATATCACATATTTGCTAGCCTCTGGAAAACTCTACTGGGCATTTGTGAGAGAATGAGTGTGAAAAGGGCAAATAATGTCTTAGTATCATGAAAATACTGCTGACCTCCAGAGCCCTTGAAAGATTCTCAAGGACCTCCACCAGAGATCCCAGACCCCACTTAGAACTATTAATCAAAGCTGTTAAATCTCTTGGTTATAAAGGTATCAACCCATCCTCACCTCCACAACGAATATTTAATCTCTCCTTTCCACTGGAGCAAATAGGACTTTACATCTTATTTGAATGAAGATGAGTTCCTAAGTGTTTAAATCCTCTTCAGTTTGCTTTTCAAACCAGTAGTCTGTTTACTTACTTAATGCTGAGTGTTAATAGAACAGTCACCAGAGAGTGAAGAAGGATGCACATTCCTGTCATTCAAAACTGTTATGAGGAAGGGTTTCAGGATCAAAAGGATCAAGGTTCAAGGACCAAGTAACCTGCTGAAGAAATCCAAACTTGGATGAATGTTTAGGCATTCCAGATTTGTGGGAACGAGTTATAAGTATTTATATCCCAGTCAAAATCCTGTTCAAAGCATAGATCTTGAAGCTAACATGACTCTGCTCAGGCCCAGTTGGGCCAACTTTAGTATTAAGAGTCTCTCCTGGGGGCGCCTGGGTGGCTCAGTGGGTTAAAGCCTCTGCCTTCGGCTCAGGTCATGATCTCTTGGGGTCCTGAGATCGAGCCCCGCATCTGGCTCTCTGCTCAGCAGGGAGCCTGCTTCCCCCTATCTCTCTGCCTGCCTCTCTGCCTACTTGTGATCTCTCTCTCTCTCTCTGTCAAATAAATAAATAAAATCTTAAAAAAAAAAAAAAAAAGAGTCTCTCCTGGAACATTTTACCTTCTTTTGTGGGTGTGGCTCACTGAATTCATCTTACTCTTTAATGCATCCTGGAAAATGGATTGTCTGTGGTGCAAAGAATTGTTTAAGTTTTACTTTGGTGTTTTTGAAAAGTAGCATCTTGATTTCCACAGGCCTTCATTTCACAACGAATCATTGAACACTCATTCATTCATTCATTCATGTATTAAATCCCTATAACACATCAGGCACACTGTATGAAATGCTGGGAATAAAACAGGAAGCAGAACAATATCCTTATCCTCTAAGGAGTAAGCCAATGAACATATACTTAACTGCTAATGGAGGGGGAAAGGATTAGGAGATAGGAAGAGCTGGGGTAGAGACAGGGCTTGCTATTTTATTTGGGGTGGTCAGAGAAGCTTCTGTGATGAGGCGACATTTGAGCAGAGACCTGAAGGGAGAGAGGGAATGAGTCATATGGAAATTTGGGGGAAGAGCAGTGTAGGCAAAAGGAACAGCAAGGATACAGCTTGAGAGATGAGGTCACAGAGTTATGGGGTCAGGAGCAGATCATGTACAGCCTCGTAGGTCAAATCTTTTTTTTTTTTTTTTAAATAAAGGCTTTGGCTCCTGTTCTGAGTGAGATGGGAGCCACTGGGGAGTTTGGAGGAGAGGACAGAGACATGACCAGACTTGCCTATTCCAAGAGCTCGGGCTATTCGGTGAAGACCCAGGGGTAGAGTAGGGAAAAGGGAAGCAATGAGGGCAGTTAGGAGGCTATCGCAGTAAATCAGACAATGGTTTCTGGTGGCTTGAATACTGGGCAGTGGAAGAGATAAGATGCATTCTGGAATTATCTTGAAGGTAGAGCTGAAGGGACAGTTGTTGGATTGGAGATAGGGTGTGAGAAAGATAGGAGTTAAGAATGATTCAAAAGGCTTTAATTCACCTGGGAGTCAGCTGGAGAAGCAGATTTGAGAAGGGAAATTGGGAGCTTGGTTTTGTTTTTCTGGAGTCTGACAGGCTTATGAGATATCATATTGAGATGCTGTGTAGATGGTTGGAGATGACTGAAGATCAGGAGAGAGATGCAGGCTGGAGATACATATTTAGGAGCCGCCAGAATATCAGTGTTATTTGAAGCCATGAAACTAGAGAAGATATCCTAGGCAGTGAGTGCAGATGAGGTCAGAGTCCTAAGCCCTGGGGCATTCCCAAGGTACAGAAGTCAGGGCAATGAGGAGGAGCCTCCAAAAGACTGAGTAGGAGCAGCCAGTAAGGCAGGAACAGAACCGAGAAGGACTTCCTGGAAGTCAAGTGGAAAAGTACTTCAAGGTGACGACGTGTCAGCTGCCACATGTGGCTGAGAGGGAAAGACGAGGAGCACCCACTATACACAGACGCTGGGTACCCAAAGACGCCAGGCACATAGTAAGGAAGTATCCAAAGAATGCCAGGCACGTGGGGCACCGGGGTGGCGCAGTCATCAAGCCTCTGCCTGGGGATTGGGTCATGATCCAAGAGTCCTGGGATCGAGCCTGCATCGGGCTCCCTGCTTGGCGAGAAGTGTGCTTCTCCCTCTCCCACTCCCCCTGCTTGTGTTCCCTCTCTCCTTGTCTCTCTGTCAAATAAATAAATAAAATCTTAAAAAAAATGTTAGGCACACTTTTCACTGTAAAATACACATAATGTAAATTTACCATCTTAAGCATTTTTAAACGTATAGTTCAGTGGTGTTTAGTATTTTCTCATTGTTAGGAGACAGTTCTCCAGAACTTTTTCATTTTGTAAAACTGAAACTCTACCCATTAAGCAACAAGTCCCATTTCCCTCGAGTTTGACTACTTTCATATGAGTGGGATCATACAATATTTGTCTTGTCATAATTGACTTATTTCACTTATCATCATGTCTTCAAGGTTCATCCATGCTGTAGCATATGCCAGTACTTCCTTCTTTTTAAGGTTAAATAATATTTCATTGGGTGTGTATGTATGTGTGTATATATCTATATATATACACACACACATATATATATATAAAGTGGGGAGTCTGCATCTCCCTTGTTCTCTCTCTCTCTCTCTCTCGCTCTCTCAAATAAATAAAATATTTAAAAAAAATATTTTACTTATTTCTTTGACAGAGAGAGACACAGTGAGAGAGGGAACATAAGCAGGGGGAGTGGGAGAGGGAGAACAGGCTTCCTACTGAGCAGAGAGCCCGATGTGGGGCTTGATCCCAAGACCCTGGGATCATGACCTGAGCTGAAAGTAGACGCTTAACTACTGAGTCACCCAGGCGCCCCTAAATAAATAAAATCTTAAAAAGAAAAAGGAATACAGGCTTCACAGAGTTCCTTCATAAAAGTCACTAAACAAACAGCAGAAACAAAACCAACAAATGGCAGCCACAACAAAACCCAGGGAGGAAAGAATCTGAATTCCACATTATTTTAAATGTCCAGATTTAAAAATTGCAAAGAAACTAGAAAGTATGGACCATACATAAGGGGAAAATAAGCAATAAATAGAAAGTGTCCCTGAGGAAGCCCAGATATTGGATTGCACTAGACAAAGATTTTTTAATCACTAGTATAAATATGCTCAAGGAACTAAAGCAAACCACATATAAAAACTAAACGGAAGTTTTATAACAGTGTCTTACCAAATAGAGAATATTGGTAAAGAGATAGAAATTATAAAAAAGAACGACGGTCAGCTGGGTGGCTCAGTCAGTTAAGCATCTGCCTTCGGCTCAGGTCATGATCCCAGGGCCCTGGAATCGAGTCCCACATCAGGCTCCCTGCTCACTGGGGAGCCTGCTTCTCCTTCTCCCTCTGTTGCTCTCTCTCTATGTCAAATAAAGGAAAAATAGGGGCGTCTGGGTGGCTCAGATGGTTGGGTGTCTGCCTTCGGCTTGGGTCAGGATCCCAGGGTCCAGGGATCAAGCACTACGTAGGCTCAGTGTGGAGTCTGCTTCTCCCTCTCCCTCTGCCTCTCCCCCTGCTCATGCTCTCTCTCTGTATCTCTCTGTCTCAAATGAATAAATAAAATCTTTAAAAAACATCCTAGAAAAAAGAATGAAACAAATTCAGGAGTTAAAATAACTGAATATTAAAATAATATACATAGGGGCGCCTGGGTATTTCAGCTGTTAAGTGTCTGCCCTTGGCTCGGGTCATGATCCCGGGGTCCTGAGATAGAGGCCTGCATCAGGGCTCCCTGCTCAGCAGGAAGCCTGCTTCTCCTTCTCCCACTCCCCCTGCTTGTGTTCCCTCTCTCACTGTCTCTCTCTCTCTCTCTCTGTCAAATAAATAAATAAAATACTTAAATAAATAAATAATACACATGAAAAAATATGAAATAACTGAAATGAAAATTCACTAGAGTGGCTCAAAAGAAGATTTGAGCCTGCAGAAGAAAGGATAATTGAACTTGACCTCGATCAATTGAGACTATACAGTCTGAGACAAAGAAAAGAATGAGGAAATACTAATAGTGCCTCAGAGACCTGCAGGACACTCTCAAATGTACCTATGAATGCATAATGGGAGTCCCAGAAAAAGAGACGAGAGAAAGGGAAAGAAGAAATACTGGCCAAAAACTTTCTGAATCGATGAAAAACAATCTATACATCCAAGAAACTAAAGAACTGAACGTAGGATAAATTTAAAGAGATCCATACCCAGACACATCATAAGCAAACTTTCGAAACACAAAGAAAAAGGATCTTGAAAGCATCAAGGAAGAGAATCTGAAAAGCAGGACATACAAGTGATCTTAAATAAGATTTACTATTGGTTTCTCACCAGAAACCAGGGAGACCAGAAGACCATGGGATGACATATTAAAATACTGAAAAAGAAATTGTTGGGGTAGCTGGCTGGCGCAGTCGGTAGAGCATGTGATTCTTGATCTCAGGGTTGTGAGTTCAAACCCCATGTTAGGTGTGGAGTTGACTCAAAATTAAAAAAAAATTATTAACCTAGAATTCCACACCTAGCAAGAATGTCTTGCAAAACACAGGAAAAATATATTTTTAGCCATGAAAAAGCTGAAGAAATTCAGCATCATCAGGACAGCAAAACAAGAAGTGTAAAAGAACATCCTTCAGGCAGAAGAAAAATGATACCTGGTAGAAATCTGGATCTAGGGGCGCCTGGGTTGCTCAGTGGGTTAAAGCCTCTGCCTTCAGCTCAGGTCATGATCTCAGGGTCCTGGGATCGAGCCCCACATCGGGCTCTCTGCTCAGCGGGGAGCCTGCTTCCCCCTTTCTCTGCCTGCCTCTCTGCCTACTTGTGATCTCTCTCCTCTCTGTCAAATAAATAAATAAAATCTTAAAAAAAAAAAGAAAGAAAAGAAATCTGGATCTACACAATGAAATGAAGAGTACTGGGCATGATAACTACATAGATAAATATATAAGATACTTTTCTTATTATTTACATCTCTCCTTTTTTTTAAAGATTTTATTCATTTATTTATTAAAGAAAGAGAGAGTGAGAGAGAACATGAGAGGGGAGAAGGTCAGAGTGAGAAGCGGACTCCCCATGGAGCTGGGAGCCCGATGTGGAACTCGATCCCGGGACTCCGGGACCATGACCTGAGCCGAAGGCAGTTGCTTAACCAACTGAGCCACCCAGGCGCCCTATTTACATCTCTTTAAAAGATATTTGATCATTTAGTCAAAAACAACGTTTCGTGGTGTTTATAACATGTAAAAGTAAGATGCACGAAGACAACAGCATGGGGGAGCCTGGGTGGATCAGACAGTTGAGCATCTGACTCTTGATTTCCGGCTCAGGGCCTGATCTTATGGGTTGTGACGTCAAGCCCAGTGTCAGGCTCTGCCCTCAGCAGGGAGTCTGCTTCTCTCCTTCTCCCTCTCCCTCTGCCCCTCCCCCTGTTTGTGCTCTCTGTCTCTCTCTTTCTCTCTCTTAAACAAATGAATAGATAAATCTTTAAAAAAAAATCAAGAGCATAAAGGTTGGGAAGGGACAAATGGAAACTTAATACTAGAAGGTCCTTATATGATCCATGAAGTAATATAAAATCAGTTGAAGAGGTATACTACAAGTTAAAGATGTATACTATAAGTGTTAAATCAACCAATAAAATAACAAATCCAAGACATACAGATAACAAACTAATAGAGGAGAGAAAAAGAAATCATTAAAAAAATTGATTACTCCAAAAGAAGGCAGAAGAAGTAAGAAAAGGGAACAAAGAAGAGATGGAACAAATAGAAAATAGCAAGATGATACACTCCCAACTTTATATCACCTTATCCTGTTAATCACATTAAGGTAAATGACCTAAATATCCCAGTTAAAAGACAAAGATTGTCAGATTGGATAAAAATCCACTAAATGCTGCCTATAAGAAACACGCTTGAAATATAAAGGCACAAATAGGTTTAAGAAAAAAGAGGATGGAAAAAGAGATATCATGCTAACACTAGCTTTTTTTTAAAAGGTGGGACTGCTATACTAATATCAGACAAAAAAGGTTTCAGACTAAAGGCTATTACTAGGGATAAACATTTATCTGAAACATTTACACACCTAATAACAGAGCTTCAAAATACATGAAGCGATAATTGATAGAACTGCTAAGAGAAATGGACAAGTCCACAATTACAGTTGCAGACTTCCTTATTCCTATCTACGTTATTCATAGAAAAAGAAAATCAGCAGGAATATAGTAGACTTAAAACAACAGTAGCAACCAACTTGACCTAACTGATATTTATAATAACACTGCATCCAACACCAGCAGAAAACAGTTATCTCAAATGCACAAAGAACATATCCAGGTCAAGCAAGGCTGAAATATTTGGTGAGTCAAGAAACAACAAACCTAAAAAAAAAAAAAAAGAAAAACAATAAACCTTTGCTAGATTCATACAGTTTATTACTTATATGGATAGCAAAAACAAGAGTAGCAAAGATGTCAGCCCCCCATATCTTTTGCCCCATAGGACAACATCAAAACAAAAGGGGCCAGATGATTTGCAACACAAGTATTACCTACATGAACTATGCAGATATATGCAAAGTTGTCAGGGCCCCAACATGAAGTAGTTCCCCTCCATTACCAAGAAAGACTTTATTCTGGGCCCCAAAATTAGTCTCAGTAGATGCAGAAGGATTCAGGTTATACAAAGTATTTTCTCTGACCACAGTGGAACTGAATTAGAAATCTATAACAGGAAGATGTCTGGAAAATCGCTTAATATTTGGAAATTAAGTAACACACTTCAAAATAACTCATGGTTCAAAGACGAAATCAAAATTGGTCTCAGAAAACATCTCGAATTGAAATAGACTGAAAAGTCAACATATTAGTATTTGTGGGATACCGCTAAAGCAGTACTTGCCGGTGAATTTATAGCATTAAATGCCAATATTAGAAAAAGAAGAGAGGACTAAGTAAGAAAGGTCTAAAATCAATCACCTCAGCTTCCACCATAAGAAACTGAAGGAGTAGAGCAGGGCTAACTCCGTTTTGTGCTACACCCGCCATCTTGTGTATAAGCCCCACATGACCTGCTTCTCAGAAAAACCACAGAATGTCAGAATATTGCCCAGCCCGCCTGTGAGTTAGTTTGAGTTAGCCAATAGGAATGCAGAACTCCTAACCGCCAAAGAATGTAAACCTCGCCTTTTACCCACCAAACTTGCGCGCCAATTCTGACCAGTGTGATAGGCTAGTTCAAACAGCTACTATAGGGTAAATAGTAATTCAACTGGCCACCTGCGTGTGACCTAACATGACTATGCAACTTTCTGTGTGTGTTACAATCTCATTGGCCACTGGCCCCATAAAACTGCTGCACTTTTTGAAACTCGCTCTCTTTCTCTACATCACGCCGCTGCATCGGTGAGTGTGGGAGACTGAGCTTGAGCTAGCTCGAATAAAGGGCTCTTTTGCTTTTGCATCGGACTCGGCTCCCTGGTGGTCTTTGGGGATCTCAAAATCTGGGCATAACAAAACTAGGAAAAGAAAAATAGAAACTAGGAAAAGAAGAGCTAAGTAAATGTCAGGTAAGCAGAAGAAAGGAAATAATAAAGATCAAAGTGGAAATTAATGGAAATAGAAAACAGGAAAACAATGGAGAAAATTAATGAAACCAAAAGTTGTTTAGTTGAGATCAATAAAACTGATAAACATGAAGACTTATAAGAAAGAAAAGGGAGAAGACACCACTTACCAATATCAGGAATGAGAAGTGACATCACTACAAGTTCTACAGAGACTGAAAGGATAAAAGAATATTTTTAGGGGCACTTGGGTGGCTCAGCTGGTTAGGCATCAGACTCTTGATCTCAGCTCAGGTGTTAATCTGAGTTGTGAGTTCAAGCCCCACGCTCAACTACCTACTGAAAAGAAATAGACTATTTTTTGGGGCGCCTGGGTGGCTCAGTGGGTTGAGGCCTCTGCTTTCAGCTCAGGTCATGATCTCAGGGTCCTTGGATCAAGCCCCGCATCGGGCTCTCTGCTCAGCAGGGAGCCTGCTTCCCCCTCTCTCTCTGCCTGCTTGTGATCCCCCTTTGTGTCTGTGAAATAAATAAATAAAATCTTTAAAAAAAAAGAAATAGACTATTTTTTTTAAAAACTTATGCCAATAAATCCCACAACTTAATCAAAATGTACAAATTCCTTAAAAGATACAAATTTCCAAAGCTCACTCCCGAAGACATAGAGTTCTGATGGGAGAGGAAAGAATGAAAACTAGATGAGGAATGGGTACAGAATTGCAATTTTGCAAGATGAAAAAGGTTCTGGAGATAGAGGACGAATGACGGCTGCTCAGCAGCGTAAGTGTAAGTGTACTTAATGCCCCTGAGCAGTACACTTAAAAATGGTCAAATGGGAAGCTTTATGCTGTGTGTATTTTGCCACAATTAAAAAAAAGAAATAGATAACCTGAATAACCCTATATCTATTTTTCCCAAATACTTTTATTTTTTCAGTGTTCCAAGATTAATTGTTCATGCACCACACCCAATGCTCCATGCAGTACGTGCCCTCCTCAATACCCACCACCAGGCTCGCCCACCCCCCCACTCCCTCCCCTCCAAAACCCTTAGTTTGTTGCTCAGAGTCCACAGTTTCTCATGGTTCATCTCCCCCTCCAATTTCCTCCCATTCACCCTTCCTTTCCTTCTCACAATGCCCTCCGTGTTTTTCCTTATGCTCCACACATAAGTGAGACCATAAGATAATTGACTCTCTCCGCTTGACTTATTTCACTCTGCATAATCTCTTCCGGTCCTGTCCATGTTGATACAAAAGTTGGATATTCATCCTTTCTAATGGAGGCTTAATATTGCATTGTATGTATGGACCATATCTTCTTTATCCACTCATCTGTTGAAGGGCATCTTGGTTCTTTCCACAGTTTGGCGATTGTGGCCATTGCTGCTATGAACATTGGGGTACATGTGGCCCTTCTTTGTACTGCATCTACTTCTTTGGTAGATGTGTAGTGTAAATTGCAGAGTCATAGGGTAGCTCTATTTTTAATTTCTTGAGGAATCTCCACACTGTTTTCCAAAGTGGCTGCACCAACTTGCATTCCCACCAATAGTGTAAGAGTAATCCTATATCTATTAAAGAAATGGACTTTACAGTTAAAATCCTTCCTACAAAGAAAACTCCAGGCTGAGAAGGTGTCACTGGTGAATTCCATCAAGCATTTTAGGGAAGAAATAATATCAACTCTACACAAACTCTTGCAAAAATTTGAATACTTCCCAGCCATTTGATGGGACCAGCATTACTCCAATACCAAAACCAGATAAAGACATTACAGAAAAAGAAAACTAAAGACCAATATCCCTTATGAACACAGATGCAAAATTCTTAACATTATTTTAGCAAATTTATTCCAACAATATATTAAGAAGATAATATATCACAACCAAGTACAGTTTATTCCAACAATGCAGGGTTGCTTTAACATTCAAAAATCAGTCAATATGACTTCCCATACTAACAAACAACAAAAGAGGGGCACCTAGGTGGCTCAGTGGGTTAAGGCCTCTGCCTTCGGCTCGGGTCATGATCTCAGAGTGCTGGGATCGAGCCCCACATCGGGCTGTCTGTTTGGTGGGGAGCCTGCTTCCCCTTCTTTCTCTGTCTGCCTCTTTGCCTACTTGTGATCTCTCTCTCTCTCTGTTAAATAAATAAAATCTTAAAAAAATATATGATCATCCTAATAGGTGCAAAAAAAGAACCTGACAAAATTAGACATGATTTCTTGATAAAACACTAAGGAAAGTAGGAATAGAAAATAACTTCCTCAACCTCATGGAGAGGATCTATGCAACAGGTATATGAAAAAGTACTCATTGCCACTCATCATCAAGGAAATGCAAATCAAAACAGGTATGAGGTATCACCTCATACTTGTCAGAATGGCTAAAATAAAAAAAAAAAAAACCACAAGAAACAACAAGTGCTGGTCAGGATGTTGAGAGAAAGGGGAACCCTCATGCACTGTTGGGGAGAATGCAAACTGGTACAGCCACTGTGGAAGACAGTGTGAAGGGATCTCAAAAAATTAACAATAGAACTACCATATGATCCAGCAATCCCACTTCTGGGTATTTATCCAAAGGAACTGAAATCCGGATCTTTTTAAAAAGATTTTATTTATTTATTTGAGAGAGAGAGAGATCACAAGTAGGCAGAAAGGCAGGCAGAGAGAGAAGGGGAAGCAGGCCCCCTGCTGAGCAGAGAGCCAGATGGTGGGGCTCGATCCCAGGACCCTGAGATCATGACTTGAGTAACCCTGAGATTATGACCTGAGCCGAAGGCAGAGGCCTTAACCCACTGAGCCACCAAGGTGCCCCTGAAATCAGGATCTTGAAGAGATATTAGGACTCTTGTGTTCCTTGCAGCATTACTTAGGATAGCTAACATGTGAAAGCAACCCAAATATGGGTTGACAGATGACTGGATAAATAAAATGCAGCACGTACATATAATGGAATACTTTTAACCTTAAAAAAAGAAGGAAATACTGCAATACACAACCATGTGTATGGACTTGAAGAGATTTTGCCAAGTGAAATAAGACAGACACGGAAAGATGCATGATTCCACTTACATGAGGTATGTAAAATAGTGAAAATCATAAAATCAGAGACTGGAATGGTGGTTACCAGAGGTTAGAGGGAGGGGGAAATGGGGAGTTACTAATTAACAGATATAGAGTTTCAGTTAGGTTAAGACAAGTTCGTTCTAGGGATGCCTGGATGGCTCAGTTGGTTAAGCGTCGTCTGCCTTAGGCTCAGGTCAAGATCCCAGAGTCCGGGAATGGAGCCCTGCTTCAAGGTCCTTGCTCAGCAGGGAGCCTGCTTCTCTCTCTTCCTCTGCCTGTAGCTCCCCCTGCTTGTATGCTTGCGCTCTCTCGCTCTGTCAAATAAATAAATAAATAAATAAATAAAATCTTTTAAAAAAAAAGACGAGTAAGTTCCAGAGATCTGTTTATGCAACATTGTGCCTATAGTCAACAATTATGTATTGTACACATAAAGAGGGCAGATCTCATGTTGTGTTCTTATCACAATAAAAGCTCCTTGAAAGAAAAAAAAAGATGTGGATTGACCAAAGTTTTTTTTTTTTTTTTTTTTAAGATTTTATTTATTTATTTTGGGGGTGGGTAGGGGAAGAGGGTGAGAATCTCAAGTTAATACCCTGCTGAGTGGGCCAATCTCACAGCCCTGAGATCATGACCCCAACTGAAACCAAGAGTCTGATGCATAACCAACTAAGACACCTAGGTGCCCCTAAAGTTCTTTTTAAAAAGATTTCATTTATTTATTTTAGAGAGCACATGAGTGTGCGGGAGTGGGGGGTAAGGGCAGAGGGAAGGGAAAGAAAGAATCTCAAGCAGACTCTGACATGGAGCCTGATATGGGGCTCTATCTCACGACTCTGAGATCATGACCTGAGCAGAAATCAAGAGTCGGATGCTTAATGGACTGAGCCACCCAGGCACCCCTGGGTAAAATATTTTTGAGGCCCTCTCAATCTTGCATTAATAGACATGAGAATCTAGTTGTGACTGTGGCCTTTGTCCTTAGACGTGTTGCCCATGGCTTGACCCTGAAACAGACCTACCTCTGCCATTTTTTGTTTTTTTTTGGGGGGGGGGAGAGCATTTCTTAACTGGAGCTCGTATTATAATTCTCTGAAGGCCTCATAACAGAGCGTTGCTCTCTATCCCCAAAATGTCAAATTCATATCCAGGAGGTTGCCTGAGAATTTACATTTTGACACTATTTCAAGATGATGCTGGTGCTGCGGGTTTGGGGTCCACATTTCAAGAATCACTGGTTGTCTGATACTACAAGGTAATAGAACTCTGACCCTGGAGTATTGTCTTACCTGCCCCAAGGGAACTCTGTGATTCCAGGTATGACCGGAGTCCCTAGTAGGACGGGAAGCTGGGACTTTGTTGAGTTTATAGCTTATGATTAAAATGTGATGGGACGCCTGGGTGGCTCAGTGGGTTAAAGCCTCTGCCTTCAGCTCAGGTCATGATCTCAGCATCCTGAGATCGAGCCCCGCATCAGGCTCTCTGCTCAGCGGGGAGCCTGCTTCCCCTTCTCTCTCTGCCTGCCTCTCTGCCTACTTGTGATCTCTTTCTCTCTGTCCAATAAATAAATAAAATCTTTTAAAAAATAAATAAAATGTGTTGAGCTTGCTTGGTAACAAATGGTTGTTTAATAAATGACAGGTATGTTGGAGAGGAAAAAAAACCCCACAGTTAACATTATACTTAATGGCAAAAGGGAAAAATGCTTTTTCCCTAAAACCAGGAGTAGATATCTATTCTCACCATTGCTACTTTACATTGTACTAAAGATTCTAGTCAGTGCACCAAGGCAAGAAAAAAGAAACAACAAGGCAACCAGATTGATAAGGAAGAAATAAAAGTGTCTTTATTTGAAGACAATGTGATTATCTAGTAGAAAACCCAATGGAATCTATTTAAAAAGCTACTAAAATTAATGTTTTGCAATGTTGCAAGATATAAGACCAGTGTACAAAAAGCAACTGTATTTCTTTCTTTTTTTTTTTTACTTATTTATTTGACAGAGAGAGACACAGTGAGAGAAGGTACACATGGAGGGGGAGTGGGAGAGGGAGAAGTAGGCTTCCCATGGAGCAAGGAGCCCGATGCGGGGCTCGATCCCAGGACCCTGGGACCATGACCTGAGCCAAAGGCAGACGATTAATGACTGAGCCACCCACGTGCCCCAGCAACTGTATTTCTATACATTAGCAATGAACAATTGTTAATTGAAATTTAAAATAATATATACAATAATATCAAGAAATGTGGGGGTGCCTGAGTGGCTCAGTTGTTTAAGCATCTGCCTTCGGCTCAGGTCATGGTCTCCGGTTCCTGGGATCAAGCCCAGCATCGTGCTCCCCGTTCAGCAGGAGCCTGCTTCTCCTTCTGCCTCTGCCCCTCCTCCTTTCTGTCTCTCTCAAATAAAATAAAATAAAACAAAATAAAATAAAATAAAATAAAAAGAAATATGAAATACTGGGGCACCTGGCTGGCTCAGTCAGTATAGCACATGACTCTTGATCTCAGGGTCATGAGTTCAAGCCCCACGTTGAGCGTGGAGCTTACTTATTAAAAAAAAAAGAAATATGAAATACTTATGGATAAATCTGACCAAATATGTGCAAAATCTATATATTGAAGACTACAAAAACTGCTGAAATTAAAGAAGACATATATAAATGAACCTTGTTCATGGGTCAGAAGGCTAAATACTATTAACATGCCAATCCTTCCCAAATTGATTTGTAGATTTGATCCAAATCCAGTAGGCTCTTTTGTTGTAGAAACTGACAAACAGTTCTTAAAATTCATATGGAAATACAAAAGATCTAGAATAACCAGGGGCGCCTGGGTGGCTCAGAGGTTAAAAGCCTCTGCCTTAAGCTCAGGTCATGATCTCAGGGTCCTGGGATCGAGCTCCCACATCGGGCTCTCTGCTCAGCAGGGAGCCTGCTTCCGATTCTCTCTACCTGCCTCTCTGCCTACTTGTGATCTCTCTCTCTCCGTCAAATAAATAAATAAAATCTTTAAAAAAATGAATATCCAAATCAACTTTGCAAAAGAATAACAAAGTCGAAGGGCTAACACTATCTGATCTCAAGAATCATTATAAAGCTACAGTAATCAGGGGCACCTGGGTGGCTCAGTGGGTTAAAGCCTCTGCCTTTGGCTCAGGTCATGATCTTAGGGTCCCAGGATTGAGCCCCGCATCTGGCTCTCTGCTCAATGGGGAGCCTGCTTCCCCCTCTCTCTGCCTACTTGTGATCTCTCTCTCTGTCAAATAAATAAATAAAATATTTTTAAAAAGCTATCAATTTTTAAAAAGCTATCAAAAAGCAGTAATCAATATAGTACGATATTGACATACAGATAGACAAATATGTCAATAGAACATTATAGAGTCCAGAAACAAATTGATACATATATGGACAACTAATTTTTTCTTTTCATTGTGGTGGATAACTGATGTTTGACAAAGGTGTAAAGCAATGCAGCGGAGGAAGGATAGTCTTTTCAACAAATGGTACTAGAACAGTTTGATATCCATATGCAAAAGAATGAGCCTGGATCCCTACCTCCCACCATGCCCAAAAATTAATTCAAAATTAACTAAAGTCCTAAAGGTATAATCTAAAACCATAGGACTTGCTAGAAATCCTTCGTGGCCTTGGATTAGGCAAAGATCTCTTTGATATGTCATCAAAAGGACAATCCAAAAAGAACAAATCGATATATTTGACTTCATCAAAATTTAACATTTCTGCTTTTCTTTTTTTTTAAAGACATTTATTTATTTGAAAGCGAGGGAGAGAGAGAGAGAGAGAGAGAGGGCAAGCATGGGGGGGAGGAGCAGAGGTAGAGGGAGAAGTAGACTCCCCCTGAGAAGGGAGGCCCAGTGAGGGTATCAATCCTGGGACCCTGGGATCATGACCTGAGGTGACGGCACTGAGCCACCCAGGTGCTCTGGTTCTGTGAACATTCTTATATACATCTTTTTGTTGTTATATACATTTTTTAAAGATTTTATTTATTTATTTGTCAGAGGGAGAGCACAAGGATGAGGAGTGGCAGGCAGAGGGAGAAGCAGGCTCCCTGCTGAGCAAGGAGCCAGATGTGGGATCATGACCTGAGCAGAAGGCAGGCACTTAAACGACTGAGCCACCCAGGCACCCAACATTCCTGCTTTTCAAAAGACATTATTGAGAGAATGAAAAGACAAGCCGTGCACTGGGAGAAAACACTTGCAAAGCATCTGTCTGATAAAGTATCTCTATCCAAAATATTTAAAGAACTCTAAAAACTCAGTAAGAAAACCAAGAGTCCATTTTAAAAAAAGAGGTAAAGGGGCACCTCGGTGGCTCAGTGGGTTAAAGCCTCTGCCCTCTGCTCGGGTCATGATCTCTGGGTCCTGGGATCGAGGCCCGCATCGGGCTCTCTGCTCGGCAGGGAGCCTGCTTCCCCCTCTCTCTCTGCCTGCTTGTGATCTCTCTCTCTCTCTGTCAAATAAATAAATAAAAATCTTAAAAAAAAAAAAAAAGATTTGTTAAAAAAAAAAAGAGGCA
>CM052801.1:37582482-37601081 GCA_028533885.1 Nasua narica
GACGCCTGGGTGGCTCAGTTGGTTAAGCAACTGCCTTTGGCTCAGGTCATGATCCCAGTGTCTTGGGATCGAGTCCCACATCGGGCTCCTTGCTCCGCGGGGAGCCTGCTCCTCTCTCTGCCTCTGCCTGCCTCTCTGCCTGCTTGTGTTCTCTCTCTGTTAAATGAATAAATAAAATCTTTAAAAAAAAAAAAAAAAGAGGCAAAGATTTTTCCAGACTCTTCATCAAAGAAGATACACAGGTGACAACTAAACACATGAAAAGATGCTCAATATCATTGGTTATTAGGGATATGAAAATTAACACCACAACGAATATCAGAAACACATGTTGGAATGGAAAAAATCTGAATGATTGACCATACCAAAAGCGGGTGAGGATGCGGAGGAACTAGAAGCCTTGTACACTACTCGTAGGAATGTAAAATGGTACAAACACTTTGGGAGACAGTTCGACAGGGTTATTTTTTGGTCATAAAGTCAGTTATTCTTTGCACAACAATTACTCTTTGAAAGCTTACTATATGCTACATACTCTGCTGGATACTTGGGATATTGAGTGTCTTAAAATATTAAACATATAATATGAGCCAGTCATTCCATCCCTAGAAGTCTACGCACAGGATAAAGGGAACACATGTCCATTCAAAGACTTGTACGCTAATCTCCAACAACAGATAAGTAGATAAACAAAAGGTGGTATATCAATACAATGAAATATTACACCATAAAAAGGAACGAAGTACTGAATCATACCTGCGGTAATGTGTCAACCTTGAAAACCTTATGTTGAGCGAAGGAAGCCAGATAAAAAAGGTCACGTATTGTATGGTTCATTTATATAAAATATCCAGAATAGACAAATGTATAGAGATAGAAAATAGATTAGTAGTGGCCAGGGGCTGGGGGGAGGGGAAAATGGAGAGTGAGTACTAATTGCTATGGGGCTTCTTTTATTTTTTTTATTAACGTATACTGTATCATTTGTTTCAGGGGTACAGGTCTGTGATTCAACAATTTTATACAATACCCAGTGCTCATTACAGCACATACCCTCCCCAATGTCCATCACCCAGTCACCCTCTTCCCCGCCCTACCCGGTACAGGGTTTCTTCTAGAGGTGATGAAATGTTCTGGAATGAGATAGAGGTGATAATTGCACAACCTTGTGAATATACTAAAACCCCTGAACCATATACTTGAAAGGGGTGGATTCTATGGTATGTGGATTTTATCTTACAAAGAAACCCGGGAATGACCTATGGATACATGGAACTACACGGATGAATCTCCAATAATTTTCTAGAGTCTGTCAGACAGAAAAGAGTACATACTCAATGATTCATTTATAGAAAACTCCAGAAAATGCAAACTAAACTATAGTGACAGAAAGCGAATCAGTGGGTGCGTGGGGTTGGGGCTGGGGCGGGAAGAAGGGACTATAAAGGGACAGAGGAAACTTTTGGCGGTGACCATACGTCCACCATCATCATGACTGTGATGATGTTTTCATGGGTGTATACATGTTATTTCAGAAATAGTACAACCCCTCTTCTGCCTTCCTGGGCCGCCACCATCTCCTGTGCGCATGTCTCTTCGCAATGTTTCTGACAGAGGGCATAAAAAGTCATCTCTTAGGCCCCAAATATGAAAAGTTATTTTTATTTTATTCGTTTCTGTTGATATTCTGAATCTTTGGGCCCAACGGAGGGGAGCGGAGGGGAGGAGCCCCTGGCTGAGGAAGGAATGTCAGAAGAGGATCCAACTGCCTGTTTTCAACACCAAGCTCAGCCCCAGGCAACGGTCTTAACTGCCTAAATAATTTGCTCCTCTTCTGAAAGGCAAAGAAGCTACTGCTTGTGTCTGTCCCCACGAATTCACGGCCATGTCTGGGCGGTGTCTAACAGAGGCAGCACCCTGAGACTTCTGGAGGCTTCCAAGGAAAGGCAGAGGCTTTCTCATCCACATTGTGTTCATTCCCCATGATGTGGAGGAAGCCAGTGTGAATTATGTACGGGTCACGGTCCCTGGCTTGTGGGTGGCCTGGGGAGAATTCACAGGCTCACAGCTGTTGTCACAGCAACTGTGGCCGAAGGGGCGACCTTGGCCGCCGACCAGGCAGAGAGCCGAGAGAGAACCGCGCAGCCTTGTCTCTCCTTGTGCCCCAGTGAACAAGGGACAGATCAGGAAAGCCTCCTGATGCTGTCCACACTTCTCGGGACGCAAGGAGCCTGTCCTGCAACTGAGGGGTCAGGAGGGACGCACTCAGGGGAAGCACAAAAAAGCCACGCTGTTCTGCTGGGGGGCCAGGTGCTTCGCTAGGGCTGTGCGTACTGGACACGGGGCTGTATTCGAGAACTTCAGGCCCCGTGTTTGAAGACAGGCTCGGGAGAAAAGAGTCAACTCCAGGAAACTGAAGTCTGATGAAAGATCTGTTTTAAGTGTCATGGCACGTGGAGGAGAGGAGGGGGCTGTCTGAACCTGCCAGGTTATGCTACCTTGCAGGGCAGGGACGGGGACCAGTGCCTGGGGGACTGGCTTCCCCAGGAAGCTTTACGCTCTTCTCGAGGGTGTTACTGAGATGAATTTATTACGATTTCGAGGAGCGAGGAGGCCTCCGTGACTGAGTGTAGCACATACAGGAAGACCACCGGACATGCCATACTGGGAACCTTGAGAAGGCATGTCCCTTCCCCACAGCATGAAAAATATAACCCAGCTGGGAATTCCAGGGGCGGTGTGGACGATCACCATAAGGACTCAGGAACTGGAGCGACTGGAGGGTAGGGGTTTCTCCTCTGCTGCCAATCTTGAAAACAGATGAGTTCCGGAATTAATTAGGGATGATGAATCAGTCACTCCGTAAGATTGGTCTTTGCAAGGGGTGCCTGGGTGGCTCAGTTGGTTGAGTAACTGCCTTCGGCTCAGGTCATGATCCTTGAGTTCCGGATCGAGTCCCACATCGGGCTCCCAGCTCCGCGGGGAGTCTGCTTCTTCCTCTAACCTTCTCTCCTCTCATGCTCTCTCTCACTTTCTCTGTCTCTCAAATAAATAAATAGAATCTTTAAAAAAAAAAAAAAAGATTGGTCTTTGCAAGTGTACTTCACCCTGTGGGGTAGGGTAGGAGACTGGAAGGTTTTCTGATCATGCCTTACCTTACTCGGCCAATGGCCACTGATTTGCCCAACCCACTGCTTTTCCATACCTGCCAGATTCTGACTCGAAACAGCCGTCTGCCTCTGCTTGGCAGGGATGGCAGCTTAGCTTTATTATCACGCTCTAGGGGATGGTTGCCAAAGAGGAGGGAGGATGGGCAGAGTAGGTGAAGGGGAGTGAGAGGTACCAACTCCCAGTTACCGAAAAATAAAGAGATAAGCAAGCAAACAAACAAATAAGTCAGGGAGGTGAAAGGTATACCATAGAGAAGGGTCAATAATGTTGTTAAAACGTCATCTGCTGAGTACACGTTGTGTGGCGTCATGAGTAGAATTGTCGAATCACTATACAGTATACCTAAGTGCACTATACTGTAGTATAGTACACTATACTGTACAAACTAAGATAACATTGTTGTGTCAATTATACTTCAGCAATTAAAAAATTTTTTAAGATTTAATCAGAAAAAAGAGTTGTAAGAATTTTAATACGATAATTCAATTATTTTAAAAAAAAAAATTTCCAGTGCCGTGCCACGTTCTGACCTGTCATGAGTTTATGCCGGTGGCGTAGATCTAGGTCAAATATAATTTATTACATCAACAGCTTAGCGATTGGGGGTGTCTTAGAAGCAATTGTGCCTAAAGCTCTGGCTTCCCTTGCTGCTTTTCTATCCCGGCCCGTTAAATAGGAACAAGTTTAAGGACTGTCTGACAATAACCTTTCTGAGAGTCCAATTACCTGGAGGAATCGGAGAAGCTTTACCTGGGACACGCACAAAATTTTTTGACCGTCGAGCCCAAGTTTGGGGACTAAACCGGGAGCCCCAAAGTTAACTCGCTGCTCTGGGAGGTAGAGCAAACACATTCTATTTGTGGGTAGAAGCCTCCCTTTCCTCTGGACTCTCCCACCACCGGCTCAAGCCTCTGGACATCCGATCCGGACCAAGAGTACAATCGGAACCGCCGATGGGATTCTCGCTCGGAAAGCTGTGGAGAGACTCGGGCATCCCAGACTCCGTAGTGTCCGCTCAAGGGACACGCTTCATAGCTTCGGTGTTCCGAGAATGAGCTCGTGAGCTGGCGGATCCTTTGGCTTGTCTGCCAGCCCCGCAGGGCAGTGGGGCCGAAGCCTGGAAGGGCTCCCACCGCGCTCAGCCCGGCTCCCGCTTCCACTCCGCTCGGCACGCACTTACGGTCTCATCATTCTGCTAAGTTTGGGAAATGGTTTTTATTATACGCTAACTTCTGGAAGAGACTTGGTTTGTTTTGAGCTTCCCTTCTGGTCCGTCTGTCTCGTGCCCTGTCCCTGTCTTTGCCCTGGAGCTGCAGTGCAAGCAGATGGCAGAATGGCGACCGCCCCCACCTCTGCAAAGACCGGCTTTACGCACTGCACGGAGCTGGCGGCAGCCCGGGGGGAGGAGGGGGAGGGGGGGGCCACGGGTCAGTCTTCATCTGAGTCACTGGGGCCCGTGTACTGGCACACAGCATCATAGTGAAGCTCCACCAGCTGATTCTCTCTCCGCAGCTGCACCAGAGCCCGGCTCCGTCCTCTGTCCCGGCGCAGCAGACGGCCCACCTGGAGCGGTGGCAGGTGGAGTCAGCAAGGCCAACCCAGATGCCGGGACAGCCCCTGCATCCCCCCGCCCCCCCGCCCCCAGGTCTGGGACTCACCCTTCCAGCCTGTGGCCCCAGCACCACCATCACCCGGCTGCCCTCGACCTTGGGGACGAGGGTCTCCAGCATTCCTTCCTTCACGCCTGCAGATGAGGAAAGGGGAATGAGTGAGGCCCCCACCCAGGGCTGGCCCACCGAGGGTTCTGTCAGAAGGCCTTGCCCGTCTTCCCAGAGCCACCCTGCACCCTGTCGACTAGTGGGGGTCCCACCACCCCGTTTCACAGGCAGGGACACCTAACGAGCAGGTCCTAGAAATAACTTAATAAAGGGAGCACTTAGGCATGAAGGTGATGGGCGACCATAACAGACCTGGTTTACCGTGGGCACGTCAGCCGCCCGCCCTGCACGGGGAGTTCCATACAATCCGCACAAGGCCCCGGTCCCCAGAGGGAGCAAGCAGCTCATTTCCAGGCCAGTGCTAGCCCGCGGGCAAAGAGAGGCTCAGATAATCACCATCACAAAAGCGCCTCAAGTTCTGTCAGAAGATTCTGGGCCTTGCAAAATACCTGAACTCTGCCCAACCCCTGGCTTTTGCCCACGTCGGCCTCTTGGTCGAAGATGGGCTTTCCGTTTGGCCTCTGGGATGACAGTGACCCAGTGGTCACCCTTACACTCACCTTCCAGGATCCGGCCTTCGTCCGTTCGACACACACAGGTATCTGGGCTGAGGACATCTTCAATCGTCATCTGGGGAGAGGGTCAGGGTGTGTGAGAATGTTGGACTCAGGGGGCCTAGTCCCTGGGGGCGGAGGGGGCACCAGGTCGCGGGGTTCCCACCTTGGTGTTGTAATACTGGCCGCCCTTGTGCTGCTTGTCCACAAAGCGCACGCGCAGGTCCCTGTGCAACCAGTGCCGGCTCCGGGGACCCGCCTTCTCAGTCTTGGCTGCAGGCTCCCCCTCTCTGTGCAAAGGGGCCGACGAGAGGCTTAGCTGATCAGAGGCACACTCCGTCACCCCACCTTTGTGGCTGTGTCACCCACCCATGACGCTGTCCCTAGTTTCTTCTATGTGCCTGCCTGGCCCTGGAAGCCTTCTCTGGCTGCTAGAACCTTCCCACAGCCTTGCCTTCTCCCCCCCATCCCAGATGCCCAGGGTCCCACCGGTCGGGAAGGTGTTTCCGCTTCCTCTCGGAGTCCTCCCGCCGGCCGGGGAGGTCCTGATCCCGGAGGGCCTTCCAGGACGATGAGGCTGTTCCATTCTGTCGCCCTCGGGAGGTTTTGCTCATCTGGCCTGCATAAGGGTGTGTGGAGAATCAGGAAGGAGCCTCAGTGTGCCATTCTCTTACCTGGCAGGCTACACCTCGGCCTCAGGCCACCTCCCAGTTGCCTCAGTGTCCCCTCCCATCATCACAACTGTGCCGGGGCCATTAGAACGCTCTCCCCCTCCCCTCAACTGCTGTGGCTTCCTTCAGGACGCCTTCCTCAGCCACTCCAGTGCGTGCTCCTGGTGCTGATCTGAGGCAACCACCCAGTGCGGGCTAGGGAAATCCGAGAGCTCTGGCAGCACCGATCTCCCATCTGCGAAACTGCTCCCATTCTGCCGCCAGGCCTAGAATGCCTTCCTCTTTGGTCATGGCCTAGTCCCAGCTGTTCTCGTGCCCTAGAAGAAGGGAGGCTCATCACCTTGAACAGAGACCGCCTGAGGATGGGCATAGGTTTCCATACCTTTTTTTCCCCTCTCTCAGAAAGAGGCTAAAGCCCCGGTGTAACTAGATCAATTTTTCTTCAAGCCACTTATCTTTGTTCTCACCTCCTGACCTCTGACCAGAAATCCCACCTGCCAGGCAGACTGCTGCCCTTCCCCTCTGCGGATCTGACACCACCCTCCCCTGCCCCCAAGCCTGGCCCCCAGAGACCGGCCCTATCGCCCCCCTGGAATGCTTCTCCAACTCTCCCAGCAAGGGAAGAGGCTCACTCACTGAGATCCAAGGAGTTCTTCTCGAACTCCTGCTGGGAGACAGGCTGCAGGCAGTACTCACTAATCGTCACCAAGCGGTTCCCCACGGCCAGGCGAACCATGGCCCGGACATTGTCAGGATCGAGGCCTTCTACCTGAAGTGTTGTGGGAAGAAGTGAAGCAGGGGGTTGAGAGGAGTAAACCCACATTCCTAGGACCAAGCTGTCCACTCTTACCTCCAATAGGCCTGACCCCTGTGTCTCCCCCAGCAGACTGGCCCAAGGTCTGGAAATGGGCCTGGTCCATGTGTCTCCCCTACCAGACTGTGTGCCTAGGATATATTTTAAAGAATTTAAGCCTCAGGAACATGTGGCATATGGCATTCTCTCTTTCACTTGGAAACCAAGGCCCAGAAAGGCCCAGCAAGTGGTTCTGAGTTACCAAATGAGGCAGCAAGCCAGGCAGGCCTGAAAAGACGGGGACTCCCCCCCTAGCCTTTCCATCCTCAACCCAATTCTTCCTCCCTCTGACCCCTCACATCAATCTTCTCGGCTGCCTGTCTTGGGCTCTAGGCATAGTCTGGTTTCTTACCTTCCCATAGAGGCCTCGGTGAGGGCCAGAGAGAACCACCACGGCCCCTCCAGGCACCAGTCCTTGAGGCTGGTCTTCCTTATCTTTCTCTTGCCCCTCACTTGGCTTTGGTAGGCGGCGGGTGCCAGCGGAGACCAGCGCCTGGACCTCATTCAGGTTAGCGCCCAGCCCTAACCCCTTCGGCCTCAGTGAGTTGACCCGGGGCTTCACCACTCTGCAGGGAACACAGTATGTGAGCTTGTTGGGCTGGCGGCATGGGAGCTGGGGGGGGGGAGGTGCAAGTCTTCCGTGTCCCCCTTCACCGCCGCCCAAATCCCACCCTGTCAACATGTTCGAGAACATCCTGCCCGGTCTCACATGAGGAGATGGCACTTGTCATCTAGAGGAACAGCAATTTCATTTGGTCCAACCTAATAACATACTGGGTAAACCATCTACTACACATTATCTGCAGCGGGATCTGAGGCAGAGCCCTGTAATCAAATATCCTAATGACATTTCTACAGGGGAAATCATACACATATTCGCACCAAGCAGGAGAAATCAACCAGAAGCTGCTCTGCGTCAATTCAGGTCATCTTTGGCTAAGTGGTTTAGGAAAAAAATGTGTGGTTTTCAGAATTCTTTGGAGTTGAGAACCGAGAGGAAGGGATCCTAAGTCTGTGATAACGGCAAACGTCTCGTCTGTGTTTGCCTGGGGCCAGGCCCTGCTGTAAGTGCTTTGTGTGCATAATTTCACGTAATTCTGCAACAGACTTGGGAAGTCAGTATTGTCACTATTCCCATCTTGCAGATGAGGAAGCTGACGCTCAGGAAGGGAAGCTACGCATAAACAGGATCCCATTACAGAGTTTCAAAGGGCAACCAGAGGAGACTGAAACAGTCGTGGAAAGGCTTACTGAGCTACTTAGGGTGGTAACACGCCCTCTTTCCTGCCTGGATGGTTCTGGACGGGCGGCAACTCAAGGGGGTCTTGTTCACCACCCTGTCTGCTGTCCCCTGCCCCTGCCCTAGAACTCACTGATTGAAGGTGCGGCCAATGCCCTCGCCAGGTTTCCAGCCCATGCCTCGTAACATGGCCATCCCATAGGCTTCTACGGGGACTGCCTCGTAATTGGCTTCCTCCGGCACCTACAGGTTCAGCAGAGAGAGGATGGTCAGGCTGGGCCCATGGTGGGCCCTTGGAAGCACGCTTACTAACACCCAGTGGGTGATCCTCGATGCTCCTTTTCGAGGAAGCTCAGGGTTAGTTTTGATTTCCTCTTGCTGTCCCTCACTTTACTCCTCCACGTTGTCCTTCAACAAATAATTATAAAGCACCTATTCCTTGCCAGGTACTGACCTAAGTGACCTAAGTGGGTAAAGCAGTAACGAAAACAGACAAAAACCCCCAACCCTAGCCTGTGGGGCTGACATTCTAGTTGTAGAGACTCAGAATTTAAAAAAATACATAAAACATGGTATAGGTCAGGTAGTGGTAAGTTATATGAAGAAAAATAAAGCAGATTAAGGGGACGCAGAGGGATAGAGCAGGGAATATCACTTAGTTGATATCCGAGCAGAGACCAAAAAGACATGACAGAGGGAGCCATAAGGATGTGAGAAGGATGGGTAGTCTAAGCAGAGAGAACAGTAAGAGCAAAGGCCCTGAGGCAGGGCAAGTCTGGTACGTGGGAAGAGCATCATGAAAGCCAACTTGACTGAAAAAGAGATGTGGAGGCAGAGGGGCGGTGAGAGATTAATCGGGAGGTCGGGGCTGGAGCCACAGGAGGGTGGCCGCCAAAAGGGGGCCCGTGAGGAAGTTACTACAACAGTCCAGATGAGAGATACTGGTGGCTCAGACCAGAGTGGTAGGTAGGTCCTGATGAGAAGTGGTCAGATTCTGGACGTATTCTGCAAAGGGAGATGACGGGATTTTGCTGAAAGACTGCAGATGGGGTATGAAACAAAGAGGAGGGTCAAGAGTGACTCCAAGGTTTTTAGGCCGAGTGAGAGGAAGGATGGATGGAACTGTGATCCACTGAGATGCTGCAGGCTGGGGAAGGAGGGGAAACGAGAGAAATGAGGCCAAAGCGGGAACAGGATGGAAAGTGAAGTGAAGGTCTTTTTCTAAGATGACAGAAACCAGAAGACAGCTGAAGCCCAACGAGAACAGTTCAGTCGAAAGAGAAGATGGTCTGGGGCTGTAGGAGAACTAGGCCCCAAAGAAGCATTGCTTCTCTGTGGGGTCCATGGGTATGAAAGACAGACTTGGTTGCTTCTTTAGACACACCCCAGGGAAGTCTCGTTATCTACACTTCCCATCCTCACTCCCTTGACTCCTTTTTATCCCCCCTCAATTCTTTATATTCATTCTAGACACACTGATGGACCCATACCGCACTGACCCCCGGGGCACGGTGCCACTGCTCAGGTTGTTGCTGCCATAGTACTCACCCTGCACTTCCCTCACCCACTAAACCTGACCTGTCCTTCTAGGCCTCACTCCTACCACTCTGGTCTGAGAAGCCATCATTTCCAGCCTGTGCTACTGGTCTCCTTGTTTCCGCCTCTGCTTGCTACTCTGTTCTGCTCATAGTAGCCAGAGAGATCCTGTCAAACCTTACGTCTTCACCACTCTCTGCTCAGAAGCCTCTCATGGTTCTCATCGCATTCAGGGTAAAAGCCAGAGTCCTCACCATGGTCCACAAGGCCCTGCTTAGTTTAGTCCCTGCCACTTCTGACTTCGTCTCCTCCTTCTCCTCCTCTTCATTCATTCCACTCCAGTTACACTGGTCTCCTTGGTGTTGTTAAACACGCCAGGCTGAGTCTACCCTCAGGACCTTTGCATTTCCTGTTCCCTTAGCTCCTCATCTTGCTCAGATAATCCCAGAATGCAAGTGTTTTCCACATTTCAGTATCTGGATTCATTTGTTCATGCTTCCCAAAAAAGGACAGAAGGAGAAAGGGATAGGCAGCAGGCCTCTAGTACACACACAGACCTTCCCTGCTATGTGCAGAGAGGCGAGCCTAGCAGACAGGGCAAAGAGAGGCTGGGGTAGGAGGAGTTAGGGGCCAGCTCACTGTCTCAGCCCGGGGTTCGCTGTCTGCCCCTTCCCCGTTAGGGATGCATCCTTTCTGGATCATGGGGATAGCAAGCGTGGGGTCGACACCCGAACTCTCTCTCTCCTCCAGGGACTTCTTGGAGTCTAAGGAAGAATGGGAGGGTGCAATGAGGTCCCACCCTATCCTTCCATTTTCCTCCCCCTCTTCCTTCACTGGGGCAAGGCAAAGAGGGGCTCACTCACCCTCAATGAGCTCCTTCACAGCCTGGGACAGCACCCCATCCACCAAGGCCTCATTATTTGTGGATGGCCCAGGAGCATGGGTCGGTGGCCGCCTGCGATGACCATTCTGGATCAAAGGGATGACGAGTTCCTTGGGGGTTTCTGAGGGCTTCACACTGATGTGGACACAGAGGCGTGAAGCTGGGAGAGTAGCATGGTCAGTGGCTTCTGAGCCACACTCCTCCCTCCAGAGAAAACAAAAGCCAAATTCATCCCCCACACCAGATGAACCACACCCTCTGCTCTCCTGTCAGGTCTCTAACCGGTGCTTTCTTTGGATTCTCTCCCTCACCCCCAAGTCTTAAATGTCAGTGCCTTTGAGGAATCAGCCTTCAGTCCTGGACCCTCCTCTGCTCATCCCAAGACCCACTTCCATGGCCTTCATGATGACTCACAAATCACCCAGACTCTCCCCAGATCCAGGGTCCACATCAATCTCCTAGATGGTTGATTTTCTTCTGGAAGCCTTTCCCTCTGACACTCTTTTCTGAATTAAGCGGATGATGGCCTCCCCCAGCCTGAATTGGCCCCTCCGTCCCGTTCCCCATACTAAAGAAGCTCCACCGCTTCAGCTGCGACACTAAGGGTCCTGTCATTCTTCACTCTTTTCCTTCTCTCAGAACGCACACACCTCAGGGTCCTCAAGTTCTAAAGACACACCCTCTCAGGAATACATCCTCTTTTCTGAAACGCCACGGCCGTCAGGCCCAATTTCCCCCACCTCTCCTGTTCCACACTGCCGCCTTCTCGCCTCCACGAACTTTCCCCAGGCTGTGCTTCAGGCGTTCCAGACCACTGCCACCAGGACAATCAACTTAGATTCCACCCTCCCGCTTGCACCCACCGAACCGAATTCCAAGGGATGAAAGACCCGGCGCTTCACCTTTGCAGCTCCCTCCCTTCCACGGTCTTTAAGAAATCCTTCTCCTCTGGAGCCGCACCCGCGTCGTCCGCCAGCCGTCTCCGGGCAGATGTACGACTGAAGCTGAATGAAATTGGGGCAGCGGAGGATCCCGACGGCCGCAAAGCGCCCTCTTCGGCATCCGCCATCTTGCCCCTCTTTCCCAGGCTAGTGCGCTGCTTGCTGGGAAGTTTAGTTTGGGCTCAGTTTGACCAGGGCCAGACGATGAGCGCTAGAACTACCTTTCCCATATAACACTGCGGCACCAGCAGGCGAAGCTGAAAAAGGGGCCTTAGGAAGTAATTGTCGCTCTTTTTCACTTCATAGGAGGGCGTCGCGCCAAGCATGAAGGGAAATGTAGTTCTTGGATTAGGTAGGTGGGGCAGAGGTAGATTCTTTCTTGCCAGGTATTTCTTGCTTCCTATAGGAGGTCAACAAGTATTTATTAATTACCTACTGTGTGCACGTTACTATGCTCTGCTGGTATGGGGAAATGTAGATAAAATACATCATTAGAAAAAATCTGTGAATGCCAGTTGTGTACAATAACAAATAGACATTTCAACGGTGCCTACCAATGCAAGAATTAATATGAAAGCTCTGGCTTCAAATATTAATAAAATAGACATCCTCCTTCCTAAATATTCCAGTGGGGAACAATAACACTTAAACAGATATTTTATACACACACACACACACACACACACACACGCACGCACACACTTGACCCTTGAACAATGCAGGAGTTGGGGGGCCAATCCCCTGCCCCCACAGGTGAAAATTTGAGTAACTTTTGACTTCCCCCAAACTTAACTACTAACAACCTACTGTTAACTGGAAACTTTAATGATAACATAAGTGGTAGATTAACACATATTTTGTTTCTTACATGTAGTATTATTTTTAGGGTTTTTTTGGGGGGGGTTGTTTTGTTTTTAAGTAGGCTCCACGCTCAGCATGGAGCCCAATATATGGCCTGAACTCACAATCCTGAGATCAAGACATGAGCTGAGGGCACCTGGGTGGCTCAATTGGTTGAGCATCTGCCTTCAGCTCAGGTCATGATCCCAGGGTCCTGGGATCAAGTTCCACATTGGGCTCCCTGCTCAGCGGAAAGTCTGCATCTCCTTCTCCCTTGCCCCCCTCCCCACCCTGTCATCTCTCTCTCTCTCTCTCTTTCTCTCTCTCTCTCAAATAGATAAATATAATCTTAAAAAAAAAAGAAAATTTGGGGTGCCTGGGTGGCTCAGTTAGCTAAGCATCTGCCTTCAGGTCGGGTCGTGATCCCAGGGTCCTGGGATCGAGCCCTGCCTTGGGCTCCCTGCTCAGCGGGAAGCCTGCTTCTCCCTCTCCCGCTTTCCCTGCTTGTGTTCCCTCTCTGGCTGTCTCTCTCTGTCAAATAAATAAATAAAATCTTAACCAAGAAAAAAATGTGCTTTGGGTAAGTAGTGCTGGTCAGCCATAGATTACAAGATGATCAGGGGCTTAACATGACTTTTCTCATGTCAAAAAAGCTATGCTTTATCTTTCTTTTTCCAGGGATCCCTAACTACTTCTGCTTATATTACCAACATTAAATATGTTGTGAGAGCGAGTGAGGTTCTAAGGCTTTGAAAGATTAATGGGACAGATTGCTCTTGCGTCGGACCATAAAGAGATAGGGAAAATGAAGGGGCCCCATGAAGGGCTATTTTTTGAAGGACTGCTTTTTTGCCCCTTTTCCTGCTTCTATTCTTGCTAGAACCAGCACACCTGCCTTACACATTCCTTGTAATACAATGTATGTTCTCTCTGTAAGGATAAAGGAGTTAATGATTTCATTGGAGTCTTCCAGCACACTAGATAACTTCTTTTTATATTTTATATTATTTATTTTTTAAGATTTTATTTATTTATCTGACAGAGAGAGACAGCGAGAGGGAAAACAAGCAGGGGGAGTGGGAGAGGGAGAAGCAGGCTTCCCGCTGAGCTGGGAGCCGATGCAGGGCTTGATCCCAGGATCCTGGGATCATGACCTGACCTGAAGACAGACGCTTAACGACTGAGCCACCCAGGTGCCCCACAATATATAACTTCTAAGAAATGACTAAGTGAGGCCATTATGTGTATATACCAGATCACCAGAGCTAGATTCTTGATGCCAACACTCCCTATTAGTGACTTATGGAGGACACCTGGACCCTTCTAGTTCTGACCAGTTTCTGGGTGCTTGAAGGGACACTTACTTCAGATTACAATCCTCAATAAACGCCACAGACCCAAGCAAAAACAAGACGCTCTCCTTCCCTTCTGAGTCTCCCAGACACTCTGTATCTGCACTCTCTATATACCTTCAATAAACTCTGCTCTAACTTCCTCTTGGCTCACATTTGATTTCTATCCTGTGTGAAGTCAAGGGCTCTCTTGGCTGGTCCGGCAGGAACCCTTCTGGGTCCTCAGACCCAGCCTGCCTACATCATTAAGAGCTTGTAAATTAGGGGCGCCTGGGTGGCTCAGTCCTTAAGCGTCTGCCTTCGGTTCAGGTCATGATCCTAGAGGTCCTGGGATTGAGCCCCGCATCGGCACCCTGCTCAGCGGGCAGCTTGCTTCTCCTTCTCCCACTCCCCCTGCTTGTATTCCCTCTCTCACTGTCTCTCTTTGTGTCAAATAAATAAAAATAAAGTCTTTTTTTTAAAAGATTTTATATATTCATTTGAGAGAGAGAAAGTGAGAGAGAACTTGAGAGGAGAGAAGGTTAGAGGAAGAAGCAGACTCCCTGTGGAGCTGGGAGCCCGATGTGGGACTCAATCCCAGAAATTGAGGATCATGACCTGAGCTGAAGGCAGTTGCTCAACCAACTGAGCCACCCAGGCGCCCAATAAAAATAAAATCTTAAAAAAAAAAGAGCTTGTAAATTAGAAGACTGATACTTAAATAGTCACCAGAAAGAATACGAGATATCTGCCAAAAATTCATCCCAAGGAAATCATTAAAGATACGTGAAAAGATTTTTTTTAAGTTTATTTAAGAAATCTCTATACTCGGGGTGCCTGGCTGGCTCAAGTTGGAGGAGCATGCGACTCTTGATCTCAGAGTGGTAAGTTCGAGCACCATGTTGGGTGTAGAGATTACTTAAAAAAATAGAATCTTTAGGGGCACCTGAGTGGTTCAGTTGGTTGAGCATCCGGCTCTTGATTTCAGCTTGGGTTGTGATCTCAGGGTTGTGAGATCGAGCTCCACATGGGCTCCTCGCTCCAGTGCACAGTCAGCTTGGGATTCTCTCTCTCCCTCTCCTTTCAGCCCCTCCCCCAGCTTGTGTACACTCTCTCTAAACAAACAAATAAATAAAATCTTATTAAAAGAAAAATAGTCTTTTTAAAAAAAAATCTCTACACCCAACGCGGGGCTGGAACTCACCACGCTGAGATCAGTAGCTACATGCTCCTCTGACTGAGCCAGACAGGTGCCCCACGAAAAGATTTTTTTTTAATATTTATTTATTTATTTTAGAGAGGTAGGGGAAGGGCAGAGGGAGAGGGAGAATCTCAAGCAGACTCCTCACTGACTGGGGAGCCTGACATGGGGCTCAATCCCTTGACCCACGATCATGACCTGAGCTGAAATGAAGAGTCAGCTTGCTTAACCTACTGAGCCACCCAGGTGCCCCTCACAATATTTTTTAAAATAGAAATTCTAGTATTTTCTTTTTTTTTTTAAGATTTTTATTTGTCAGAGAGAGAGAGAGAGAACACAAGCAGGGGGAGTGGCAAGCAGAGGGACAAGCAGGCTCCCTGCTGAGCAGGGAGCTACTTGCAGGACTATTTGCAGGACTGAGCAAGGAGCTACTTGCAGGACTAGGTCCCAGGACCCTGGGATCATGACCTGAGCCAAAGGCAGACACTTAACTGACCGAGCCACCCAGGTGTCCCCCAAAAAAGATTTTTATATGAGATTCATCATGGTATTATTTATTGTACCAAAACATTGAAGACCACTTAAAGGAGTAACAGAAGGGGACACGGTAAATGAATTACAGCACATTCCTTGGACGGAACACATATACTAAAACTTTTAAATGTAAAGATATAAATATGCTTAAATGAAAGTGGGACATAGTCACAATATTTAGAAAGTAGAATAATATGATGGGTCAGAGGACGGTCTTGAAAACAGGAAGCACAATAATCAAATCTCATAACCATGTTTCCCGGCTTAGAAGCCCTGGGCATCCTTAAAGATACCTAGCAGATAAAGACTACAAAGCAGCTTTTATAAATGTCAATCTAAATAAAGAGGCAAACTGAGGCAAGCTCAAAAAGATGAGTATTTGGGAATATCAGAGAAATTGACATTGTAGCAATTGACACCCAAACTGTAGCAGGCTACAGATGAGTCCCAAGTTCCAATTCCTCTGCTATTCCTAAATAAACTCATTGTGAGCTTGCCTCAGTTTACCTCTTTATTTAGGTCAACATTCCTTGGAGTCAGAAGTGGGATCCAATGGAATGATGATTCCCCCAATCCCATCCAATGGAATGATCATCCCCCAAAGAATGATGATCCAGGGAATCAAGTGAGGTACCCACATGGAGCCCCTTGCCCTAATCACTTATGTGAGTTATGGTTTACTTCCGGTTTGATGAGTCTCCTTTAAGATTCTGAACTCCCTTCCTTTGGTTGAGCTTTCTGACTTTATTCAGGATCTGTTTAAAGACTTTTTTTTTTAACAAACTGTTTATGTTGTTTTTTGTTTCTGTTTTTTAAAAGATTTTTATTTATGTATTGGACAGAGACACGGCAAGACGGGGAACACAAGCAGGGGGAGTGAGAGAGGGAGAAGCAAGTTTCTCACTGAGCAGGGGGCCCAATGCAGGCTGAATCCCAGGACCCCAGGATCATGACCCGAGCCCAAGGCAAAGGCTCAATGACTGAGTCACCCAG
This sequence comes from Nasua narica, assembly GCA_028533885.1. Classification (NCBI taxonomy): domain Eukaryota; kingdom Metazoa; phylum Chordata; class Mammalia; order Carnivora; family Procyonidae; genus Nasua; species Nasua narica. The sequence continues at coordinate 37,598,949 of CM052801.1, forward strand.
GCACCCCTAAAGACTTTGATTTTTTTGGTCAGTATTCATTTCTCTTAGTGAGTACTAGTTTGTTTGGTGAGTACTCCTTTGTTTTATTATTGGAAGCACATCAGAATTTTGGTATAATTCCTTTGGAATTCTTGGGAGTGTTGAAAAGAAAGCTATAGGCCCAAAGTGGAGTCACTTGCCCTCGGGACAGCAAACCAAGAATTAATTGCAATTTCGGCCTCTTCAGGAGTGGAATTTTAAACAAATCAACCCGGAATTTTTCTGGTCTGCACCAAAGAAAGACGTCACCTCTCACATGGGGCCCTCTCATTCCCCAATGGAAGATCAGGTAATCGGGATGATAAGAACCCCCTTGCCCTACCTCTCCCCATAAGGGGATGCGACCTTGCCTGAAACAGTACTTTCTTTTCTTTTGCTAATAATTTCTTGCCCCATCTTCCTTCATATAAAGACCTTCTATTTTGGGGTGTCTGGATGGTTCAGTCGCTTAAGCGCTGGACTTTCAATTTGGCTCAGGTCATGATCTCAGGGTCCTAAGATGAAGTCCTGCATCTGACTCCATGCCCAGTGGAGTCTGCTGCTTTCTTTCTCCCTCCGCCCCTCCCCATGCTCACATGCTTGCTCGCTCTCTCGCTCTCTCGCGCTCTCTCTCTTTCCCTAAAATGCATAAATAACTCTTAAGACAAAACAAAACCTTCCATTTTGTATACCTCCTCTCTACTTGTTAGGTCAGACGATAACCAATTCATGAGTTGCTTACTAAAACCAATTAAGGGGCGCCTTGGTGGCTCAGTTGTTGGGCATCTGCCTTCGGCTCAGGTCCTGTTCCCAGGGTCTTGGGATAGAGCCCCTGCATTGAGCCCCACATCGGGCTCCCTGGCCAGCGGGAACCCTGCTTCTCCCTCTCCCACTCCCCCTGCTTGTGTTCCCTCTCTCACTGTCTCTCTCTGTCAAAAATAAAAAGTCTTAAAAAAAACAATTAAATCTTCACATTTAGTTGATTTTTTTGCTCCTTACCGGTATTCGAAAAAACAAGTTTGGCAAGCTCACAGAATCAATATACAAAAATCCATTGTTTCTATAGACAAAATAAGGATGAAAATAAGAAAATAATTTAAAGTACTCTTAAAATAAGATACCCAAGAATAGATTTAAAAAAAAAAAACCTGTAAAAACTGTACTGCAAAAATTACAAAACATTATTGAAAAAATTTTTACAAAGACTTAAGTAAATGAAGAGACATGCAATTCTGACTAAGGGCCTGTGCTGGATTCTCAACCTGGCCCTGTTGGTCACTCTCTTGCAGGTCCCATCGTCCTCTGCCACCCTCTGCCTCAACCTGAGCTTCCAAGAGTCATTAAGGAAGTCTCCAGCACCATGGACTGTTCAAGCTCCCCGAAAGTATCCACAGGCTTTTCACTTTTCTGTATTTGCCACACCAGGAATTCTGTATGACAGGCGAGAGGGTCTTGAGACAAGTCCCTCTTCAACACATAATTGTCCTTACAATTACAGCATGTTAAAGGCTGCTGTAAGAGGATAAGAAAGCTGTTGGTGACTTTCGTAACATAGGCGCAACTCCCTAAATTTACATACTAGCCTCGTCTCTTCCGACTCACAACCACCCTCGACCACAATTTAATTGCCTAGGCAGTGCCCCCTCAAGAAATTCTCCAGGCGTCACTCACATGAATAACCACCCAGATTCCCCCCTTCTTAACTACTGGTCCCAGCTATTTCAATACCTCCCCGTACCTCCAGACCTTCCTATAGCCTTCTAAACGCGAAGATCCTGCTCCTCATATTACACCCTTAGATCCTCCCGGGAGGAGCGGGGTGAAAAAGCAAGATTGGGCTCCTGAACTTTCCGGCCTCCGCCCTTTAACTGGCCTATGAACTTCAACCCATTCCGGACATTTCGATCCCTCCCCAGGGTGTTTGTAGGCTCCACCCCATAGAGTGTAATTTTTTTCCAGGCCCGCCCCCAAAGCTCTCCAGGCCCCACCTCCTCAGAAATACCATGAGAAGCCCCACTGACAGGCATAACCATCCAGCCCTGCACCCACAACTAGCCAATGCAACAGTAACCTACCGCAATAACTTTCCCAGGATCAACTCCTGGAGGAATATTC
>CM052801.1:37601581-37670117 GCA_028533885.1 Nasua narica
GAATATTCCTCCAGGAGTTGATCCTGGGAAAGTTATTGCGGTAGGTTACTGTTGCATTGGCTAGTTGTGGGTGCAGGGCTGGATGGTTATGCCTGTCAGTGGGGCTTCTCATGGTATTTCTGAGGAGGTGGGGCCTGGAGAGCTTTGGGGGCGGGCCTGGAAAAAAATTACACTCTATGGGGTGGAGCCTACAAACACCGGGGGGAGGGATCGAAATGTCAGGAAAGGGTTGAACCTTATAGGTTAGTTAGGGGGCGGAGCCTGAACAATTCAGGAGCCCAGTCTTGCAGTTGCACCCCCCAGGGAGGGCCTAAGGGTGTAATATGAGGAACAGGATCTCCGCGTTATTAGAAAACTATAGGAAGGTCTAGAGATGTATTCAAATAGCAGGGCCCAGGATTATTACTTCAAAGTCGGCTTGAGATCAGTTACTTATATTGACTGAGCCCAGTTAAATGGTGGGCGTGCCAGTCTGCATTCTAGACGTTAGGAAACGAGGTGAAGCCAGAACGTTAAATCAGGGGGCAGGTCCTAGGTCATTTCCCTGGAGTCCTCTTCCGACTGTCTTTTTCATCTTCCAGCCGTTAGTGTGCTGGATTCTGCGGACATAGAGGTTACAGACAGTCGCCTGCCTAATCCCACTTTCGTGGAACACCGGCCGCAGGTACCACCTCGCCCTTTTATTGGATGCCATCCGCTTTGAGATTGGCAATGTACGTACGCTTGTGTTTCTACTCCAGCACCATCGGTCAGTGACCTTGGGTACAGGTACCGCGCCGCCCCAAGTGACCCAGGCTAAGGCATGTTCTGCTTCGAAGCCACTCCAGACCTCTGAACCGTTTTGCGTGGAACTGGTTCGAGGTTCCACGGGCTTTGGCCTCACATTAAGCGGAGGCCGAGATTCAGCGGGGGATGCTCCTCTGGCAGTGCGCGGGCTGCTGAGAAATGGGCCAGCCCAGCGCTGTGGTCGCTTGCAGGTGAGGTATAAGACGCCTTCCACTTGACAGTGCTCGCCCAATCCTCGCCCTTTGTCGGGGTGCTCCCTATCTGCTGTTTCTCCAATACCCCTCTCTTTGCACTCTTGCAGGCTGGGGACCTCGTGCTCCAAATCAACGGACAGTCAACACGGGGCCTCACCCACGCCGAGGTGGTGGAGCGCATTCGCACAGGCGGCCCCCATCTCCGCCTTGTACTAAGCAGACCCCTTGAAACCCACCCTGGCAAGCCTGAAGGGGTGGGAGGGCCCCAGAAAGGAGATGGTGGGTTTCCCAAGGGAGAGGGTTCAGAGAGCTGTGAGGAGAAGGAGAGGGTTGCAAAGTGGAGAGGCTGGGGTCCAGGGTGGAGGGGGTCAGAGTTCAGTGTCTGTGAGGTGTCATGATATTCTCAAAAGCATGATGGGGAAGGGTAGGGTCCCAGAATAGGAATAAAAGTAAATTTTAGAGGGGAGGTTTTTGAGGTACTAGGAGAGAAGAGGGGGGAAAGGTCTGGAGTAAAAGTAGGTGTTTAGAAGGAAGAGTTGTGGTCCTTGCATGAGAAGGTGGAGTGGGTCTCAGCAGGGGAGGATGGGATGGGGATCGGGAGGGTAAGGGGGTCTAGTTCCAAAGCTGAGGGGTCCATACACAAAGGGTTGGGAGTTGAGGGAGGTGGGTAAAGGAAAGGGATAGTCTGGAGTCCTAGATGAGAGGGGTTTAGCATCTCGAGGTCAAGGTCAAGGCTTGATTTCCTTTGGGATTGTGGTACATTATTTGTGGGGTGGGGGCATGTTCTGGATCCAGGTGGGGAGAGGTCTGGGGAGAAGAGGGTGTTCGTGTGTGAATGTGGGGGAGAGTCTTGAGAGGTGGTAATGGTTCCTGAAAGGTTTGTCCAGGCCTCAAACAGATTTCTCTAAGGAGGGGTCTCTGTCTCCTGCAGCCCGTGGGGTCTGCCATTCACCTTCAGCCAGAGGGCTCGGCTTTCCATTCCCCACCCTATCCCCCAATCTAACCCGCAGGTCGGCCATCCCCTGATCGCAGCCCAGATCCTGGGGGACCAGAGGTGATGAGGTCTCACATCGTCAGTGCTCCTTCACTTCAGCACCGTCAATCCGGTATAATGGCCCAAACCCGGGGAAGCCCCGAGCCTAGCCCAGAGACGCTGGCCGACTGCCCAGAGGTTCCTCCTGAGCGCCGCACAGAGGACCCTGACGACCGAACCCCGGGCTCCCCGGGACCGTGGCTGGTGCCGAGTGAGGAACGGCTTTCGCGGGCCCTAGGGATCCCAGGGGCCGCGCAGCTTGCTCTCGAGATGGCCGCTGGAAGGCGGAGGCACTGAGCCCGTATGGGACGGTCCGATGCTCCTTTGGTACTGCCAGATCTGGATCCAGAGTGCTCCGCCGACCTCACACTAGCATCGCTGGGAGAGCGGCACTTGATCTTGCCCCACCCCCACTCCGGCTGCGCAGCGGACCAGCCCGCCCTCCCCTCGCAGCGTCGGTGGTACAGCCCTCCGGACCGGCCAGCCCTGCACTTCTGGTTTCGAGCGGGGGAGGTAATAAAATGGTTTGACCCAGTCTTGACTTGCCAGGTGCTGTAGGCCGGGTGGGATTCCTGAGTTCACCCCGCAAAGGTGGGGGTAGGTCGATCGGGTTTCAAGGAGGGCCTCTTCTTGTAACCATTGGAAAGCTTACTTCATGCCGTTTCACTCGTGCCTCTGGCGGGGTCTGCCTGTGCCGATCCTCAGCCTGGCGTGCTTTCTCCCCACTCCGTTTTTCTTCTCCAACTCTTGCTTCTCTCCCCGTCCATTCATTTCACTTTTGGGGAGGTGTGCGGGGCTCACAGATAATCTTTGCTCCCGGCATGGGGAATGCAGAGGTGGGCCGTTGTAGCGGGAGTGCACCTGAATACCCACAGCCCCAGGCAGGAATCGTCCAGATCCTCAGCTGATGGCCTGATAGCAAGGCTAGAACCAGGGTGGCTTTCTTCACCGGGAGCCTGTGGTCTCTCGCTTCCGGCCTGGTCAGCCAGCTTTCGCTGGCACGTAGACTGCCACCCTTAGGGCACGGGCTGGGGCCCTGGAGCCCCCTTTGGGGCGGAGCCGGGAAGGTGTGAGTCAGCGGGATGCGCTAAAAAAGGCTGTTAGAACCTCTGAGCCGCGCCCCCTCTTCCATAGATGGTGACGAACTGCGCCAGGCTTGTGTGCACACGCCACATGCTGGGCGTTCCTGGTCCAGGGAGAGGCCAGAGTTTCCTCCACCCCTTATGTGGCCAGCGGGACTCGTACCGGGATAGCCCCGAAGCCTGCGCTGGCCGAGGCCAGAAATGTCCAGTTACCTCTGCTTGTCACCACACCCTGAGCACCTGTCCCCATCCCCACCCCCACCCCCACCCCCCCAATGAAGGAAGCTGTGGTTTGGCGGGAAGGGGCAACTCCCACCGGAGAGAGGAGACAAAGTAAAAGACCAGCGTGTTTATTTCCAGGCTGAGGCTGGGAGGAGAGAGAGACCTGGAAGCCAGGCTGGGAGCTGGTGAACGCTTGAATGGTCAGCACTGTGGACATCGTGGGGAAGTGGGCTGGGGCTTCCAGCTACCCTTGACTCTGAGCCTGGTGGAGGTGTGGCTCTAGGGAAGTGAAGGAGCTCCAGTCCTATCAACCCAGTCACACCCAGGAGACTAATAATAGTAACCCCAACCACCATTTACTTAGCCTTATTCCTGCTACTGGCACTACTTGCAGTATCTATTTTCATCTACTTACACATCTGCTCAACAATCCTGATATGTCCATTTCATGGGGGAGGGAAGTGAGGCCCAGACAGTATAAATGGCTCAAGGGAGGCGGTTGAAGAAGCAAGATTTAATCAAGGCGGGATTCCCGAGCTGGTCCTTTTAATCTCACCTGCATTTGACAAGTTATAATTGAGCCCCAGTTGTTTACTTCACACTGTGATAGGCACTGGGGAGATGCTGGTGAAACAAAACATAAAGATTTCTAACCTTGTGTAGACCTAGGTTGGAAAACAAAAGACAAAGAAAGGAAAAGAAAAGAAAAGAAAATGAATAAAATTAAAGATAACTTCAGAGAGAGGTCAGAGTTATAAAGATAGCAAAAGGAGGTTATGTTGGTGGAAATAATGATGGTGGGCTGCTGGTCTCTTTGAAGACAACATTTGAGGACCTGAATGACCAAAAGCCAAATAAATGTATGGAGAGCTTGGGGAAGGGCATTGGCAGCCATGGGAACAGCAAGTGCAAAGGCCCTGAGGTGGAGCAGAGTTTCTTTTGTTCTAGAAATTCAGACATGTCCTCACAGAGTTGGAAAGCACACACTCAGTCCTGGGAAGAGTGTGCCTCATTCCTTCCACCACCCAACCACTCCCAGCAACCTGGGCTGATAGAATGGTGCCCCTTCCTTGGTTTTGAGGGGCCCCAGGTTGGGAAAGGGTGGCACAGGCAGGCCCTTGAGTTTAACTGTCCTGGCCTTCCGGCCACAACCCTTCCCTCAAACGGGATGAGAATTAAAACCAACATCCAGTCTGGAGAATGTGATCCTCAGCATATCTCCGGGAGATCCTGATTCCTGTGACCAGATGCCTATCTCAGACGCAGAAATCAAGGCTGAGTCAGGAGAAATTGCTCGCTTAGGATAACACACTTCAAATGTTATCAGCCTCTACCGGCACCGCAGGAGCCTTCCTCTCATTTTGCCAAGCTTCCAGCACTAAAGAAACCTAGACTCCTTCCCCATTCTTCATCTAGGGCTGTGCTGGTGGCCCCTCTCCTGAGAACCAGGAAACAGGGGCCCAGCGCTGGGGGCCACGGCCTCCCTCGGATTGCAGAACAGAGAGCCCCTGGGTTGTGACACCATTAATAATGCCTGTCCCCATTTACTGAGCAGCTTGATGCTCACGGAGCCCTATTCTCTCTTAGCCTGTGCACAGTCTCATTTCTTCCATCACTGCTAAGAGGTTTATTCTACCAACCATGAACCTTTACCTGAAATTTGAAGTTCACAAAGCTCTGGAATAGCTTTTCCACGTGTTGGGCACCATCGGGTTACAAAACCTAACATGACTTAATGAGGGACAATTTTCAGTTCTGGCTTATCCCACTTATTGTGAACGACTTCCACCCCTTTTCTTGGATAAATATTAAGGCTTTTTTTTTTTTTAAGATTTTATTTATTTGACAGAGACAGAGCAGAGAGGGAACACAAGCTGGGGGAGTGGAAGAGGGAGAAGCCGGCTTCCAGCTGAGCAGGGAGCCCTATAAGGGGCTTGATCCCAGGACCCTGGGATCATACCTTGAGCCGAAGGAAGAAGCTTAAGGAAGGAGACACCCAGGCGCCCCTAAGGCGTTTTTTTTTTTTTTTTTAAACGGGGCTGCCTCAGACCTCGCTGAGAGTGTTAAGAAATATAAAACTTTCTAAGATCCGAAATATTCAGAATTCTGGAAACATGCCTGGGTTTAACCACGGCCTCAGCCATTTTTACAGCTAAGGAAACTGAGTCATGTGCTTCACCATAACCAGATCCCCGAGGTTCTGAATTGAGGCAGCACCGAATATATTCCTATTGCGAAAGCGCAAAAGGTCTCGCCATTACCGCACAAGGTACCCCGAACTGCCAAGCTTCAAAGGCTGGCGCCCCCAGAGGTGGGGCGCCCTGGGGGGCTACGCACCCGGCGGGGAGTATCCTTGGCAGGCGGGGCAAAGGGGCTTCCGGGGCGGCAGCCACCTGGCCCGGCCCCCTCCGGCCCCGCCCGCTTCTGCTCGGCGAGGTGATTCACTCCCTCCTTCGCCCCGGGGGCCCCCTTCCCGGCCAGACGGCGGGCAAGACGGCAGGGTGTGCAGCGTCCCCAAATCCGCGAGCAAGCGAGTAGATACTCCGCGCCCCTAGGGACTCCGGCGCACCCCATGGCGGATTCGGAGCGCCTCTCGGCCCCCGGCTGCTGGGCCGCCTGCACCAACTTTTCGCGCACCCGAAAGGGAATTCTCCTGTTTGCTGAGATTGTGAGCGTCCCGGGACAGGCGGGTGGGCAAAGGCAGGGTGGAGTGGCTGGACCACGCCGAGCGCAGAGAGGTCCCGGGCGAGGCAGGCGCGGGCCTGGAGGCGCCCCGCAGTGGGGCGCGGGTGGGTGGGTTGGTGGTGGAGGCCCGAAACCAGGGGCTCGGGGCGAGCCAGTGGGATTTGGAGAAGGTGGTCAGAAGCTGCTGGGCTACGGGGTGCCGCAAGGGGCCCATAGCGCCTATGGGGGGCCCGGTGGAGGGAGACCGCGTGAACACATCGGTGGGCTCCTGGGAGGGATCCCAGGGGCCTCGGAGGCGGGGGGCCTCCCGTGGCAGGGCGTGGCGCGGCCTGGGCACTGACGGGCGGGCTGGCTGCGCGCCCAGGGGCGGGGCCTGTTGGGGTGGGGCCCTGAGCCCTGGTCCTACGGGGTAGGGCGGTCCGCCCTTTTCCAGTTCTTCCTCGCCCTTCTGTGGTCGGGGAGGATGTCCCTAGCTCTTCGGGCCGCTCGAGGAGCCTGGGTTTCCCACCCCCTCTGAAAGTGGGAGCCGCCTTTGATTCACTTGTAAAAGGGGTGCGACGCCTTTAACAGAGCCCTGCCCCTCTGGTGTCACTCTCACCGCTTCCCAAAGGGGTTGCCGAGGGAACCGCAGGTCCCGCCCCTGTCAAGGCCCTGAAGCTGGTGCCAGCAGTGCTCACCAAACACCTGGCGGCACCACTCCCTGTAGCCCGCCCCTATGCTGGAAGGGAAAAGGGGAGGGAAACCGAGGCACCCAGCTCTACCCCTTACTAGGTGCCCCCCGGGGCAAGTCACTTAACCTCTCAGTGCCTCACTTTTCTCATCTATAAAATAAAGATACTAATAACAGTACCCAGCTCATGGGGTTGACGTGAGGATTAAGTAAATTAATACTTGTGCAGTCCCTGGAACGACTTTTGGGACAGTGAGAACACAATAAACGTCTAGCTATTAGTATTTGTCATCTTTCCAGCCCTGGTAGGCATCCTCGGAGTTTGAGACCTCCAATTTAAGACAATCCCCTCAGCCCTGGGAGCTGATGGGGTGGGGGGTGTCCCCTTTCCCCTGTCATCCTTCTAGATATTGTGCCTGGTGATTCTGATCTGCTTCAGTGCCTCCACGCCAGGATACTCCTCCCTGTCGGTGGTCGAGATGATCCTTGCTGCTATCTTCTTTGTCATCTACATGTGCGACCTGCATACCAAGATACAGATTATCAACTGGCCTTGGAGTGTGAGAAAGGGGCAGGGCTGGGGAGGGGCCCCCCGGGCAGTTGGGATCAGTCTTGGCAACTCTGGATGCTGACTTCCCCTCTTCTCCCCACGCCTCACAGGATTTCTTCCGAACCCTCATAGCGGCCATCCTCTACCTGATCACCTCCATTGTTGTCCTTGTTGAGGGAGGAAACCACTCCAAAATCATCGCAGGGGTAAAAGCCGAAGAGGCAGCTCCAAGGCAAAGACAGAGGGGTTTGAGAATCCGGGGCCCAGCTCTGCTTCTGCTTTTGGCAGAAAGTATGTGGCCCGTAGCGGGCCACACTTGTCCTCAGATCCTGCAGGAAAGTCTGGCCCAGGCTCTGGTTGTCCTCCCGAGATCATCATTTGCTGTGAAAGGCCGTGCCTTGTCCAGCACAGGGACCTTTGTGGAAAGCACAAAGAGGCGGCCCCTTTGTCAACACGGGAGACTACCATCTGCTAGAACTTTGTCTCGAATGTACAAGGGGAATGGTGGGGCCTCCGTGCGGTTACCCTGTGTTGGGAGGTTCTAGGAGGAGGGAGGGTGGGGTAGATTCCCATCTCCTGGCCTGTCCCTGGGGCTCTCTGGCTTCCTGATCTAGAATTTTAGTCACCATCCCTGCATGGGAGCAGTCCTTGGAGGGGGTAGATAGAAGGAAGCAAGAGGCTGAGTAGGCTGACCGACTTAATCCTCCCTCATGCCTATCCTCACCCTCAGGTACTGGGCCTACTGGCCACAAGCCTCTTTGGCTATGATGCCTATATCACCTTCCCCTTGCGGCAGCAGAGACATACAGCAGCCCCTACTGGTAAGTGTGTGTGTTGGTGTGGGGAGTGTTGCCGGGGTTGAGGAGAGTAGGAAAGGGGTCTCCCGAGGGCATGAATGCACCCTTATTGGTACTGATGATGGTGTTAGTGCCCATGAGTACCGTAAGCTTCAGTATTACTTGTCTGGAAATGGGCATATGGATCCTACCAATGCTTTCCTCTCTTTTCCTCACTTGCAGACCCCGCAGATGGCCCGGTGTAGGTGAACTCCCTCCTCTCTGAAGCCTGCAAATAACACTTCCTTCAGAATAACTCCTCCCCTCCCTGACAACACTCCCAGCCAACTCCCAGCCTCTTATTGAAGTACAAGTGCCTTTATTGGGAGAATCTGTCTTCCTACCTGCCAGTCCCTCTCGGGTGTGGCCACCTTTATGCGTGTGCCTCTGTCCCCCTTCCTTCTGCAGTACCCAGAAGGAGATCCCCCTTCTGCCTGGACTATGCACCCACTTAAGCCACAAAATGAGGGCATGAGGGAGCCTCAGATTTCAGATTCTAGGCCCCAGGTTGTGACCCACACTAAATAAACTCCTCCGTGTTGGGGGGGGGTTCTGTGGAGGGCTAAATAAACAGATTGTTACAACATATGATCATGAATAAATTAATCCTTTGGTCAAATGTGGATAAATCTCAAGCATCAGAAGGGGGGAAACTGGGGAGGGGGACAGCTGGAGCAAGGAGGTAAAGAAGCCAGGCCTGTTTTATGACAAATATTAAATTACTTCATTAACACAAACAGATGAAGGAGGAAGGGGATTTATGACTTAGGTTGGGGGATGGGATCATCTCCGTTGACTGGAGAACGGAGCCCTCCGGGACTACACTGCCTTCAAGCCACAATGCAGTTCTTGTCTCTGGCCTGGCGAGGCATCCCTGGGCGTGAGCTCCTGGGGAGCTGTGGAGATGGGGATTTGGGGGTTCCAGCTACATTGTCCTGAGCAGGCCCGGGCCTGCACAGATGCGGGGGTAGCGGGATGCGTTCCCCTAGGAAGAAGCCATCCTCCTCCGAGGACTCAGAACTGGAGCTAGAAGATGAGCTGGAGCAAGATCCTGAGTCCGACCCCGATCCCAAGTCACACTGGTGGTGGCGATGTCTGCCTGAGTGGCGGCGGTGATGGTGATGGTGATGGTGGTGGTGGCGGCGGTGGCGACGGGTGGGGCCCCTGGGTGGGGGACTGCGAGGCCTGCGACGCTGGGCTGGGGGTGCACTCAGGGTCCGCCGCGGGCCTCCGTCAGACACCAGAGGGTCACGGAAGCTGACGCGAGGGGTGCTCTGGCGACCAAAGGCACCATCTTCTGGGCTCGGGTCGGGCTGGTTGGGGAGTCCCGGGGGCGGCTCTGGGGGGCTGCGGAGCCCCAGTTCTGGCATGGAGTGGCGGTGGGGGGCCCCTCTCAGAAAGTGGGCGGGCTCCTCAGGGCCTGCAACTGGAAAGAGACGGAGCAACTCCCTGTTATCTGGCCCCGGAGGGGAGGCTCGTGGAAAGGACTTCACTCCACCTTACCCCATGAGGATTGGGAAAGTAGGAGCAGCGGTCAGAGGGGGGCAGGGAGGTGTGGGGGGCAATTTGGGAAATGTGAGGCCTGGGGCTGGCTCTGGGTGGAGGGAAGGGAAGGGTGGCTTCTGATGGAAGGGAACTGACATCGACTAAAGCCAACTGAGTTAGCCATAGAATGGGGGCGGGGCCTGGGCACGGAGGGCGGAAGGTCAGGGGTTTGGAGAAAAGGAGGAACTTGGGTTCTAGAGGGAACAAGTTGAGGCTAGGGGACGGGCGTTGTAACAGAGCGGGGCGGAGCCAGGGTTCACGAGGGGTTGTAGTGTGGGCTAGAGACTAGGCTTAGCACGGTTTGGGGTTGCCTCCCGGGCTGGGGTGGGGGCGGGGCCAGGGATGCCGCAGGAGAGGGGCCTGGGCCAGTCAAGGGGAGGGGCCGGGCTTGAGGTGGGGGCGGGGACTCCGAGAGGCTGGGCGTGGCTCCAGGGTTAGCTCACCTGGCTCTGGCTCGGTGCTGGTCCCTTTGGTGACGGTCTCCGATGCCTCCTCCGCGGCGGAGAAAGAGGCCGAGGATGCTGCGAGAGGTGCGGAGACCGTGCCCGCGCTCCAGCTCCGGCGGCCGGTCCCCGAAGCTGTGGGCTCAGACCCCAGGCTGCAGGCTCTCGAGCAGAAGATTAGGCCACGTCGTGGCAGGAAGGGGCGGCCCAGCAGGGCTCGCCCGCAGCGACTACAGCAGAAGCAGCGGTCTGAAGCATGCCAGTGCTGGCCCTCATAAGCCATCTGACCCTGGTCCAGGCCTGCGGGGACCGAAGGGGGGGAAACTGAGGCAGGGCTGGCAGACATAGCCCTTGCCTGCCCTGAATGGGGCCCTTCTTTGGAAGAGGCAGGGAGTCTGAGACAGGGTACCCCAAGACGCCCTCCCTCCCAACTCTCCAGAATGGGGCTCTTCTCTGGAGGAAGCAGGGAAACCGAAGTTTGGTCTTCACTCTAAGTTTCCTCATCCTTTCTCTCCGGGAAACCGGCTGATGTCTCGTCTTCTCCCTCTCTTTCTTTCCCTGGGTGAAAGGCTCTCCCTCCCTCCCAGACTGGGGGTGGGCATTGGACTCTTGAGATGTGGGTCAGGCTTAGGCATTAAGAGGTGGCTTCAGGTGGACGGAGTGTAGAAGGTGGATCTGAAGGAAAGTTCTGGGGCGGGGGGGGGGCAGGGCTTAGAAGGTAGGGCGGGGCCTTGGTGGGAAAGGAGTGGGTCTTAGAGCATAGGGTGCGGCTCCGGAGGTAGTACCGTACCTAGGCTGATGGAGGAGTCTTCAGAGACTAGGGGGAGTCTGGGGGAGTTGGGCCTCCGCTGAGGGAGTAAGAGGGCAGCCCCAGGGGGCTAGGGGGGGCTGGGAATTAGAGGGAACCCTGGAAGTGGGCCTAGATGTGCAGTGGTGCCCAGGGTCGTGCAGGTGGGGTTTCGAAAGTCCAGCATGATGGGGGATACTGGTGAGGGACTTGCGGTGAAGGGTGGAGGGCTAGACTGCAAGTACGGACTATAACAGAGGATCCTGGTGGGGTGGTGCTACGGCCCAGTCGTCCACGTGTCACCGCGTCCCGTTTCCTGTTCACCCACCGATGTGCTCCCCACAGCCGTCACAGTACTCGGCGTGGCGGGCCTCGTAGCAGGCGCAGCAGTGGGGGCGGCTCTGACGCATGACGTAGCGCTGCCCTCCCAGCGAGGTTTCACACTCGAAGCAGCAGAAGTGCCCCATGTGCCAGTGCCGGCCCTCGGCCTCGGTGCACTCAGGGGAGAAGATGATCTGAGGGGGGAGGGACACGGGCCACCTTGGCCATCAGAAGGGCCTGCCCCTGGCCCCGCTCACCCTCCGCGCCCACCCCGGGGCGGACAGGTGAGAACCTCGTCACAGGCTTGGCAGCGCGGGCGCAGGCGCTCGGCGTGGTGGCGGCCGCAGTAGACTTTGCCGGCATGGTAGAAGTAGATGAGGTCCACCAGCAGCTCGCGGCACGTGGAGCACACGAAACACTGTGGGTGCCAGCAGGCACCCAGGCCTGCTCGGCTGGCAAACACGGCGATGTCGCCGCCTCCGATCTGCTTCCCGCACTGCCAGACGACAGAGAGACGCTGCCACTGACACGGTCAGACAGGACGGGGGTGCACCGAGACCTGTCACACTTGGGCCTGCCCCTGGCCGACCTTTGTGACTGGTTCCACCTGTGGGGTAACTTTTAGAGGGGGCCCTGTCTACACGGTGAAAGCGGGGTGGGGGGGAGGGAGGAGGTTCCCCTAGAGGCTGGCCTGACTCCTGGGGGGGAAACCGCTGAGACGGGCCCTTCTAATCGTGGGTGGCCTTAAAGGCAAGTCTTGTCCTCAGGGAGCTGGGGAAATCAAAGAGACAGGACAGGGGGCGCCTGGGTGGCTCAGTCAGTTAAAAACCTGCCTTGGGCTCAGGTCATGATCCCGGGAGCCTAGGGTCGAGTCCCACATTGGGCTTCCTGCTCAGTGGGGAGCCTGCTTATCTCTCTCTCTAGCTCTCACTCTCTTTCAAATAAATCAATAAAATCTTAAGAGAGAGAGAGAGAGAGAGGGAGAGAGAGAGAGGGAGAGAGAGAGACAGGCCAGGCCCAGTCGGGGAACCTTAGTGATAAACCTCACCTTAGAACCTTACAGAAGGATCTAGGGCCGGGCTCCACCTACAGGGAGGAGCCTTGAAGACAAATTCTACCCCACCCTGGGTCCTACAGACAGGCCAGGCCTCTGTGGGTCAGTTCTTAAGGACACATCTCAATCACAAGAGGACCAGAGAGACAGCCCATGCCTCACTTCCACTGTGAAGAGGGACCTAATAGAGAAAGTCCACTAGAGCCTCCTTAGAGACAGCCCACATTCAACGGTGAGCCCTGAGGGACAGCCCTGTCCACCAGGGGGCCCTGCAGACAGATCTTGCTGGCCAGGGAGGCCTTAAGGCACGGTTCCTGCCTAACAGTGGGATGTGAGGAAACGACCCCATCCACCAGAGGGAACACAAGAGACAGACCCCCTAGGGCTTAAGCGGCAGGCCTCATCTCTTCCCAGGGCCTGGAGCAGAGGCACTGCTCTCACCCACGGGGCCCCTCCCTGGCTCACCTCCTCACAGATGGCCCCCGTGATAGTCACGGGGAAGATGCGCACGGTGCCGCGGCCCAGGTTCTCCCGCTTCCGCTGCTGGCTGAAGGCTCTGAGCTCTTTCTTCTCCTCCTCCTCCAGTGCGGTGCAGTACTGTGCCTGGGGTGGGAGGGTCTTCCAGGCTCCTCCCGCCAAGCCTTCCCCCTCCCCTTCCAGAATTTATCCACACTCAAAGAGTTTACCCCTAGGCCTTGGTATAGGTAGGTGCTTCCTGCCCGAAATTCCCACCCCTTACCTCCTCTCCCAGGGCTCAGCTGTGATTTGGCCGAGGAATGGCCCAACTGCCCCTGCCTTTCATGTCGGATGTCAGATGGGCTTCCCTTTCCTCCCCTGACCCTGTGCATTTCTTTCCAGCTGCTTCGCATTTGCCCTGGCTGTGCCCCGCCCCCTGACTACCTGGCAGGCCCTTCCTGTCTTCTCAGTCCTCACCTCACTGTCGTGTGGGGGCAGCTGGTGCAGCAGCTGCTTGATCCTGTATTTTTCTCCGGGACTGTTGACGTAGGGAACCTTGTCCTCTGGGAGGCAGCTGAAAAATTGGTATACCTGGGAGGACGCGGGTGATGGGAGAGAACGCATGAGACTAGGGGTGAGTTGGGATGCGGTGGGATGATGGGCCCCTACTTCTCTGAGAATATTAAAGTCATTGGAAGGGACTGTCTACTGACACTCTCCACCCTCTCCTTCCTACAGGCCGGATCATTTCCATCACCTCCCAAACACCCCATAAGTTCCTTCAGGCCTGTTCCCCGTTCTTTCTTTTATGGCAGATTTCCTCAAAAGAGCTGTGGGCACTGGCCCCCTCCACTTCCTCTCCCATTGTCTCCAGACCTAACTCTCTAGTCAGGCTTCCCCGCCCCTTCTGTCCCTGCCGCTCCTCCAAAGCTGTTTCTGCCCTAGTCATACGATGTCCACACCTTTAAAATTATTTTTCAGGTCTCAGTCCTCATCCAGCAGGACCCATCAGTAGCACTGAACACAGCTGATCACTCCCTTTTCCTGGAAATGCTTTGTTCCCTTGGCTTCCGGAACACTGTCCTCAGTTTCCTCCTACTTTGTTGGCTATTCCTTCTCCATTCCCCTTTTGGTTCTTCTTCAACTAGGCGACCCCCAAATGTGGGAGGACCCTTAGGCTCATCCTTGGTTCTCTTGCCTCTCTCTACATTCATTCCCTTGGGAATCACATCCAAACTCGTGGTTATAAGTACCACTTTGTGGCTCATGCCTCATAAATCTGTCCCTCCAGCCTGGTGACACCTCTCTTGAGTGCCACGCCACATGGTCACTCAGATCTCTGACAGGCATCTCAGAACTCCAGATGGCCCAAACCGAACTTATGCTCTGCCTTGGCCTGTCCCCAGTCAGTTAATCCATCCCTCCTTGAGGTCGTCTTTGACTCCTCTCTCTCTCACACACCCACAAGCAAATCCTCTTACCTCTCTGCTTTCAAAACGTAACCAGAATCTGACCACCACTCACTACTTCCACTGCCAACAATGTCATCAGTCACGGTCCCTCGGTTTCTCGGCCTCCACCCTCACCCCCTACAGCCCATTTTCCTCACAGCAGCCAGAGGGGAGCCTGTTCAGTCTGAAAACAAACCACATCCCTTCTCTGCTCACAACCCTTTTGTGGCTTCCCCTTCATTCAGAATAGAGGTCAGAGTCTTCCCCATGCCCTCCTCCCCACCTCTGGCCTCACTTCCACTCCCTCTCCCAGTCCCACTCTTCACCAGCCGCACTGGTCTCCTCTCCTTCCCCACGGGGGCACAAGCACACTCCTGCCTCAGGGCCTTTGCTTGGCTATTCCTTTTGCCTGGATAACTCTAACCATGGATATCTGCATGGCACTTCTTTACCTCCTTCAGGAAGCCCAAACATCATATTTTCATAGAGGCTGACCCGGGAACCCTATTTACAATTCTAAGATTTCTCTCCTTCGCTCCTTCCCTGCCTTTTTTTTTTTTTTAATCCATAGCCCTTACACCATCTGACATATTTTTCCAGATTTGTTTACTGGCTGGTGCTCACTTTAGGAATCTAGCCTCCATGTGGGCAGACATATTTTGTGTGTGTCTTGTCCACTGCTCTGGCCCCGGGGCCCAGAACAGGGTCTGACATGCAGTAGGTGCTCAATAACTAATTTGTTGAGTGAATCCGTTAATGGAGATGTGGAGAACGAAGTGCTGGGATGAGACCTGAGTCAAGGGATAGCATAGTAGTGGGTTGAACAGGCGGCGACCAACCCGCTTAGTGATCATTCAGTACTGGCCGAGAATTGTGGGGGGCTGACCACCCTGAGATTGCAGAGGGGTCAGAAGGATACACACGGTCTCGTGTTGTCCCAGAAATAGGTTTCTTCCCCCGAGTGTGTGCCTCTGTGTGTGTGTGTGTGTGTGCGCGCGCGTGCATGCATCTACTAGAACAAGAGTGGGTGTCAGCCTCTGGTCACCTGCTCTGGCTTGAGACCAGGGGGCACCCAGGCATACTCCTCCGAGGCACAGCCTGAGTCATCGTCGGAGATGGAGTGGCGCTGGAAGTCTGAGATTAGCCGACACATGATGCGCTCCAGGTCCACAGGCACCGTGTGCACGGCGTGTTCCTCCCTTGGGCATTTGCAGTGCTGACAGATCTTTCTGAAGGGGCCAGGATGGGGGTCAGTGATTAAGGGGTGGCTCCCTTGGACCCCTGGGCAGCCTACGGAAGTCCAACTAAGGGGCAGGGACGGACAGATCAGCACCACCCAAGGACTCTGGAGCCCGGACCAGGCTCTGGGCCTGGGGGTGGGGCTGCTGTGGGTGAGACCCGAGCGGAGGGCGAGGCTGGGAGCTGGGGGCGGGGCTGTGGGGTCTGCAGGCCCGCCTCTGACTCTTATCTCTGGGATCCGGGTCAGACTTTCCTGGCAGGAGGCCTGAATAGGGGCGGGGCTCCGGGTCTGAGATTGGAGTTCTAAATTCAGGGGGTTTCTCCTCAGGACTGGCTTTGGAGGTTGTGGGGGAAGTTTTCCTAGAGGCGGGCTCAGGCCTGTGCTGAGGCTCTGAACTTGTGGGCGGGTGGGGGCTCCGAGCCTGTGGGTGTGCTGGCTGTGGACTCTGGGGTATTTTATGACATGTTTGGGGTACAGGGCTCCAGGGGGAGGACAGGACACTGGGTCCCCGAGAGGAGTTCTGAGGCTGAGAGGCGCTGGATGTCAGTGGACAATGCTCAGCACCTGGGACTGAGGATTTCCCTAGGGATGGGACTCAGTGGCCTGTGAGAACCTTCTGGGGGCGGGGCTATGGAGCGGGTGGAGCTTTCCTGGGAACAGGACAATTGGGAACGAGTCAGGGGGCGGGGCCCTGAAGCTGAGCGTGAGGCTCCTCCCCTAACTGAGCGGCTCAGGCGGACGCGACTCAAGCCTAGGGGTGTGGCCGGAGCTTCTAGGGGTTTCCCCTGACGGCGGGGCCCTGACAAAAGCAAGGTCCTAGGATGGTCACCTACCTCCATCCATGCAGCAGGAATCCGGGGCACTGCTCCCTGCAGGAGTTGCAGGGCTGGCCGCGGTCTGGATCCTCTGCCTCTGGAGGCTGAAGTGGGTGGGGGCACACGCGGGACCCGGCGAGGCGCGGGGGCGGGGAGAGAGAAGTCAACGCCCGCCTCTCGAGTCCAAGGCCCGCGACCGCACGCCGGGGCCTGTCCCACCAGGGCAGCGCTGGGCAGGCTGGGACAGCGCCGGCAGCGCGGGGGAGGAGGACACAACTGAGGCAGAGGCGGGGCAGCTGAGACCACCTCCCCCTAAACCCCCTTTTCAGGGCATTCCCTTCCCCCTCACCCAGCCTTGGATACCTCCTACCTGCCTCTGACTCCTTCAGGCCTCATACACTTTCCCTGGAACTCAGAATACTCTTCTCACCTGAGCACAGAGTCCCTAATCCGGGTGTCTCCTCCCGGGCCTCACCTTGGCCCCTTCTCCGCCCAGGCCAGCAGGACTCCGGTTCCACGGGGTAGGAGTCTGAGGACCCATCCTTTACTTGGGATCCCCGCAAGAATCCTTCCCCTCTTTTCTGAATCTTAACAGCCCCTCCCCCAAACCCTGGCTTCCCCCTTTCATGCCCAAGGAACTGGAGACCCTCCTTCAGGATCTCAGGAGGCCCCTGATCCATTCAGTAACCCCCACCCCAAGAAGCCTTGGTCTTTACCCTTCACATCCTAGGGCTATTCACTCCTCTGGACCACCAAACCCAGATCCCACTTAAAGACCCCCTCCAAAGGAAGAGCAACGCTGCTATCTAGGAAGTCAGAAAGCTCCTGGCTCAAGTAGAAGCCTGGAAGCCCTCTTCCGCCACATCCCAATCCCTGGACCCTTAATATTCAGGCACCCCAGGAGTGTGGGACCTCACCCCTAAGATCGCTTTCTGCCAAGATACAGGGGAAGTCCCTTAGAAATTCAGGAGGTCCTCGCTTAGTCCAAGACCCCAGGATCCAGTCTGTTGGCCCTCAGAATCCCCTCCCAGAATTCACACGAGAGGGGGGCCCACCAGGTCCCTGGGTTGCTGATAGAAGTGTGCAGAGAGGTGAGTAGGGAACAGGTGCCACCAGACCTCCTTAATCCGCACGCTTCCAGCAGCCCCAGCCCCTCCGTTCTGGGAATCTGGGGTTGGGGATTCCCAGAGCCCCGGTGGAGTGCCTCCTCCTTATCCCAATCCCCTGATCCCTCTCCTGGGCCTCAGTTTACCCCTGACTCTCCCTGCTGCCCCGAGTCTCGCTCACCGCGCGCCCGGAGCGGCGCCTCCGGGACCCACGCGCGAACATGGCGCGCCCGGGCAGGGTCAAGCCGGGCAGGGTCAGGCCGATGGAATCCTCACGGCCGTCAGGCCACCGCGCGTCCGGCCTGGGAGCTCTGTTCCGTAAATCTGACACCGGCGTGGGAGGAGCGCGCCCCGCTCCTGGTCCGCCCCTGGCCCTGTCTGCGCTCACTCCTGGGCCAAGGCGCCCCCTGCCTAGAGGTGAGGGGCAGGCAGCCCAGGAGCGCCACCCGGGAGAGCTCCCCAGCCTTCCTGCCCTGGATCGGAGCCAGGCCTTGGAAGGCACGGCCCCCAGAGTCTCAGGGTAACACAGGGCCTCCCACGGAAGAGTCTAGGGCTCGGGGGCTCTGTAGTGGAGGAGGGGAGACTTGGAAGTGGTGCGCTAGGGTATTCGTGTTGGCGTTTCGTGTCCGGTTATCTTGGAAGTTTATTCGGAGGAGGGGTTAAAGCCACCTCTTGGCGCCCCTCCCCACTAGTGATGTTCCGAGGGTCTCTTCCCCCGGATGAATGCTGCAAGAATGATCCCCAAGCCCATCGCAGTCCCAGCTGGTGCTTCCTCGCCACCATCAGAGAGCTGGCTCTCAGACACCCCCCACAGCCCCCACTCCCAAACCCTATCAGAGCCGGGACTATTTGAGATTTATGAGGGAAGAGGTGAAAGTCACTGGCCAGGTTCCGAGGTCCCACTTTCCGCTCCCTCCCCTTCCTTACAGGCTCAGCTGTCTTGTCCCCCTAAGTCCTGAGAAATAGATCTTAAAGCTTTCCCTCCCTTGGCTCCCATTTTTCTCTCTCCAGTTAGATATCCCTATGAGCTCAGTGTCTCTCCGCATGTGAGGCTTCGCCGTGCCTCAGGGCTGGGAGGAAGGGGTCCCCCGCCCGCCATTAGAACTCGGGCGCGGGGCGTGGGTTTCTAATTAGGCAAGGTGGCGGCAGCAGCAGCCGGGCCTTTCAGCGTGGGCACAGGGTACCTCCTCCACACCCAGCTCCATTACGCACATCCTAGTCACTTCCCGCTCCTCCCTGCCCCGGGGAGGAGCCAGGGAGGGGTAAAGGGAATGAATGAATGAATGAGGTAACGAGGCACCCCAGTGCTCCGCCCGCTGGCCTTGCAGCCCCGAGGGTCTCCGAGTTCTCCCGCTGGGGCGGGGAAAGGAAACGGCGAGAAAGCTGGGTCTGAAGAATTCGAGGCGGGTGTGTAGGCGGAAGTGTCCCTGAGAAGTATAGGGGTCCTAGTCGGACCCCTTGGGGTTTGAGGACAGGGCTCCACAGGGCCTGGGAAGGGGAGTGGCGAGTGGACCAGAATTAGAACCGAACTCTAGAAAGACAGTGGGTTTGGCAGCCAGTAGTGGGGCAGTGGGCAGGGCTACTCAGAGCGTGACTTACAATGATCGACAGGGGAGGCGACACCGAGGCTGCAGCTCGGCCTAACGCGGCTGGAGGGACCTAACTTGATGGGGTGACTTGAACGGCAGGTCCAGCAGGTCAGGGGCGGAGCTTCCTCTGGCCGCCTCTCTCCCGCCTCTCCTTCTTCCTCCCCCCGCCCCCCGCCAAAGAAAAAAGACACACTGAGAAATCAGAGCCGGGTGGACTAGATGGTTGAGGAGTTTATTTAGGGGAGGAGAATTAATCCTATTTGCTCTTCCTCGGGGAGGTCTTGAAACAATACCGAAGGGCTAGGAAAAGGGGGGGGGGCGTCTGGAGGAGAGGGGGAGGGGCCACAGCCAGACAAAATGGCAACACACATCACAGGCACTACCGACGTCACAGACACAGCGGAGGGTGCAGGATAGGGACTCCAGACCGGGCCTCCAACCACCCCGGGACGGGCGGGGGGGGGGTGTGGAGGGAGGGAGGAGGCTAGGAAAGGGGGAAGAGGGGTGGGCTGGCCCCACAGACCCGTTGGCTCTGTCCTCTGACTACCTAGCTGTCCCGTCACACGGGGATGGGCAAGGGTGTGGGGGGTGCTTCTCTCTGGATCCCACCCCTTACCCTCCAAGCCTTACCTCTCAGCTCCTCCCAGGCCACCTCAGCCCTCAGCTTTGGCCAGGGATATTCCTGCCCCCCACTCCACCGCCAAACCCGCCCACTTTAAAACATTTTTTTCACTGCCCCATTGGGGTGCTCCTTCTGAAACAGCCATGAACACCCACTCTACGCCCCGCCCTGCCTAGAACCCAGACCACGACCTCACGTCAAGCTTGGCCCATTCCTGAATCCCACTTCTCGCCTTGCACAAGATCTGCCCTCTTTAGAATCGAACTCGTCTCCTGAATATTCCTAGCCACACCCCTTCCATACACTCTGGTCCCATCCCAAGACTGGCTGACTCTGGAGCCTCACCCACTTCCCGGTTCAGGCCCCACCCCTCTAGAACCCAATCCCCAGGTCCCAGGTCACACCCCCTCTTGTCTATTCCAAACCCTGCCCACTTTTGGGGCCTGACCCCTGCCTCACTCAAAGCTCCACCCATTCTAGAACTGAGCTCTCAGCCTCATTCCAAGCCCTACTCCAAAATGCTCTAGAGCACCCCTCTTCCTCAGACTCTAGATCCAGTATGTCTGGAACCCAAACCCCTTGCTTACTAGTCCTCTTCACCCAAGAGCTGCCCTCAAGTCTGCGTTGGTTCAAGTCCCCCAATCTGCCTTTCTCCCCTCTCAGGGTTGAATTTCCCCTCAAGGCCCCTGTTGCAGGCATTGCTGGAGTAGTCAAGGCCAGTTGGGAGGAGGGAAGGGAGAGAGGGGAGAGAGTCGGAAGTCACACTGACCCTCCCCACATAGCTGAGACCTGTCTTTTCCCTGTTCCCCTTTCAGAGTCCCCCAACCTCAGGGCACAGGGCCAGGGAACAGAGAGGGGCCAAGGGATGCAAAGGAAGGGGTGGGGTTAGGAGAGGGGCCTACTCAAGGTCAGGCCCCTAATGCATGAGGGGTGCGGAGTGGGGGCAGGGCTCAGACAGATAAATAGATATTTATATATAATATATATATATATAAACAGCAAAGAGAGTTAGAGTCTCCTGGCTTGAGGGGTGGAGACCTGGGGTATAGGGGTAGAAAGGGAGGCAGGGCTTCTGAGCTCTTGCCCACCCATGGGGTCCTCCCGGGCTGCACTGACCTGTGGAGACAAAAGACACAGAAAGGAGAGGGAGTCCAGACATAGGTTGTGCCCTTAGGGAGGGGGGCTGGGCTGCTACTCCTCCACTCTGGCTTTACCCTCTGCCTACCAGGCCTTTTCTTCCTTCTTCACTCAGAGTCCTCGGGTCAGCTTCATCCCAACTGCCCCCACTGGGAAGACAGAGCATGCGCCCAGTAGATTAAGTACCAAAGACATTGTGGTCCCCCTTCCCCCAACCTCAAAATATCCATTTAACATGTACTGTTCTAGCCGTTGGTGATAAACCGTATTGGGCAAAACAAAGCTCCTTATCTTTGTGATGCTTGCTTTGTGACAGAGAAGACAGACTTCAAACAAGAACGAAAATGTGTTGAGTTATCTCGTATGACATCAGGTGATAGTAAGTGCAATGTAAAATCAAAAGGTAGACTAGGGTGAGGGGGATTAGGAGTGCCAGTGGGGAAGAAATGTTGCTGTGGTAAGTGGGGTAGTCAGAGAAGAACTCATTTAAGAAGTGATATTGGAAAAAAGAGTTAAGGAGGTGAGGGAATGTGGATAACTGGGATGAAGAATATCCCAGGCACGGGGAACAGCTGGTGCAAGGGCCCTGGGGTAGAGCCACGTCTAGTGTGTTTGAAGAACAGCAAGAAGGTCAGTGGGGCTCGAGTGGAGTGAGCAAGCGACAGTGGTAGGAGGTGATGTCAGAGAGGCTGGTAACAGGGTCATATAGGGCCTTGTGGACTAGCTTGTGAGGACATCAGCTTTGACTCTGGATAAGGTGTAAGTCACACGAAGAGTTTGAGCAGAGAAGCATGAAAGGAGAGTAAAATGTCTCATGTTTCTATTATTTGCACAATGTTTCCTAACATTAGTAGGGCTCTGAGTGATGTGCGTACAGCATGACTTAGTCATGGTCACATCCTGTAGTTTAGTGGGAGATAAATATATAAATTAATAATTACAGACTGTGGTAAGAAAAGCACAGGGTACTGTAAGAGAGATAAGAAAGAGGCCTTTTAAGAAGCTGGCCAGGTAAGATTATCAGTGTACGGGTGCAAAACTCCAGGGGGAAAGCAAGTACCAAGGTCCTGAATTTGGCTTGTGCCTGGAACATGGCTGGGGGTGGGGAGTGGGAGGAGGTGGGAGATCAGAGAAGGGACGGGTGACGCTTGGTGTCACCCAAGGGCTTTGGCTTTTAAGGTGGGTGAGATGGGAGCCCAGGCAGAGCTCTGAGCGCAGGAGGGCCGTGTCCTGATTTAGGGTTTAACAGGATCCCTCCCAATGCTGTGAGTAGAACAGACTGGGGATGCGGGTAGAAGGCTGTGATGTCCAGGGGAGAGGATAGTGAGATGTGGAAGATTATGGATATATTTTAACGGTAGAGTCAACAGGAGTTTTTGATGAATTAGTTGTGAGATACCTAATAAACTCCTCCCCTTCCTTTCCACCCTGGCCACGTGCCAGAAGCTACCTCCACCCACGTGTTGCCATCCCCCTGCAGCTTCCCATTTCCCTCCCTTATCAGGTGAGGAAATCACACTTCTCAGGCCCAGCGAGAAGGCCTAGAAGCCTCCCATGGCCTCCGCCCGCCCCCTTCCTTCCGCGAAATTCCACACCACCTCCCTCACCACAGGGGTTGGGAGAGACAGCAGATCTATCACCTCCTCCGGTATTGGTGAGCTCTTCTGACCTTCATGACCCAAGCCCCATTACCCTCACCATCTATTGGCCTTATTAGAACAAACTGGCTTATCAGTCACTTCTAAGGCCCACTTCCACTTCCCTCGGTGGACTCCTGCACTACGCAAGTCCCCCTGCCATTCCCTTCTTTCATTGGTTGCTCTGCCGCTTTTCTCTCCCCTCCCTTCCGTCAGAGAGGCACTTCTACTTCTCTCCCATTGGCTTTTTCATTCTGCCCATCTTCAAGCGCCTCTCTCTTGCTCTCCATTTATTGGCTAGTTTTTCGTTCATCTCATGTAGCTCCGCCTCCTTATTGGCGCCTTCAAACCCCCACCCTGTGCCCACGTACCATTTACTCTTGACTCTTATTGGCTCACTGACCCGCCCGTCTCCCTTCCTGTACCCTCCTTGGCCGCGCCGCGCGCCCGTCACTCACCAGACTACATCTGATTGGAGAAGGAGGTGGGCGCACCCTGAGGGCCGTAGCCTTGTTGCCCGTAGTCTCCCTGAGGCCCGTAGCCGCCGCCGCCGCCGCCGGCGGGCTGCCCGTAGTCGGGCTGGTAGCCGCCCTGGGGCCCGTAGGAGTCCTGGGGCCCGTACCCGCCGGGGCCCTGCCCGTAGCCTGCCTCGCCATAGGCGTCTCCGGGCGCTGGTTGCTTCTCGGGGGCTCCGGGAGGCGCACGCATGAATGGGGCAGCCCAGCCAGTCTCCTTGAACACGAACCACAGGTTGCCGACCCAGAGCACCAGGTTCAGGAAGCCGAACACCTGCGGGGAGACAAAGCCAGGCTGTCGTCCTGCGCCCATTGAGTTGGCCTCGGGGGACGTCGAGGCCGCACGCCGAGCGTAGATCCGTGGCCTCCTGAAGGGTCGTGGTTTCAAAAACCCGGACCCTTTAGAGTCCCGGCGCCATGAACGCCAGTGTGCAGAAAAGTCACCTGGGGTCGGGGGCATGGGGCGTGTTAGAATTCACACTCTCGGGGATCCTGACATCTATCACTCTTACATACAAACATTTATACATGTATATTATTATATTTTATACGGAAATATATGTATATATATTTTTATACATTTATATATAATATAAACTTAGAGTAAAATGTTAAGCATAAATTTTTGTTATGTATGTAGATATACTACTAACAAATGCATATATACACATACGTATATACGTATATACAAAGTATATACATATATGCTTTTATATTAAAACAAATATATGGAGCTTAAATATATACAATATAATTCAATTTGGGGACAGGAGGTGATATCTCCTCTTTACAGTTGAGGAAACTGAGGCCTGGAGAAGCTAAGATGCTCAAAGTCTCCCACCCAGCAAGTGACCGAAAAAAAGTTGGTATCTTAGCATCTGTAGCACATATATACAACTTACCACGTGCCAGGTCCTTTTCTAAGCACTATCACTGAATACTCAACTTTGGAGCAGGACCTCTTAGTAGTTTTCAATTTACAGGCTCAGACTGAGGCTGAGAGGCTGAGTAACTAGCTTGAGGTCCCCGAGTTGCAGGTGGCAGAGCCAGAATTGAAGCTCAGACAGTCTGACTACTCTGGCCAGTAGGGGGAGTCCAAGTGGGAAACATTGCAAGTTATTCTTTCATTTTGCATATTGTATGCAAAATGGTCCCAAGATGGTACCCAGTTGCCAGAGGTTCTCCACGACTAGGCTGGGCCTGGGATCCAGATCTCCCAAACCTAATCGGACAGAGAGTCTCATATTCCCCTCCTGGGGACTATTTGTGTTCGTACAGTGGTTATAACTGCTATCTCATCCCTCAAGGCACTGTTGTTGGCATGCCTCCTCCAGGGAGCCATCTTGGATCTCCTTTGAATTCTCCCCTCATTCTCTCCACCACTCCCCAGGCCAGATTGTGAGTTTCCCAGCCTCCCTCCCCAACTGGCCCACCGGCCCAGCCACCTTCCCAGGGCTTACCACTGAAGTATTGAGGCCAGAGGTCACAGGGTCTCTTAGCTCCTTGCATGTGTTTCCCGTCTGGTGGCAGACAGACATCCCTTTGATAATGTTCTCTGGGTCAGTGGCCATCTTTACGTCTGACAGCCCCTTGGCCCATGCTGATGAGCTAACCAGCCACATGAAGGCGAACACTGCCGTGGCCAGGAAGTCCTAGGACAGGCAGGGAGAGGCAGATGGCACTGTGAGTGGGCCATGTCATGTCCTGTCATGCCGTGGCACCACCTCAGATCACAGGCTTTCTGGGAGGGGGAGGCTCCACCGAAAAGCCCTGTCTCTCTCCTGCCTTTTCAGCTCTGAAGCCCCCCATACTCACTTGAAGGTGAGCATTCCTGGCTTGGGCGAGTGTGTGCGCATGCGTGCGTGCGTGCGTGTGTGTGTGTGTGTGTCTGTGACACAGAGGATGTGGGAGTGTAATTGTGATGTGTGGGTATGTGTGGGGAGATTTCGTGGGATGGTTTCCGGATCTGTGGAATGTAGCGTGTCTTTCTACTTTCATCTGAATGTGGAAATTTAAGTCATTTTGTGTCTGGGATGAGGGTGTATGAGTACAGCTGTGTAGGAATCGATGTGTCTGGGTGGCATGACTGTCACAGTGAACCTCTGCGCACCTTTCTTTGATCTAGACTGTGTGGTTGTGTGCAAGGTGGCAGGTTTCCAGGGGGTAGGCCTGTCTGGGATCCTGTGTGGGCTCTGAGTGGGTCCCTGTCATTCTATGATTCGGTTTCTTTGATGCTCACAGCAGCGGCAGCGGTAACATCTGCGGCTGTTATGGTGGCTGCTGGCATGTGGGACTGTCTAGGATTTGGTAGGCGCCTGTGAACATGACCGTAACCCTGAGGCTCCACGTCCCCCCCCCCCCGGGCCTTGCACTGGAGTGGCTGTTGGGGGGCTCACCATCATGGGTCCTTTGTTGTTCTCTCGGTACTTATTCTGCAGGAAGATGTAGGTGGACAGAGCCCCCATGGAGTACAGAAAGGCAAACACAGCCACGGTGACAAAGAATTCGGCCGATGAGGAGTAGTCCCCCACCAGGAAGATTTTCTCCTTGTCCCCTCGGCAGGTGGGTGCGTCAAAGTACACTTGGTGCAGCCTGTGGAGAGACACGGCAGGTGTGGTCCAGATCCTAAGAACCCCCCCACCCCCCTGCCTAGTCATGGGTTCCCCAGATTCTGACAAGGTCCCCTGAAGAAAGAGAAGGAAATAACCCTTCACAGAGTACCTACTGTATCCCAGTCATATTTTATGGATTGTTCACAGCATCCTGGGGAAATAGGACTTATTCAACCCTTACTCCAACCCAAGCACTCTGACCTCTTGGTTGTTTGTAGAACATACCAGGCACCCTCCCACCCCAGGACCTTTGCACAGGAACGCCCTTCTCCTAGATATTACTCCCCTCATGTCCTTCAAGTTTTGCTCAACTGTCACCTCAGGGAGGCCTTCCCTGATCTCCATATTAAAATCAAATGGAGGGGTGCCTGGGTGGCTCAGTCGTTGAGGGTCTGCCTTTGGCTTGGGTTGTGATCCTGGGGTCCTGGGATTGAGCCCCGCGTCGGGCTCCCTGCTCTGTGGGAAGCCTGCTTCTTCCTCTCCCACTCCCCCTGCTTGTGTTCCCTCTCTTGCTTTGTCTCTCTCTGTCAAATAAATAAAATCTTTAAAAAAAAATAAAACCAAATGGGACCATTCCCTCCCAGGGCTCCGAACCCCCTTTCTAGCTCCGTTTTACTCTCTAGCAGTGATACCCCATGCATCTGACGTATCATATATTTTATGTTTTTCCTGGATTTTCCCCATAATTCAAAGAAGGTTGGGCTTTTCCCTTTGTTGTGTTCGCTGCTATATCCCTAGGACCTGGAACAGTGCTGCCACACAGTAGGTGCTTAGTGGATGTTCATCAGATGAAAGGTACAGAGGCTCAGAGAAGTGCATTAACTTGCCTAAAGTCACAGAGCTGGGGAGAGAATGGCACAGTTGGGCTCTGAACACTGTGTTTTCCCCTACATCGTGTTGACTCTTCTCCCTACCCCACTTCAGGTCCCCAAGGGAAAAGAAATGTGCGCCTAGCAGAGGAGGAGAGCACAGAGACTACATAACAGAAGACAGACAGACAGACGGGAGGGTAGAAGGGATCCTGGAACACACAGTACGTATGTGAGGTGGGAGGTGCAGATTGGGAAGGTGTCCTGGGACTAAGCCCTTTCCTGCGGTGTATGGAGGTCATAGGAAGAAAATGTGTGTAGGGAGAAGGTCTGAGGTGGGGTCCCAGAGTTCTGGCCTCAGACTTAGGGGGCAGGATCCTGAGACAGAGCAAATGTTGCTAGTCCCCTTGTGTAGCAAAGGTCCTGATGGAGGGGGCTTATACTTATCGATCACCTACAAGGCACTTTAGACAACTGGGTCGTTTAATGACCCTCCCCCTCAATCCTCTCAATCAGGGATTAGTACACCCATTCCACAGATGAACAGAGGCTCAGCGAGGTTGTGTTAAGTTGCCCAAGGTTGTACAGCTGCTAAAGGACAGAGCTAAGTGGGCTGGGTTAGAAGGGGTGTCTTGTGGGAAATGGGGGGCCCTTGGGAGGTTATCAGGGCAGTGAGGGGGGGTCAGTCAGGGGGACCACGGCAAGGACTTTTTTTCCCAAGAGACTTGTGGGTAAAAGGCAGGTCTTCAGGACTGGAGGTCCTAGGTGAGGGAGCTACTGGGGCGTGGAGGTTTCTGTGGCCTTCTGGATTCCCCCAAGGACTCCCAGCAGTACCCCATGCTGCCGGCTCCTCCCCCTCCCCCAGACTCTGTTTCCTGGCTCCTGTAAACCAGTGGATCCCTGCTCCCCACTGTGCCTCAGGCCACGCCTCCCCTGGTGCCTCTTTTTCTTTCAACCATTGCTCAGGGCCTGTCCTGGATTTTCCTCTCTCCACTCTTCCCTCTCACCCTGGGTGATCTCCTGAGCCTACATTTATCCTTAGCACTCAAAAATGCCCAATTTCCAACTCAAGCCCTGACCTCTTTCCCGCGTCCCTTAAACTTATTTATTTTCTTTCTGTTAACAAGCCCTCATGGCACGCTTATTGTGTGTCCAGCACTGTGCTAAGCACTTTAGGAGTATTAACTCAGTCACTACTCATCATAACCTTGGGAGGGATATCATCAGCCCCTTTTGAAGACGAGGAAATTGAGACCTAGAGCAGTTATGTGATTTGTTCAAGTAGTGGAGGAGCCTCAGAAGCCTTCTACTGAAGCCTCTACTGTGTCTGTGGGTCTCTGTCTCCCCACTCCCCAGGAGGTAAGGATCATTTGGAG
This sequence comes from Nasua narica, assembly GCA_028533885.1. NCBI lineage: Eukaryota > Metazoa > Chordata > Mammalia > Carnivora > Procyonidae > Nasua > Nasua narica. The sequence continues at coordinate 37,629,155 of CM052801.1, forward strand.
GGCAATGACCTTCCCTGCTTGTGCTCATCCTCATGTTCCTAGCACCTGGCACACAGTGAATACCAGAATTGCTTAACTGGGTTTAATCATTCCCTATAGCTCATCAGAACCCCTCATTATTCTCTGCGATAAAACCCTGCATGAGGATCCCCTCTTTGAATTTCTCCCAGTCTGCAATCATCCTTTTTATTAATTTATTTGTTAAAATGTTGGCTCCCCAAGGCAGCTTGGTCTGATTTTTTTTTCTTTCCCTGTTATGTCCCCAGCACGTTGAGCAGAAACTGGCATACAATAGGTTCTCCAAAAAATGTGTATGGAATGAATGAATGGGAATTAAATAATATCGGCTGACATTAATTGAGCAACTAATGCTTTAAGGCTATTTATCCGTATACACTTCTACTTTTGAATCTTGTTTAGTGCCTGTCTCCTGCCCCTCCCCATTCACTAGAACACAGCCAGAGGGCACCAGCCTATGCCTGTCTTGCTCACCAGATGTCCTAGATGTCCAGAGCGGTGCCAGGCACAAGGTAGGGGCTCGGTGCATGCGCAGTGACTTGACCTACTGTGATGTTCTGAGGTGGGGGCTGAACAGGAGCCTCTGCGGAGGTGGTATTGGCCAGTCCTACCCCACCCCCACCGTCTCTCCTGGGATCCCCGGGGTGGGCTGGGGTGGGGGGCTCACCTGAAAGGGTACTCGAATTCAACCTCGATGCTGAGGTCACTCTCTGACTTGTTGGCACACTCCACGCTCAGCCGGAGCTCCCCGGTGTAACTGCCGCATGTGGCAAAGGCGAAGATAGCAAAGACCTTGGGCAGCAGGGATGGGGATGGTCATGGTGAGCCTGTGTACACGTGGGGTGGGATGCCCTCCTCTGGACAGATCAGGGCCCAGCACAAGCAGCAGCAGATGGACCAGTCCCCACCCCCACCCCCTAATCAGGGCTCATCGGCTCCAAGGACAAGCTGATTACAGGGGTGTGGCTGTCTCTTCCAGTCTTTCTCTCATGTCTCTCTCGGTTGCTATCTCTCAATGCTCTGATCCCCCTCCTTCTCTCTTCTCTCTCAGTCTGTTTCTCTATGTATTTCTGCCTGTCTCTGTTGTTCTCTGTGTCTCTATTTCTCTTGGTATCTGTTTCTCTGTCTTTCTCAGATGTCTCTTTGTCTCTGTATCTCTGTATCGCTCTCTGCCTCTGACTCTCTAGTATCCACGTAGGTCTCTTTCTGTCTCTTTTTTCTCTGGCTCCATCTATCTCCCTGCTCTGTCTCCGATTCAGTCTCTGTATCATGCTCTCTCTGTCTCCCTTGAGCATCGCTCTTTCTCTGTGTATCAGTTTCTCCTTTCCTCGTTCCCCTGAGTATCTCTCTTTCTCTGTTTCTATCTCTCCCCATCCCATTTTTTTTCCTGCTACTCTTCCTGTATCTATTTCTCTTCCCATCTCTGTTCTCTGTGCATCTCTGTCTCCCTTTTTCTTTGTCTCTTTCTCCTTGTCTCCACTCTCTCTCATCTCTCTATCTTTTCTTCATGGTATTCCCATCTCTGTCTCCATCCTTCCCTGTCTCTCATTCTCTCTGTCTCTTTCACTGTCTCTGGATTTCTCTGGCTTTGCATCTTTTCTGCAGCAACCAGCTTCACACTCCACCTCCCCTGCCCCTCTCTCACCTCAACGGAGGAGGTAAGACGTCACATTCTTCCACTTCACAACGGGGGTACCCTTGGTCTTACATGACGTCACATCACAGCCCCTCTATTCGCTGGCCCCAGGCCCTTGGGACCTCACCAATTCTTCCATCCCCTTCCACCCACACCCACCCATCCGTTCCTTGCTCCCCACCCCTACTCTTCCAGACCCCACCACCTCCTTCTCTCTCCCCATGGCCCAGACCACACTCACCCATTGCAGCACCTTCACGAAGCCAAGGGGCTCCTTGACCACCCGGAACTGACCCCCGGCCACCAGCTGAGGAGAGAAATGGTGGGGAGGGGGTAGGATTGTTGGGGATGGAAAGGGAGGTGAGGGACAAGTCCACCAGGCAATGACCCCTGGGACTAGGGCATATGACCTCCGGGAGTGAGTGATGTTGGGAGAGAAGGGGTGAGAAGGAGAAAGTGACACTTCAGGGAAGGTGTGAGCACAGGGTCTCTGAGAGAAGACCTTCGGGGTTCAGGACTGGAGGGGAGGTCTGAGGAGATGCTGAGGTTGATGGCAGAGGGTTGTTGGGGTGAGGAAGATGGGGATGGGGTTGGGACTAATTAAGGAAGGGGAGAAGGACTGAAACAGTAAAGGTGAGTCAGATGGTGAGGGGTATCAGGTGGAAAGAGTGAGGGAGGAGTCGGGGTTCATTAGGGTGGGGGAAGGGGTCTTGGGTGGTGAAGGTGAGTCATAACAGGGAAGGAGTCAGGTTGGCTAGGGTGGGGGAGGGGTCTGCAGTGGTAAAGGTGAGTCAGATGGTGGTGGTGGGGTCTGAAGTGATGAGGATGGGGAGGGGTTGGTACTGGTTGGGGGGGTGAGGTTCTGAGGTGGTGAAGAAGAATGAGATGGCAGAGGGTCTGGGCTGAGTAAGGTGGGGGAGGGCTGGGACATGGCTTCACTGGATATGTACCGGGGGAGGGGAGTCTAGGGGTTTTGGAGAGGCAACGTCGCATCGTCCCCCTTGGTCTGCTCTGGGAGAAAGGGTGGTCATCTACTGGGGTACCTTCCCTGGGAGGGGCAGGTGTCAGCCCTCCCCCCACCCCCCACCCCCATGCCTTCTGTCGCTCTATTTCCTAGCTCATCTACGAGCCCATCTATTTCCCCATCTTCCTTCCACTGTTCCTCCTCTCCCCGTCCCCGTTGCCCCTACTCTAGCCCCAAGACCCCTCTTCCTCTCCTCAACGGTCACCGGTAAGGAACCGGGCTTCTGGCGGACCCCGCTGCGGCAGTGAGGACGGCCCTCGCTGCGGCAAAGGGCGCGCTCCTTCTTTTCTCCACCTCCCTCTTCCTCCCTCGCCTGCCGTAGACCCCAGCCCCAGTGCCGAGGACCGAGTGTCCGCTGCCAGGACCCGGGCCACCACCTCTCCGAGTCGCCTGATCCGCGGCGATCCGGGCGGGGAGGCCGGGCAGCGGCGGGCTCTGTCCTCGGTGCTGGAACGCGTACCTGATTCACCACGTCCATGTCTGCCAGCAGCAGCATCAGCAATGCGGGGGGCGGGAGGCGCCTGCTAACAAGGGCGGGCGCGGGGCGCGGCGGGGGCGGCGCGCGATCGTCGGAACAGCCCAGGCGGCTGCGGCTCCGCCCCTTGCGCCCCCGCCCCACTCGTGGCGCGCGCCGGCACAGAGCCGGGCCGAACCTAAATCTCGCCAGCCGCCATTCCAGCCCTAAAGCTGGAGCCGCGAGAGTGCTCTGGGAGGATCGGTGTCTCGGAAAGCACAGCTGGAGGTCTGGGGAGAGGAGGACCATTTGGTCCTACGGTAAAACGTTTTTGCCAGGCCCTTTACGGAGTTTGTTGAATGCGTGCCTTACAACAGCCCTATGTGGTAGGGACCATTAGCCCCATTTTTATAGATGAGGAAAATGAGTCCCCAGAGAGGTGTAGCTGCTTGCACAAGGTCGCCCCGCTAGTAATTGGCAGTGCCCAAAGTCTCAACGATTTAAACGTAGTTCAAGATCTTAAAAACCCCTCCCTCCCCCTCCAACCATCTCCCCCTATTTCTCTTCCCTTTTAGTCAAATTTTTGCCTGCTCCAACTCTACCCTTTACATCCTGTTTATTCCTTGGCCCTCTTTTAATCAGACTATCCCTCCTTCATGCTGCTAAAACTAGGCCCACAAGGTCAATGGCGATTGCCATGTTGCAAAATCCAGTGGATAAATACAATGGGAGTTTAAGATGCTCAACCTCATTTATGCTAAAAGAAATGCCTATAAAAGCAACTAGGATCCTGTTTTTTATCTTTGAGGGTGGTGAATATAAAAAAGTTTGCTTAAGCTCAATATTGGCAGGTTGGCCAGGAACAGGCATTCCCATAAATTACCGGTGGAAGTTGGATTGGAATAACTTATGTAGAGGGCAATTTGGCAAAATTCAGCAAACTAACAAATCCGTATACTGTTCGGCTCAGCATTTATACTTCTAGGAACTTATCTGACAGATAGATTCAATACGTGCACTAAAAGATGTATGTATAAGAGGATTCACTGCAGTGCTGTTTGTAATATGAAAGAGTAGACACTCCCTAAGTGCTCATTAGTAGTGGCCCGTTTAAGTAAAATCTGATACAGCTACAAAATGGAGTACTATGCAGCTGTCATTAGGACTAATATGGAGGCTTGTAGGGGCGACTGGGTGGCTCAGTCAGTTAAGCAGCTGTCTTTGGCTCAGATCATGGTCCCAGCATCCCAGGATCTAGCCCCGCATCTGGCTCTGTGCTCGTCAGGGAGTCTGCCTCTCCCTCTCCCTCTGCTGGGGGTCTCCTTCTCCCTCTCCCTGCTCTCTCTGCTCTGCCTACTTGTGCTCTTTATCTCTGTCAAATAAATAAATAAATAAATAAAATCTTTTAAAAAAATACTAATATGGAGCCTTGGAATGATCACCAAGATAGTTAAGTAAGAAATGCAAGATGCCAAACTGTGTGGGAATTGTGTAGAAAGGAAAGGCAAGGATTATATCATAATTATATAGAGGATGGCTAACATTTTAAATTGCAGCTGTTCTATGTCAAGCACTGTTGGGAGAGCTTCAGTGTATCACTCGTTTAAACCCTCACGGCAACCCTATAAAGCAGGTAGTACTACCATCCTCATTTTACATTCTTTTTTTTTTTTTAAGATTTTATTTATTTGACAGAGAGAGTGCGCACAAGCTGGGGGAGCAGCAGGCAGAGGGAGAGGGAGAAGCAGGCTCCCCCACAGAGCAGGGAACCTGATATGGGGCTTGATCCCAGGCCCCTGGGGTAATGACCTGAGCCAAAGGCAGTTGCTTAACCCACTGAGCCACCCAGGCGCCCCATCATTTTACATTCTTATAGCTGAATAAACTAAGGTGTGGGCAGGTGAAGGAATTTTCCTAAGGTCACACAGTTGCTAAGTAGTGGAACTAGGATTTGAAACAGGAAGTCTGGCTCCAGCAGCTGTTATTATTTTTTTAAGATTTTATTTATTTATTTGACACACAGAGAGAGACAGAGGGAGCACAAGCAGGGGGAGCGGCAGACAGAGGGAGAGGGAGAAGCAGGCTGCTCACAGAACAGGGAGCCCAACATGGGACTCGATCCCAGGACCCTGGGATTATGACCCGAGCCAAAGGCAGATGCCCAACCGGCTGAGCCACCCAGGCTTCCCCCTTTAGAATTTAAAAAAAAAAAAAGTATATTTGTTTATTTAATCTCTATCCTCCACTGGGGCTCAAACTCATGACCCTGAGATCAAGAGTCACATGCTCATCTGACTGAGCCAGCCAGGTGCCCCATGTACCCTTTGAATTTTGAACCATCTGGATGTATACCTATTTTTTTTAAGCATTCCCCATACACACACACTCGAATTCACACAAATATGTAATGGATACCTCGCTGTTGGTGCCTTGGGTTTCAGCAATCACTTGCGTTTGAATCCCACCTTTGATATTTGTTCCCGTGTGACTTCGGACATGTAAAATAGTTTTAACATAGTACCTATAGGGTTGCTGCACTGATTAAACAAGATAATCACTGTTATGCACTCAGCCCGGGGCCAAATAAGTGGTTCATTCTACTTCCTACACAGCTCTGGAATCCACTAATTTCTCACCATCTCCTCTGCCACCTCCCCTGGCTAAGGCAACCATGGTTCCTGCCAATTTTAGCATCTCCAGTCTCTTCCCCCTCCCTTCTGTTTTCAGCACAGCCGTCAGAGCATCCATTTAAAATGCTGTTAACTATGTCACCACCCTGCTCAAATCTCTCCCATGGCTCCCCACTGCTTTTAGGAAAACTCTTGCTCTGAGAGCTGGGATGAAACCCTGCACCGGAACCTCCCAGGTGGTGGCTCCATTCGGGACCTTTCCCAGCACTGCCTCCAATTCCTTTGGAGTGGGGCTGGCTGCCACCTTGGACAAGTCCTGCGTCGTGTCTAAGCCAGCTCAGTTTGGTCTGAGGGAAACCTAGAACAGTGCCTAGCACAAAGTAAATGCCTGATAAACCTTCGCTTAGTTAATGAGACCCCCAAAGGCTGGGCGATGACTACAGGCAAGGCAAGAAGCAGAAAGAGGAGTGCTGGGATCTGTGTGGGAGGAGAGTGGGGTACTCTTAGGTGGTCTCAGGAAAACCAGGTGGGCCCTGAGTGGGTTCCTGCAGGCTGAGGGCCTCGCCCTATGCTGTCACCCGTGTCTTCTGTCAATGGACTTAGATTTTTCTTTTTCTTAGGCAGAAGGTAGGAAGCAGGAGACAGGGTAATCCCAATTTTGCTTCCTGGAAATTCCTGATGCTGTCAGAGGACCACCCCTCTGCCTGACATATTACATACCAGGCTAAATCCAACCTCCAGGCCTTTCTACTGGTAGGACTCTACTCTGAGTTTTCTTATCCGTTCCATCCCATCTGTCCTTCCTCAGGCTGACCTGACTGACCCCTTGTGGAATCTTTGACTTTCCCCCACTCCTCATCCAAACCCGCACACATCCTCTCTCCTCCTCCTTCCTCCATCTCTGTCCGGTCCCCTTCCCCTCCCCCACCACCTCCACTCTGTCTCCAGCTTTTTTTGGCTGCTGTCTCTTCCTCCTCCTCCTCCCTCCTTCCCTGACGCTGAATAATCAGGCCTGGCTGTCCTGGTTTCTGGAAATATTCGTGTGTGGGCAGTGGCTCAGGGCTGAAGCAGGGGATGGATGCCTGGGGAGCGCTGGGCAGCCCCAGGCCCACAGTACAAAGACACCGAAATCCAGGGCTGTGGTCCATGCCTGTCTCCCTCTGGGGAAGGGAGAGAAGGAGGTTTATTGAACAGAGGAGGAGGGGTGGGAACTCAGAGGGCATGGACACAGGCCATTTCGTCTCCCAGGTCCTCCTCATCGAAGCGAGAGAGGATAGATTCTTCATCACTATACAGCGAGCTGGTCCCCTGCGCCAGCAGGTCGCTGGCAGCACTATCCATCTCGTCCAGGGTCAGGCGACAGGCATCTGCAATCTCCTGCTTGGCCAGGGCCACAAAGCGTGGGTCTCGGGCGAAGAGGCCCAGGCCCTCGGAGATGAGCACCTGGGGGCACAGATGGGATCAGAGTTGGCAGAGGGCCCAGCATGGACTCAAAGCAGTGTACACAGTGGGGTCAGTGTAGGTAGATGACGCGTCATCCGTGAAGGTGTGCAGGGAAGTCACTGGGGACAGTGGCGCATACATCATGCTAAGCAGAAGTTGTAGAGTCAAGGGGTAGATAATCACATGCATAATGCAGAGACCCGGGGTTGGGGGGGGGGCGCCCTCTTCCCTCCTTCCCAAGCTTCCACTTCCTCCCCTTCTCCCCCATCCCCCTTGCCCACTTCCCTTCTAGACTCACAGCTTCCACCAGGCTGTCGGCACTGCCCCTCTTGCCATGGCTCGAGTCTGAGTGGGTTCCAGGCACGTGCAGACAAGTGAAGGTGCGTAGCGGACCACCAGATTTGCCGAGGTATCCCTCCCCCACTGCACCCTCCTCCACCAACAACAGCGGGGCATAGAGGAGCCGACCTCGTTGTGGAGGGGTTGCCCAGGAACCCTGGACCAGAATAAACATTGGGGGCTCATGACTGAGGGGTGGGATATGAGGATCTAGGACTCACCTCCGTGCCTACCTCTTACCACCACCTCCCCCCCCAATCACAACTGGAGACAAACTGAATGGGAATAAATTGGACTTGAATTTTTTCAAGCACAGAAGACCAGGGTTTAAATCTGAGCTCTGCCACTTACTGGCTGTGTGATCTTGGGTGAGCCTCTCTGGGCCTCAGTTTCCTCATCTGTAAATTAGGACTAACAACAGTACCTATCTCATAGGTACAGTGAGGCTTTTGTAAATTCATTTTTTTTTTTTTTGGGTGGGCAGCAAAGTTTATTGAGCTCCCGAAGAGTGAGGGGACCTGAGAGGGTTGTTTCCCCGCCTGTTTTTTTTTTTTTCTTTTGTGAATTCATGAGTGCCCCATTCTTCAGAAGACATGTGGTATGTTTGATAAATTCAGCCTAGGCTAACTCTATCCCTCCAGACCTCAGCATCCCATTCCCCACCTCACCTGTGCCCTACTGGGCCCTGCGTTGCGCCCACGATGATAGGTGCCTGGGATGGGTAAATCTTCACAACTGCCCTGGCGCCTCAGACACTGGATAGTGAAGGAAGGCTTCCGACCTGGGGGTGGAGGGAGGCACAGCGCGGGGGCGAGGGGCAAAGAAGAATGTCAGTGCCACCCCAGCCCTCTGCCCTGCTGGCTCCTGGGGGACCCCCAGGATCCATGCGTGCTCTCACCTGCAGGTGTGGGGGGCAGCAGACGGCGGCGTGGTGCGTTGTGCCCATCCAGGTATTTCTGGGGTCTGTGGGGTGGCAAAATGATGGGACGTGGGGGAGTCCCTGCCCGCTCGTCTAGGTAGGAGAGCCTGTGCGGGAGAGAGGGCTGGGGATGAGCTCAGGCCTGCGCATGGGCTATGAGGTCCCATTAGTCCTGCCCTCCTACACGTGGCTCTTAGGGTCATCTTACGTGTCATGGCCAGAGTCCTTGGTGGGAACTTCCTCTTCCTCATCCTGGTTCTCCTGCTCTTCGTTTCCTTTGGGCTGAGAACTTCCTTCTTCTGGAATGGTGAAAATGAAACCCCCAGAGCTTCTCCTGGGGAAAGTGAAGCAAGTTAGACAGACCAAATCCTCCCCATGACCTCCCCCCCCCCCCCAGTATGTGGCTCTGGGCTCCTGGTTCCTTCTTGTTCCATGCCCCATCCCCTACAGAAACACTGGGTTTTAGTGTTTTGTTTTTTTTTTTTTCAATTGGGAAAACTCACATAACATAAAATTAACCTGTCATCATTTTATTTTTTTATATATTTATTTATTTATTTATTTGAGAGAGAGAGAGACTGGAGGAGGAGCAGGGGGAGAGGGAGAGAGAGAATCCCAAGCAGACTCAATGCTGAGTGCAGAGCCCGACTTGGGGCTGCATCTCCTGACCCCAAGATCATGATCTGAACCAAAATCAAGAGTTGGATGCTTAACTGACTGAGTCACCCAGGTGCCCCAAACTGCCATCATTTTAAAATGAATGTGGACTTTCTTTTAATAGATGTTTCTCATGGGAAGGACCCAACATTTAAAAAAAAAAAATCAAGGTTGGCCTGTTGAAGAGACACCTTCAACGCGGGAACTAGGGGTGTGTTGGGGGAGGTGAGGAGGAGGCTATAAAAGCTAGGTGTGACTTTATTACGGTCTTTCATTATCTCTGTGAGGTAAGTGCTGTTATCATCCCCCTTTTATGGGTGACAAAACTGAGGACCATGGAAACTAAGTGACTAGCCCAAGGTCACTCAGCAAATGTCAGAGCCAGGATTTGGACTTAAACTCACTTAGTTCCATGTTACATGCTTTTTGTATTAAACCTTTGCATTGCCTTTCTCATATTAATCCCTTCTTTTTTAAAAAAATATTTTATTGATTTATTTGACAGAGAGAGAGACACATTGAGAGAGGGAACACAAGCAGGGGGAGTGGGAGAGGGAGAAGCAGGCTCCCTGCTGAGCAAGGAGCCCGACGTGGGGCTCGATCCCAGGACCTTGGGATTGTGACCTGAGCCGAAGGCAGACGCTTAACAACTGAGCCACCCAGGAGCCCCATATGAATCCCTTCTTACCCTCTGTTCCCATCTGAGCCCTTGAATCCCTTCCATCCTTCCCAAATTTCTATTCAAAGGCCCCCTTGCACCTGAATTACCCCCATGTAGTGGCTAGTCCCTGCCTTCCCTTATAATATCCCACCAGACCCTTGACCATACCTGTGGCCATGGGATCCAGCCTGGGGTCCACTGGGCTGTCTGGAATTGGGAGCCCCCCCATCATCATCACTGGGCCCAAGGGAGAGTGAATCTGGAGGTCTGTCCCCAACAGGCAGAGACACAGAAATCACGGAGCTCCGGCGAGATGGGGGCTGGGAGCCCATTGGGGCCTGTGGAAGTCACAGGGTTGAATGTTGCCATTCATGTTACATCTAAGTCACTTGGTCAGTGACACAAGTCACTTGAAGTTTATTTCCAATGACCTCCCTAGGAGCTAAATCTGGGTCTCACCCTCCAACAGTGGATGGTAGGTATCAAGTAAACATGTGCCTATTGTAGTGGGGCTTCTCTGGGGGCCTCCTCCTCAAAGGCAGTGTTCAAGTTACATAAGGAATTAAGGGAGTGTTTTTTACAATCAAATTCCCTAGGGGAGTGAAAACTTGCCCTTACTTTGTTCATTTCCGGGTTCTTCTCGTCTTCCTCCTCCTCTCCCTCCTGTCCCTCTTCCTCCTCATCTGTGTCACAGGTGAGGGCCTGCCTGATCTCAGGACCCAAGTCCTGTAGGCTCCTCAGACCAGCCTGTGGGGGTAGAAAAATAGGGAAGCAAGGCAGCTCAGGGTCCAAACTCCCCCATTCATGAGCCTGCTTCCCATGCAGGAGTGTGGGGTGGGGTAAGGGGTCCCTCAGCCACCCCTGACCCTCTGTGAGTCCTGGGACCTCTGTTTCCTCGTCTGTGACGTGGGTTCCACAAAATTAAGAGGGAAGTCAGCCTCAGCCACAGTGCTCCCACATCCCAACCCCAGGCCCCTCTCTGAAGACCTGAAGGGCAGAGGAGGTACTTGAAGGGGCCTCGTTCCCTAGTAGCCCCTTTTCTTTCCTCCTCCTGAATTTGCGGAAATAGTCCTGGATCAGAAATGTGGCGTAGAATTTGCCCACGGTGACCTCTTCCTCTGGGGGCAAGGGAGAGAGGCAAGGTCACACAGGGGTCCTCTGTTCCCCTACCCACAGCATAGACTCCCCTTGGCTCCCACCCCCATCCAGTGCTAGTTTTGTGATGGTGAGTAATCATTCGACATTTGGGTGGGCTCAAGGAATTGGGGTGGAGCTAGCTTACCGTCAGCAGGAGGGATGACCTCATCTAGCAGCTTCTGCTTCGTCCGCTTCCAGATCTTTTTTATGACAATCCGCAGCTCTTGATTGGCTTGTTCCAGGTTCCCTGCATCAGGAGAGGCTATGGGGCATGAGCCAATAGGAGGAGCCCTTCGCAGCCGCTCCTTCCCTGTTGGAAGGGGCTTCACAATCTTCTACCGCAGTCACACACCACCCCCATTGAACAGGTGGTAAAACAGGCCTGGAGAAGCCAAAGTCACTTATTTTGAGGTTCAGAGCCAGGAGCCAGGCCCATCACTCAGTGAGATTGATCCCTGCACCTTCCCCAGGGGCCCTCTCACTCCTGCCTCTTCCCCATCCCTCCCATGCACCTTCTGTCTTGATCTTCAAGGATGTCCGAACCAGGGCAAAGAGTGTGGCGTTGAATGTCACTGTCCCATCTGAGTTGAGGGGCATGTTCATCGCCACAAGTCTCTACACACACCAGGGACATGGAACCCATTTTGAGCAAACGCCAGGGATGAAGACATTGGATGCCCAGGGATAGGAACCTTTGAAGATAAAACCAAACACACCCTCCCCACGCAAGACAGGGTCCCTGCCCACCCCTGTGGTGGGTGGACAGCCCTTTCGGAGGCGGGGGTGTGGGCAGGTGCACAGACCTTGCAGGCCACTCGGTGTGGGCACAGTTTCCCAAATCCCAAGGGGGGCTGGATGCGTCTCAGCAGGGCAACCACATCCAGGTGCTTGATGCGGCCCCTGGGACAAGTGGGGGTGGGGGGCACCACTGGATTGGAGAGACCTCTATCCCTTTCTGTAGACTCCACCAGCTCATCTCTACCAAACCGCCCCCCCCCCGCCCCCCAACAACCCAGAGCTTGCCAGGGAAGAATCTGAGGGCAGTTGGGGAAGACAGAGGACAGAGGCAGTGGGAACCTTGGGGCGTCTATTGACTAGGTAATGGGAGGTACAGGTCAGAGGTTCTGGGGCTGGGGGACTGAGTGGGACAGTGCACTGTCCCCTGCAATCTGAGTTATGTGGTTATAGGCCATACTTGGCTCCAGGGTCATATTCGGACCAGATCCTCTTGAATTCATCAAGGTGATGGGGGCCCAGGATGGACCAATCTCTGGTTAGATAATCAAAGTTATCCATGATGACAGCCACAAAGAGATTGATGATCTGTGGGCCAGTTAACAGTGAGGGTTAGGTGAAGGGCAGAGGTGGGTGTGGGGGGTTAGTGGGACACCGAGGTAAACGTAAGGTTACTGGGTCACGAATCTCTGGGTTGATCTTATCAGACCAGCCCTTTCACCCACTCTGAAGATCTCGGCTCCCCACCTTGTCCCCAGACCCCTCAGCGCCAGCCCCCATGGTAGTGGTGGTGGTTGTGGGGGAAACAGTCCTCACCAAGAAGGCACAGAGCATGAAGAAGCTGATAAAATAGGCGATGGCAAAATTGCTACCACAGGTAAACTCCTCGCCAGGGCTGACGTCAGACTCAGGGTCACACCGACTCCCGGGAAGGCTGGCAAGCATTATCTCCTGCCATGCTTCACCAGTGGCACACCTGGGGGCCACACGAGGGGGTGTTCTGGAGGGGAGGCTTTGAAGTCATGGCAAGTGGCATTGTGGGGGGCTGGAGGGTGAGGAGTCGACCCACTTCATGCCAGGGGTTACATATGGCACAGATAGATTCCATAAAACATTTCAGTATTTTAAAAGCTGGTGTCGCCATGATGATGACAGTCATGTTCACCAGGTATCCCCACGTTGGTCCCCATGCTACTGATGGGGCACTGAGGCCTAAGAAGTGGATACACCCTTACAGCGAGAAAAAGGATGGCTGAGGCTAGATTATTATACAAGGCTCTTCAGATCACAGCCATAAAAGGTCTCAGGCAAAATGAAGCCAGCCCCATGCTTCCCCTGTTATTTCCACAGATCAGGCAGTCTGGGGCCCAGACAGGGTGTATGGGCACCCAAGGGCATGCTGGGGACCAAGATAGTAGTGGAGGGGGCATAGATGTCACCTGAACAAAAGCAGCACAGCCTGTGGAAAGGTCTGGAAGTTGTTGTTTCGGTTGATCTGTGTGCCATCCTGAAGAGCCACCTTGCCAAACATCTGTGGGTACACAGGGCATGTGTCAGAGGGGCAAACCCATGCCCCCACAGCATATCACCCATTTTACAACTTCTAATACTCAAAGAATCCTCACAACCCTGACATGCAGGCACCGCTGATCCCATTTCACAGATGTGTGGACTGACTCAGTGTCAGCCAGCTTGTCTTTCAACTCACCACCCCCACTGTGGGTGAATTCCTACCCATAGTGCCTGAGGGATGCTCCGTGGGGTCCCTACTTGCCTGCATCCCAATGACTGCATAAATGAAGAATATCATTGCGATGAGAAGAGCCACATAGGGCAAAGCCTATGGGGGTTGGGAGGAGGATAGATATTCAGGTCCAGGCAGAGAACTGTAAAACCCAGAATGCACTGCTCCCTCAAGCCTGGGCCTACAGAGAGATGTGGCCCATCCCCAAACTGCCCCCCAAATGTGGACATGGTATTAAATACAACAGAATTTGTATTGTCTCCCAACCACTGTCTCCCAAATGTGGACATGATATTAAATACAACAGAATAAGGTCAGTGAGGCCAAGGCATGTTGGGAATTGGGAGCTTAGAAAAACAGAGAAAACCGGAAATGGTAAATTGCAGATGGGTATGGCACATTGGGAGATGTAGTTCTTGGAGTGGTAAAAGGACACGCTGAGAAGTGTGAGATGGGGGAGGGGTGGTCAAAAGGATGAGGGGTTACCTGGAAGGACTTGATGAATGTCCAGAGCAGTGTGCGGATTCCTTCACCTTTACTGAGAAGCTTGACTAGCCGCATGACTCGGAAGAGGCGGAAGAAAGTGATGGAAATGCGGGAACTGTCCTCTGAGCTCTGAGGTTGGGGGTGTGGTAGGTATGATGAGTCTACATTTGCCCCAGCCACCTCCCTCTCATGCTTTGGCCCTCCCAGCCCCCAAGTCCCTCAGAACTCAGGCCCCAGGATGGTCAGGGAGCATTTCTAAGGACTTTCAGGAAGAAAGGAAGGGAGGGTGGGTGTGGAAAGAAGCATAGAGTCCCTGTTGTGAGGTGAGGGCTACCTCGCCAAGGTGGCCACCATTCTGAAGGGAGATATGGTCAAGCCAGAGATGACAGAGGAGAGGATGAGATTGCGGGCCCAAATGAACAAAGGGAGAAATGATGTAGCAGATATAGGGGATAATGGATGATAGACTCATTATTCAAGGGATGGTGGAGAAGGTTATACGGTAGTGGATCAAGATGGTTGTGGGAAAAGTTGGTAATGAGGGTGGAAGGGAAATGAGAGGGTATGGGAAATGATGGCAGAGAGTCAATGGAGCCAATGGAGGAAATGATGAAGCCAGTGGTTCCATGGAGATGATGGAGATCAGAGAACCGATGGAGGACCCAGTGGAGAAGCCAGTGATGGAGACATGGAACCAGCAGCATTGTCAATCGAGGTGATAGAGCCAGGTAGTATCAATGGAGGAGATGATGGAGCCAATGGTACAGTCAGCGGTGATGACAGAGCCATGAAAGACCCAGTGTAGGAGAGAGTGGAGTCGTTGGAGGAAATGGAGCCAATGAAGTAGTCAGAAGAGATGATGGAGCCAAAGCAGCAATTGGTGGAGATGATGGAGCCAATGGAAGGGGATGTAGAGGCAATGAAAGAAATAATAGAAATAACAGAAGAGTCATTTTAGGAGATGGCAGAGCCAGAGGATAGGTTGCAAATGGAAAAAGGGAGTTTGTGGAGGGGGACTTTGGCTAAACCTGACAGGGACTCAGGAGATATGGAGCTAGAATGAGGAGCACTGAGTCTTCAAGAGTAGGGTGGATGTAAGTTGAGAGGCACCTACTCATGTGAAAGAAAGCCCTGGGGTTGAGGTGGGGGAAGGCTGGGTTTGTGGAGAGGCCAGTCCTTACGTTGACTTCAGTGACGGCAATATCCACTACACTGCCCACCACAATAAGAGCATCAAATGTGTTCCACGCATCAGTGAAGTAATGCTGTAGGCAGGAAAAAGTAGAGCCTTGTCTTCTCAGAGCTAGCAAGCTAGCATAGGGGTCTGGTGGTAAGGGATATTGTGGAGGCAGGGCCCAGCTTGGACCACACAATGGGCCTTCATCTGGATCCCTCTCACTCCCTGATCTCATGAGCCCTTGGTTGCTGCCCCCCGCCCCGAGAGCTCTGTAATGAACTCCACCCCAAGGAATTCACCCACTGCAGGTGAGTCTAGGGTTGGGGGGCACACCTTGGGTTTGAAGGCGATGATTTTGAGCACCATCTCAACAGTGAAGAGGCCAGTGAAGACCATGTTGAGGATGTCCATGGCGTAGTTAAAGGGAGCAGTCTGTTCATAGTGCTGGGAGAGAAAGCCAAGTGTGAGGACGGAGACTGAGGCAGAGACCTCTCCACCCACCACCAAATATTTTCTGGCTTGGACTGAGGTGAGTCTGGAGACATGGTAGAACTATGTATTGGCCAAACCCCTCACACTGTCTGTATCCCAATATGGACATTGGAAAGCCTAGCTCTCAATTTCCTGGCTTTCCTTGCAGCTACTTCTGACTAATGAGACAGAAACAGAAGTCTGCTGCTGGCTGGGCAACTTCTGTGAAAACTACATTTGCTTTCCAATAAAAGGCTCAAATGAGGAGAGCCTCCTGGTGCAATCTTCTCTCCTTTTTCCTGCCTTGAATGTGGTTTTGATGCCTGGAGCCATAGCAGTTATCTTGTGACCATGAAGCAACAATCATGAGAATGAAAGCCAACTTGCTAAGAATGGAGGAGGAGAAAGACCCTGGATACCTGATGCACAATGATCAAACAGCCTACCTCTACACTTCTTGTTATGTGAGGTAGCTACCATATTGTGTCAACTCCAATATTGCACATCTTTTCACATTTAGAATCTCTAAAAATGGGGTTCATTTCACAATCAATAGCAACTTGCAATGGCCATCTGCCATTTTCCCCACAGTTTTATGTCTCTTAAGTCAGGAAGCAACTTCCAATTATTGACCTTAGATTTGAAGAAATGTGGCAAATATTTTTATACCTTAAGTCTCTGTTTGTTGGGGGGTTTTGTTACTTGCAGCCTAAAGCATTCCTAATGGTTCCCAAGGGATTGTGTGGACAGAATAGGGTCAGGTGTCTGGCAGGGGTCAGGGTGGGGAGCTCAGACCTGCATGGCTAGAGCAACCGTGTTGAGCAAGATGAGCAGGAACATGAGGTACTCGAAGGCAGCAGAGTTCACAGTGGCCCACACACGATACTGATGTGGGTTCTTGGGGATGTAGCGGCGGAGTGGCTGGGCCTTGAGGGCGTACTCCACACACTGGCGCTGCGTATGGGTGCATGGCATGAGTGAGCAGTGGGATCTCAAGGCAGGAGGGTGGTGGGGAGGGGTTGGGGGCCATAAGGTGAGGGGTCAGAAGTCACCTGGTTCTTGTCCAGCTCACAGTTTTGGTATTCCTGCTCACCCTGGGCACGGAAGGTGATGATGACAAAGCCCACAAAGATGTTCATCATGAAGAATGCAATGATGATGATGTAGACAATAAAGAACACTGAGATCTCCACATGGTAATTATAGATAGGGCCCTTGTCCTCAGCGTTTGCATCGATGGCCTTGTATAGTAGACTGGGGAACCAGTGGAAGTAGGTGAGAAGATATCCCAGACCCCTGAGACCTGCCCCCAGACACCTTATAACAGACACTCTAGAATGTCCTGCTTGGCACCTCAAAGATCCCAAATCCCCTGACCTAACAACCTGGAACCTCCATGCATACCCCCAAGCAACATCAACTGACCTCAAAGACCCCTAAATCCCCTGTTTTGGCCCTCTGGAGACCCAGAGATTCCCATACAACCCTCTAGAGAAAATCCCCACCTTGCTCCTCCAAGACCCCCAGATCCCTTAAGTTCCCATGGACCCCTAAATTCCTTTTTTCAGCCACCTGGAGATCCCCATGCACCTCCCCAGAACTCCCCCGCAAGCCCCCGAAGATCTCTAAATCCTGTCCCATCAACTTGAATTCCTTGTTCCATCACCCCAAAGATCTTCAACTAGAACCCCAAAGACCTATACAGCTCTCTGAAAACCCCTGAATCTCCATCTCCTCTGAGACCTCCCTCAGTGCCCCCCTCCAGACCTCTACCTGGTCCTCCCTATATCCTACCCAGTCCTTTCTAGACTTCCTCAAAGACCTCTAGGCTTCCTGGAGTCACCCTTCACTACCCAGTCCCCAAAGTACCCCCAGCCAACTTCTGGAAGACCCCTACTCAGTCCTCTGATATGCTCACCAGTCCTCAGAAAACCCTATCCAGTTTCAAGAGACCTTTATCACATCCCAAGATACTTTTCCACCCATCCCCAAGGAGGTCCCAGCCTAGAGAATCCTGCCCTGTCCCCTGCCCATCCCTGGGGCCCTGCTCCTTACGCAGGCCAGCCTTCGAAGGTGGAGACAGTGAACAAGGCCATCATAGCTGAGAGGACATTGTCAAAGTTGAAATCACTGTTGACCCAGAGCCGATCGCGGACCAGGGGTCGTGATACATCTCCATCAGGGTAGACCAGGAAGGAGCCCCTGTGGATGTTGAAGATAGGCTGGGTGGGTGAGCAGGGGTGGGGAGCTGGGGAAAGGGGACTGGTGTCTCCAGCATGGAGGCAGCTGGGCATAGTGGTGAGGCTGGATAGCCTGGGTTCAAATCCTGCCCCTCCCATTTATTGGTTGGGTGACCTTGGGCATTTAACCTCTCTGTGCTTCAGTTTTACTCATCTACAGAAGAAACTTTACATTGTAATACATGCTCCATGTAGTAACTCATTTACTCCTCACAGCAACCTTGTGAGATCTGCACTCTCTTCATCTCCATTTTTCAGTTAAGGAAAATGAGACTCAGCAAGGTTGAGAAATGTACCCAACAAGTCTCATGACATGAATTTGAACCAGGAATGCTTGACTTCAAAGCCTATGCTTTTTAATCACTACCCTCTACAGGAATCTCAAGATGGAACCCTGGGACTTCGTGGCAGTGGCCACGGGTGAGGGGAGTGTTTGGGGATTTCTGGGGGGGGGGGTTCTGGAGTAGAATGTAGGTAACTCTGGAGAATGAGGCGAGAGGTTTGGGGGAGGTATCGGGGTTCTCTTAGGGCTTGGCGAGATCTGAGGGTCTTTACAGCTCTTGGAAAAGTTCTGGGGATGTCTTGTGGGATCTTGGGGAATTCAGGGGGCTTGGGGGCCTTGATAAAAACTGAGGGAGTCTGCAGTTCTTGGGAGGGAGCTCTAAGGGTTCCAGAGGCCTTAGTGAGATCCAGGGGGCTCTTTGGCCTTTGGGTGGGGTTCCAAGCTCCACCAAGGGCAGGATTTGGGGCACTCACTTGCATTCTTGGGGAGTGTGTTTGGCTTCATCAGTGCAACTGTAGAATTTCCCCTGTAGGGAGGATATTTGTCAGGCGGGTTTATTCCTTGCTCCCCACCTTGACCTTCCAGTGTCTCCTCTTACCTTGAAGAGCTGCACGCCAATGCAGGCAAACATGAATTGCAGGAGCGTGGTCACAATCATGATATTCCCTATGGTCCGGATAGCCACAAACACACACTGCACCACGTGCTGCAGGCACCCACATGGATGGTTAATGAGACTACAGGCCACAGTAGCTAGAGGGGAGGGATTCTGGGTGTAGATGGGGCTCAGGGATTCGGGCTGGGGATGTCTGGTCGTGGACCAGGGATATGTGCTCAGGGCCATGTGGGCACCAACCAGCAATAAGTGTTTACCAAGAAGGGATATGTGGCTACATTTCAGGAACTTGGGTCAGAGAAATGTGGCCATGGGTAGGGAATTGATAGTTACTTATAAGGAACATGGGTCAGGCTGGGGTGTGGGTTACATGTTGGGTCCAGGGTGTGTGGTGATGCATCTGTGCAAATCGTTAGTCTGACTGGAGATCCCTAGGAGTAGGGAAGGACATGGGTCCTGTGGATTTGGGTGGGGTTGGGTTACCTTGAGTCCCTTGGCCCTGTTGATGGCTCGGAGAGGCCTCAGTACTCGGAGTACCCTTAGAATCTTCACCACTGAGATGGCGCTGGAGCTGGGGAAGGGTCAGTCCTCAGGCCATGGCCCAGGCTTGGCCTCTGCTCTGGGAGGAATGGAGTGGGCGGGGGGGGGGAGGGTCACTCACTGGATGCCAAAGGAGATGAGGGACACGCTGACCACCAGCAGATCCAACAGATTGAACCAGCTACGGCAGAAGGAACCTTGGTGCAGGAAAGCCCCAAACACTGTCATCTGAAGGAGGGAGGGGAACATCAGGCTAGACTCCAGGTGTGGGGATAGAGAGGGGAGGAGGGTATGGAAACAGGAGAGGTGGGCTGTGGGGGTGGATGCAGGGTGGTTTGGGGCAACTGGGGGTAAGACTAGGGGCCTATTCGTTACCTTTAGTAGAATCTCCACGGTGAAAATGGAGGTAAAAGCATAATCAAAGTACCCCAGAATCTGGAGGGTGAGAAATAGGGGAAGCCACTGAGTTATAGCTTAGGGGAATCCTAGGGGTATGTGTGTATGTGTGTATGTGTGTGTGCACGTGTGCGTGTCTCTCTGTAAGTTTTGCTGTCCATCCCTCCCCCTCTCCTTCCCTCCCTCTCTTTCTCTGTCCCTCTCCTTATGCCCAGTAGGACACCCTTGGGAGTGTTCCCCTAGCCCCCAGCCAAAGGCTCACGTGGTTGCGGAAGGAGTGGGCTCGGATGGGGTCCTCAGCGGCCAGGGACACACTGCTGAGGATGATGAACACCAGGATAAGGTTGGTGAAGATATGATGGTGGATGAGGGTGTGGCAGGCCTTCCTCAGCCTGGGGAGTGGGGAATGGGCTGTGGTCAGAACCCAGAACCGCAGAGTTGATTGGGAGAGCCCAAAGAAGACAGCTCAGCCTCTTTTGCATCAGGTCACGCACATTGCCAAAGCCTTGGCTGCTCCCTGACCTTCCACCTGCCCCAGCCCCTCCTACCTTGGCCCCCACCCACTCCCAGCACTCACGGGTTAGTTTGGCTGAGACAGAAGAAGGCACTGCCCTCAGGGATGGGTACCACCTTCTCCTTGGGTACAACTTCTTGTAGGAGTTCCACATGCCCTGCACCTCCTTCCTCCTCTTCCTCCTCGTCCTCCTCCTCCTCCTCTTCTTCCCCTATGCCTGGCACCAGAAGAAGACCAAAAGACAGATGATTAATTGGAAAACATATGTAAAGCACTTAGAATAGTGCTTGTCACACAGCAAATTCTTCCCATTTCCCTGCTAGAATGTCAGCTCCTCAGAGAAGGGATTTTAGGTTGTTTGGTTCACCGTTGGGTCTCCAGAACTTAGAACAGCACCTGGGACATAGTAGAAGCTCAGGAAACGTCTGTTGAATGAACATCACTATCCTTGCAGTCCAATACATGTTATTTTACAATAAAGGCTCTGAGAAGTTCTGCAGTAAAACAAAAGTCTGTTTCTCTTCTTTAATCTGAGCATCCCAAATGTTGCTGGCCACACACCAAGCCCCTACCTTTATTTATTTATTTATTTACTTATTTATTTACATTCAATTAGCCAACATACCGTACCTTGTTAGTTTTTTTTTTTTAAAGATTTTTTTATTTATTTATTAGAGAGCGAGAGACTGAGAATGAGAGGAGAGAAGGTCAGAGGGAGAAGCAGACTTCCCGCAGAGCCAGAAGTCCGATATGGGACTCGATCCCGGGACTCCGGGATCATGACCTGAGCCGAAGGCAGTCGCTCAACCAACTGAGCCACCCAGGCGCCCACCTTGTTAGTTTTTGATGTAGTGCTCAATGATGTATTTGTTGCGTGTAACACCCAGTGTTCATCCCATCACGTGCTCTCCTTAATGCCTATCATTCAGTTACCGCATCCTCCCCCCCACCTCCTGTTCCAGAACCCTCAATTTGTTTCCCAGAGTCAAGAGTCTGTCATGGTTTGTCTCCCTCTCTGATTTCTTCTCATTCAGTTTTCCCTCTCTTCCCTTATGATTCTCTGTGCTATTTCTTATGTTCTACCTATGAGTGAAACCATATGATAATTGTCTTTCTCTGATTGACTTATTTCTCTGATTGACTTAATTCTCTGATTGAATTTCACTTATTCAAATAAGTGAAGAATAATACCATACCGTTCGATCCATGTCAATGTAAATGGTAGGTAGTCATCCTTTCTGATCAAACCCATTACTTTCAAGATGATTTCGGAAAAGGCTTCTCCTCAGAGAGGAGGATCTAGGAGGTTGAGAGCTCTGCCTGGGTGCTGTCTCTAAGGTCCCATACCTCCTCCGCCTGGCCCTGCCCACTTGCCTGTTTCTTCATTCTTTCTGCCTTCCTCTTCCTGATTCTCCCCACCAGGCCCCTGGGGACAGAAAGATGGAGGTCATTGATGGTGGGGGAGACACTATAGGATGGACCCAGGGGAGGCACAGAAGGAACACAGTAATGGAGGGATGCACAGGCAGAAGATGGGGGTTAAAGACACACATACATAGACAGGTATTGGTGGTAATGGGAGGTGTAGACAGTGCCTAGGCTTCTAACTCACCAACACTCCATTTTCCTGTGGGAGAGCACCCTCAGTGCTCTTCTCCCTGTGAGAGAAAAGGGGAGAAGTTGCTAAGGATTGCAGCAGATAGACGAGGCTGAGGGGGTCAGTGCAATCAGAACAGACCTTTGTAAGGTCCCATAGAACCTCCCTGCTTTTGCATTCATCCCCAGAGTCTGTTCTTTTCACAGCAGCCAAAAGGATCCTGTTACATCTAAGTCTGGCACATTCTTCATCTGCTCAGACCTCTCCCATGGCTCCCACTCACTCAGAGCAAAGACCAAAGTCCTCATCATGGCCCAGAATGCCCCCAATGGGGTCTCCCTATTCCCCCACTTGAGCTCACCTCCCACCACTCTCTTCCTTGCTCACCCCACTCCAGATTCACTGGTTTCCTTGGTGTTTTCTTGAATGTGCTGAATGTGCACCTCAGGACCTTTGCACTTGCTGTCCCTTTGTCTGAAGAACTCTTCCCCCAGATATTTTCATGGCTCATTCTCTCACTTCATTTGAGTGTCTGTTCAACTGTCACCTCTGTCTGTGTAAAGGCCTTCTTTGACCACCCTAACCAAAAGAGCAACTTTCATTTCTCTCTATTCTTTTATTCCAATTTCTTTTGTTCATTATTCATATGATTAACATATATTTAATTAAATTGTTATATATTTATTTGTTTGTATTTTGCTTGCCTTTCCCAGCTAGAATGTCATCTTTGTGAAAGTGAGGACTCTGTCTGCCTTGACCCCTGTTGTCTCCTCAGTGTCTAGAACATGGCCTGACACAAAGCAGGTGATCAAAGAATGCATGTTTAATGAATGAGGACTGACAGGTTAGATCTGGGGATATGGATTTCCAGGGTGACCGAGGCATCTCTGATGGTGGGGGATGTATGTGTGGAGACCCAGTCAGGGATCTCAGGGAGAGATTGTCTTGGGGGCAGAGCCAGACATCACCTGTCCTTGTCCTTGACAGTCCCTGTATCTCCGCTGGCCAGGTTATCCACAGCAATGGCGAGAAACACATTCAGAAGGATGTCTGGGGTGAGCTCAGGCTGCAGAGGATGGAGAAGCAGCCTGCCTGTGGACTTTCCACATCCCCTTAGCTACCCCCACACGTTCTACTGCCACCCAGCCCCCAAGGCTCCAAGGATACAGTTGCCGCAGATGAAGAGGATGATAAAATAGACACACACCAGCATTCCTGGGAAGAAGGGGCCACCATAGGCCATGATACCATCATACATGACCGCGTTCCAGTCCTCACCTGTCAGGATCTGGGGGTGGGAGTTCACTGTGAAGCTCTTTGGGCCCTCTCACCCTATGGTTCCCCCTCCCCACCTGACCCACCTATCCCATGGTCTCCAGACTCCACCTGAAAGACAGTGAGGAGGGCCTGGGGGAAGGTATCAAAAGTGCTTCTCTTGGTGTGGGTCTGGTCAAAGTTGAACTTGCCCCCAAAGAGCTGCATGCCAAGCAGGGAGAAGATGATGATGAAGAGGAAGAGGAGAAGCAGCAACGATGCAATGGATTTCATTGAATTGAGCAGGGATGCCACCAAATTGCTCAGAGATGCCCAGTGCCTACAATAGAGATGGAAGAGGCAGGGTTGACATACCCAGTGGTGAGTCAGGAGCCAGGGCAGGACTCCAGCCTGCAATGCACTTGGGGTGGGCTGGGTCAAAATGACTGTTGGAGGGGTGCCTGGGTGGCTCCATTGGTTGGGTGCCTTTCTTTGGCTAGGGTCATGGTCCTGGAGTCCTGGGATCAAGCCCCGCATCAGGGTCTCTGCTCAGTGGGGAACCTGCTTCGTCCTCTTCCCCTCACCCCACTTGTGCTCTCTTTCTCTCTCTCATTCTTTCTGTCTCTCAGATAAAAAAATAAAATGTTCAGGGGCGCCTGGGTGGCTCAGTGGGTTAAAGCCTCTGCCTTCAGCTCAGGTCATGGTCTCAGGGTCCTGGGATCGAGCCCCGCATTGGGCTCTCTGCTCAGTGGGGAGCCTGCTTCCTCCTCTCTCTCTGCCTACCTCTCTGCCTACTTGTGATCTCTCTCTCTGTCAAATAAATAAATAAATAAATAAATAAATAAATAAATAAATAAATCTTTAAAAAAATAAAATAAAATGTTTAAAAAAATAAAATGAGATTTGGAGTTGGGTTGACCTGAAGAGAAGATGTGAGGGGAAGGTTGAGTTTGGGGTTAGTGTTGGCGTGGAGGGTGTAATGAGAGATGAAGTTAGGATAAAGGTTATATGGAAGTTGATGAAGCTAGAATTGGGTTTCAGGTTGGGACGGGACTGGGATTGGGGTTAGGGACTATAGCTGGGGATGGGGTTGGGGTTAGGGGTTAAGAGAATATTTGGAGTTTTAGATGACTGAGTTGGGGATAAGGTTGTGGCTGAGGGTTGGGATAAAAGAGGGGATAGGGGGACGCCTGGGTGGCTCAGTTGGTTGAGCAACTGCCTTTGGCTCAGGTCATGATCCCAGCATCTTGGGATCGAGTCCCGCATCGGGCTCCTTGCTCCGCAGGGAGCCTGCTTCTCTCTCTGCCTCTGCCGGCCTCTCTGCCTGCTTGTGTTCTCTCTCTGTTAAATGAATAAATAAAATCTTAAAAAAAAAAAAAGGAGGGGATAGGAATGAGATTGGGTCTGGGTCTGGGGTTGAAGCTGGAGATAGGCTACTGGTTAAGAGTTAGGGACATGACGTTTGGGGTTAGTGATGGGGAAAGGCTGCGAGTTAGGGATGAGATTAGATATGGGGCTGGCATTGGGATTGGGTGTTGGGGCTGTAGATGAGCTTGCATATGATGAGTGGCTAGGGCTTGGGGTTAGAGATGGTGTAATGGTTGCAGAGTATGGAGGTGAGTTCAGAGACGGGGCTGGGAATAATGTTTGAGCTGGAGTTGGGGTTGAGGAAGGGGATGGAAATGGAGAAGACCCCCTTCCTAAGGGACTTTAACCTCCATGAGGCCAGAGGAACCTGGGTGGCTCAGTCAGTTAAGCATCTGATTCTTGATTTCTGCTCAGGTCATGATCTCAGAGTCGTGAGATAGAGCCCCTCGTCAGGCTCTGGGCTGGGTGTGGAGCCTGCTTAAGATTTTCTCTCTCTCCCTCTCTCTCTGCTCCTCTCTCCTCACTTATTCTCTCTCTCTCTCTCTCTCAGTAATCTTCATGAGGCGGGAACTTGTGTCTGCTTTGATTCCTCGTGTTTCTCTGGGGCCTGGAGGAGTGCCTGGCACAAAGTAGGCACTCAGTGGATATTTGCTAAATTAATGGTGAGGCAGATGGTCACTGGAGCTGGAGAGGGGCCTGTTAGGGCTGTGCTTGGGGCCCCGATCCTCCCCTGCCCAACGCACCTAGTGACTTTAAAGATCCTGAGGAGGCGCACACACCGGAGCACTGAGATGCCCAGGGGCTGCATGATGCCCATCTCCACCAGGGTGGTCTCCAGGATGCCTCCACAGACCACAAAGCAGTCAAAGCGGTTGAAGAAGGAAGAAACATAGGCAGAGGGGCCCAGACCGTACAACTTGAGAAGCATCTCCACCGTAAATAGACAGAGCAACACCTTGTTGGCATACTCTACGGGGAGAGGGACAGAGGTGACTGGATTGGCCAATTTCCTCAGTGATGTGTAGGGGGGTGGGGGCCATGGAGCGATCTGGGGTAGCTGGTATCAGGTCAGACACAGGCTGGTGGTAGGGCAAGGGTTAGGGATTGGGGTGAGTTTTTAGGTCAGAGTGGGTAAGGTTTTGAGGGGCTTGGAACTGGGGTAAGGGTCAGAATCAGGGTTTGGGGGCCTCTGTAAGCCTCTATGAGTCTAAGAAAACTCCACTTTGAAAATAGTGTTAGAGTCTGGGGTTTAGTTGAGATTGAGGCTGGTTTGAGGCTTGGGGTCAGGGGTGTGTTCAGTATTCAGGTTGGCGTTGAGATAAAATGAATACGGGAAGAGCTAACACTCCTAAAATGTTAGCTTTATGTGGACCAAGCCATGTTCGAAGCACTTTTCACTTTAACTCACTTAATCTTTCCAACCACCTCCATGAAGTGGATATGATTACTAGCCCCATTTTTGTAGATGGGGAAACTGAGACACAGAGGGGTTAACCCATCCAGAGAGTGTGGAGTTGAGATTCTGGAGTCTGGAGCCACCTGCCTGGGTTTGCCACTAACTAGCTGAGTCCTGGGATTAATCATTTAATTCTTCAGTACCTTGGCACTCGGTACTGCGTGCCTTGGTACTTGCTTAACGTAAGGTTTTGGTGAAGACAAATTGAGTTAGTCTATGCAAAGTGCTGAGAACAGAGCTTGATGCCCATAGCAAGTGCTCCGGAAGTGTAAGCCACAAGGTGGGATGGGACAAGCTAAGGTTTCTGCATTTATTAGGGAAGGAAGGCAATGTCTGGGGGTCTGAGGAGCCCCAGAGGTCCTGGATTTGGGTTTCTAGGGTGGAGGCAACTGGGGGCTGGGGAAGAGAGCTGGCAGTGTGGAGGTGGGGGAGGGGGCGCACCCTGGATCTGGGTGAGCCACATGGGCTGCCCGTGGTGCTCTGAGGCGATGGTCAGCGTGTTGAGGAAGACGAGCACCAGCACAGCCCAGTAACAGGCGGTGGACTTCACAGCCCGCCGGCAGCGCGCCCGAAGGCCCCGGTTGGCTCGGCGGAGGCGGCGGCTGTGGGGGGGAAAGGCAAGCCCCCTGGTTGAAATCACCTACCTGAGTCAGGCCTGGGGGGCCCGGGTGGGGTAGCCCGGCGGTCACGGGGGACTTGGAGGTGGGGCTCACACAAAGTCATGGGGCCCCAAAGTCCCATAACTTTCCCAACTCACCAGACACTGGTTTTCATGATCTTGTTTCTGGAAAAGAGGAGGATGGAAGGTGGGCATCATAAGGAACTAAGGGGCAGACGGTGGCTAGGGTTGGTGGTCAGGGGCTGGGGTCAAGGTTAGAGGGTCCAGTAAGGACGGGGATCAGGGTCTGGACTGGGTTCTGGGCCGGCCAGGGGTTCAGGGCTGGGGTGCCTCACAGGCAGCGTGTACAGCTGGCCAGAGCCCCCTCCTCCTCTTCCTCATCGCCTGGGGTCTCTGTCATTGAACCGGTGTCACTGGCTGGGAGGCTAGCTGTGGGCAGGGCGGGAATAGAGGGCTGAATGTGAAGAACTCAGGGCTCCATCCTTGGCTTGCTCCTCTGTCTACCCATCCCACCCCCCTCCCCAATCTGGCTGGACCCTCACCATGGCTGCTGGTGGAGTGGGTGGAGCGGGTAGAGTGACTAAACCAGCGCAGACGTCCACGTCTCCTGGTGGTCAGCTCTGCCAGCTGTGGCCCTGCGGGATGGGAAGGACAGTTGGGGAGCGTGGCCTGAGGCTCGGTTAGGGGCGTGGTGGCGGGGGGCTGTTATTTGGAGTCTTTGTTCTGGGGACAGGGTATTGGAGTCTGGGTCTGGTTCTGTGTCCTAAGTTGGAACCGGGGGTTGGGCCTAGAGTCGTTGCCGGTTGGGGCGGGGTCTGAGGAGGGAAGCCCACATCTGAGGCATGCGTGGAGCAGGGAATGGGCCCCACGGGGGGCTGCCTACGGTGGCCGGCCCGGCCCTCTTCAGCCATAGAACCAAAATTGCCATCCGCTGAGGGGTCTTCGGTGTCCAGGTCCTCTGCCTGCATGATCCAGTCCAGATAGCCTCGCAGGTCCTCCTCCAACTGCTGCTTCTCCCGCAGCTTCTGGAAATCCCCTCGTGCTTTGGCCTTCTCCCTCTCCTTGGAGAACTCCCTGAGGGAGGAAGATGGAGAGCTAGGTGGGGGAACCACCCTGGCTCCCTTGCCTTCACCATTCCGGCCCCACTGGCTTCCTTGCTGTTCTTGGAATAACATGTCAAGCACATCCTAGCTTCGCATCGGGGGTTCCCTTTGCTTGCAACACCCTTTCCTCAGATATCCACGTGGCCCGTTCCCTCATCTCTTTCACATTTCTACTCAGACAACACCTCAAGGAGGTCTGACCTGATTGTCCCTATTTATAATTGCAAGATGTGCCCATTTCTATCCTTATCCTTCCTTTCTTTCCATAGCACATATTCCGTATAAAACACGACATAAGTGAGGTGCCTGCCTGGCTCAGTCAGTAGAGCATGTGATTCTTAATCTCAGGGTTGTGAGTTCAAGCCCCACACTGGGTGTGAGGCCTACCGGAAATAAGAAAAAATTTCAACAACCCACCACATCCATGTATGTGGGCGTGCATATACACAATCTGTTGTGTGTGTTGCTATTATCTGTCTCTCCCCACCGGAATGTAATATCCAGGAAGACAGGGATTTTTGTCTTTTATTCCATTCCTAGAATGATGCCTGGCACCCAGTGGCCCATGTTGACTGACAGAAGGAAGGGCTATTTCAGATGGGTTCCGAAAGGATGCCTAGGAGTTTGCTAGGAACAAAACAAACAGGACAGGTGCCGAAGGCCAGTGTGGGCGCAGAGAGGGGGTTAGGCTCCTTACCCACTCAGGACACCAAGCACAAGGTTGAGGACGAAGAAGGACCCAAAGATGACGAGACTCACAAAGTACAACCAGGGTAGTTCATACCCCATGGCATCCTGCATCTGGGGAGAGAGAGGACATGTATCTCTCAGGATATGAAGACGCTCTCGCTTGAGCTGCGAGAGGAAAGCAGCTGCAGTCTCGCACTGTGTGCCCGTCGTCCACCTCACCCAGTAGAGCACGTCTGTCCAGCCTTCCATGGTGACGCACTGGAAAACGGTCAGCATGGCGAAGAAGAAGTTGTCGAAGTTGGTGATGCCTCCGTTGGGCCCTGCCCAGCGCCCGCGGCACTCGGTCTGGTTCAGGGTGCACGCCCGCCCGGATCCCGAAGACGCGCAGGGCGACGGGTCCTCCTCCGCTTCCAGGTCTGCTGGAAGACACGAGCTTTGGGTTCTGAAGCCTGCCCACCCACAGTCCCTGCTACTCTGGAGCCCCGCCCACCTGAGAAGTTCAACTCAGGGTTTGAGATTTTTCTAAATCAGGGGTAACTTAATTTTCTAAATCAAGCTCCCAACTCTGCTAGATCAGGATTCGGAGCCACGGGGAAGTTGTGAGTCCCAACAACAGGTATCTGGGGAGTAGAACTGTTAAACTTGTGGTGGAATCTTGTAAATTGCAGTGAGCCCTGAGCCTGGGGGCCCGGAGTCTTGTGAACTGGGAAGGGTCTCTTGAAAAGAGGGCGGGGGCAAGGCTTGGGCGGGAGTCTGGATAAAGGGCCTGAGTATTTGGGGCCAATGCTGGAGGATGGAGTCAATCGCCCGGGAAGGTCTTGGCCTGTGGGTGGAGTCATGTGAAGAGGCGGAGCTATTAGCCCAAAGGCGGCGGTAGTCCAGGGCTGGGGGCGGAGCTTGAATAAAGGGGTAGGGATAGTTACCCCGGAGACAGAGCCTGAGCCTGGGGGTGGAGTCCTGTGGATTTGAGTGGGTTTTTCTGGGAACAGGGTGTGGCCCAGGAACCAGTGGGCAGGGGGGGGAGGGGTATCCTCTCCCGGGAGGGGTGGAAAGGCTGACCAGATCCCAGGAAGTAACATGTCTTGTGCATGCGTCCAAGGAACAGCTCGAGTCCGATGATGGCATAGATGATGATGACGAAGAACACGAGCAGGGCGATGTGCAGCAGCGGCACCAGCGCCTTCATGATGGAATTGAGCACTATGTGCAGGCCTGTGGGGACAGAGGGGCGAGGTCGGCCTAACCAACCCCTCCGGCGCCCCTCCCCCACCTCCAACCTCCGGGGCGTGCCACTCACTTGGGACCCCAGACACCAGCCTCAATGGCCTTAGCACCCGAAACGCCCTCAACGCCTTCACGTCGAAGCCCCCCGGCTTCCCCCCCGTGTGCGGGGTGTCCTTCGGCCGGCCAGGGCCCTGCTCCAGTAGCACGCTGAACAGCCTGATGGGGTGCTAACGGGATTAGGAGGCCGAAGGCGGGCCTCGGGACCTCCCTCCACCCCTCCCTTCTCAGAAAAGCACAGGTCCTCCTAACTGGAAATGCGAAGTTTAAAATATGTTGATAGTCCTGATTCTGGCTGCCAGATGGGGGCAGTCGGAAGCAGACATTTCCCCTGAGCCCGGAATTCAGCCGGCCTGGGGTAGGAAGTCGAACTAAGGTGGGGGTGTCCCCTGCAGACGCGCACCCGACCACAACGATGATGAAGTCGAGTAGGTTCCAGCCATTGCGGATGTAGGCGCTGGGATGGAGCACCAGCCCGTAGGCCACGATCTTGAGCACAGTCTCCACAGTGAAAATCACCAGGAATACGTACTCCACTTGCTCCTGAGGGCGGAGCCAGGGGCAGGGCGGGAGAGTGGAAGTTATTTGAGGGTGGGGCTTGAGGGCGGCCACGCCAAGGGAAGTATAATTGGGAGATCTAAGGAAAGGGTCATCTGGGTCAGCGAAGAGCAGGGATGGGGGGCTTGAAGGGTTGTGGTGTGGTTCTACTGGGGCTGGATCTGGTTTGGGGTCGGAGTGGGGTGGGGGGCGAGCCTCACCAGGTTGTGGTTGGCAGTGTTGGAGTCATCCTCTGGGAAGGGGATGTAGACCCCCAGGGCTACACAGTTGGCAAAGATGGTCAGGAGGATGAGGATGTCGAAGGGCCTCAGGTGGACAGTCAAGGACCCAGGCAGATAGGTCTCAGATTCTCCACGTTCCCTTGGAGGGAACTTGACACTTGACCCAAGGCGACCAGCCCTGACATTCCAACCCCTGCTCTGACCAAGGCTTTGACTTTGAACCCCCTAGAAACCTTAGCCATCCCCAACTCTTGCTTTGATTTAGCCCTTGACTCCTGACACTCCTCCCCCACCCTCCAGTGACCTTCACATTTCTCAACTCACCCTTTAATCCAGTTCTGGACTCCTGATCCCTAGTGACCTCAGCCTTCCTCCATTCCAGCCCTGACCCAATCCTTGACTCTTGGTACCCTGGTGAAACCTCACCCCCGAGCCCCGCCCCTGGCCTTCCAGGATGCTTCCACTCCACAATGCTGATGCAGGACCGCCGCAGGGGGTTGGCCAGGGTGAGGCAGAAGAGCGCCCGGGGTGACCGCTGAGCACTAGTCACTGCGACCGTCTTGTGCTTGCTGTGCTGAGTCCTTCGCTTAGGGGTCTCTGGGCCTGCTGCGCCACCGATTTCTTCGCCCCCCAATGCTGGAGGCCCAGGGCACAGCCCCCATTCAGGACCAGGGCCTGTCCCATTGGGTGGGCTGGGCTCTGGGGTGGTATCTGTATAGAGAAACTGAGTCAGGGGGGGAGAGGGTATTGGGGCAATCATGGTTGCCCCCTTCCTGCTCCTATCCTTCTGTCTGGGGAAGGAGAGAAGAGCATGTAAAATTAGGGAGAGTTGGGTGGGTGCCTGAGTTAAGAATTGGGGGGAAGAGATGATGTTGTAATTGATTAGGGATAGAGAGAGTTTGCAGAGAAGGGAGGGTGAAATTACATTTCCAAGTAAAGTAGGCTTTGCTGTTGGACTTCATAGGGAGTTTGAATCGGCATGGGGTAGGATTAAGTTTATAGCTGGAGGCAAATTTAGGGTTAAATTCGAGTGGTGGACTTCAGATTGGGTTTAAATACAGGAAGGAGTGGAGTGTATGAGTTGGGATTAGAATTAGGATCAAGGTTAGGGTTCAAGTTAAGTCTGGATGGGATCCAAATTTGGCATTGGGGTTTTCAGCTAAAGCCATTCCCGATTCCTGTGGCCTTGTTCTAGCCTCCGAGGGGCAGTAGATTGGCTTGGTTAGGATCCCCAGCATTGGAGGAAACAAGCTATCTGAATTTAAATCCTGACTCAACCACTTGGTACCTGTGTGCAGCCTTGGGAAAATTGTGCAACCTCCCTGAGCTTCAATTTCCTTGTCTGTGTAATGAAATGATAAGAGTACCTATGTTATAGAGTCGTCATGAGGATTGAGTTCAGCATTCAAAATAATGTCTGGCACAGAGTATTATTCCCATTTTGCAGGTGAGGAAATTGATGCAAAAAGGGAGGTGATTTGACCAAGTGGCTGAATTAGGATTCAAACATATGCAGTCTCTGACTCCAAGCCTTCGTGACTTACTACCACCATCAAATGTGTTCATTCTCTCTCTCTCTCTCTCTCCCATCCTTAAAAATTGATCTGTGCTCCCTTTGGAGAGTCAGAGACCTACTCACTAACAATATTGATATCTCGATGTTGGGGTTGAGGTTAGGGGAATTTAGAGCTCATACTAAGGGCTGTATCTACATTGGGGTTTAGACCCTAAAAGGGGTTTTGCCCTCTGGTTGGTAAGGTTTGCGTTAGGATTATGCTTGGGGCTGGCTTTGGAATTGGACTTGGGGTGGGCACTAGGATGGAGGTTGGGGCCAGGATAAGGGTTGGGATTCAGTTGGGAACTAAAGCTGTGGATGGGGCTGGGAGGCCACAGGGGCAGGGTCTGAGTCAGGTTGAGCATCGGTGTTCAGGTGGCAGTAAGGCTATGTTTGATGCTGTCTGGGAGGGAAACAAGGTGATGTGGCTCTGGTCCCCTGGTGGCTCTCCAGGGGTGGGGTCCTGTTGGGCAGAAGATGGGGCAGAGGGGCAGAGGGTAGAGCAGAGCCTAGGCTTGCTCCAAGGGTCTGCAGGGGTGGAAGGCTACTCTCACCTTTCCCGCCTTCAGATGCTGCGGACATCCTCCTTTCAAGGTTGAAGAGCCATCTGCACACAGCCCCCCTCTCTTCGCCCAGCTTTAGAGAGATTAAGGTCACAGGGCGGGGCCATAGCAGGGTTGGATGGGAGGGTGAGTAGAGGCAAAGATGGGACATTTTTGGGCTAGAGTCTGACAACAGAAAAGGCACTGATTTTTTAAATATATTTTTATAAAATATATACCGGCACCAGTCAGAAATTAAAATAAGAAAAATGATATCATTTCCCAACAGTATTTGAACTTTGAAGTATGTAAAAATAGACCTAACATAATATACTTATGTGTAAGAGCTCCATGGGAAAACATTTTCAAATACTGTCAAGTGATTCAAGGGGACCTACGGAAATGGAGAGATATATTAAATTTACTAATAGAAATAGTCAATGTTGTGAAAATGTCAATTCTTCCCAAAGTGATTTAGAGATTCAACACTGTCCCAAATGAAATCCCGAAAGATTTTTCCATGGAATTTGACAAACGGATTCTAAAATGTATGTTGATATACAAAGGATCTAGAAGAGCCAAAATCCTTTGAAAAGGAACAAGGTGGGAGGACATTCCAAATCAGATATCAAGGCATGTTATAAAGCTACAGTAATTAAGAATGGAATAGAGTTCAGAAACTGAGCTCCATATAGATGTACACATGATTTATTTATGACAAACATGGCACTACTGAGCAGTAGAGACAGGGTGGTCTTTCTAATGAATGGTGGGTACATGAATGTTAACTTTGTAATCATTCTTTGGCCTGTACACATATGTATAACATTAAAAGAAAGCATTTATGGAATGCTCGAATACTAGTGGCTACAATTTACATAGCGCTTTCCTACTGTATAATGTGTTAGGTACAGAGTAACAATGCTTTACATGAATTTTTTAAATCCTTACGGATGAGGAAACTAAGACACAGGCAAGTTATGTAACCTGCCCACGGTTGCACCTTTAGCTAGTTGAGCTAAAGACTTGAGCTAAGAAGTTGAGACGCAATCGTAGCCGCTTTATGCTAAAGCCCTTGCACTTATACACTTTTACAATATGGAAGATGAATGTCGCCTTAATTGAATGAGTCAGGAAGTCAGGAAGCCGCTCTTGGTCCGGTCACTTTTCTACCATTGCGCGCGCGCTCACGCTCATAGATAGGAGCGCATACACAGAGGCGCGCGCGCGCGCACACACACACACACACGCGCGCGCGCTCGCTCGCTCGCTCGCTCACGCGCTCAAAATACACTTAATTGCTCCCTTGGAAGAGCCCATCGGACTGCAAGCGGAAGAACTACAACTCCCAGCAGCCATTGCACGCTCAAGCCTGCAGACGCACCTTCGCACCAGGGCGCCAGGCATCCGGCGTGCGCCACACTCGGTTCTCCGAACTACACATCCCGTCTCTCCCCGCGCAGCCTGTGACACTCCTTGGACCGCGAGTGCGGAGCGGGGTTTCAACTGCGCCTCTCTTGCTCGGACCCGGCCCTGGACCCAGCTTCAGACTCGAACACCGCTCCACGATGGAGGAGGCGGACCGAATCCTCATCCATTCTCTGCGCCAGGCCGGCACGTAAGGACACAGCCCCCGCCCACCCCAGAATGCCCACATCCGGGACTCCAAAACTCTGGACCCAGTCACCCGGGAACCTTAAAACCCTAGACCCTGACATCTGGGGCTCCAACTTCCAGGACCCTAAGACACCCCCCTCCTTACACAGACACACACGCACACACGCATGCACGCACTCTGACATCAGGGAGGTCCCAAACCCTTTGCCCCCAACACTTGGTAAACCCCAAATTCCAGGACCCAGATATCTCCAGAGCTTAAAACCTTGGATCCTCAACACTCAGGATCCTGAAATATGTGGCTCTTGACATCAGTACTCTGGGACCCTGATATTTAGGAAATCTAAGCCATCTATATTTTGAGAACCAGGGAATTTAAACACCCAAAAACCCTGGGACTGGATACTTGGGAACCTTCAAACCCTGTTTCCCAACACCTGGGCTTTTAAAATCCCAGGACCTTAAAATCTGGCAGCCTCAACACTTAGTGACCTTGACACACAAAGACTTTTGCATTCGAGGACCCTAAAAACTGAGGATGCCAACATTGAGGGAGCCTGATTTCTAGATTGCTTGAAACTAGAAGGCCTTGATATCCGGGGATCTTGACATCTAGGGACCCTGACATTTGGACCTCGTGGAAACCTGAGCCTTGCAATATCTAGTCCCCAAACCCTAGCAGCTCAATATCTAGGGGCCCCTGACGTGCAGGGAACATGATACCTGGGGATCCAGAAACACAGAGGGCATGCCACCTGGGTCCCTTGCCCTTCCCAGACCCCAGAACTTTGAGACTTTTAAGCCTATGGCAATTTGAGATTTTTTTCTTTTAAATTCAGATCTCTTCCGTCCACCATTAGGACCAATGGACTTACCCAGTTCTTGGTTTTCCAAATGGAACTTGCAGTCACCAATACCCAGGACCTGTCTGAACTGTGGTCATCCCCCCCACCCCTGCCCCACTCCCACCCCAATACTAAAACTTCCAGAAGGCAGCAGAGCCCAGCCCGATCCCTGTTGCTTGGCCTGCTTCCAGCCCACCCTCTTCTTTTTCAGGGCAGTCCCTCCAGATGTGCAGACGCTGCGAGCCTTCACCACGGAGTTGGTTGTAGAAGCTGTGGTCCGCTGCCTGCGTGTCATCAACCCCACCGTGGGCTCTGGCCTCAGCCCCCTGCTCCCTCTGGCCATGTCTGCCCGGTTCCGCCTGGCTATGAGCCTGGCTCAGGCCTGCATGGTGAGTGCCCTCCTCCCAGTACAAACGGCCTCTTCCTTCCTCCTTCACAGAGTCCCCGAGCTCCTTTGAAACGCTCGCCTTTCCTCTGTCAACTCCTCTTGTGGCTTAGCGTTCATTAGCCATCAAGGATGCTGGCTCTGTGGTCAGACCGCCTGAGTAGCTCAGATCCTCACTACTAACTGTGTGACCCTGACCATTCTGGGCCTCGGTTTCGTTATTTCTGAAACGGAGATGATAAAAGTAGAGTTGTTAGGAGCATTATACGAGTTGATCCAGTTTGAGCCTGGGCTGGCCCTGGCTCCCACATTTTAAGCTTGGCACCCCTAAGGCAGTGCTAGAATTTTCCCCCACTATGGTACCCATTGAGGAGCTCCAGGAAAAGGCTTGGCTTGGGTCGCAGGCTCTCTCCTAAATTAATCACTGTGCACTCTGATTGGCCTCGCGTGGATCACATGGTCATCCCCGTAGGACACTGTGATTGGCTGCTTCTCCAGGATCGCTCGGGGAGTTGGGCGGTCCGAGGGTTACCCGAAGGAAGGTATGCTGGTTAAGTAACATTGTGTCTCCACTGCACTCCGCCTCATGGCCCTGCCTCTCCTGAGAATACTTCCCAAACTGTCCCTCTCCCAGGTAAAGTGCCCTGTGACAAAGCACTCATACCTCCCCGGTACAGATCTGTGTCCTATTACTATGTCCAGGGCCTCTGAGTAATGTCATTTCTCCTGGTTGACTCGCTCTGCGTCGTTGGGTCAGTCTCTTAACCTCTTGGGTTCCGTCTCCTCGCATGTCGAACCGGCCGGAGAGTTGAACCTCCCGCCTAGGGTTGCTACAAGGAGTAAAACTCAAGTGAATATAGACAAAGCGGGCTATACTGAGCTCTGTGTAGGTGATATTACTGTTCTTAGAGGGGCCTGATCTGGGGGCTTGCATTCCAGCCACTCTGGCTGCGGCACGAATGTGAACTTGGCCATCAGACCAAGGATATGGTGGTAGAGGGAGTAGAGTAAATACAGGGAAATTTTCCATTTAGCCTCGCCTTCCCGGGGACACAGTGGTCGGGTTTCTTGAATTTGGACCTTGCTTGTGCAGTTTCTCGCTCTTCCCAAGAGGCCGCGGCGCCCTGCCCATCCATCCCTTCGCTCTCAGGTTCGCCTGGCTCTCAGGTTCTTCTGCTGTCCGCCTCTTCACATGCCCCATGCCCAGGGCCACTTTCTGCCACTCAGCCACCTCCGTATTTTGGAGTCTGTCACTTCACACACCTGACTCCTGGAATGAGTTTCCGTATCAGTCACAACTCTTTGATTGCAGGTGTCGGAAAAAAACCCAAAGTCAAGTCGCTCGAAAGCTGGTGGTTTTCACACTCCTGTGATGGTGACCCTCTGACATAAATCCGCCTTCTGTTGTGACCTAATCCACACACACAGGCAGATAATAAGGATGTTTTCCGAGTGCCTACCCTGGGCCGGGCGCTGTGGTAGCATGGTGTGAGCTTCCTTTGTTCTCCTCACGACTTTCTCAAGTAGGTACTGTCGGTATCCTCCCCCCCCCCCTTTTTTTTTCCTAGAGGAGGAAAGTAGAGCACAGAGAGGTTAAGTGATTTGCCCGAGGTCACACAGTGGGTCAGAGGCAAAGCTTGGATTTGAGTCTGTGCAGCTCCAGACCAATGGACCCATTCTGACAGAGAATCAGGCTTGCTTTCTGGGCTCGTTTCTCAGGCCCCATGCAGAACCCTGAGGAGGACTGTGAGCTCTTAAAGCAGGCACATAGGGAGCCCCATTGTTACAGCTAGGAAACTGAGCCTCTGGGTGGTTCAATAATAGGTTCAAGGCCTTAGCCAGTCAGTCAGTGGCACGGGCTGGATTTCTTTTCTTTTTTTTTTTTCGGGCTGGATTTCAATCCTGATCTTTTTACACCAAAGCCTCGAAGTCCCTTTTTATTTATTTATTTATTTATTTATTTATTTATTTATTTATTTATTTATAAAGATTTTATTTATTTATTTGACAGAGACACAGTGAGAGAGGGAACACAAACGGGGGGAGTGGGAGAGGAAGAAGCAGGGAGCCCAATGCGGGGCTCGATCTCGGGACCCTGGGATCATGACCTGAGCCGAAGGCAGACGCTTAATGACTCAGAGGAGCCCTCTAAGTCCCTTTTTAAAGAAAATGATTGTTTCGAGTAGGTCATTTTATTAGTCCGAGTCCAGTCTGGAGACCAAAACCCCAGGTGTAATTCGAACAGGGACATTTTAATATAAAGAACTGTTAATTAGGTAAAAGGTGGTTAACCACTGAAAGGGTAAGAGAGATCTCCAGGGTGTGATGGAAGGAACGTGATACCTGGCCGAGTCGCACGCTCAAAACTGTTCACTTTGGTCTCTGTGTGTCTTTCTAGGTTTTTTTTTTTTTTTTTTAATGCAGATATAAGCCAATGTGAATATACTTATTTCCCCCCTTCTCTCCTTTCTTTCTTTTTTCTTGCTTAGTAGATTTTGACTGCCCAGTTTCTGGTTGTAAGCAATGATTCATGACATGTACCAAAACTCCCGTCCACCTAACTTAATAACCGTCTAGGATATGTCCAAGCCACGAAGCAAGGCAAGAACCTATTTCTCTGAAATAGTCTAGAAACCCTTGTATCACAGAGAGATCCCCTTGGAGCATTGCGTTGACTGCGATTGGACATCATATCCTTCCTCTTCGTGGCCTTCCATAATCTGCCCCGTTTCCTGGTTGTTTTGCTCCGGGAAGCACATCTGCATATGCTGCAGAGTCTGGAAGGCAAAAAGCAAAACCAAGAATCTGCTTCCTGGTTTGGAGCCAGGGAGAAAGGCCCTCTTCTGACTGTCAGAAGGGTCGGCTTGAGGTCATCTGGGAACTCTGCGAGGTTTGTTTGCAGAGCCCTTCCCTTTCCAGGGCTTTGTCCCTTTATATTTCTTCTTTAGCCACCTTTTTTTTTTTTTTTTTACCATGCCTGTTCTGTCGAGAAAAGGCTCCCTAAGAGACCCATGCTCTGTCGTAAATTGATAAAGTATGTCACACGGAGGAGGAGGAGGAAGTGAGGGCAATGAACCTGCAGCCTCTTGAGGGTAATTCGGACATCACAGCACTGTGGTAGAGTTGGTAATTTCGATTCATGGGAAATCTGTAAAACGAGGGAAAATAAAGACTAGCTACCCGTTCCCGCATTTGGTTTAAGGAATCGAGGCATGGGGGCGTCTGGGTGGCTCAGTGGGTTAAAGCCTCTGCCTTTCGCTCGGGTCATGATCTCAGGGTTCTGGGATTGAGCCCCGCATCGGGGTCTCTGCTCAGCGGGGAGCCTGCTTCCTCCTCCCTCTCCCTGCCTGCTTCTCTGCCTACTTGTGATCTCTGTGTGTCAAATAAATAAATAAAATCTTTAAAAAAAAAAGGAATCGAGGCATGAAAAATAGAGCGGGCTTGACAGAGTATCCACCAGTATCGTCATCACTGTTAATTCATTTTTTACGGGTCTAGAGGAGGAGATGCTGCATCTCAGAAGTGGTGGAAGAAAGCAGTGTCTAATAGTATCGGAAGAATTAAAAGGGAGGGGGCGCCTGGGTGGTTCAGTCAGTTGAGTGTCTGCCTTTGGCTCAGGTCATGATCCCGGGGTCTTGGGATCGAGCCCCACGCTGGGCTCTGTGCTCAGTGGGAAGCCTGCCTCTCCCTCTCCCTCTGTCTGCCGCTCTGCCTGCTTGTGCCCTTTCTCTGTCAAATAAATAAATAAAATCTTAAAAAAAAAAGAATTAGAAGGGAGATAATCAGAGTCTTCCTCATACAGAGGAGGAAGACTCTTTTCTCCCTTTCTTACCTTTTTTTTTATCCCCCCCCCAACGACGGCATTAAATGTACTAAATGCTTAGACATTTAGGGCGTTTGCAGTATTTTGCAAATAATGCTGTGAGGAGGAACCTTGTGCATCTGTCCTCTTGAAGTGTTTGGGGCATGGCTTCATGGTCAGCTCTTCAAAGTAGGCTTGGCTGGGTGGAAGGGTAAAAGCAGATGTTGTTTTTGTTGGACTTTGCCCAGTGTCCCTCACCGGGCTCTGTCTCATTTCTGCCTTCCCACCAGCAGCGTAGGGGAGAGCACTTGCTTCTCTAGAGCCTGGCCCACTGATTCGTGCCCCCGCAGTAGGTGAGGAATGATATCTCAGTATCATTTTTCTCCCCAGCTTTGAACTTGGGCAAACGTTTGTTAGCATTTTTGCTCCATTCTTTTCTTTGTATATAGATACATAGACGCGCACACGCATACACATACATATACTTTGTTGCCAAACCATTTGAAAGCGGGGGACAGCAGGTCGCACCACACCTACCATTTTCAGCACGCCTCTCCTAAGTGGGACATTTGCCAGCATAACCACGATATTGTGATCACACACCTGAAATTTAATATTGATAGTATATATTAACAATCGATAGTATATATTGGAACAATGGTATCTCATATCCAGTGCCTGGTGGAATTTCCCCAATTGTCCCCTAAAATATCCTCTATGGCTGTTTGTTTGTTTTTTGTAACTGTAGCATCGAATCAAGGATCATACATTTTATTTCACTGTTACTTCTTTAATCTTGCATAGCCAGTAGTCCTCCTTGGTTTTCGTTTCAGTGTTTCTCTTGTGATGATAAATGTTTCCAATGAGTCCAGGCGGGCTGTTGCCTAGAATGGCTTA
This sequence comes from Nasua narica, assembly GCA_028533885.1. Taxonomy (NCBI): domain Eukaryota; kingdom Metazoa; phylum Chordata; class Mammalia; order Carnivora; family Procyonidae; genus Nasua; species Nasua narica. The sequence continues at coordinate 37,669,065 of CM052801.1, forward strand.
CGCCTGGAGTCAGTCAGAGTGTTTTCCGATGAGCAGGTTCAGGTTTGGGGCAGGAACGCTGCCCGAGCAATGGTATCTCGCTCCCAGCGTGCACTGGGAGATTGGACCATCCCGGTGCCCTGCATCAGTGATGTGTGCGTGAGAGCTCTCTGTGTCCTGCCGGTTTGCGGCAAGGTTGGGCATATTTGCCTAGGTTGAAGGGCCGTTTTCCTTTCTTTTTCTGTGAACTGCCTCTTCCTATCTTTTGCCCACTTTTCTCTTGCGTGTTTGGTCTTTTCTGCTATGTTCGATTTTGGACATTCTTTATAGACGAGGTAGATTTACTCTTTGCTGGTGATATGAACTCGATATATTTTTTTCTCGCTTTTCATCGCTTTTGTGACTTTGGTAATTATATTCTTTGCAATTTTCGTTTCTTTTCAGGGATTCAGAAATGCTCGTCTTCTCCTTTATGTAAGCCTGTGGACTTGGGGTCCTAGTTAGAAAGCCAGAGCTTTCATCTTATTTCTTGCTCTCTGTAGCATTGAGTATAATCACTCTGTGATTCCCACCCCCCCCACCCCCCGCAGAAGCCTGGAGGCCTTGGGGGAGCCAAGGTGAAGTTCAGAGGGTGGCGGTTGATGTGAGAGTGGGAGCATTGGTGGTCTAGGCCCAGCGCTCCCGGGACAGGAGAATTCTGCCTGTCTGATAGAGGCCACCTCCCCAACCCCTAGGACCTGGGCTATCCCTTGGAGCTTGGCTATCAGAACTTCCTCTACCCCAGTGAGCCTGATCTCCGGGACCTGCTTCTCTTCTTGGCTGAGCGTCTTCCCTCTGATGCCTCCGAGGATGCAGATCAGCCTGCAGGTATGGTCTGCCCAGGGCACAGTGGGGGTGAAGGAGAGCGTGGCATTCCTGGGTGTTGTAGGGCTCCTCCCCCCCCCCCCCCCCGCCCTGAGAGAGGTGGAGGTGATAAAAAGGTTGACTGGGGGTGGGGTGGGGATATATCTTTGGCTGAGCTGGCGGGGAGGGGACGATTGGGGCTGGGAGAGGGGGGGCAGGGCAGCGGGAAGG
>CM052801.1:37670617-37728573 GCA_028533885.1 Nasua narica
TCCTGTCCCTCCCTAGGGGCCATCCTTGTGCTGTGCTCACTGTCCCTCTGTCCCTGGGGTCCTGGCAGCTGGAATCTTCTCGACGGCTGGCAGAGATCCAGGAGCTGCACCAGAGTGTTCGAGCGGCTGCCGAAGAGGCCCGCAGGAAGGAGGAGGTCTACAAGCAGCTGGTAAGGCCCACGCAGGGGCCCCCCGGGGAGCTCAGAGTGGGTGGGGGCTGGGTCCCAAGGGAGCGTCTGCCGTGTTCCTGTCTAGGTGTCTGAGCTGGAGACCCTGCCCAGAGACGTGTCCCGGCTGGCCTATACCCAGCGCATCCTGGAGATTGTGGGCAACATCCGGAAGCAGAAGGAAGAGATCACTAAGGTGTGTCACTGTGGGCCATGGAGGGTTGGGGCCGACGGGCCGACGCGCTCAAGGGGCAGAAGCATGTGGCACGGCCACACGGGGACCTCACACCCTCTGAAAGGCAGAGCTCTCTAGTCACTGTCTGGGTGTAAGCGTGGGCTCACGGCTGCCCTGCTCTCTGCCAGATCTTGTCAGACACAAAGGAGCTTCAGAAGGAAATCAACTCCCTGTCTGGGAAGCTGGACCGGACATTTGCCGTGACCGATGAGCTTGTGTTCAAGGTGCGGGCCTGGCTGGGCCGGGTGAGGGGAGGCGAGGGGGTGCCGGGCTCCCGCCTGCCTGTCTGCTCGCAGGCTGGCTTGGGCCTGGGCCTGGCATGAGCCGTGTAGGTACACTGCGGCTCGGGCCCGGCTGTGCGCCACAGAGAGGGATGTCAGGGCAGTGGGAGAGGGTGGCCTTGTGGGGGTCCCAGAGGTGGTATGTGTGGGGGGCAAGGGGGAAGCCCACCGGTCCCTTCTGTCTGGTCAGGATGCCAAGAAGGATGACGCCGTTCGGAAGGCATACAAGTATCTAGCTGCCTTGCACGAGGTGAGTGGAGAAGCATGCTGGGGGGCCGGCTGGGGTGGGGTGTGCTGGGGGTACAAGCCTTCTGCTCCTGCTGTCCCCAGAACTGCAGCCAGCTCATCCAGACCATCGAGGACACGGGCACAATCATGCGGGAAGTTCGAGACCTTGAGGAGCAGGTGAGGCCCCAGGGGTAGGAGGGGAAACCAAGGCAGGCCAGTGGACAGCAGCTGGGTTTATGCCCAGAGAAGCTGTGGGAGCAGAGAGTCCTATGGCTGGACTCTCAGCCTTGCCTCTTAGTAGCTGTGTGTGTGGCCTGGCACTGGCCAGCAGCCTCCTCTGAGCCCCAGCTTCCACCCCGAAGGGCCTTGCACCTGCCTCCCTGGGCCATTGGCAGAGGCTTCAGCCAGATTATGTGGTGGCTCATGCTGCCACGTTAGCAAATGACGCTTTAGGCGAACAGATGGCACGTGCAAAGGTCCAGCAGAAGGGCACAGCACGCTGTTGCGGGAGGAGGGTGGGAGGAGCACGGGAGGGAGCCTCAAGCGGCCTTAACGGAGACGGCGTGCCAAATAGTAGCTGGGACAGGGGCCCCGCACACTGAAGGCGTGCGATTCGCGTTGCCTTAGATCGAGACGGAGATGGGGAAGAAGACCCTCAGCAACCTGGAGAAGATCCGCGAGGACTACCGAGCCCTCCGCCAGGAGAACGCGGGCCTCCTGGGGCGGGTCCGGGAGGCCTGAGGAGCCCCCAGCGCCGGTCTGCTCCTGGCCTGGGTGGGGAGCTGGGATGTTGGGAGCGCTGGCCAAGCCCTTGCCCTAGCCATTCCGTCCATTGGCTGCGCTCTTCCTGCTGCGGCCTTGGCCCCAGAGCCCCGCCCTCCTGACCCCAACCCTGATCTAGGGTGATCATCCAGAGCATGAGAACTCGGCTGCCGTTTATTGGAGAGGGTGCTGGGGTTAGGACCTTGGATCCCAAATAAACGAGGGGCTCTGTCTGCAGTCTAAGCTGAGGCCTGGATGGGGACACAGCCTTCAGGGCCGGGGAGGTGCGGCGGGCGGCAGGTGAGACATGGGATCTATTTGGCGATTCCGTGGGTGCGGCTGTGAAAGCCCACGTGGGACCCCGGAGACCCACTGGGGCGCCGAGTGTGTGTGCACGCACTCGCGATGCCCCCGTGTGTTCTCGGGGGCCGTGTGAGCGAGCTGATGTTTTGGGAGCCGTGTGAGAACGTGCACGACCGGGGTGTATTTGTGTGGCTCTTTGGGACCTGAGGTCCTGAAGGTACCAAGGCTGCTTCTGTGCAGTGGTGGTGGGGGCGGGGAGGGCTGGGCATGCCCCGTGTGACACCGCACGCATGTGGGGGCCGGGCAGGGGGATGGCCATGGGTGTGTGCTTCGGGGGGGGGGGGGGGGCGAGGATTGACAAGATCGTGCTCAGGCGCGATGGTCTGCGAGGCGATAGAGGTTGTGGTTGTCCGAAGGTGCTGAGGCAGGTTCTTTGTACTGTGTCCAAGGGACAGAGTGGCCCCTGTGTGTGTGTGTGTGTGTGTCTTTTCCAGCCCTGAGGTCACCTGTGCGAGCGACTGAGGCAGGCTGTGTGTGTGGTCGGTGTGAAGGCTCAATTTGGCTAAAGAGCTTGCTGCGGGAAGCTGGGACAGGGGGCGGGGGCTGGGGCCCCTCTGAGCAGCCTTGGTGCAGAGCAGACGCTCTAGAAGGGTGGTCGCCTGAGGCTCAGGGTCCCTGGTGGGCAAGACCGTGCACACCTCACTTCTTGGCCCCGGTGGGCACGTCCAGGGCCCGTCACCCCTGCCCCTGGCCACTTCCACCTCCCATTTCGGCCCCTGTCCTTCCTTCCTTCCTCCCTTCCCTGGTTTTGAGGTTAGGGGCCGGGTGTGGGGTTGGCACTCCTGCTGGGCCTCTGGCTCCTCTTCTTGCGGAACTCGAATTCGTCCACGGTCCACACGGCCCCCTTCTCACTCTCCACCCGCACGAAGCACTTGTGCAGGCTTAGGTTGTGGCGGATGGCGTTCTGTGGGAGGAAGACCCGTGGGGCCGGGGGCAGGGGGACCGGCTAGGCAGGCAGCCTCCGAGGTCAGCAGGACCCAGCCCAAACCGGCCTCCCGCCCCTTCCCGACATGCCTGCCACCCCCCTGCCCCTGCCGCTCCCAAGCTGGGCCCAGCACCCCGGTGACATTGGAGGCCCTCCCAGCCACTGCCGCCTCCAGGGAACTCACCTTCCAGGTGGCAGGGTGGTTTCTGAAGAAGGCAAACATGCGCGTGAACCAGTGGTAGATCTCGTTGAGGGTCCGCTGCTTCTCGGGAGCCTCCAGGATGGCCTGGAGGTTAGGGGGTCAGGGGGTCAGGGAGCCCCTCCCCTGAAGTTGGGCTGAGAGTGGCAGCGGCCCACCCTGACGTGGGTGGAACTGGGGTGGGCAGGGGAAGGGAGGGAGGGAGATGGCGTGCGGAGATAGGTCAGAGGGTTAGAAGTGGGGTGACGTGGAGGGTCAAGGCTGAGGTCGCAGTAAGGTCTGGTTCGGGGTAGGGCCGGGATTGGGTTAAAGGTCTAGGATGGAGTTGGAGCTGGCCTTCTCTTCGGGAGCACTTTGACCTTGGGAAGGTCGAAGGCCAAGAGTAGGGTCAAGTTAAGGATATGGGAAGGGTAAAGGGCCTGGTAGAGTTAAAGGTCAGCAGGGAAGGGGCTGGTTAAGGGTCTGGCTGGGGATGGACCAGGGCGGGTCAAGGGCTGAGGGATGGGGCGGCATTAGGGTCAGGAGTCCGAGGCGGAAAATGGAGTTATTTTCTGTATCAGGCATGCGCTTAGAGTCAAGGTCAAGAATGAGGTTGGTTGTATGTGGTCGTTCAGGGTCAGGACTTGTGTTAGGTGTGGAGTGAGGCTAATGGTCAGAGAACTGGATCCGTGTGGATTTAGGAGTAGGGTGAAGGGAAGGGTCGGAGATTACGGCCGCAGTGAGGTTCTGGGTCAGGGTGGGGCCAGGTAGGGGAATGTGTGTTGTGTAGGGGTTAGGTGTGGGCCTAGGATGAAAGTTCTGGGCAGGCATCAGGGAGATTCAAATGGAAGGGGTTGGGACAGGGTGAGGCCAAGGGTCAGACAGGTGTCACCAGGAAAAGGCGAGAGGCAGGATCCCGCGGCTTTTTGGGGTATGTGGGGGCTGGGGAAGGAGTTAGGAGAGTGCCCGTGGTGGGTTTAGGGCAAGGGGCAAACATCAGGTTCGTCTGGGGGCTATTTTACGGGTCTGGGAGGGGATTAAGTCTGGGGTCGAGGTGGGCCTCAGGGAGGGGTAGGACGAGGGCCAGAATTTGGCTGCCACAGGCCTGGATAGTGGTTTCGGTTTAGGTTGAGGGGGCAGGTCTGGGGTGAAGCCCGGAATGGGACAGGGTGGGGAATCCCACCGGAGACCTGGGTTGGTTCATGAAGGAGCCTGTCCTGGGGGGCACTCAGAAGGACACCAGGAATGTGGGAGCCAGGTGCTCCCGTCCCCCCCCCCCCCGGCCGTCTGCTTACCCAGCGGATGAGGGTGGCATAGGTGAAGGGGGGCCGCATGTTGTGGAACTTGAAGTAGTCCATGTTGTGGAAGAACTCTGTAGAGGGTGGGCGACGATCAGGTCCCCGTCCCAAGCTCCGAGCTCCCTCTCCCATTCCCCCCCACCCGCCCCCAGCTACAAGGAGAGGCTACCCAGCTGAGATCCCTCCCTGACGGTGACGGTGACAGTGCTGAGCACTGGGCGTCGATCTGCTTGCACCACTCGCACCAAAATGGGGCCTCACTGTGGCCGAAGTTTAAAAGAAGTGAAGTAACTTGCACACCAAAGGGATGCAAGTGTCCAAGTGGCAGAGGCACGTTGGCCCTTAAGGGCCCTGAGCCCTCTTAAGCCCACAGCCCAGCCCTTGCTGGCAGCCCTGGGATCCATGAGCTCGGGAGAATCACCCCGCTTTTCCTTGGAGGGGGAAGGGAGAGTCCCTGGGAGGTGGGGGGAGCTAGTTCCCTCCCTTCTGACAGCTAAACGGAGTAGCCAAAGCCCGGAGTGAGTGAGCCCCAGGCCCCAGGGGAGATGGGGCTAGCTAGGAGAAACCCCAATGGCGGCGCCAGGGGTGAGGGGCAGGGGGCTTGCAGGCCTTGGCGACGCTGAGAGGCAGCTTTGGCAAACAGTCGTGTTTTCCCAAAGGCTGAGTGGCAGTGCTGGGGAGGGTGGGTACTGGCTGTCTCCCACCCCGGGCCAGTCGGGGATGAGGGGCTGGGGTGGGGGGTGCGTGGGGGCTGGACCACGTAGGAGGGTGGAGCATCCTTACCTGGGAAGGTGCTGTTGCCATGGCTGCCCCAGAGGTGCCTCCTCACGGCGAAGAGGCCCTCGGGGGCCTCCTGGGGGCTGGGCCAGGCTGGGCCAGTGGTGACCGGAGTGCCGCCAGCCACGATGCAGCACGAGCCCTTGTCCGATGACGCCTGCGGGAGGAGAGAAGAGAACGGCTGGTGATGCAGAGGCTTAAACGTTCCACTTCAATTTTATTTATTTTTTAAAAGATTTTTATTGATTTATGAGTGAGAGAGAGAGAGAGGCAGAGGGAGAAGCAGGCTCCCCAAGGAGCAGGGAGCCCGATGTGGGACTCGATCCCAGGACCCTGGGGTCACGACCTGAGCCAAAGTTAGGTGCTTAACCATCTGAGCCACCCAGGCGCCCGTACACTTCAATTTTAAATAAGTGTTTTGTTTTGTTTTGTTTTTCAAAGTGAGGGAGCTCTCTTCTCAATTGCAGTCTGAGGCGGAAACCCACAAAGCAGCATTGAGCTATATTTATTAGACTGAGTGTGGACTGTGTGTGTGTGTGTGTGTGTGTGCGTGTGTGTGTGGAGAGGCGTAATGCCAGGGCCACGAGCTGGGGCTGAGTCAGGTTCCCTACCCAACTTTGACCTTAACCTTAGGGATGGTGGTAATACCTATTGTGAGTGGCCTCACGAGGATTCAATAAATTAACCCCAGCAAAGTGCTCGGGAAAGGGGCCTGGCCCCCCGGGGCTGGCTTCATGGTGTGTGGCCTGTGTGGTCACACAGGTCCCTGCCCTTTGTCTACTGCTCTGTGGGGGTCATCTGGAAACCCGGGCCCCGTGTGTCTATTTTGTACTGGCACCGGCTCTGTTGTCCAGTAAATGCTTGGCGATTCGCCATTGCTTTGAAAACCCAAGATCATGGGCATGTTTGGAGCTGGGGACTGGGCAGGGGCGAGGGGAGGTGCAGAGTCCTAGGGTATGGGTGCGAGGGCGGGTCCCCTCCGCCCCCACTCCAGCCGCCTGGTGGGCCTGGGGTGGCTCACCGTGGATGGAGCTTTGGTCAGGGCCATCTTCCCAGCCAGGTGGGCCTGCATAGCGCCTAGCTTCTCCTTCTCCAGCACCAGCTGTGAGGACATGCACAAAGTCAGGCCTCAACTTGGCCTTTCTCTGTCGCATCCCGGCCCAGGCTGTGGTCCTCCCTGAGAGTGCCCTACCCCCTCCCTTCTTTTCTGCCAGCCCCCGTCCTGGGTGAGCTTGGCTCCTGGCACAGAAGACGTAAGGCTCGCCCGGCATGCCCCAACCACCCCTCTCCTCTGTCACCTGCTGTTCCAGCGACTGCACCACCTCCCTCTGGAGGAGACACTGTGCCCTGCCCTTCTCATCTAGGAGATGGTCCGCCTGGCAGTGCCTGGGTAGGGGGAAGAGTCCACGTGGGTGACCATGGCGGGCCTGGCCTCCTGGCTCAACACTCTGAGTGAGGAGGGCCAGACCCTTTGTGAGGTCTCTCCTCGGCGCCTCAGTCACCCTGTTACACCCGCTGTTCCTGTGACACACACTACTTGGCATCTCTGGTGCCAGGCCTAAGCTCGACACTGGAACCTGGCCAGGGTGCTGGAGACGATGCCGGGAGGCTGGTGAGCTGAAAGCCTGTGCAAAGTCATGGCTGTGAAGAGGACAGGGTGCAGAATTGCCACTGATAGTTGGGTGTGGTTGGAGAAGGTGTGTGCGTGTGTGCGTGCGTGCATGCATGCGTGATGGGGCTGAGGGAAAGCAGCAAGAGCCACTGTGAGAATCTGGGACTGTGGGGATCAATAAAATCAGGAGGGGCAGGGGAGTTAGGAGTATGGATTCGAATCCCAGCTCTGTGACTTAGCAACTGTGTGATCTCGATCAAGACACTTAACTTTTTTTATGGCCTCAGTTTCTGTATTTGTAAAATGGAGGTGGGTAATAGTACACACCTCTGTTATGACACCCCATTATACAGATGAGGAAACCAGGGCCCAGAGAAGCTAAGTAACTTGCCCAAGGCCACACAGCCAGTGACAGGAGCGGGATTTGAACCTACAGTCTTAGTATTTGCCTTTTGCCTCATCACTACGTATGGAGATGAGACCAGAGCTGAGACCCGTACCACAGGCCTTTTCCCCCACACTGGGGACCCTCCTGGACTGGAATGGGCCTGGGTCACTCACTTGAGGAAATCTTCTGGCTCCTCGAAGACCTTCTCACATCCGGGCCACTTGCAGACACCATTTGCCAGCAGCGAGTAGGAGCCCTGGGGCACGGTCGAGAGGGTGCTAGGGGGACAGAGGGTGTAAGGGGAGGCAACAGCAGGGCAAGGGTCCTTCCCGGCCTGGTCCACTGACCTGTCTTTCCTGGGCGGGCTGGGGCTTGGGAAGGTGCAGAGCAGCGCGGGCTCCCTGGACACCCACTCCAGGCTGGCCACGTTGATCCCTGCGGGTGGGGACAGGGTACCTTGGGGGGGCCGTGGGCTGGGCTCTCAGGCCCTGATCCCCAGGGGGCCTCTGCTGGCCCTAACACCCAAGGCTTCTGAGGGAGCAGCTCAAAGCCTGCTGCATTGCAGCCTGCTTGCAAGCGCTGACATTTCGACTGCAGAGACCTGTGGTTCTGCGATTTGTGCCGTTCTGCGTCTCTAAGGTTCTGAGCCTGACATTTTTTGGAGGCTGGAGTTTCCCAGATGATAAGACCCGATGCCTCTGACCTCCTGAGGGCTGCCATTCAGCAGCCTACGCGGCTTACATTCAAGCACTGGGTCGGGGTGGGGGTGGGGGCGCAGGGTGGGGGGTGTTACCAGGTGGCAGGCCGGGCCGGGCCTTGAGGGAGAAGACACTGGTGGCAGCAGTGGGTGGCGGCAGGCTGATCATAGCTGGGCTGTCCAGTGGGCGAACCTGCAGCACGGGGGTCCGAGCGTGGGTATCCACCGCTGAGAGCTGGGGGCACACGGCGGCTGCCGATCAGCCTCCTCCCCCCCCCCCCGACCCCGGCGCCCAGTTGTCCCACCTGCTCCCACCGCCCTGCCATTCTGGGTCAGTACCTGGTGCATGAAGTGTGGCCTGTCCTGAAGAAGTGCCTGCAAGTGGGGCGAGGGCCCGAGCCGCGCCCCCGAGGGCGCCACCATGACTAGGGGCACTGTGGGCAGCTGGGGGGGGGAAGGCAGGCGGGTGAGATGCCATCTCTATCCTCACTGTTCTACATGTCTAGTTCATACACTCCTCGCCACAGCCCCACACGGTAAGTACTCTGACCATCCTCATTTTACGTATGTGGAAACTGAGGCTCAGGGAGAGCGAGTGACTTTTTCAAGATCAGACAGCTAACAAGCGGCTGAGTTGGCCTCAACTCTGTCACCTCACCTCTCTGGGCACCAGCCCTCTCCCCTTGTCACACGGGGATGGGGACCTGGGGCCATGCCTGTAGGACCACGATAGGATCTCCTCTCCTGAGACCGGGATTGGGAGGTCGGGGAGAGCCTTGAATCTCTGAGACCTGCTAACCGGGGACTTTCTTGGCCCCGCGACATCTGCATAAGTCACAGACTTGCCTGGGACCCAGAAAACCACTTCCTGTGCCCCGGCTGGGCCCCCCGCCCAGCGCCACAGTAAAGGTCGGCACCTGTAGGCCCAGGTACCCCACCCTGCCTGCCCCATCCTGGGCCCTGGGCCTCACCTGCAGCTGCGATGGTGGCATGGGGTTCAAAGAGGAGGAGGAGGAGGCAGAGGCGGTGGCATGGGCCCCGCCTCGGAGGTCCCGGCCCTGGAAGGTTGCCCCTGGGCCCTTGGCCCCGAGCAGGTCTGAAGCCTTGGGTGCAGCCCTCCAGTTGGGTGAGGCTCCCGGGGATGGGCCAAGCACCAAGGAAGGGGCCGAAGGCTTGGCTGGCCTGGGGTTGGGCATTGGGTCCTTGTCCGAGGGCAGGCTGTGGGGACATAGGGGGAAGGAGTTACACGTGTCCCTAGCAGGGGTGTGAACTGCTTGACCACCTGAACCATGTGGACTGCCCCCCCCCACCGCCCCGCCTTCCTGGTCAGAGCAGGCATCAGCCTGTCCCCAAGAGCTCCAGGGCTGGACCCCAGCTCCGATCACACGTATGTGTGGCACACACCCACACATACATCGGTGTCAGGAACGCAGGTGTGCTTGTGTCTCCGCACACGTCCCAGGTGCAGACATGCCCGGCTCCGGCACTCAGCCTGCCCGTGCATGGTCATGTGTCCTCCACAAGGGAGGCAGGGGACTGGGGTCTTTTCTGGGGCCTCAGCCATGGGCAGGTCTCAGCTTTTATTCCCCCCAACTGCTTGGGGCTCGTCTCCAAGTCTCAGCCCCTTGGTCCTCCCTGCACTATACACAGGCCATACAACCTTCGCTGATCCTGCTGGGACTGGTCTCTGACTCTCCTCGTGGCAGATTTTATCCCAGTGACCTGGCTTATACAAGAGTGGGGGGGGGGGCGGTGCATGGACTCAAGGTCCCTCTGGCTACGGGGAGAGGGACACACTCTAGGAAGGCGAAAGCAGGGGTACTGGCGAGGAGGCTCCTGTTACAGTCCAGGCAAGTGACAACGGCAGCACAGACCAGGATGGAGGCAGTGGAGATGGTGAGAAGTCAGTGGATTCTGAGCGTGCTTTGAAGGTGGAGTCAGGAGAATTTCCTGGCAGCTTGGATGTGGTGGGGGATGGCGAGAGGGGGAGGGTCAAGGAGACCTCCAGCCCGGTATTTGCCTGAGCAGGCTGGAAGGACAGAGTGGACATCTCCTGAGCTGGGGGGAGGAAGGTTGGGGGTGACGATCCAGGGGTGGATGGACACGAAGAGTCTGACGTTAGACACGCGAGTGGAAATACTGAAAGGGCAGCGGAGGACGGGTGTTTGGAGCTCAGGCAGGGGCAGGGTCTGATCATCTCTGGGCTCCCGGCCCGCACGAAGCTGACATGGCAGGTACCAGAGAGCAGGGATGGGCTCCCTCAAGCCAGGGCCAGTGGGAGCACTCAGGCCCCGCCAGCGTTTACCCCAACTCTGCTCTCCAAGCCCGTGCTCCTGCTATACGCCCTGCCTGGAATGTCTGCTCTTCCTCCGCATCCCCTATCCGAGCCCCATCCGGAAAGTCCTCCATAATGGCTCCGGGCTCCAATGCTGAGCCCCAGAACCGAACACTCCGCCGCAGGCAAGGCTTCTGCTTCTCGGAATCCCAGTCTAAGAGGAAGCCGGAGCTGGAAGGGACCGCCTAGTCCAACCACCATTTTACTGAAGGGAACACCCAGGTGTGTTGCACAGTCCCATGGCAACTTGAGAACTCCCTGTCTTTCTCCAGAAAGTGTGTGTGTGTGTGTGTGTATGTGAAAGAGAGAGAGAGAGAGAGAGAGAGAGAGAGAGAGACTCCCCACCCCTCCCCACCCCACCGGGTTGAGTACACAGCTGCCGATAGCAGCCCGAGATGGCATGAGGAGGGTTTAGGGGAGCAGTTGCACCTTCCTTTCTTTGCTGTCAGCTCACAGGGATTGTCAGAGCTCTCGCATGGAGGGAGGTGGGGGTGGGAATCCAGGTAGTAAACTCTTAGCCTCTTGGGGGGCGTAGAACACTACCGTGTGAGAAGCAAGAATCTGGATCTATGGAGGCTCCGAACTCGGTGACCATGAGGATGGGAGCAAATGAATGAAGGTGGAGATCGAGGTGAGGCTTCTAGAAGCCAAGGCATGCCAAAGACTGCCAGCAGTCCTCCAGGAGCTAGGAGGGAGGCGCGGACAGATCCTCCCTTGTAGCCTCAGAAGGAACCAGCCCTGCCGGCACCTTGATCTCGGACTTCTGGCCTCCAGAACTGGGAGACCATAAATTTCTGTTGTTTAAGCCCCCCCAGCTTGTGGTCAATTGTTATAGGAGCCCGAGTAAACGAATACCGATTTTGGTCCGTGAGTGGATGGTCTCCGCCACTCTGGCCTGCCCTACACGGCTGGCCCGTGGTCACTTCTGAAGCTGCCGGGACACTTGGCTGGGGCTTATAAGAAATCTCTTCCTCCAACATATTTGGAACGTCCAGCCTCCGGGAAGCACAGGGACATTCTCAGAAAGGGGACATAGATACGGTCTGTCTGGTGGTGGGGAACCTGGAGGGCCAGGCTGGGCAGCCAGCTTCCTGCACTGTCTGTCGGGGCGTCCCTTTCTGACTGTTTCTCAGAAGCTGCATGAAGGATGTTTCTGGGACACAGAGCGTGTTTTCATATCGGGGTCTGCATCTGGGCCCTGTTGTCACATCCCCAGATTTTCCGCCATTGACGTCATGGCGGCCGGATGCGCAGGGCTTCATCGGCACCAAGGAGGAAGAGAAGGGGGCAGATCCCCCCCCGCCACAGGTTTCGTTCCGAGAATTGGCTGGCCCATCCTGCAGCCGCCTTGGCCCAGGTGGGGGTGATGTGGGCGCTTGCGGATGTGGTGAGTGACGTCCATCTGGCCACCATGACAAGTCCTGGGCCCTGTAGACTTGGGCCATGGAGAGGCCAAAGGTTTGATGCTTGGGGAGTACCACACAGAGCCTACAGCTGCTGGGACCCTGGGGGTCTTCAAATGGTGCTATGCCAGAATCTCCGAATCATAGAATGTCATTTCTTATGTTCAAAGGATCCCAGAATCTCAAACCCACTCTGTGGGGTCCTTGGGTCCAACTTCACAGAAGGTGAAGGCAAATGTCAATGGTGTCCAGACTCACTGGAACTCCCCGAAGGACAGGCAGCTCACTACCTCTGGCCTTATCTGGCCTTGGAATTGTAGGAAGCCTCCGCTTAGCTTCCTTTCTAAGTTCGGTGACAGCAGAAGGGTCAGAATCATCTCCTCTACTCCCCTCAGCCTGGGGATGGGCTCTGCCAGTAACTAGCTACAACTCTCTAGCTATAGCTCTCCTCGGGCTCACGTGTAAACTGGGACAATAATCGTACCCCTTGTCCAAAGTTAACGCACATGAAATGCTTAACAAAATGTCAGTGATGGTAAATAAACACCTACAGGATCTCAGTCTCCCTGTTCATTCTGGGACCATGTTCCCAAACTCACGGCCATTCCACAGGAGATGGGGAGGGAAAGAGGGGGAGCTAGAGGCCAGCCTGCCTTTGGCTAGGGCCTCATGGCAGGGAACAGGAAGAGCCTTGGCCATGGAGAGCCCACTGCCAGGCTCTTTGGAGGGGCCCCAGGATAGAAGTTCCCAGGGACCAGTGCCCACTCTGGGGACATGGTTGAGCTCTAGCCACAGCCGGACCCACAGACAGACTGGCTGCCTTACATCCTTCCAGTATCACTATCCTCTGGCCACAAGGTCTTCTGACCCTTCTGGACCCCACCCAGACTAGCTCTTAGGAGGTTGGGTCCCATACTGGCCTATGTGGCCACAAAGCCTCCTGCCTGAGTAAGGATCTAAGTTGTGAGAAGGCAAAAGGGGGAATGGCAGCAGCCGGGGGGCAGCTCAGGTCCCTCTCCTCCCCTCATGGGTGCTGAGAAGTAAACTGAGGCCCACAGTGGGGGAAAGGAGACAGAACCAAGGTCCCACCAAGAGTTCCACGGTCTGAGCTTGGGTCTCAGCTCTGCCACTCCATCCCTGTGAGGCCTTGGGAGAGGCCCTCGTGCCCACCTCTAGGCCTCAGTTTGCTCTTGCATTCACTGGGCACAGAGAGGCGGGGAGGAGATGAAGGCCAGGGCCCTTCCACTTTGTATCTGGGGCGCCCGTTACGTGTCTGCAGGGCGTCGAGTGGACAACTGCCCCTCCACCCAGGGGACTGGCTGAGAGACAGGGATACATAGAGACAGAGAGACCGAGAGAGACAGAGACAGATAGACATTGGGGAACACAAAGCCACAGAGAACAAGAGATAGGATGGGAGAAACAGGAGGTGGGACAGAGATACACAGAGAGTGAGAGATGCTGAGAGAGAGAGAGAGAGAGAGAGAGAGAGAGAGAGACAGGAGGGAAGAGGAACTCAAAGGAACAGAAAGTCCTAGAAGTATACACAAGGAGGGAGACAGAGAATGAGAGAAATAAAAAGAATAAGAGAACAGTGCAGGGAGATGAAAAGAGGGAGAAGGAGGAAGAGGGAGAGGGAGAGAGAGGGAGAGATGCCCCAAATAGAGACAGAAAGAGAGATGGGGGGGGAGAGAGCGAGAGCTGGAGAGAAAGATGCCCCAAATAAGAACAGTTGTTGGTCTCTGGCTGGAGGAACTGAGGCTGCATCAAATAACAAGGAAAAATGAAGGGCAAGATGCTGGCAGGGTGGGGGGGCAGCCCGTGGTCGGGGAATGTCTTGTACGGCAAAGCCACAGTTAGCAAAGGGCCACGGCTCAGATACTGGGGAACATAACAAAACAGAATTCTCAATCACAGACCACCGTCTAGAAGGAAGCAAGTTCATGATGAATGTGGCATTTCAACCTGGGAGACAGCGGAGGCTACACTATTTGACAAATGCTTCTGGGCACATTAAGGGAAAAATAAAGTTAGTGAATGAATAATCAGTCCATTTCCCCCACGAATTCCTCTCTGCCCAGTTTGAAATGTCGCCAGTCATCATATACACCGAAACACATTCCAGATCTATTAAAGAGATACGTAAGAATATTTACTAGTGCTCTTGGGTTTCTTGAATGCCAGCCCTATGCTAAGCACTTTATGTGGTTAATACATTTAATCCTCATAACAACTCTTTGAGGTAGGTGCTACTATAATCATCACAGTACATATGAGGAAATGAAGGTACAGATAAGTTAAATGCCTAGCTAAAAATCACACAGATGGCTTGGGGTGAGGTTGGGTTTGTCCCAGACAGTCTGGCTCCAGTACCCACACTCTTAACCTCCACAGCAAATGGAAAAAATGAAGCCATAAAAGAGACTAGAAGCCAACACAGGTGAACATTTATCTCATTTTCAAGTGGGAAAGGACTTTCTAAGCACAAAACCAGAGACAGTAACCACAGAAGGAAAGAGTAACCCATTTGTCTATATAAAAACATCGTAGCATCACAAAACTCCATAAACAAATAGAAAAAGTGAGCGATGAATTGGGGGAAAATATCCTCTATACATGTATGGCTCCTGGAAGGTTAATATCCTTTCTAAATAAAAAGCTGTGACAAATCAGTAAGAAAAAATGATGAACACCCTATTGGGACTAAGGATATGACCAGACAACTTAAGAAATAGTACAAATGCTCAATAAATAGTGTAAGTAATCAAAGAAAGCAAATGTCCACAATGTGGTAATATTTTTTCTTACCTGGTATGCTGAGAAAGGATTTAAAAATGATAATACCCACCCAGGGCTGGCTTGAGTACAAGAAGCATATAACAGGACAATCTTTTGGAAGAATGATTTGCAGAGAGGGTCAGACAACCTTAAAAATGCACACGCCCCTTGTCTCAGCAACTCTGTTTTCAGGAATCCAAGGAACTAATCAGGGATGATTATGGAGGAAAGAACTAGAAACAACCCCAAATGTCCAGGAATCGGCACTTGGTCGAACCAGTCGTGGTTCATACCAGTGTGAGGACAGTCTTGACAGCCATGAAAGATCATATGTTGAAACAACTTTTAGTGATCTACAAAAACTATTAATTGAATAAAGCAGGAACAAAACCAATAGAGAGAGGGGTTCTAATTTGGTTAAAAAAAAAATACTAACAGCTAACAGCACTTGCTAAGCCTGCAGAGATGAGCTTGCCCTAGCCCTGAATAGCCTGCTCAGTTCCCGGACACGGACTCTGGACATACACACACACACACACACACACACACACACACACACACACACTCACGCACACATGGTCCCGGGGTTGGACCACAGAGCTAAACCAGGACTGACAGTGGCACGAAGTGCCCCCCCCGAGGTCCCCTCGTGCCTTGCAAGCCCAAGTTCAATTAAGCGCTCAGCCGGACCCGACAGCTCACTATCCTCCTTCGACTGGGGCAAACAGAACTGATGCTCACTCTGGTAAAATGGAAATGTCCTCATCGACGTTACTCAATCCACTATTATAAGGCACCAACGGTACAAAGCTCTGTGCGGGATGGTGGAGGGCGGAAGGCGGGTGGGGGAAGGCTAGACAGGAGAGCAGGAGAGACAGTGGGAGAAAAAGGAAAGGAGATAGCCGGAGCGTGGTGAAGATGGAGGAGACAGAGACAGGGAAGCTGGGCAGAGCCAGAGAAAGGGCAATGGAGAGTCTAAGTGCCAGGGAAACAGACCCGGGAACAGAGCAGCACGGAAAGAGGGAGGCAAGGTGAGCGGACAGAGAGGGATGGGAGCTATCAAGAGACAAGAGACGAAGAGGAGGGAGGGGTGTAGTTGAAATTTACAGTTACACCTGGACAGTTTCAAGTTGTTCAAAGCTCTGAAATTCACAAAGACTGGCAGTTGGCCTATTTAAAAAAAAAATCCTGCCCATCTACATAGCAATCAATTTATTTATCGTTGCCTCTGCCCACGCATTGATCAAGCACTTTCCCAATCAGTCTGCTGGCATTTATGATTACTATTATTATTGTAAAAAAAAAAAATCTCTTACCTGACTGGAACCAAAGGAGCTGTCTTGCTGTTACCGGAGAGCCCCTGACCGCACCCCCCCCATGCTTGCCTCACTACCATCTCCTCCATTGGACCCGCATCTGATGGGGGAGAGCGGGGACACTCACCTTGGTAAAGTGGACTGACAGAAAAGGATCAGCCTGGCTTGTGGGAAACTGTCACATATCAAAAACAACTTTGCTTTTATACCGAGAAGAAAAACCACGGTGTGGAAGCCACAGACCTCTCTCTCTCTCTTCTAATAATCCAATTTTTTTTTCGATGAGTGTGTGTGCTGATAATCACGGGGTGGGGGGGGGTTCTCATAGTTTTTTCTCTCTCTCGCTCTCTCTCTCTCTCTCTCTCGCTCTGTTTCTCCTCTTCTTGATTATGAGACTTAAACGGAAATTTTGAAATTTTGGGTTTTTTCTTTGCCCTTTACGAGTCATCTGAAAATATGATTTCTTCCCCTCGCCACAGAGGTGAGAGGTATCAATGAGATAACAGGGCTCATGAGAAACCACAGTTTTTTACACAAAAGTGTGTAGAGCTAGAAAAAAAAAAAAAAAAAAAAAACAAGGGAAAAAAAAAACCTCGAATAAATCACGGAGGTGTCCCAAGCAGGCAGAGACACCACTCTGTGAATGTGATGGGATGAGAAACACCAGGGAAAGAAACTGAATAGGGCTGGGTTTCCAGAGGCTTTGCCCTCCTCTATGCCTCAGTTTCCCTTAAGTAGAATTGATATGGTCATCACTGCTCTTACTGCCCAGGGAGGGGGAGATCTGCAACCTGTCTCCCACAGAAGGAGACATGGAGGTTATTTCACAGAGGAAAAGGCAGGGAGTCCTTCTCTATCTGCCACAATTCACAGAATCTAACAGTCTGAGAATCACTAGCTCCCAGAGTCCACTTAGCATCACTGAGTGAGGAGAGGGAGAAAAGTCTCATCTCATCACGCCGTAGGGCCTGAGAGCTCTAACCTGGAGGGTACCCTACAGGGAAGGTCCTGATGAGGCCGCCGGTGTTAATGCATCCATCCTCATGAAGCCCAGAGGCCCCCTTAGGACCCCGACCCTCTCCTAGTCACCATGACCTGATGCCTCTGAGGCCCTCAGCCTTTGCGATTTTCTACTTTGAAAAATCCCAGTTTCCAAGGTTTTCAGGTGCCAAGTATCTGCCATCCTCTCCGTAGCTGACATTTATCTCCAGTTTTCCCTGTGCCAGACACCGTGCTGGATGCTTCTCCCAAATGATCAGGTTCGAGCCTCACCACAGCCCTTTGCGGTCCATCTTGTCATCATGGCCGTTACACAGATGGGGCAAACAGAGGCGTGAAGTAGTCAAGTGACTTGCCCAAGATGACAGAACTGGCAAGTGGGGACTCTGCCTTCTCTGGTGCCGGGCGGGCTTAAAAATCCCCAGGTTTCCTTGGGCCCAGCAGTCTTGGGTCTTAAATTCTAGGCTGCAGTGACAGGGAAGTTCTGAGATTTGGAGATTCCTCGGGGGGCTTGAAGCTTGTGAGGTTTTACGGTTGTCCAAGAGTTGGTGGCTGCATTTCCTTACCCGAGCAGTAACCCCCTTTAACCAGTGGTCCACAGGGGAGACCGGGCCCCAGGGGCTTCTCTCGATAAGTCATGGCTGTGGCTCCCAGCCCCCGGCTCCTCGGCGCCCTGCGTGGCCCAGGGTTCTGTCATCCAACGTCTACTCCAAGCCCTCTGCAAGACTGGCTTCAGGCCTGGGGAAGAGAAATTGGAAACCGCTTTTTATTCACATGGTACAAACCAAGTGGCCCAGACCCACCCCTTCATCCCTTCACCTTTCCCCACCCCCACCACGCCCCACTTCCCAAGCCCTGAAAAAAAGGAGAACCTCTTTCCTTAACTCTGACTCACCTTTCTGGAAAAGCCCAGAGGAGGCCTGATGGTCTGGCTTTGTGAAGACAAGAAAAAAAAAGTGAATAGAAAAAAAAAAAAAGACCTAAAAAAAAAAAAAATCAGCCAACAACAATTAAAAAAAAAAAAACAAAAAAACAAAAAACCCAACCCTCCCTACCATTAGTTCAAAACAAAACTTTCACTGGTTGAGGTTTCTGGGTTGGTGGGACACATCTGAGACCCGGAGATGGCCCGTGTGCACTGCGCAGCCAGGGGAGGCACCAAAGTAGGATGAGATCCTCAGGCTGGAGGCTTAGCAGGGGCTTAACAGGTGTGGCATGTGGTTGGGAGCAAGAGGGTGCAAGGCGCTTGTTGGTCAGGAAGGCGTTTTGGGGAGCTGCCTTTAGGGATGTTCCCAAGCCTAATGACCCCTTACTCTGCCTGGACTTGGGTCTGAACATTCCTTATACTTCCTGTATAACTATAAACTAGGCCGGTTCTCGAGGCGGAGGCCTCATTATTTGCTCCAGGACCTGTCCCCTCTTGAGGGAGGGGGCTGGGTTTCTTTTATAGGGTCAGAGGTGGCGGCTGCGTCTTCCTTAGACCATCTCTCTCTTACTGTCATTGGCTCTAGGAGAGGAGTGGCCAGGGAAGTAGAGGGATGATTGAGTTAGGGTGGTGGCCCAGGGTCCCAGGAAGCCACTTGAGTGGGGTTCGGCGTGAGGGAGGGGTGATGCTGCTGCTGCTGAGAGCCGGGACCCTTGCAGAGTAAGGGCTGGGGGGGTCAGGTGGGCAGAGAGGGGCAGAGGTCACCACCTCCTCTCCATACTGGACTGTATCCTCTTGTGTGGAAGGTTTCTGGGGGAGAGTACACAGGATTACACAGACAGGTCCGTGAAAGTCCCCAGAGAATGGGGCAGGGGGAGCGGTTTGGACAGACTCGAAGGAGGTGAGGGAAGGAGCCAGGGAGATATCTGAGTGGTTCCAGAGGGAACAGCCAGCTCAAGGGCCCTAAGTGGGAGTCTGTGATTTGCTCGAGGTCTACGAAGGTGGTCGGCGTGGTTAGAGTGGTGTGAGTGAAAGGAAGACGGGGAGAAGGTGAGGTCAGAGAGGAGACGTGGGTGTTAGACCCTGCAAGACCTTGTAGCCCATGGTAAGGACTTTGGCTTTTGCTCTGAGTGAGAAGGAGGCCACAGGGGGGTTGTGAGTAGAGAAGAGACATGAACTGCCTTGGGATTTAACAGGATCCCTCTGACTGCTGAGTATAGAACAGACCGTAGGAATGAAGATGGAGGAAGGGGCACCAGACATGAGGAAGCTACTGCAGTAATCCAGTGACTGATGGTGGTGTTGGCTGTGGAGGGGGTAAGGAGAGGCTGGATTCACGAAACATTTTGAATGGAGAGGGCACAGAATTTGCTGAAGGATGAGAGTCTTGGGGCCAGACCAGGACACAGATAATGTCCTAACTAAAAGTAAGAAGAAGAAGAAGAAAAAAAAAAACCCCAAACCCCTCCAATTCTATCTTGTTTAAGCCCCTGTTCTTTTGTGATTTTTTTTTCCTGTTGCTTGCAAATGAACATATTCCTTCTTGATTCACATGGTACACCCTGGACACTGAGACCTGAGAAGGGGAAGGCCACTGGGGGGACCTCCTCTCTCCTTGGGATGTCCCGTGTCAGCACCTTGCATACAGTAGGTGTTCAGAAAACCCTCCCAGGATGGAGAGGGAATGTATGAAGGGCCATGCTCAGTGGACGTAAGCTACATTTCAGTTCCAAGAGGCAGGACCTCAAAAGAGAGTGAAAGGATGAGGAAGCCAGAGCAGCAGAGTGGCAGAGGGAACAGCAGGAGCAGAGATGGGGGACAGAAAGAGGGAAGTGAGGCCACTTTGGGATGTGGAGTGCCAGTGGGGCGAGAGAGGTAGGGCTTTGGTTTGTGATTACATTAGACGTCTGCCAACAGGTCCAACCAACTCCTGGCGGCATACAGTCAGGCTCAGTGTTTTGCTGAGCTGAAGTCAGAAAAAGCTCATTTTCCAGAAGAGGTCAATTTTTCACTTGGGCATTCATTCAACAATGGTGACAAGTCCCAGAGAATGCTGAAGGTGACAACCAAGAATATTCTTGGCTAGTGGCATTGCTCAGGCAAAGGATCCGAGGTGGGCAGGGAAGACCCAGTAACTGCGACCGGAGAGTCCGTTTTGCTTTCTTAGACTTCACACTAGGGTGCAGTCTAGGTCTTCAGGGACTCTGGGCATTCACAGCCCTGGGGCAATGAGAAGTCAAGGAGGGCTAAGGAGACGGTAAGCTGGGGCAATGAGAAGTCAAGGAGGGCTAAGGAGACGGTAAGTCCAACCACAAGAGGTATACTCTTCCCTATAGCTGCGTGCATTCTATGGCTCTCCGGCCCAACCACCCCACAGCCCAGACCACCTCTTCAGGCCTCTTTATTGGCTGTTCATCCCCTCCTGCACACATCCCCCAACACCCCGGTTGGCTCTGCTCTTGCCCGTTCCGCCTCCGCGTCCTTCCATCTCGCTAGACTTTGCAGCCTTGGCATATTGGTTCATTTCGCTCTAGCACTGCCCTTTGAGGTCTCAACTGCCTTCATTCGGCCTCCCTCATTGGCTATCCACCGTCTCTCTTCCTGGCTCCAGCCTTCACTGTCCACCCCCATTGGCCCTGCCCCTCCAGTCCCGCCTCCGAGGCCCCTCTTACACCGCCTCTTGGATCTCTTTCTAGCCTTCGTATTCGCTAACTCAGCCCTAGCACCGCCTCTTGAAGGCAAAGTGCAAGCTCACACGACTCCCTACTGGCCCGCTGTAGCCATTATCTTTTCGTCATCTCCCCTACGACACTGGCGCGTGGCTCCCCATTGGCTATTCGCGGTCTCTGTCTTCGCGTCCCAGCGCCTACGCAGCCAAGGGATCTCCTGCTTTTCGGGCCGCACCGTTCGCCCCCCCGCTGCCCTCATCGCCTGTAGTCATTCCATTTTCCCCGCCGCACACAGGCCGCTCCCGCTCACACTCCCCCACTAGCCGTCCTACTTCTGCTCTTTCCATCCCGGACCCCGCACCACCCCCACTTAGGCCTCCCCATTGATTCCCCGATCATCCCGCCTCCTGCACCGCCCACTCTCGGGCATCCCCATTGGCTGCGTGCTTCTCCCGCACTCGCTTCCCCGCTACGTCATCCAAGCGCGGCTCCCTATTGGCTCTCTGCTCTACCTGTCTTCATCTCACCGCCTACACCCCCCCGTGAGCTGTACCCCCCCGCGCTGGCCTTCCCATTGGCTGCCCGCCCCTTTCAGGCCCTGCCCCCGCCGGTCCCGCCACCGGTGCCGTCGGTGCCGCCGCCGCCGCCGACATGGCGCGCCCGGCCCCTGTGGAGCCCCCGCTGCGGCATCCCGCGCCCCCCTCGCCGGCCGCGGGCGAGCCCCGCACCTCTGTTGAGGCGGCGGTGGCCCCGCGGAGAGTGCTGTTCGCCGACGAGGCCCTGGGGCTGCCGCTGGCGCAGCTGCGCCGCTACCGGCCGTGGGGCGGGCCCGGGGCGGGCAAGATGGCGGCGGCGGCCGGGCAAGATGGCGACGGCGGCGGGGCTGACGAGGACGACGATGGCGAGGATGGGGATGAAGGGGAGGAGGAAGAGGAGGCTTGCCCTGCGCCCTCGCCGCTGTGCCCCGTCCCCGCTGGCGGGGGGTTTTACCTGGTGCCCACATTTTCGCTGCCGCCCGCGCCGGGCCGTCTGGAGCGCTTGGGGCGCGTCATGGTGGAGCTGGAGGCGCTGCTGCCGCCTCCCGGAGCGGTCCCCGGGGGTGCCGGGGTGTGGGTGCCTGGGGGGCGCCCGCCGGTGCTGCGCGGGTTGGTACGCGTGCTGAACCGCTCCTTCGAGAAGGCGGTGCACGTGCGGGCCTCACACGACGGCTGGGCTTCCTTCTGCGACCACCCAGCGCGCTATGTCCCGCGCAGCCCGCCGGGGGCAGGAGCGGGAGGACCAGGAGCAGGAGATCCCATCCTGGATCCCGGCCTGGGCCTGGGCTTGGGCCCTGGCCAGGCGTCCGCCTCCTCGCCCGACGACGGCGGCCGCACTGACCGCTTTGCCTTCCAGCTGCCCTTTGCTGAGGGCGCGGGCGATGGGGCGCGCCTGGACTTCGTGGTGCGCTATGAGACCCCCGAGGGCACTTTCTGGGCCAACAACCAAGGCCGCAACTACACAGTCCTGCTCCGGATCGCACCCGCTCCCACACCCACTGATGCCGAAGGGCTGCCCCAGCAGCAGCAGCTGCAGCAGCTGGAGCCACAGCCCGAGTGCCAGGGTCCGGTGGAGGCTGAGGCCAGGCAGCTGAAGAGCTGCATGAAGCCGGTGAGGCGCAGGTAATGTCTGCCAGCGCCACCTCCGCCAACGCAGGGCTGTGTCTAGGATGGAGGACAAGCATCCCGACCCTGGAACCCCCTCAGGCCTGCTCTCCAGGACAGGGAGGAGGGCGCATTCAGTCTGTTAGTCAAAGAGGAACGGAGGCCAAACATGTGCTAGGCTCTGTTTTAATTACTGGGGTTTCATTCATTTATTGAATTCCACTGTAAAACCTTGAATGAGACAGACATCCTCCCTGCCCTCAAGGATCCAGTAGGCTCCTCGGGGAGATGGTTTGGAAAACAAACAAGCAAGCGGATAAAATACAGAGGGATAAGTTTAGTTGCTGAAAGGAAAGCGAAATAGGGTAAGGGGCTAGTTTGGCGGGAATAGTTGCTTTAGAGTGTTCAGGGAAGGCCTTTAAGGAGGTGAGTCTTGGATGAGCGGAAGAAAAGTCATGCGCAGATATGGGGGTGGGGTGGGGAGAGTTCTAGAAGAGGGAACAGGGAGGACTTTTCTGAGGAGGTGCCATGTAAACTGAGTCCTGAATGATAAAGGAGGAGTGGTTATGCACAGGTCTGGGGGCAGAGGGGGCTGAGGACAGAGGTCCTGAGGTGAGAATGAGCTCGGTGTGAATGATGAGCAGTGTGCAGCATGGACAGAACTTCAGTGGCCTCGTAGGGTGGCCCAAGGGCCTTGCCAGTGGGGGACAGGGAATCTGATCCCCATTTGACAGAGCAGCAAACCAAGGTTCCAGAGGGAGAAACTGGTTGAGGAAGTGATGGCGCCCGGCTTTTTCACTTCCACCATGGCCGACCTTGAAGCCTGTGCATCTCTTTATGGTTATGTTCTAATCTAGTGTGAGGTCTCCTGCAGGACTGAGGGGCTGAGTCTGTGCTCTCACAGGGAAGCAGAGGCAGAACCGGATGGGCCCGGACTCGAAGCTCTTGTCCTTTGTTTTTGCCTGTGACCATTCAGTGCCTGGGAGAAGGAGCCACTTACCACCAGGAGGCCTCAAAGGAGACTAGATTTTCTCAGTCAAGCGAGGAGTTTTTGAAGGTAGCAGCTAGGCCTGATCATTTTGGGGGGCGGGGTCACATAAGGCTAGTCTAGGAGAAGTAGAGTCTCTGTGCATGTGTGGGAAATGCACACATTTCCCTGCCTCTGGGAGGACTGGAAATGGGAATGGGAAAATGTGTTCCGGACCTTGTATATGCTTGATCAGAAGCCTCTGGCTGCAGCAAGATGTTCGCGGTCCTGGCAAGGCCTTAGGCTGTGAGTGAGTGGTTCAGAAAGGTCTAGCTTGGGGCTGGTGGGCAGGTGTGCCCGGATGTGTGAGCACGCAGGCAAGTACCCACTTACCGACCTGTGAGCCCCACAGTAACCTGAGACTTAGTCTAAAGGGGGCAGGCAGCATGCCTTCCCTTACAGTGTTAAGAGAATGGATTCTGACATCAGAGTGCCTCGGTTCAAATTGCAGCCCTGCCGTCTGTTGGCTTTGTGACCTTGGCTAACTCATTTAACCGCACCGTGCCTCAATACCCTCACCTGTAAAACAGATAATTACAACACCGACTTCAGAGGAGACGAGTAAAAGCACTCAGAACCAAATCTGGCTCGTAGCAGTGCCAGAAAGTGTCAGCTAGTGTTTATATTTATGTTGAGGTAATCACACATATAGTTCCTTGGATACCCCTCCCCAGCTCTGCCCTGCCCGTCGCCTGCTGCATGGCCTTGCCTCAGTTTCTTCATCTGTAAGCCTCGGTCTTCTCATCTGCTAAAGGAGAATGACAGTCACTTTGGACTGAACGCAGCAAACATGGGCAAGGCGCTGAAGGATGGTGGTAGTCATGGAAGAGAATGGTGGCCAGCATGTCCTGAGCTGTGTGCTGAGAGCTTCAAGTCCGTTCTCTCCCGAGTCCTGCTGTGTGTGCTCTGTGGTATAGGCGCTCTGATTATGCACATTTAATAAAGGGGGAGACAGGTAGCTCAAGTCCACTCAGCTAGTGAGTGACAAGGCCAGGGAGGACATGCTGGGGACATTTTTTTTTTTTTTTTTTTTTTTTTACTACTCTGGAAGTTCTGACAGGGTTCAGGAAAAATTCTGCATCTCATTCCCGGTGTTCCAGCAGGTTATGCTTTCCTTTTAACTTCCTCTCTCTCTCTTTCTCGCTCTTTTCTCTCTCTCTCTCTCTCTCTCTCTGCTTTTTTTTGAGGTATCCCTATACGAAGTGTAGCGATCTTATGTATAGGGCTCAGTGGATTTTTACATACATATGCTTATGTAGCCATGACCCGGATCAAGGTTTGGAGTGGTCCTGGTTCCCCGAATCGCCTTCGTTCCTGTCAACTTTTTCCAAGTTGTCTTCCCAAGTGGCTGCATGGGAGCCCGGTCTGTAAGAGGCAACAGCTTGGGTAACCAGAGTTTGGTCATTTTAGAGTGTCAAAGGAAGAGAACCAGAGAAATCAAAAGCTCGCAGGGCCAAGGTGGGTGGAGAGGGTGTTTTTCTTTTAAAATACATGGGTGGTTTTAAGGAGAAATTGAAGCAGCCCGTTCAGACAATTGTTTTGGTATCTGGCCCCAGGTCTGTGGTTCCTAACATGACTTGTGATATTATTTTAAGTGGGCAGATGGCTTTTTGATAGCTTCTTTATCTTTTGATCTCAGCTCTTGCAAGGGGGAGGTTGGTGCTCATTGCAAGATCAGCGGTAAGATTTTCTTTGTAGGTCGGTGGCTTTCTTGGCGAGTACATTTCAACTTATTATTGTTTTAAAAGCTGTGTGCTGCCGGTGACTTGGAGCACTGTTGAAGAACAGCTGCGCCCTGCGACCCAGCCCTCTTGGGAACCGGTAGCCGATCGCAGGGGATAGGCTGGACGTACGGGAGCCCCATGGTAGAGGGCCTCTCGTTCAGCAGAGCCGGCTGCAGGCCCCCCCCCCCCCCCGTACCGGGCATGGCCACGTCAGGTGGGGGGCACAGGGGAAGTCTACGGGACTGGGCTTTTATGGCCCCTAGGCTTCGAGATGATCCATCCACAAGCATTTGTTGAGTGCCTACTATGTGCTGGGCACGGTGCTCGGTTCAAACAGGGAAAAAGACGCAGACTGACACTAAGCTGTCAAAGGTTTTGTGGTGGAACTGGGTGGGAGAGGCAGGGACAGAGGGCTTGGTGTGTGACGCTTGGCAGAGACCCTGCTCTGTGCTGGGCGTTTTGCTGGGGGTTCGCGTGCAAAGGCCTCATCTAATCCTTTCAACATTCCCTGTGTGAGAGACTGTTTTTATCCCTCTTTCCTGGATGAGCAAACTGAGGCTCCCAGAGTCCTAGGGCTGGTATCGTGAGGAGCCCTCCTGGTCTGCCTTGGCTTAACACCCTTAGGAGGTGTCCTGTCCTTCTTAGAAAGACCGAGAAAGCCTCAGCATGGCCTTCGAGCACCCCCCCCCCCGCCCTGTCCCCCAGTCTGGCCTCCGCAGCTGCTAGTCTCACGTCCCACCGTCCTCTGCCTTCTGAGCTGTCACCGTGGTCTTAACAAGGTACCTTGCCCCTTACTGCCTCAGGGCCTTTGCCCATGCTGGTTTCCATCACCAGGAATGTTAATCCTGTGCTCCTTGTGGTCTCCTCATTTTGATCCCTCAGTTCTAAGAGTATTTCCCCTGGGAAGCTTGTCCGTCCCAACATCCTCAAGGCCCCGATGTTTTCATAGTGTGGATCAGGCGAGCCCTGCCAGAGAATGTCATGTAGCAGAACAGGTGTGTGTTGCCACAACTTTAAGATCATTTCCCACCCTGCCTGGCAGTCCTATGCTATTTTTCTGATCCACTCTTGTCTCCACCTTGCTGTGACTCTTTTCAGATGTTCTTTACCTTCAGACTTTACTTCCTGCTTCAAAAAACAAAAAGAAGCCGAAAAGGATGGAACTCCCCGTAGCTCGCGGCCCTCCAGCCTGCAAGCTAAGTTCCCTCCCTTGTGTTACAGGAGAGGAGGGGGCCCTTTTACTGCCTCAGGCCAGTCTCCCCACTTGTGCTCTGCAAGTTCCATTTTCTGCCACCTGCTCCAGAACTTGACCCTTTCTCTCCTGGCAGCTTTTCACCGCCCTCCTCACTGATCCTCCCTCTCGGCCTTTATACATGCTAGCATCTCTACTGTCTGAAAAACCTGTCCTTTGATCTCCCCTCTGTCCCTGCTGCTTCCGGCCAGCACCTAACCACCCCTTCCCCTTCAGTGCTGACCCCTCTTTGAAGAGTTGCTGACACTCTCCTTCTCCATTTGCTTTAGCCCCCCACATCTACCAGATTCCAGAGGTGGTTTTGGTTTTCTTCTTGAAGTTGTTGAGCACTCCCACTTAAAGCACCGTCTTTCCCTTGCCTTGGGACTACGCTCTGCCTCTTTTCCTCTTAACCCCCTGACTCTTCTCCTTGCTCTTGCCTTCAGCTCACATAGCCAGACTCGGTGTCTCTCACTTGGCTCATGTCCCAAAGATGCGTGCCGAGTTCAAGATCGAATCCGTCACCTCCTCAGCAGTGTTCCTGAGCGGCCTCTCCCCGACCCCTCCCTTGCTTATCTTCCTTCTAAGCATCCTAAGCCCATCCTGACCCTGGAGTCTGGGCCAGGGCCCTTTATTCTAGGGCATTCTTCCTTTCCTGAAGGCACTGACCTCAGTTTGTAGTTAGACCTTCGTTAGGGGATTATTGGATGACCCTCTCTGCCCTCTTAGACTGTAAGCTCCGTGAGGGGTAGGGACATGGTCTGCCTTTTGTTCACCGCTGTATTCCTGCAGGGCCTGCCACGGTGCCTGGCACTTAACAGGTGCTCAATAAATGTTTGCTGAAAGAATGAGTGTGAGTTATTTTTTTAAATGTCTTCCTCCACACGAAATTGTCAGCTTCCTAGTTGGGTGTGCTCACCCTTGTGTCTCCAGGGTCCGTCACCGGGCCGACGCCTCTGATTTTTAGGTCACCTGTTGCTGAATGGTTGGGGACCCAACTTGGTCTCTGTGTCGGCAGCCTTAGGGGAAACCAGAACAATCAGAGTTGAAACAGGACAGGCCAAGGGCCATCTTAGTTGTCCGGAAAGACAGGCTTGAGTGAGAAAGCGATCCTCTTGTACTCCACAGACAATTGGTAGGGCATCGTGGTTAAGGATGTGGGCTGAGGCCACTTGCTATGGAAGTGGGCTCTGGGCCGGGGCGGTCCTGCTCTAGTTCTGCAGTTCCTAACGGCTGTACCAGGCTGGGTGGTGCGTCTTACCCGCGGGGCATTGCCTTGCAAGCTGCTGTCCCTTTTCGGAGCCTCAGTTTCCCTCAGTGGGAATTTGGGAGGGGATTGCTGTTTGGTAGCACTTTGTAGGCGATGTTCCACTATTTCCTCAGTCCACCCCACAGCCCTCTGGGATAGCTATTACCATTATACCTTCTTTACGGAGGAGGAAAGTGAGGCATTGAGAGGTTAAGTGACTTGCTCCAGGTCACACAGCTGGTAGGTGGCGGAGCTGAGGTTATTCCAAGTTACATGTCCTCACCCTTTATTGAACTGTGGAATCAATTTCCTGGATCCCAACAAATATTAAAAAGAACTAGCGTAGGAAATCAGTGTGCATCACAACATGTAGCAAAGGTAAGTGCCGTTTCATTCAAAGAACAACTGTTTTTCAGTTCTAAGTATGTATATGTACACATGTACGGGGGTGCTGGCTTGCGATGGCAAATGTATTTCTTACTGTGGGTCACCGCCAAATGAATGAAGCTCATGGCCCCGATAAACTGCTCTCCTCCCTCCCAGCCCGCTGGATGGGCTGTGAGTCCGAGTCGACACTGACACAGACCGGAGCTGGGGAAGGCAGAGCAGTGCCCCCACAGAATGTGGCGGCTTTCACAGCCACCTCAAACCCTGTTCTTGCCAGAAAGCAGATGGCTGCGGGGTAACCAGAATTCTGGAATTCCAAGTATCGTGGGGCAGGTTTCTGAAGCCACCTGACCCCCTGGGGAGTCAGCATTATCTTCGAGTTGACTGCATGGGAGCTGGGGTCTGCTGAGTTTCCCTTTGGGTTTCAGCGCGTGACCCACTTTGGGCCGGCCAAATTCTTTGAAAACAGCGTCGGGGGCGCTCCCAGAGGACTCGGGGTGGTGGCGGCAGTGATGCGACTGCTCTGAAAGTCTGCTTTGCTCTTGCCCATTGGGGGTTGTCAGCCCTCCCCTGCTCGCACGCCGGCAATTAACTTTTTTGTTCTGTCTCGGCTGGCCCAGGCTGGGGCCAATGGCACCTCTTTCTGAAATCTCACCTTTCAGTCTCCCCGAGTGTTGTCTGAGGTCAGCGGCCACTGAGTTGGCTGATAGCAGGAGGAGTTTCACGCCTAGGAGACTGGTGTGACCCCTTCTAGGCCGCGCTGTCTTGACTAGTTCTTGAGAACACCCTAAGGATGCATCCTGGGTGCGGGCTCAGGTTCCCGGGCCTGCCCCCGGCCCACTACTGCCTCCTGCCCTTGAGGAGATAGCACGTGGCACTTGTGGGGCTGGTGCCAAAAGAGCAGGTTTCCTTCTCGAAAATTAGCAAGCACCCTGGAGGTACAGTTTTGTTCTTAATCTCCTCCCTCCCCATTTTTCTAAGAACCCCTCTTCTCTGTTACTGATCAGTGAGTCAGTATACGCTTGTACCCCATTTCTCTTACTATCCTCCTTTTGACTAAAGTCATAGCTGCCCCTGAATGTTTACTGTGAAAGACAGTTCAAGGATATCTAGGTTTTTTTTTTTTTTTCAGCCCACAGTTTCGAACACTGTCTTCAAAATGGAGCCCTCTTTGGATTGTTATCAGTGTGGTGTGTAGTTAGTGGGTGTAGAGACACGGTTCCTTGAGCCTCAGTTTCCGCATTTGTAAAAAGGGAAGGGTGTTGCTTTGAAGGATAGATGTGAAGGTTTTCAAATGACTTGGTGTATCAATGAAAAGGGCCCACGTTGGAGGAGATGAACAATAAATGCTTGTGCCTTCTGCTTTCATCTCTCTGACTTCAGAGGTATGGAGAGCGCCCCGTGTACTTCTGCTGACTTTGTGGATCTTGGGATCGGCTGAATTGCTTGACCTGATTTTTGGAAGCTCCCGCCCTTCTCACGCTCCTCAGCTCCAGGGGAGATGCTCTGGGGGCTGAGGGATCTGTTTTGTATTTGTTTTTCTTCTCTCTTCTTCCTTCAGCTGAACTGTGGAATTCTTTTCCTTCTGGTTGGCTGCCCCACCTTTTCTCTCTCACATACATCTAGGACCCTGGAGTGGTATTTCAAAGCCTGGTTGTACACGTCAGCACTGGGCTAGATGGCAGGGGACAGCTTGCCTAGTCCTGCCTCTGGGAGGGAGGGCCGCCCTTCCGTTTGTGGGTCTTCTTGAAGAAGCTTGCTTTAGAAGATCCTAGGAAGGTGACTTTTTATCTAACGAAGGACTACACCAGCAAAAGAAGCCCGTAGAAATCGTGTTGGGCCACAAGTCCAAAGACCTGAATTTTAAACTTACTGAGGAGACTGGAGCATCTTCTCTGTGATGCTTGGGAGTTGGTGGCCAGGCTTCTGGAGTCACTCCCTCTGGGGCCTTGTAATATTCAGATGCAAATACCTTTGGTGGGATGCACGAGCCCTAGTTCATAGAGAAAGACAGGTAGTCCCTTCTGGAGCTTCCAGACTCTAGATCCCTGTACCTGGTTCAAATTTACTCCCTGAGGGACCTTGCCGCGACTTCCATGTCTGGTGGTCACCTAGCCACATGTCCCATGAAGGCAGGGACACTGGGAATGACTACATGTGCAAAAGGCAGGTCCAGAGAAAAGCCTGAATGAAAGAAGAGGGAAAGATCTTGCCTGTTATTGCTGCCCCCCTCTATCTACTTCTGGAAAGGATCGGAGATGGGATTGGGGTAAGACCCCACAGTTCTCCTCCCCAACCCCCCCATCCAGGAAATAGCAGTTTGTTGATCGAGAGCCTGGATTTAGACATGGGAGCCAGAGGCTTAGGTTTTGGTCCTTGCTGCCTGACCTCGAGCCATTTCCTCGGCTTCCACGTCACTATCTGTGAGATGTGGATAATAATACTGCCCACTTCACAGGCTTAAAAGTACCTACCTCACGGGATTATTATGAGGCCTGCGTTAATAGATGTGAAAGCACCCAGAACAGTACCAAATACAGAAGGTATTCTATTCAGGTCAGCTAGTGATCCCCGGTTTCTGCGAGGCAATTAATTATGTTTTTCAAAAAAGTTGCAACCATCTGCAGAAATGTCAATGTCATCATGTTACCTTTTAGGAACGAGAAGGTCTGCGCAATTGCCTCAGCTCCTCTCTGCCTCTGCTCATGTTTTTGTTAACGCTTCCCTCTCATTTGCCTTCATCTGTAAACATTTGGTACTCATTTCTGAGAATGAGAACAGCGATTTCTCCATGATCCCCGTGACCCCACCCCTGGCAGAGACTGGCCGAAATACACTTCCCTTATACCTCTTAGACCGCAGGGCCTGACTTGCATGGTGTAGGAAGACCAACCTTAATGAATATCCACAGTCAAGTCAGCCCCCCTCCCCGCTCTGTGCCAGGCCCTGGTGTCTGGTTCGATGACCTTGACTGCCCTGTGCTTGGTGTGCACATCCTGGCCGTCCTGTGCTCCGTCTTAAGGTGAGGAGGGCGAGGCTCTGAAAGGTTAGGGGGTTGGCCAGGCTGATAGGGTGACGGGGGGGGGGGGTGGGTTGGTGGAGGGACCCAGGTCTTTGTGACCCTTGGTTACTTCCTTTTTCTGCTGGCTTCCTTCCTGTCCTCCAGTTGCTTCCTTCCTCCCCTTTGCTGCTTTTCTGAGTCCCACAGCCCTCACCTGCCCTTTCTTGCAGAAAGCGGGTTCCTCTACGGCTAGGAATATATCCTAAGGAAACGGTCCAAAATGCTCATATAAGCCATGCCCCATAATGTCTGCTGGAGCCCACTTCGTGAGAGCAAAATGAAGGCAACAAGCTAGGCGCTCAGGAGGATGGGAGTGGGTTACATACATCACGGTGAGCCGCTGTGAGGGTAAACGGCCATCTCAGATGTTGCCAAGAGTATATAGTGATGCTTCATACGGTTGCACGGACAAAGCCAGCTGCTAAATATTGTCTGCAGAAGCTAAGTTGGTTTGGTAGAATGTCTGGAATGAACTTGTCCTTCGTGGTCCTAGTGGTTGCCTCTGGCTGATGTGTGACTTTCTTCCCTTCTCTATGCTTTCCTGTGTCTCATAGCATTTCCACAATGCGTCCGTAGGACTTTTCTAATCGGGGTGGGGGGTTAAAAAGTGGCGGCAGAAGGGAAGACGGCCACTGTCCCTTGGGAGTGGGCCACCACAGATGCCCGGAAGGGGCCGGTGGGAGGCAGAACTGGCCTCTCGGGGACGTCAGATCCATGCAGTCTCCCCTTTGCCCCCCACAGGCCCGCTGAGGAAGAGCTGAGGATGAAGAGCACAGAGGACAGCACCCCTGCTGTGGGTAAGCAATCGGCAGGCTGTGGGGGTTTCGGCTTCTGTGCACTGTTCCTTTCTTTCTCCTGGTTTTCTCTATATGAATTAGGAGGCACCCTCTGCCTTCGACTGTCCCAGAGAGCCTCAGAGGCAAAGCTGCCAAGTAGCCCAAAGAGCAGCCTTTCTTTTCTTTTTTCTTTTCTTTTCTTTTTAAAAGATTTTATTTATTTGACAGAGCGAGAGAGATCACAAGTAGGCAGAGAGGCAGGCAGAGAGGCGGAAGCAGGCTCCCCGCCGAGCAGAGAGACCGATGTGGGGCTCGATCCCAGGACCCCGAGACCATGACCTGAACCGAAGGCAGAGGCCTTAACCCACTGAGCCACCCAGGCGCCCTGAGAGTAGCCTTTCTTGACTAAACCAGGCCTGCCTGGACACCTGCCTCTCCCCGACGCTACCCTTCTCTTCTCTCCAGCAGAGCGCCCTAATGTCCAGGAGTCAGTGGGTCCCCTGGTGGCCCCCACCCCTCTCCGCCCGTGGCCTCAGATGACGCTGCAGGTAAGCAGGCTCTGGCAGCCTCTGGATGGACAGCCCAATGGGAGGCTGGGTGGTGGGGGCCAACTTGGTCCAGGTCTACCCTAGGTCGGAAGGAGGCTCCCCCCAGAGCAGAACCTGACGGCGGAGGGGTGAAGTGCAGGTATTCACCCGGGGTTTGTTATGTTAGCAAACATTTCCTGAGTGCTTGCCCCATGCCAAGCAGTTCTGGGCGCTGGGAAGCTGGGAGCGACCAAAAAAGCGGTCTCAATGGGATTTACTTACATTTTGGTGGAGCGAGACCTGACAAAACAAAAGAATAGTTAAAATATATGCTATTTTAGATGATGATGAGTGCTAAGGAAAAAAGGGAATGGGGAGTGTGTGTGTGTGTATGTGTGTGTGACACACATGTGTGTGCACACAGGGGTGGGGGGAAGGTTTGTGAGTTTAGAGCAGGGAAGGCCTTCATGGTAAGTGAGATTCGAGCAAAGATCTGGAGAAGGTGAGAGTGAGCCACGTGGGTAACTAGGGGAACATCCCAGGCAGGTGCAAAGCCCCCCCCCCCCAGGTAGGGCCATGATGAATGTGTGAGGAACAGCGAGGAGCAGTGAGTGGGGCGGGGGGGGGTTGGGGAGCAGCAGGAGGTGGGGTCAGACAGATCATGTAGCGTCTCGTGGGCCTTGGAGAGAACTCAGGCTTTTACCCTGAGTGACAGAGGAGCCACGGAAGGGTCGTGAGCAGAGGAGAGCCATGATCTGACTCAGAATTTAACAGGCTCCCTTTGGCCGCTGTGAGGACAGTAGGCTGTAGGGACGAGGGCGGAAGCTGGGGGACTGTGAGGGGGAGGCTACTGCAGTGGTCCAAGCAACTGATTCCGGTGATGGCAGGGGAGATAGATATTCTGGAAATGTATATTAGAGAGAGAGAGAGAGAGAGAGTGTTTTAGTACAAAGGTTTTCAAACATATATAGAAGGAAAGAGACTAGTATGATGAACTCACATATTCCTGTCACCTAGTTTCAACAAATTTCAGCACATGTCCGTTCCTACTTTTTCCATACCCCTCCGCTCCCCCATTGCCTATGGAATTATTTTGGGAAGAAAGCCAAACAGTATCTCATCCACAAATATTTCAGTTTGTATCTCAGAAAATTAAGCACTCTAAAAAAACACAAAACACCCCACGATGCAGCCTCATACCTCAGGAAATCAACACTCAGTCCTTAGTATCATCAAATATTTGATCAGTGTTCAAATCTTCTTATCTCATAGGTGTTGTAGGATCCAAACCAGGTCAACACTTTGCATTTGGTGGATGGGTCTTTTTTAGATTTTTAAATCTCCCTCACTTTTCTGGCAGTTTGTTTGTTGAAGAAACCTTATTTGTCCTGTAGAGTTTCCCACAGGCTGGTTTTGGAAACACGTTTCTTAATCTTTTTATTAATATATTAATTCCACTTAATGTGATCTATGAAATCCAATTAATTTACTTCATTAAACTATCAATCTTGTTAAATTGATTTATTAAATACAATCTATTATTATGAAACTAATTGAACTAGAATTGATTCTATTTAATTCTCTCATTCCCATTTCATTTAGTAATTGGAATTCTTCTCCAAGGAAAAACGTTCTCATATCAACAGTTTGGCTGCCTTGAGGGTATATAGTTTGTATTGAAAAAGCTGTAAAAATGCTTACTTTTTTCCCTTTTATTTGCCAGTTTTCAGAAGAAGTGAACTTCTCCAAAGGTGACCAACTCAAGGATTTTTGCTTTTGGTGTATTATTACTAACTCATGAATTTTAAACATACTTGATAAGTTTCCACCCATTGCATTTATTTATTTATTTTGATGTTTAAATTGGACTCTCTCCGGTCAGTGGGAACTTATTTACATTGGTTCCAGAGTCCTTTTGAACACAGCCCCAGTCATTCTTTGACCACTTCTTCACATTCTAGAATGACAGTGTGTCCCTAGACTCATTTTGTACTTGCCCTGTCCGCAGCCATTTAGTTCGAAAGCTCTGGCTCCTTTTAGGGGAGAATGGTATTTAGAAACCAGAATCTGGGTGCTCTGTGTGCTTGTCGCTGCTCGATAGACCGTTGTTTCTAGGCCTTGTGAAAATAAATGCTTTTGAAAGAGAAAAGACATGAATTCACGTGGGTATTCTGGATCTGTTTAGAGGTCAGCCGACAGTACTTACAGAGAGCCATTCACCAAATGATGGGGCCCACTGCCTTCCTTAGCTTAATGATCTTGTAGGAAGTCTCCTTTTACTCCATCGGATTCGTTTCTGTTAATAAAGATGACATAGGCTTTGGCATTTGGAGAATTAGAGAGGGTGCTTTAAGGAGGGGGGTACCTGGAAACACCTGTGGGGCTGGGTGTGGGCTGTCGCCAGTCTCACTGTCTGTGCTTGTCCCGTCCCCTCCTCTACCTCATTCCTCTCCCTTTCTCTCCCCTCCTGCCCTACCCCCCTCCCAATGGCTCTAGGTTTCTGAAGTTACAGTGACTGGCAAACCCCCAGAGGAAGGCGACATCCCCAGAAGCAATCCGCCTGTGGCTTTCACAGAGGTCCCCCAGGCACCGGCCATCAGGATTCTCCCCTCTTCCTCTCTCTGTGGCCTGGGTGGCTCCCCCAGGGACCAGGCCTCGGGGCCTGATGCAAGTGAGGGGGCAGCCGGGCCTCTCCTGGAACCCAGCCAGCAACAGGTGGAGGCCACGTGGGAAGTATCGCGAGAGAATGGAGGGGGCCGAAAGGACTCCGTGGTGGGGGCTGTTATGGATGAACCCCCTGGGGGTCTGGAGGTTGTGAGTGGGTCGGAGGAGCTGCTTGGCGAGGACACCGTTGACCAGGAGCTGGAGCAGCTCTACCTGTCCCACCTGAGCCGCCTGCGGGCCGCTGTGGCTGCGGGTGGGGCGGAAGGTGGTGGGGAGGGCCCCACAGATGGGGGGATGTCCCCCAGCCATACCCTGGGCATACTCACGGACCGCGACCTGATCTTGAAGTGGCCTGGCCCCGAGCGGGCCCTGAACAGCGCCCTGGCTGAGGAGATCACCCTGCACTATGCCCGGCTGGGACGTGGTGTGGAGCTTATCAAGGACACCGAGGACCCTGATGAGGAGGGGGAGGGTGAAGAGGGACTCTCCATTGTACCCTCCAGCCCGGAAGGGGACACCCCCAAGGAATCGCCTCCAGAAATCCTCTCGGAGGCCCATTCTGTGGGGGCCATTATGGGAGATGTGTGGCTTCCGTGGGCAGAGGGCTCGGGATGTGACAGCCCCGTGGTTCTGGGGGCAGAGGGTCAGTTCACTGGGGCCCCAGAAAAGGGGATGGGCAAGGACACCGACTCTCTGTGCATAAGTAGGGTGACAGCTGGGGTGACCGGGCCCCCAGGGGGGAAAACAGGTCAGATGGAGTTTACCACTGAGTGGGCAGACAGCTTGGTTCCCAGATCTGGTAAGGAGCCAGCTGCTCCAGTCCTGCGGGGGCAAAGTCTCACCCTCCTCGGTCCCTCGGGGCCTGAAGTCTGTCCTAGCCTGGCCAGGCCCCACGTGAGCCCCCAGGATGAAGAGGGTGCAGGCCCAAGCCTGGAGCCCCCAAAGAAGTCTCCCACCTTAGCAGCCCCTGCAGAATGTGTGTATGTATTGCCTCCCCAGCTCTGGGGGCCCTTGACCCAGACTCTGGGGGTCCTGGCTGGGTTAGTGGTAGTCCCTGTGGCTCTGAACAGTGGTATGTCCCTCCTGGTGCTTGCGCTGTGCCTCTCTCTGGCCTGGTTCTCGTAGAGGCTACTTGTGGGGGGGGTGGCAGCAGAAACAGACTTCTCCCCTCTCTGGGGTATGGGGAGAGGCTGTCCCTGCACCACCCCCAGGGGGTTCATATAGAATACGTGGCCTGTAAAGTGAGGGGTCTTTTGCTTCTGAGAATGCCTGACCTGAGAGAGACCTTCCCCTCCCTGAGGACTTGTTGGCACAGGGCCCCCTGTGGTGATGCCGGCAGAGGGGGACAGGGCACGGTGGATGGTGTGAGATAACTTTCAGAGATGAACTGGGCATGTCCTCCCTTCCTTTCCTCCCCCCTCCCCAAGCCTGTATTTATTTTTGTATAATTCTCTGGACGAGGGCGAGTGGTCGTGAGCTGGTCTTGGGGCACAATTACCCAGAGATATATTTATTAACAGCCAACCTGTGCAACCTGCTGGAGCTTTATTTTTAATTTAATTTATATAGAGTACCTATTATTATATGCCGCAATAGAGCTCTATGAGAAATGATGTGTCTTGCCGTACAGTGTTCTCCTGTGTGGGCCCGAGTGCGTGCAGTAGTCCTGTTCTGTGGGAAGGGCGGAGTGGGGAGTTGGCCGCGGGACACGGCCATGCCTACTGCCACAGCTTCAGTCCGTGTCACCTCACCTTATGGGCCTGCCCCTTGTGGTCTGGTGGTCTTTGGAGGGGCGGGTCCTTTGCTCTTTTCTATATTCTGCCAGGGAGGGGGGAAGAATGATCGCCACGTGAGAGTTGGGTGTCGAACTCGCGGCCGCGGTGGTGGATGTGGTCAGCTGTAGATGTGTGAATACCGGCTGTGAGTCAGCCACAAGGTTTTTGAGGTTCCTGGGTGGGGGGAAAGAAGGCTTTGACACCAGGAGGGACACCCCCCCGTCCCCAAGATTGGGAAGGTCTCAGAAGGGACAGAGGAGTTAATGTACTGTGAAGAATTCATACCAGAGTTTTGCTGTCCACAGACTTTGCCTTTCTAACTCAAAACAGGAAACCCAGAAGCTTTGAAAGAAAGGGTAGATATATTTACTGCATGCCAATAAAAATCTCTGCATTAGCACAACAAAACACCATATATTTATTTACTTGCCTTCGCAGCAAAACTTTACACCAACTTTCTTCCATTCTTCTCCAGGGCTCCCCTGCTTTTCTGAAACAGCCCCGATCAGATTGTTTGCCCAGCCACTTCAGGAAAAGTCCCTGATGATACATGATTGTTCCATCAACAGCCACATCCCAGATTTCATCTTCCTTGACCTATTGGCAACATTTAACACAGCTGGCCATCTCCTCCACCTTGAAATCTGTCATTACTTGGTTTCTAGGACACCACACTTGCCTGGTTTTCCTCTTTCCTTGTTGGCCACTCTTCTAGAACAGGGCCTGACACCTAGTAGGTCCTCAGTAAATGCCTACTGACAGAAATAAATGACGGAACAAATAAACGGATGTGGGAAAATACAGAGACATGGTTAGAGAGCTTAGTTGGGCATTCATTGGTGACAAGCTCTGTTCAGTTTCACAAAGGTGGACTGACCCCCTCTTCTCTGCTTTGAGGACACAGAGGAAGGGTCTCACAGTCTAGTGGAGGAGACAGACATAAAGAAAGGATTTTTTAAAAAAGATTTTATTTATTTATTTGACAGAGATCACGAGTAGGCAGAGAGGCAGGCAGAGGGAGATGGGGAAGCAGACTCCCTGCCGAGCAGAAAGCCTGATGCGGGGCTTGATCCCAGGACCCTGAGATCATGACCTGAGCCAAAGGCAGAGGCTTAACCCACTGAGCCACCCAGGAGCCCCCAGAGAAAGGATTTTAGTGCAGTGTGGTTAGTGCATTAGCAGTGATGGGGGCCTCAGGACAGATGCTCAGCCCAGTGTGGGGACTTTGGAAGCCTTTTTGGAGGGCATGGTGCCTGAACTGAGTTAAAAAATGAGAAGGAATCCAGCAGGTAGTGGAGGGGAAGAGAGGGCAGTCCAGTCAGAAGGAATAGCATTGCAGACATCTGGAAATGGAAAACAGGTACTGAAAACAAATTCAGCACCCGCTCATTTCATCTGTCTCCCAATGAAGATATTCTCACTTGGTCAAATATCAAAAGACCAAATGTTTGTCTGTGGTCTTCCACTGATGTGATTATTTGTTCAATGTCCAAAAAGGCAACTTTCTGCCAACTGGATTGAAAAGTTAGATACAATGAACAAAGTACTCAAATTATTACAGACATGTAACTTGCCAAAGCTGTCTCAAAAAGAGAGAGAGAGAGAGAGAGAGAGAGAGAGAAAGTTGAGCAGTCCTATGACCGTGAAAGTTACAGAACCTATAGCCGGAAGTCTTCCCACATGGAAACCCCTGGGCCCATACGGCTTTACTGGTGAAACACTCAAGGAACAAATAATTCTGATTTTGCAAAAGCAATTCCAGAGTGCTGTAAAAGGGAGCATTTCTGATTCATTTTATGGGGCTGATAGAACCTTGATACTAAAACGTGATGAGTTAAAAAAGAATGTTACAGATCTCAAGAAAATATACGAATACCTTAAACTAAACAGCTGCCTGTCTCCTTCTGCTTAGGCAGCTGCAACAAAGTAGTGTAGACTAGGTGGCTTGAAAACAACAAATGTTAATTTCTCACAGTGCTGGAGGCTGGAAGTTGAAGATCAGAGCACCTGCAGATTTGGGGTCTGGTGGGGACCAACGACCTGGTTCATAGATGGCTCTCTTGTGGTGTCTTCACATAGTGAAGGGACAATGTTACTCTTTGGAGTTTCTTATGAGGGCACTCATCTCATTCATGAAGGCTCCACCCTCATGATCCAATCACCCTCAAAGGCCCCACCTCCTAATAGCATCATATTGGGGATTACATTTCAACATACAGCTTGTGAGGGGACACAATCATTCAGTCTCTAGCACTGCCTACATCCAATACATTTAAAAAGTGTGATATGACCAAGTTGGATTTATTCTAAAACTGCAACGTGATTTAACATTGGAGCTCAGTCAACAAAAATTGCTTCATTAACATATTAAAAGGAAAAAAACATTAATCTTAATAGGTGTAGAGAAAGGGTGGGTTTAAATTTAGCATTTATTCATGATTTTATTTTTTGAAAGATTTTATTTATTTATTTGGGGGGGGTGAGAAGAGCAGAGGGAGAAGGACAAGCAGACTCCACGTTGAATGCAGAGCCCATCGTGGGACTCAGTCTCACAACCCTGAGATGATGACCTGAGCCGAAATCAAGGATCGGATGCTTAACTGACTGAGCCACCCAGGTGCCCCTCTATCCTTGATTTTAAAAACCTTAGGGAGGGACACCTCGGTGGCTCAGTCAGTTGAGCATCCGATTCTTGATCTCAGTTCAGGTCTTGGTCTCATTGTAAGTGCAAGCCCCGCGTTGGGCTCCACACTGGGTGTGGAGCCTACTTAAAAAACAAAAAAACAAAAAAATCTTAGCAAGTTGGTCAAATACATTTTCCTAATATAAAAAATACCTATATATAAGGATTTACAGTAAACTACATACTTCAAATGAAATTTTAAGAGCTCTGACATTTGGAACTTGGCAAGGATGCCTGCTATCACCATTTCTACTCAGCATTTTACTGGAGGTCCTGGCAAGAACAGTAAGGCAAGGAAAGACAAGGAAAAGAAATGAAAATATTTAAGGATTGGAAACGAAGAACAGAATTGTCATTATTTGTAGATGATACCATTGTATTTATGGAAAATCCAAAATAATCCATGGACAAATTATTAGAATTATTAAGAATTTAAAAAAAGATTTCTGATACAAAAATCTATATTCAAAAATCAATTGCTTTTATATGCTAACAACAGACAGAAAATTTTAATATATCATCTATGAACTACTAAGAAATTAACAAAGGAGGACAAGATCTTTCTTTTTTTTTAAGATTTTATTTTTGGGGTGCCTGGGTGGCACCCCCGGATCCCAGGGTCCTGGGATCAAGCCCCACATCAAGCTCCCTGCTAAGGGAGCTCCCTGTTTCTCCCTCTCCTGCTCCCCCTGCTTATGCGCTCTCTGTCAGATAAATAAATAATAAAAAAAGAGAATTTATTTTTAAGTAACCTCCACACCAAATGTGAGGTTTGAACTCACAACCCTGAGATCAAGAGTTACATGTTCTACTGACCAAGCCAGCCAGGCACCCCAAGAGGGCAAGCTCTTTTAGTACAAAAAGTATAAAACCCTATCGAAAGACATTTTAAAAGATTAAATAGATGTACATGTTATTGAATGAAAGAGTCAATGTCATAAAGCTGTCAGTTCCCTCTGAACTGTTTTGTAGGTTCAATGTAAATCCAGTCACGATTTTAATAGATTTCTGTGTCTGCATATCATAGCAAGTTAGTTCTTAAATTTACGTGGAAGTGCCAACTAGCCAGAACACCCATACTTAAATTAAGGTATAGTAATTAGGTTGATTGCCATACCTTAGTGATACAATACAATACAATAGTGATATTGCTGCAAAGGTAGACGAATAGGCCAATGAAAGACCAGTGGTTTCAGAAAAAGACCCACTTATATGTAGACTCAGAATAGGTAGCCAATGAGGTATTGTGAGACCAGTGGGAAATGATTGGACTTTCAATAAATGGAACAATCTGTTATCCATACTGAAAAAAAGTGAATCCTTACAACACAAAAATAACTCTAGACAGATTCAAAACCTAAATGTGAGAAGCAAAACCAAAGAGCTTTAAGAATTTAATATAGAAAAATACCTTTGTGTACTCATGGTAGAAGTTTTTCTTAAACGAGATACAATATGCTAACCATAAATGACAATTATAAATTGTCGATTGAAATTACATTGAAATTAAGAATGTCTATTGATCAAAAAACATCATCGAGTGAAAACCACAATTGGGATGTAAACTGAGAGAAAATAATTCAAACACAATTAACTGGTGAAAAGCTCAAACCTAGAATATATTAGAAACTACAAATCGAAAAACCAGCTGTGCCAAGAAGTGTGTAAATAAATTATATAGTCACAGAATGGAATATTGTATAATGAGAATGAAAGATCTACAACTACATGTAATAGTCTGGGTGAATTGCACAGACATGATGTTGAGCAGAAGAAGCCAAACAGAAAAACAGGCAAAAT
Source organism: Nasua narica (assembly GCA_028533885.1). NCBI lineage: Eukaryota > Metazoa > Chordata > Mammalia > Carnivora > Procyonidae > Nasua > Nasua narica. Next base: position 37,711,498 of record CM052801.1, read on the forward strand.
GAATCCATTACCAGTGGTAAAATTATAAAGGAAAGTGAGAGAGTGATTATCACCAAGTCCATGATAATGTTTACTTCTAGGGGAGGGAGGGAGGGATGTAATGGGGAAGGGGCCCCAGGAGACTTCTGGAATGTCAATACTGGTCTACGGCTTGACCTGGGTGGTTGTTCATGGATATGGAATTCATTAATATTCATTGAAATGTACATTTCTCAGGCAAAAAAAGAGATCACAACTAAAACAAAATGCAGTGAGTCGTAGGAGTTATGTGACCCTTTGGGACTCCTCCACACCAGCTTGGAGCGACCCCAGTTTCCTTGTCTAGACCACAAAGTATAGCCGAACTACTTCCTTCAGAACCTCCCCTGGGGTCAAGGTCTTGCCTTCAGTCCTGGAGGTTACCGAGGTTCCCTCAGCCCTATCTGTGGAAGTCATGTTTTGGGGACCTGTTTATTCTGTGTCTCCTGACACCAGCCATGGAGCAGAGACACTCACCTCTTGGGTGATGGAGAGAATCTGTCCATTTTGTCCTCAGATGTCAGAGTTCATCTCCCCTTGGACCTCATTCATACATGGTTTTGTCTTATTTATTTATTTATTTAGAGAGGGAGAGAGAGAGAGAATCTCAAGCAGGCTCCACACCCATCATGGAGCTTGATGCAGGGCTTGATCTCACAACCCTGAGATCATGACCTGAGTGAAATCACGAGTCGGACGCTTAACTGACTGAGCTACCCAGGTGCCCCCATATATGGTTTTAGAGCCCAGAAGAGTTCATTTAAAAGCCAGGACCCCAAGTCCTGGTTGTGTTACCTTGGGTAAGTCATCTGTCCCTTCCCAGGCTCGGTTTTCCATTCTTTTTTTTTTTTTTCGGTTTTCCATTCTTAAAAAGGGGCTAATGCCAACTGAGTTTTGGGGAAAACGTGTAATGGCATCACTCATGAACGTATTTGATTAATCTAGCAATTCAGGCAGTGTAGCAGGGCAGGCAAGAGGAAGGGCTCTGGAGTGGTATAGTCCAGGATTAAATTGCCACTAGGTCACACGATAGGCAAGTTATTCAAGCGCTCTGTGCCTCCCTTTGCTTGTCTGTCCTCAGGGGTAATAACTTTCCCTCTGCACGGGGTCATGGTAAAGGTTAAATGAGATAACACACCAGTTACTTAGGGCAGTGCCCCTAGCACAGAACAAGTAAACCTCAGCTGTTATCAGCCCCAATCCCCAGAACTCTTGTAATCACTGTCACCCATGACACATCCTTCCCACCCTCAAGTGTGTGTATTGTAGTGGTGGATACTTTGAAGGGCGAAGGCCTCCTTGTACCCCTGGTCCTTACCCTGCTGGCCCCCTTGAGAGGCACTGGATCCCCACACACCCTCCCGAGGGGACCCACACCCTCCTCTGTCTCCTCGTTTTTCAGGTTAACCAGGGAGACTGGGCCACCACCTCATCGCGAGGGTACCATCTTGTAGGGGCCACAGGATGGGGCATTTCTGGCAGAAATGTGGACCCAAGAGGGAGGAAGGAAGGAAGTGGGGAGCACTTGTGTTTTCCCACCTAGTAGTGTCCTATTAATGTTGTAACAAATCTGCAACAAACTTAGTGGCTGAACACAACACAAATATACTATCTTACAGATCTGGAGGTCAGGAGTCTCACAGGATGTCTGTGGGGCTGTGTTCGTTCTCGAGGGTCTAAAGGAGAATCCATTCCCTTGCTTTTTCCAGCTTCTAAAGGCTGCCTGCAGTTCTTGGCTCATGGCCCCTTCCTCCATCTTTGAAGCCAGCAATGGCCAGTTGAGTCTTTCTCACGTCAAATTACTGTGACTCTCTCTCTCCTGCCTCCTTTCACTTATAAGAACCCTTGTGATTACATGGTATGAAGTCAGATAATCCAGGATAATCCTGCCCATCTCAAAATGCTTAACTTAATCACATCTGGCGAAGTCCCTTTTGCCACGTAAGGTGACAGATTCCAGGTCCTACAGTTTATGGTGTGGCTATCTTTGGGAGGCCATATTCTGCCTAGCACTCACCCCCTCCCTCCCCAGGCCTCTGTGGTCACTCTCAGTGTCCCCACCTTGAGGCAATGGAGGTGGACAGATGGGCCTTGCCCTTGAAGGGAGCAAGTTGCCCATCCTCTAGGGAGAAGGGCCTGTCACCAGATAATTAAGATTGAGTGATTCTTGTAATGATAACGATAACAACACTATCAGCATTTACCTCCCAGTTACTCTGTGCCAGACCCTGTGCTGATTACTTTACATGAATCATGCTTTTCTCACACCGATGCCACCATGTAAATTCTATTTTTATCATGAGTGTACAGATAAGGAAACTGAGGCCCTGAGTCCTTCTGTGTTTTCATCAGCCCTGAGCACAGTCCTTTGTTGGGGCCTCCATGATCTTCCTCTGTCTCCTCCTCCCTTTTACTAGGTCCAGTATATTGATTTCACAGGGGCCCCTGCTATCTGTCCTCGGGTCTCAGCCCTCAGCCCTCAGCCCTCAGCCCTCAGCCCAGCCCCGCTTCCCATTTGGGATGTCCGGGGTCCAGGGAAGTCCAGGTTTAAACCTGAGCTTCCTGCTAAGTCCAAGTGGCTTTTCCCTTTCATTCCGGGCAGTGTGGCTGAAGCCATGGTCCCAGGGTGAGATATTAGCCTGTTCCCACGCCCAGCTCAACCTTGGACCGTCCATATTCTAACCTTTACCAGCAGGGGGCGACTCATCTCCAAGACCAGGAAGGCCTCAGGGAAGAAGACCAGGAGGGCCCGAGACTTTTTTTTAAAAAAGATTTTATTTATTTATTTGAGAGAGAGAGAGAGAGAGATCACAAGTAGGCAGAGAGGCAGGCAGAGAGAGAGACGGGAGCAGGCAAGGGCCTGAGACTTAAACATTCCCACCAGAGAGGGTCACAGGCCTCTGGGTATATGAACCCCAGACCTGGGTGTCCCTCAGAGCCTCCCTCTCAGTGTGGACAGCTGGGGGCAGCCTAGGGCCAGTTCTGCCTCTTCTTCCTGGAGGACCCTGGTCTTAGCCACTGCGGATGGCTTTCCTCTTCCTCCTGCTCTTCTTCCTCCTACCAGAAGCTCGTTTCTGTGGTAAAGGGAAGTTCTCACATTTGTAATCTTTTTCTCATTGAAACGTTTCATTTTAGTTTTTCTCCCCACAAGAGGGGCTGGCTCTGTCGCTCCACCCATAGGGCAGGTTGGGCTACAGCTTGGCCTGTCCTGACTGCCACAGCCCAGGACCCTGAAGGCTTTGGAGCATCCTCAATAAAGCTTGGGTTTAGGAAAAGGCCCCTGGGTCCCCATTCAGATCCTGACCAGCTGTCAACTCTGGGTCTACCCAGTCCCTCCCAGAGCCTGAATGCTGGGTCTACAATCCCTAGCTGGGGCAAGTAGCTGCACTGGGACTGCTGGGCTTGGGAGAGACACAGGCCTTGAGGAGGAGGCAGCAGAAAAGCTCTGGACGGCCTGAGGGGATGGATGGCTGTGGGGTGAAGAATGACCCACCCCCAAGGTGCCCACTGGCCTGCTTCTGGGCCACAGACCCCACGCCTGCCCTCCATGGGTCTCAGTCTCCTCACCTGCCCAATGGGCACGATTATGCCCCCCCCGGATGTAGGGGGTGCTCATAAATGGAGGGGGTTCTGAAACGATGAGAAAGCAGATTTGGCCCAAGAGGAAGAGGAGTGGGTCAAAGTTGCTGGGGATGACTTGACTTGGGTCTCCTCAGGCACAGCCAGGGGCTGTCTCCCTCGAATTGTTCAGGGCCATCAGGCAGGTGGGAAGCTCTGAAATCAGAACCATGGGCCAAGGTCCAGGTGAGGTCCTCTCTGCCCACTTAGGTCCTTCCTGTTTGTCCTCTCCTCTGCCCATGGGGATGCCAAGATGAGCTCAGGGAGCTCACTGCCTCCTTGGTTCCTATGACCCACCTACAGTCATTAAAGCCGTGTGTCATCTTCACAACAGATGCCCATTAACACTAGTGTAACTTGGATAAACAGTGGCTTATGTGGTCTGACATGGTTTTGATGATGTGTCATGATTTATTACAGCCAGACTTTATTCAATCACTCTTCCACTGAATGGATAGGTAGTATAGGATTTAGGTTCTTGCCATCTCGTACTTGCTGTGGTGAGCATTCCGGGACATACAATAATGGTCGTGGAGTAACTCTATCCGTAGTAGCTAACTGCTGGAAACAACCCAATTATACACTAATGGGAAAAACCCGGGGGGGGGGGGCCTGGGTGGCTCAGTCAGTTAAGTGTCTGCCTTTGGCTCAGGTCATGATCTCTGGGTCCTGGGATCCAGCCCTGAGTTGGGCTTCCTGCTCAGTGGGGAGTCTGCTTTTCTCTGTCTCTGTCTCTCTCCCCCTCCCCATCACTCGTTCTCTCTCTCAAATAAATAGATAAAATCTTAAAAAAAAAGTAAATAAATTGGGGCAGTTTCATAGCACAGAATACTGCCCAGCTATGGGAATGAATGAACTAAACCCACAGAGACATAATGTTAAGTGAAAGAATAAAGATACAAAACAGGACAAGCTGTAGGATAACTTTTTTTTCTTTTAAAGATTTTTTTTTTATTTGAGAGCGAGAGAGAGAGAATATACAAGCAGCGGGAGTAGGAGAGAGAGAAGCAGGCTTCCCGTGAGCAGGGAGCCTGGTGTGAGGGCTCTATCCCAGGACGCTGGGATTATGACCTGAGCAGAAGGCAGACGCTTAACGACCGAGCCACCCAGATGCCCCTATAGGATAACTTTTTAAAATACATACCAAAATATAAAAAATGTAAAAATTGGCCTTGGGGGTTCTGGGAGGTTTTTTTTTTTTTCAAAGATTTTATTTATTTAATTGACAGAGAGAGACACAGCAAGAGGGGGAACACAAGCAGGGGAAGTGGGAGAGGGACCCAGGACCCTGGGATCGTGACCTGAGCTGAAGGCAGACGCTTAACGACTGAGCTACCCAGGTGCCTCTGGGGGTTTTGTGAGTTTTTTTTTTAATTTATTTTTTTGTTGTTATTGATTTTTCTATCCCTCTTTTTCTTCCCCCAAATACCTTTATTTTATTTTTTCAGTGTTACAAGATTAATTGTTCATGCACCAAACTCAGTGCTCCATGCAATACGTGCCCTCCTCAATACCCACCACCAGGCTTGTCCAACCCCCCACCCCCCCCCTCCAAAACCGAGAGACTGTGGATTCTGAGCAACAAACTGAGGGTTTTGTGAGTTTTAACCCATGAATACATTCCCGTAACCACCGCCACATTCAGGATACATGGATGTTCCATCACTTTATAGAGCTCCCTTGTGCTCACCTTCATAGTCATACCTTCACATGCAAATATGGCCAATTGATAGTTCACGAAGGTGCCTATCCCTGTGCCAGTGCCACGCTGTCTTGTTTATTGTGTTTTTTTTTAAAGATTTTATTTATTTATTTGACAGAGAGAGATCACAAGTAGGCCGAGAGGCAGGCAGAGAGAGAGGGAGAAGCAGGCTCCCCGCTGAGCAGAGAGCCTGATGTGGGACTCGATCCCAGGACCCTGAGATCATGACCTGAGTTGAAGGCAGAGGCTTTAACCCACTGAGGCACCCAGGCACCCCCACATACATTTTAGAACTGAGTAGTCTGTATCCACAAAAAAATTCCTGCTGGAATTTTGTTTGGAAATGCATTAAATGTACAAGTCAATTTGGGGAACAGTTAACATCTTAACTATACTGAATCTGTCAACCTGCATACACAGTATGTCTCTTCATTATTTAGGTCTTTCATTTCTTTCATCAGCTTCTTGTAGTTTACAACATCCACAGATTCTGTACGTTTTTGTTAGATGTTTTGAGGAGTTATTGTAAAATAGTATTGTGTGTGTGTGTTTTTTAAAATTTTGGATTTCAGGGCACCTGGGTGGCTCAGTCGGTTGAGCATCTGCCTTGGGCTCACGTCATGATCCTGGGGCCCTGGGATAGAGCACCATGTCAGGCTCCCTGCTCAGTGGGAAACCTGCTTCTCCCTGTGTGCGCTCTCAATCTCCTTCTCTCTTTCTCTCTTCCTCTAAATAAATACAATCTTAAAAAATTTTTTTTTCGGTTTTTACAGTTTATTGCTAGTATACAGAAATATGCTTGATTTTTGTAGGTTGGATTTGTATTTGGCAATGTTGCTAAACTCATATATTAGCTCCAGGACTTTTTAATACAAATTTAAAGATTTTATTTATTTATTTGAGAGAGAGAGCGAGTGAGCAAGGGTAGGGGTAAAGGAGGGAGAGAGAGCGATAGAATCTCAAGTAGATTCCACACTGAGTGCAGAGCCTGATGTTGGGCTCAATCTCACAACCCGGAGATAATGACCTGAGGCCAAAATCAAGAGTCAGAGGCCCAACTGACTGAGCCACCCATGCACCCCAGCTCCAGCAATTTTAATATAAATTCCATGGGATTTTCTATGCAGATAATCATGTCACCTAAGAATTGTTTTATTTCTTCCTTCCCAATCTATAAGTCATTTATGACTTTTTTCTTGACTTTCTGAATTGGCTAGGATTTCCAAAGCAATGTTAAATAACCAGGTAAGAATGGACATTCTTCCTCATTTCTGATCTTAGGGGAACAACATTGAGTATCATGAGCTGCCCTGGTAGACAATGTTAGATAAACTGCCTATGTGTTATCACAATTTGTTGCTGGGGGATGAATGGCATGACTCCACTGGGAAAGGACTCTCAGAAGCTTGTGTGGCTTTCCTCTGGACTTCACCCCATGCACTTTTTCCCTTTGCTGATTTTGCTTAGAATCCTTAAGTTGTAATAAATATTAGCCTTGGGTACAGCTACATGCTGAGTTTTGTGTATCCTCTTTGCAAATAATTGAATCTGGGATGGTCTTGGGGAGCCTAACACAAGCGTACACACATTATAGATTATTATGTATTCTTGATGAATTTTTATTAGTTTGTAATATCCCTCTTTACTCCTGGTAATATTCTTGGTTCTGTAGTTTATTTTGTCATCTATTAATAGAGTCACTTGAGCTTTTTTTTTTTTAAAAGATTTTATTTATTTGTTTGGCAGAGAGAGAGATAGTGAGAGAGGGAACACAAGCAAGGAGAGTGGGAGAGGGAGAAGCAGGTTTCCTGCAGAGCAGGGAGCCTGATTTGGGGCTTGATTCCAGGACCCCGTGGATCGTGACCTGAGCCGAAGGCAGACGCTTAACGATTGAGCCACCCAGGCGCCAGTCAAGCTTTTTTTTTTTAACTACTGTTTTTTCTGGCATATCTTTTTTCATCCTTTATTTTCACTTAGCTACATCATTATATTTGAAGTGAGTTTACTGTACACAGCATATAGTTGGGTCATGTTGCTTTTTTTTTATAAGAAAAAAAGTTGCATCTTTGAGGCACCTGGGTGGTTCAGTTGGTTAAGCCTCTGCCTTCGGCTCAGGTCACGATCCCATGGTCCTGGGATTGAGCTCCATGTCCAGCACCATGCTCAGTGGGGAGCCTACTTCTGCCCCTTCCCTGCTTGTGCTCTTGCTCTCTCTCTCTTCCAATAAATAAATAAAATCTTTTTTTAAAAAAGAAAAAAATCCAGCCTTAAAATCTTTGACTTTGATCATTTACATTCATTTTTTAAAGATTTATTTATTTTATATAATAAACGAGAGAGAGAGAGAGAGTGAGCACAAGTGTGCACACACACGTGCAAGGGGTCGGGGCATAGGGAGAGGGAGAGAGAGTCCTAAGCAGACTGCACTGAGTGCAGAGCCTCCCTTTGGACTCAATCTCACCACCCTGAGATTACAACTTGAGCCAAAACCAAGAGTTGGATGTCCAACCAACTGCACCACCCAGATGCCCCAATCATTTACATATAATGTTATTACTAGTATGTTTGGGTTTATGCCACTGTGTACCATATGAATTTATACCACTGTGCACAAAGTGTACATTTTATCATTTGTTTTCTGTTTCTTTCCTGTTTTTTGTCTCTCTGTTTTTTGCTTTCCTTTGGGTTATTTTTAAAAAAATATTTTATTTACTTATTTGACAGAGAGAGACAGCGAGAGAGGGAATACAAACAGGGGGAGTTGCAGAGGGGGAAGCAGGGCTCCCGGCTGAGCAAGAAACCTGATGCAAGGCTCAATCCCAGGACCCTGGGATCATGACCTGAGCTGAAGGCAGATGCTTAATGACTGAGCCACCCAGGCGCCCCTCCTTTCAGTTATTTGAACATTGTTTAGCATTCCTCTTAAATTTATCTACTGTGTTTTTTACTGTATCTCTTTGTATACTTTTAAAAGTGATTTGTCTAAGAGTTAAAATATATATATTTAACTCTTCCTGGACTACTAAAAATCAATATTTTTACCATTTTACAGGGAATGTCAAAACCTTACCACCATACAGGTCCCATTAATCTCCTCCTCTTTATGTTCTTGTTGTCTTAAATATTACATCTACATACATTTTTCTTTAAGTTTATTTGTTTGTTTATTTAAGTCATCGCTACACCCAACATGGGGTTCAAACTCATGACCCTGAAATTAAGAGTCACATGCTCTACTGACTAAGCCAGTGAGGCACCCCTGGCCTCCATGATTTCTGAAGATAATTCTGCAAGTCATTCGGATCATTGTTACCCTACAAATAATGCATCCTTTTCCTCCAATTGTTTTCAAGATTTTTTTTTCTTCGTGGATTTCAGAGATTGATTATGACGTGTCCAGGAATGGGTTGTTTGGGTCTATCTTGTTTGGTGTTTGCTGAACTTCTTATATTGTAGGTTTATGTCTTTTGCCAAATTTGCAAAGTCTCCAGCAATTATTCCTTTAAAAATATTTTTAGTTCCACACAAATTGTGAGATTGTTTGTTCCAGCTCTTTGAAAAATGTTGGTGGAATTTTGATCAGGATGGCATTGAAAGTATAGATTGCTCTGGGCAGTATAGACATTTTAAAAATGTCTATTTAAAAATGTTTATTCTTCTGATGCATGAGCATCACGTTGCCCAATTTCAAGCTTTACTACAAAGCTGTTATCACCAAGACAGCTTGATACTGGCACAAAAACAGACACATAGACCAGTGGAACAGAGTAGAGACCTCAGATATGGACCTGAAACTCTATGGTCAAATAATCTTTGACAAAGCAGGAAAAAATATCCAGTGGAAAAAAGACAGTCTCTTCAATAAATGGTGCTGGGAAAATTGGACAGCTATATGTAGAAGAATGAAACTCGACCATACTCTTACACCATATACAAAGATAAACTCGAAATGGATAAAAGACCTCAATGTGAGACAGGAATCTATCAAAATACTGGAGGAGAACATAGGCAATAACTTCTTTAATATCGGCCACAGCAACTTCTTTCAGGACATGTCTCCAAAGGCAAAGGAAACAAAAGCGAAAATGAACTTTTGGGACTTTAAGATAAAAAGCTTCTGCACAGCGAAGGAAACAATCAGCAAAACAAACAAGCAACCCACGGAATGGGAGAAGATATTCGCAAGTGACACTACAGACCAAGGGCTGATATCTAAGATCTATAAAGAATTCCTCAAACTCAACGTTCACAAAACAGATAATCATGTCAAAAAATGGGCAGAAGACATGAACAGACACTTCTCCAAAGAATACATACAAATGGCTAACAGACACATGAAAAAATGTTCATCATCATTAGCCATCAGGGGAATTCAAATCAAAACCACATTGAGATACCACCTTACACCAGTTAGAATGGCCCAAATCAACAAGAGTAAACAACAAGTGTTGGAGAGGATGTGGAGAAAGGGGAACCCTCTTTCACTGTTGGTGTGAATGCAAGTTGGTGCAGCCACTTTGGAAAACAGTGTGGAGATTCCTCAAGAAATTAAAAATAGAGCTACCCTATGACCCTGCAATTGCACTACTGGGTATTTACCCCAAAGATACTGATGTAGTGCAAAGAAGGGCCACATGTACCTCAGTGTTCATAGCAGCAATGTCCACAATAGCCAAAATGTGGAAAGAGCCAAGATGTCCTTCAACAGACAAATGGATACAGAAGATATGGTTTATATATACTCTGGAATATTATGCCTCCATCAGAAATGATGAATACCTAACTTTTATATCAACATGGCCAAGACTGGAAGAGATTATGTTGAGTGAAATAAGTCAAGCAGAGAGAGTCAATTATCATATAGTTTCACTTAGGTGTGGAGTATAAGGAAAAAGATGGAGAACATTGGGAGAAGGAAAGGAAGGGTGAATTGGGAGAAATCGGAGGGGGACTCCGATTTGAGAGACTGTGGACTCTGATAAACAAACTGAGGGTTTTGAAGGGGAGGGGGTTGAGGGGTTGGGTGAGCCTGGTGGTGGGTATTGAGGAGGGCACATATTGCATGGAGCACTGGGTGTGGTGCATGAACAATTAATCTTGTAACACTGAAAAAATAAAATATAAGTTTATTTAAAAAATAAATAAATGAAGTAATATGATGGAAAAAGATAAAAAAAATTTTTTAGGGGCTCCTGGGTGGCTCAGTTGGTTAAGTGTCCAACTCTTGATTTAGGCTCAGGTCATGATCTCAGGGTCATGAGATCGAGCCCCATGTTGGGCTCTGTGCTTAGTGGGGAGTCTGCTTGAGAATCCCTCTCCCTCTGCCCATCCCTCTTCCCTATATCTAAAATAAATAAATAAATCTTTTAAAAAAAGTAATAACGACAATTCCAAATTCTATAATGGTTCCAGAACCCTAGGTGTGAAAGTAGCCAATTGAAAGTATTTATTGTCACTTATTCTGACTTAGTGGAGAAAAGTTCTCCCTATGGGGGCAAACCTAGAGTCATGTATGCCCCCTGGAGGCCCCTGCTTAAAGAGGTCATGAAAGCAAAGTAGTAAATACTGAGAGACCCCACTGAATTAGCTGAGGGCATTTGGGAAGATATGGTGCAGGTATAAACATGAAACAATAGCTAATGAACTTTTTGCAAAACAGTAAAACCTGAGAGACATTTTAAAACAGTATTGTTGGGGTGCCTGGGTGGTTCAGTCTATTAAGCATCTACCTTTGGCTCAGGTCATGATCCCGGGGTCCTGGGATCGAGCCCCACGTCAGGCTCCCTGCTCAGTGGGGAGTCTGCTTCTCCCTTTGCCTCTGCCTGCGGCTCTCTCTGCTTGTGCTCTCTCTGTCTCTCTCCTTCTCTCTCTCTCTCACAAATAAATACATGAAATCTCCCCCCCCCAAAAAAATGGAGCTGCAGTCATTTAAAAAAAGGACACTATGGGGTGCCTGGGTGGCTCAGTTGGTTAAGCAACTGCCTTTGACTCAGGTCATGATCCTGGAGTCCTGGGATCGAGCCCCACATCAAGCTCCCAGCTCCATGGGGAGTCTGATTCTCCCTCTGACCTTCTCCCCTCTCATGCTCTCTCTCGCTCTATCTCAAATAAATAAATAAAATCTTTTTTTAAAAAAAGGACACTATGAAAAGATCGCTCCAGATGATTTTAATTTTATGTATGTATATGTGTATTTCAAAGCATGGTTACTTTATTTTCAAAGATTTGATTTGTTTATTTGACAGACAGGATCAGCAGGGGGATCGGCAGAGGGAGAGGGAGAAGCAGACTCCTCACTGAGCAGGGAACCTGACTTGGGGCTCGATCCCAGGACCCTGGGATCATGACCTGAGGCCAAAGGCAGACGCTTAACCCACTGAGCCACCCAGGCGCCTGGCATGGTTACTTTAAATAGAAACAATGAGGCCTTGACAATACTGAAGTGGGTTCAAGGAGGTAGGGGCCAAGTGCATTGGACATCCTGTGACTATCTTGAAGGGTGAAAGTCTTTGAGTTCCAAGGGGGTGGATCTGAGATTTACAAGGACCAGTGGCAATGCTTTCAGCTAAGGTATTTGGAGGGTCTACAAATTTTGCCAATTGAGTCTTAGGAGTGTCTTTAGTGTATTCAACTGACCCTGAGGATTGAGGAAGTTATGCACCATGAAAGTGTTATAATACCAGCCAAGCAACACAGACTCATTGAAAGACCCGACAGGTAAAATGATTCTCTCATCACTCTGAAGTTCAAGAGAGGTTCCCCAGGTTGGGCTAATCTTTTCTAACAGAGTTTTAGCCACAGCAGCAGCAGTGGCTTGTCTACAAGGGAAAGCTTTGGGTGTGTGTGTGTGTGTGTGTGTGTGTGTGTGTGTGTGTGTGTGTGCCCTAGTGGCTCGGTCATTAAGCATCTGTCTGTGGCTCAGGTCATGATCCCAGGATCCTGGGATCGAGCCCCGCATTGGGTTCCCTGCTCAACGGGAAGCCTGCTTCTCCCTCTCCCACTCCCCCTGCTTGTGTTCCCTCTCTTGCTGTCTCTCTCTCTCTGTCAAGTAAATAAATAAAATCTTAAAAAAAAAATTTAAAAAAGAGGGAAAAGCCCATGTGGTTCCTTGGAGCCCTGTCACCGGGAATTAGGAGGACATTGGAAAGGCTGGCTGGAGGGCTGAAGGCGCTTGGAATGCTTACATTTATAAGTCTTTTTTCCCAATGTCCTGGTTCTTTGCAATACTAGCAGAAACTAAAAGGGTTTTGGTTTTGTTTAGGGGCCTTTATTTGCTGAAGTTGAAAGTTGAGAATTTTCGTGGTCTTTCTTTTGGGTGACTCATCTAGAATGTGAGCAAGCTGGTTTGGCAAATTAACTAAACCTGGAAAGGACATAGTTTTCCATTCCATCCTGGTCCTTTTAACTAAAAGAGAAAGATCCTGCTTCAGTCCATTAATAAAAGTAGAGTTAAATGCTACCCAGGTGTATTCAATATTTAACAAAAACCCAGAGTTTTCTTTGAAAACAATCTGAAGCTGATTCTAATAGTCATGAACAGGGTCATCGGGCTCTTGTGTATAAACCTGAATTTCATTCCAGTCAACCTTCTTAGAAAAAGCTGTAGTTACCTGGTGGAGATTTTTGGTGAGTGTTCTAGCATTTTGGCAAAAGTTGTGGGGCATTATCTTTCTAAACACCTTTCCAGATGTTCCCATCAGGCTAGTTTCATGCAATGTTTGGCCTTCACCAACAAGCGTGTGGACTGATTGATACAACTATGAGAAACCAGGTGGGTAAAAGTTTGAGTGACTATGTTACATTCTGCAGCAAACCTATGGGGGTCCTCAGTCACTTTAGGAAACCCTTTAAGGGCACCTGGGTGATTCAGTCATTGAGCATCTGCCTTCAGTTCTCGTCATGATCCCAGGGTCCTGGGATCGAGCCCTGCATCGGGCTCCCTGCTCAACGGGAAGCCTGCTTCTCCCTCTCCCACTCCCCCTGCTTGCGTTCCCTCTCTCACTTTCACTCTCTCACTCTCTCTCTGTCAAATAAATAAATAATCTTAAAAAAGGAAACTCTTTAACTGTAGCCTCCAATTCAGCCTTAGTCCAGGAAACATAAGAAAGGTGGGGCTTATTTGGATCTCCAAAATATTTAACTTTAAAGGAGACAGGTTTTAATAGGTTCAGGAGAGGAGGAAATGGGGAGAGTTTTGGGTGGAGAAGGAAGTTTGGAGAAAGGATTAGAATGTGGGATTAGGGTATAGAGGAGGTGAAGTCTGTGCAGAGGGAAATAGAGGCAAATGACACTGGAAATGGGGCCTGAGCACGAGGTGTCTGCCACATATCAGAAGACAAAACAGTGGAGGGGGAAAGAGGTCTCAGAAGCCCTTTTTATTTCTTTCAATTGTTTATTTGCCTCAGTTAATCTAGAAATAGTATTTTGTGGGGCACCTGGGTGGCTCAGTCGGTGGAGCATCTGACTCTTGGTTTCGGCTCAGGTCATGAACTCAGGGTTGTGAGATTGAGTCCTGCATCAGGCCCCATGCTTGGTGCAGAGCCTGCTTGAGATTCTGTCTCTGCCCCTCCCCTTGTGTGCATGTATGTGCGCGTGTGTGTGCGCTCTGTCTGTCTCTCTCTCTCTCAATTAAATTTAATTTAAAAAGAAATAGTGTTTTGCAATGAGGCAAACTTAGAATCCTGAAAATGTTTGGAAGCCTCGAGGTACCAATTAAAATCGGGGTCTTATTCAATTTTTGTTGTTTCATTTTGTTATTTTGAACTGTGGCTTTCTAATTTAATTTTGAGAAAAAGAAGCTTTGGGAGATCAAAAGTCTTCTATAATGGCCATTGGTGTACTTTTGGCTAAGTTGGTTCATATAGTTAGAAATGCACATGAGAAAAAAATTTAAAAATAAAAAAAAAAATAAAAAAAGAAAAAAGAAAAAAAGAAGAAATGCACACGAGGAGGGAACCACGATTTTTAAACATGAAACCGGTCAGGGTCCCAGAAAGAGGGGAGTGCCCTTAAAGTATTTTGATGACTGGGGTCCCACTTCTTAGAGACTTTTCAGGAACAGCCTGGTTCCAGAAGGAATCAAACCAAAGACCAGCACAGCTCCAGTAGGCATAATTCTAACAGGAGCCATCTGGTTTCAAGTGGAGTCCAGTCAAAAGCCAAAGACTATCAGAAAGGACAAAGCTTTTAAAACAGATCCCCCAAAATACCCAGAGAACTTGAAACACAAAGTGAGGAGAACTTGAATCCAGGAGAAAACTTACCCTTAAACTCTATGGTTGGCAAGAAAGCAGGGAGCAGGGGCGCCTGGATGGCTCAGTGGGTTAAAGCCTCTGCCTTCAGCTCGGGTCATGATCTCAGGGTCCTGGGATTGAGCCCCGCCTCGGGCTCTCTGCTCAGCGGGGAGCCTGCCTCCCCCTCCCTCTCTGCCTGCTTGTGATCTCTCTCTCTCTCTCTCTAATAAACAAAATCTTAAAAAAAAGAAGAAAGAAAGCAAGGAGCATAACTGGTTCTGCTCACTAGTCTTGGAGTTGTTGGGGGGGGTCTTCTCTGGATCCCACTCTGATCACCAAATAATGTTAACCTTAAAAAGAAAACTGTCAGTCATTTTATCAGCAAAAATGGGTTTATTTAGGAATAACAGAGAAGTGTAACTAGGGAGATGCAAGCTCTGGCAAAACCATAAGAAGCTGGGAGAACAAAGGAAAAGGATGCTCTTTTCTAGATGAAAACAAAGTCCATTGAAATAAACTAGGATTTCCAAGTGCAGTTGTTTTTCATTGGCTGAGTTGTGATGGTCTCTCATTGGCTGGGCTGTTGCTGGGAGAGGAGAAAATCTTTCTCCCTCTGGCTGGGGTAGTAAAGTAGTAGGGACTGAAAAGGTATCTTCCTGTTGGGGTCTGCAAATGAGGAGAAGTGATAGGGTGAGAGAGTCCCCCTTCTGGCCTCCCACATGCATTTTAGTGAGGTTTCCCTTCTTACTGTTCACACATCCTTTTCTGCATTGATGTCCATTGATTGCCTTTCTCTTGTGAGTTGAGAATTTTTCTTGGTTCTTCATATTCTGAGTCATTTGAATTATATTCTGGACATTTTGAATATTAGAATATGAGACTCTTGGTCTTGTGTAAATCCTATGGAATAGGTTTCAATTTCTGTTTCATCAGGCATTCTTTCTCCACAGGCAGGCACAATAGCCTTTGTCCTTTTGTCTGGGGCCAGTACAAGGGAAGCAGGTGGGCCTTGGAGGGGAGGGGATTAGATGAAGATGAGGCAAGTCCTGGGGGCATCATTTAAGGTCTCTGGGTCCTGGAGGCACCAGAAAATGCCAGCAAAAGGCAGATTTGGGAATCCTAAGTAGGCCAGGATAAAGGGGTGGGAAGGCCCCCACTCACACACGAATGGACACAGTGGGCATGCTCAGTGCTGCATGTCTTCCCATTGACCATTTGCGTGGGGCATGTGCACAGCATACCTCATGCTGAGTGATGCTGGTCGCACCATACCCTGTGGATTCCTTCCTTCTGCCTGAGACTCAATCTGTAGGTCCCCTAATAAATCCTCCCTGGAGTATAAGTGTGATTCGGTGTGAGGAGGGAGCCAGTGAGTTTCAGTAGGGTCTGTGTGGTTCCTGGCCTCTGAGCAGAAATGTCCTCAAGGTCATCATCCTTCTCTTCAAGGTGCAGCAGCCACCATGGCCTTTGATATCATTGCAGGCCGGAACAAGGGAGGACAATGGACTTCATTGGCATAGACAAAATTGGGGCAAATACTGGGGGAAAGATTTAAGGTATCTCTGTCCTAGAGGGCCCAGGAACTGCTAAGAGAGGGCTGATTGAAGAATCCCCAGTGAGGCCCGGATGGAGGAGTGTGAAGCCACCGATCACCTGGGACATGAGACACACTGCACCTGCTCAGTGCCACCAACTCTCCCATTGCCCTTTGGGGGGAGTGTGTGTGCAACACATTCTGGGTGCAGAGCTGTGAAGCTCCCACCCCCGCGACGCACACGCGGTCACAATGCGCCTGCCCAGTGCTATGTTCTTTTAAATCTGCTGTTGGGGTGGGGTTCCTGCAGTGCCATCTGGGTACGGAACTGTGCTGGTCGCGTCTTACCACCTGGATTCCTTCTTGGTGATTGAGACTCAACTGGTAGGTCCCCAGATCTTGGAATTTAAGTGTGGAGAGGGAGGCAGCAGGGTTTGGGAGGGTAGGAATGGTGTGGTATCTGGCCTCCAAGGAGGAAGGTCCTCAAGGTTGTCCTTTTCCTCCGCGTGTCTCCACAGGCATGATCATTGTCTGTATTGGTGGGAGTAGGACGGGGCGGCGGGGGGCGGGGAGGATAGTGGATGTAGGGGTGGGGTTGAGGTGAAGATTGGGCATCCTGGGCCATGATTTGAGGTATCTGGATCCTAGAGGTGCCAGGAATTGCCAACAGAGGGCAGATTACATAATCCTCAGTGGGGCCCGGGTGAGGGAGTGGAGTAGCCCCCACCCCACCCACACACGCAGGATGCACTGCGCCTGCCCAGAAGCATACTCCTTTATATCCGCCATTGGCGTGTGGTTTGCGCAGTGCGTTTTGGGTGCAGAGCTGTGCAGGTCACGTCTTACCCTCTGGATTCCTTCTGGGTGTCTGAGACTCAATTGGTAGGTCTCAGGATCAGTCGTTGTAGGAATTTAAGTGTGAAGGAGAAGATCCAGCAGGCTTTGGGTGGGTAGGGGTGGCATATTTTCTG
>CM052801.1:37729073-37803960 GCA_028533885.1 Nasua narica
CCATCTGGATTCCTTCTGGGTGTCTGAGACTCAATTGGTAGGTCTCGGGATCAGTCGTTACAGGAATTTAAGTGTGAAGGAGAAGACCCAGCAGGCTTTGGGTGGGTAAGGGTAGTGTGTTTTCTGGCTTTGAGGAAGGTCCATGAGGTCGTCCTCCTCTTCCTCTCGGTGTCTCTGCAGCCAGGGCCATTGTCTTTCTTGTTGGGTGTGAGACGAGGGAGGATGGTGGGTGTGGGGGTGAGATGAAGATCGGGTGTCTTGGGGGCCTGATTAGAGGTATCTGGGTCCCAGAGGTGCTAGGAATTGCCGACAGAGGGCAGATTAGGAATCCTCAGTGGGAAAAAAAAAAAAAAAAAGAATCCTCAGTGGGGCCCGGGTAAAGGAGTGGGAAAGCCAGACACCTACCCCCCCAACACATGGGATGCAATGCGCCTGCCCAGTACCATGTGCTTTTTAATTGGCCATTTGTGTGGGGTGCAGAGCTGTGCAGGTCGTGTCTTACCATCCGGATTCTTTCTTGGTGTCTGAGATTGAGTCGGTAGGTCTCCGGATCAGTCCTCTCAGGAATTTAAGTGTGAAGAAGGATCCAGCAGGCTTTGGGTGGGTAGGGGTGGTGTATTTTGTGACCTCCAAGGAGGAAGGTTCTCGAAGTTGTCCTCCATTTCTCCAGCATCTCCACAGCCCTGGTCATTGTCTTTCTTGCTGGGTTGTAGGGTAGGGGTGAGATGAAGGAAGATAGGGCACTTTGGGGGCTTGATTTGAGGTATCTGTGTCCTGGAGTCACTAAGAATTGCCAAGAGAGGGCGGACTAGGAATGCTCCGTGGTGCCCGGATGAGGGAGTGGGGAAGCCCCCGCCCCCACCCCCACCCCGCGCATGAGAGTCACAGTGCGCCTGCGCACTGGCATGTTCTTTATCCGCCATTAGCATGGGGTTCGTGTGGCGTGGTGTGAGTGCAGAACTGTGCAGGTCTTGCCTTACCGTCTCGATTCCTTCTTTGTTTCTGAGACTCTATTGGTAGGTTCTTGGGTCACTCCTTTCAGGAATTTAAGTGAAGGAGGAGCCTGTAGGCTTTAGGTGGGTAGGTGTGGCGTGCTTTCTGGCCTCTATGGTGGAGGCCTTTTTCCTCTCGCTGTCTCTGCAGCTAGGGCCGTTGTCTTTCTAGGTGGGTGTGAGACAAGGGAGGATGGTGGTTGTGGGGGTGAGATGAAGATCCAGCGTCTTAGGGGCATGATTTGAGGTATTTGAGCCCTGGAGGTGCCAAGAACTTCCAACATCCAGCAGATTGGGAAATGCCGCGTGGTGCCTGATTGAAGGAGTCGGGAAGCCCCGCCCACTTGCGCATGCCCAGTGCTGTGCTGTTTCCCAGGGGCCTTTTTCGTGAGCCAAGTGCAGTGCATTCTGGTTGTGAAGGGGTGTGGCTTGCAAACTATTATCTGTATTCTTTCTCTCTGACTGAGACTCAGTTGATAGGTCCTCAGATTAGTCTTCCCAGGAATTTACGTGTGAGTGTGAGAGGTCAGCCAATGGGCTTTGGACTAGTAGGGATGGCGTGGTTCCTGGCCTCTGAGGAAAAAGTTCAAGATCATCATCCTTTTCATAAGGATTGGGGCTGTCATGGAGGCACGAGGAACTGCTGACCAAAGGAAAATTTAGGACTCTCCAGAGTGGCCTGGGCAAGGGGCGGGGAGCAATGTTCATGCCTAGCACTGCCACATTTTTACCCACAGGTGTGGGGTATGTGCAATGAATTGTGAGTGTTGAGCTGTGTGGATCTTGTCTTATTGTTTGGATTTTTTTCTTGTTGAGACTCAGTTGGAAGGTCGGCAGATCAGTTTTTCTAACAGTTTAAGTGTGAGTGTGAAGAGGGAATCAGTAGGGTTTTTTTGGGGAGGTGGGGGAGGTGTTAGGGCAGTGTGGTTCCTGGCCCCTGAGGAGGAAAGTCCTTGAGGTCGTCTTCTCACAGACGTCACAGCCACCATGACCTTTGATGTGGTGGCAGGGCAGGACAAGGGAGGAGGTGGAGCTGGGGACAGATGGGGGTCTGATGTAGATGAAGCTAGTCTTGGGGGCATTATTTAAGGTATTGGGGTGGTGGGGGCATAAGGAACTGCCAACAGGGCACAGACTCAGGAATCCTCAGAGTCTGAGGGGCCCTGGGTAAGTGGCAAGTCCAGTGGTAAAGAAAGGTCCTAGAAACGGGAACATTGTGGAGTTGCATCCCTGAAACCTGTAGTGTACCAAACAGGACCAAGAGAAGAGAGTACTCCATATAGTCTTTATTGCAGGCACTCAGCTCTGCAATTTTAGTGCAAAAATAATTGTAGACAATATATCAACAATGAATGTAGTTAAGTATTCCAGTAAAACTTTATTGGAGGTGTGGAAAGAAAGGGCTTGGTAAGTCAGTGTGTGCCAGCAGTAGTAGTTACTCAAGCCCTAATTCTCTGGTGGTATTTTCTTAAATGTCTCCACGATGGTGAATCAAGTTGTGAAGCCGTATTCCTTTGGAAATATGTTGTTGTGTTTATCATGTGCCTTGTTTAATTTCCCTGTCCGCCTGGCCACGACATGAACAGACGCCTTTGCAAGCTGCCAGATTCAGTGTGATTGGAGAGTAGGCACAATTAAATTATCATTAGACTGACTTTAAAAATATTCTCCAGGTTGGGGGGGAAAAAAAAGCACGTGTCGCCATTTGGCCACAGAAGTGGTCAAATGTAACTGTCCTCTCAAGTGTATTTTCCAAATCCCAGTATTCTCTTTTCAGGGCAAACTATGAATTGGCAAGTGAGGTCAACATTCAGACCTCGAGCAAGAAGAGATGATGAAAAATCTTTGCAGCTGGTTGGGCCTGTGGTTGTAAGTACTTGAACATTTGTGTTTTTTTTTTTTTATTAGTGCACATTTATTTTTGTGGACATGTTGAACTGCTATAGATATGCTGATAAGGATTTTCCATGCTGATAAGGAGCATTTATCCAGGAGGGTTACATTCTGAGATTTCTTGGATGGATGCTCTTCTGTTACTGGGAAATAAACCAGATGACTTGTTTTTCATGCTTAATTGACAACAGATTGTGCACATCCATCCCAACATAGATGAAAATAGCTTCTAAAGACTTTTGCAGTAGCCTCTGAGTCATTTTATTAAGAATAAGTATATTGAATAGTATTGGAGAAATGTCTTTATATTTTTGTTGTTGTTGGGGCCATTAAACTGTTCTATTTATTTTTTTAAAAGATTTTATTTATTTATTTGATAGGGAAAGATCACAAATGGGTAGAGAGGCAGGCGGAGAGAGGGGGGGGGAAGCAGGCTCCCCGCTAAGTATAGAGCCTGATGTGGGGCTCGATCCTAGGACCCTGAGACCGTGCCCTGAGCTGAAGGCAGAGGCTTTAACCCACTGAGCCACCCAGGCGCCCCATAAAATGTTTTATAAATTCCTTGTCAATGTGACCTCTTCACTAGCTGTGGAGAGTCTATTCTGCCAGTCTTCAGGTCCTGTTTCTGGGTTATTTACACTTAAGTGGGTATTATCTAGGTGTATATATGGGATGAAATGAGCTTAGAATCCTCCTGCTGTGCCGTCTTTCCCAGAAGTGAAATGTCTTTAGATTTACTTAGGATCAAATATATCTCTATATTCTATGTATTGTTATTATTGATGTGTATTAACACAATTTTTTTAACTGTTTACATACACACACGCATACCCCTAGGTCCAGCAGCCTGGTGCTGAGCAAAGTTATGGCAAGGAGCCACCGACTGAGCATAAAGATATTATACCTGATCAAGAGAAAAAAGATGAAGGAGCATCTGGAGTTCAAGGTGAAGGGAAAGGGAAGAAGAAAAACCCTCTTGGGGGTGGGGTGTGTGTGCGCTTCGTGCATTGTGATATACTCATAACAGAAGGGAAGACGACAATAGAAAGGAATCTCAGACGTTGGCTGGAAAATTGAAAAGAATAGAGTTGCAACCTAGGGCGGTTCCTCGCTATAGTAAGTTTCCCCCATTTTATAAATGAGGAAATTGGTGCTCAAGGATTGTGGTTATGAAAGAGCCATTTGGCTGTTGAAAACAAAATTTATTTTTTTCTAAAGTGGCTCTTAAAAGAGGTTTACATTCTTCCATGGTTAGAAAAAACCGAAAGAGGGGCCTCTGCGTGGCTCAGTTGGTTAAGTGTCTGCCTCCGGCTCAGGTCATGATCTCAGGGTCCTGGGATGGAGGCCCTCGTCCGGCTCTCTGCTCAGTGGGGGGTCTGCTTCTCCCTCTCCCTCTTGTTCCTGCTCTCTCTCCCTCTCACTTGTTCAGTCATTCAAATAAATAAAATCTAAAAAGAAAAAGAAAAACCAAAAGGTTAATTATCCTGAGATTAACATGAGACAAATTATTTCTCCCAGGGCGCCTGGGTGGGTCAGTTGGTTGAGCAACTGCCTTAGGCTCAGGTCATGATCCCGGAGTCCCGAGATCGAGTCCCACATCGGGCTCCCAGCTCTCAATCTCTCTTTCCTAATAAATAAAAAATCTAAAAAAAAATTATTTCTCCCAGATATATAGTTTTCACAGTATATGGATTTTGAAGCAAGATCTTTACACAGTTCAGGCCACCTTTAAAGGTTTCTAGAAAATGACTGACCACAATGTCCGTCCATTTCTACCCTCCCACCTTTATTCTTACTGTAAAATAGTATACTTATTGTTACCCACAAATAATGTTGCTCTTCCTTTTGGTTCTTTGTTGTGCATGGGATACACTTACAGAACATTACACATAGGATAGGGCCTTTGGACCTCAGTATAACTTTATTTTAACAAATTTAAGTTTTCTGTTACCTCAGTGGGGGGTGGGTGTCACTATGCTAAGATTTGTCACAGGTTTGCAAATAGACATTCAGCTAATTCTTCAGAAAATTATACTTTAATTATAATTTAAATCCTATCCATGGTGTAGACTTCAGACTTTGTAGAGGGGCTTCTCACTGCTCTTAGTGCAGTGTGGCAAAATACTAAAATTACACATGTATTATGGTTTATCCTTAGGTTGTCATTTAAAATAAAGGTTTCATAATACAGGAAAAATATGTAAAGTCCATTCCTAGTTGCTACTGATATTGTCGAAAAGCCCCTCCACGCTGAATTGAACACTTAAAAATGGTTAAGATGGGGAGGTGCCTGGGTGGCTCAGTGGGTTAAGCCTCTGCCTTTGGCTCAGGTCATGATCTCAGGGTCCGGGGATCGGGCCTCACGTCGGGCTCTCTGCTCGATGGGGAGCCTGCTTCCTCCTTTCCCTCTGTCTGTCTCTCTGCCTACTTGTGATCTCTTTCTTTCTGTCAAATAAAATCTTTAAAAAAATAGTTAAGATGGGGTATTTTATGCTACATATTTTTAAACCACTAATTGTGGTTTAAAGTGACTACTGTCTTCTGAAGTACAATGTCATATATTCTTTTTATTCTTTGTAGTTCCAAACCACAAAATGTACAGGAAAGTTACAAGAATAGTACGATCATTTATATACTTATATAAAATTTTCACCTAGATTCACCAGTGATTAATAGTTTTTACCACTTTGATTTTGTATCCTCTTCCCTTTCCTTTACACACACACACACACACACACACACTGATATGTTTACTATTACTACCGTTATTTACATAAAAAGTCCGACTATTATGATCCTTTACCCTAAGTACTTCAGTGTGCATATATCCTCAGAACAAAGAAAAAGTCATTCTCTGGGCCCACAACTGTACAGAAATTTGACAGCAGGGAAATGCTATTATTTAATGTACAGTGTAAATTGGATTTCCCCAGTTGTCCTGATAATTTCCTTCATACAATTTTTTTTTTTTGATCCAGGGTCCAGTTCAGGGTCATGAATTTATTTGCATTTAGTTTTTTTCTAAAGGTTTATTTATTTGAGAGAGAGCAAGTGAGAGCGGGGGAGATGCAGAGGGAAAGAATCTCAGGCAGATTCCCCACTGAACCTGATGGGTGTGTGCTTGGGGCTCTGTCTCTCGCCGCTGAGATCATGATCTGTCGAAATCAAGAGTTGGATGCTTGACTGAGCCCCCCAGGTGCCCCACGTTTAGGTTTTTTTTTTTTTTAATCTGGAATGGTTCTGCACATTTTCGATGAGGACAAAGCAATTGGTTTATGGAGTGTTTATCAATTTTGAGCTTCAAGACTTTTCTTTCTCTTCAACATTTATTGGCGTCTGCTCTTGCCATGTTAACATGCTAAGTCCTGAGAGATGTGCTTTCAGCCTTGAACTCACAATCTAGTCAGAGACTCAAGTCACTGGCAAGTATAATCCCAAGTGCAGTATAGGTAAGTCCAAAGGGGACACCTGAGTTTTCTGAGGACAGTCTTGAAAAGGGAAGAGGGTAATAAAACCTTGGCTTTGCTAGTTCTTGGTAATGGACACCTGAAATCACACTCTTGTAATTCTTACCACATTCATTACCACACTAGCCTAAGGCTTTTATTTCATAACACTGAGGGAATGAATATTATTTCCTTATTCGTATCTCATGTTTTATTTCTTTTTTTTTTTAAATTTTATTTATTTATTTGACAGAGAGAGGGAACACAAGCAGGGGGAGTAGGAGAGGGAGAAGCGGATTTCCCGCTGAGCAGGGAGCCCAATGCGGGGCTCGATCCCAGGACCCTGGGATAATGACTCAAGCCGAAGGCAGACGCCCAACAACTGAGCCACCCAGGCGCCCCTCATGTTTTACTTCTTAAATTGATCCCCTTTTTATTTTCAAGGGCCAGTCCCGGAACCTAATCAAAAGGAACTGGCTGGTGAGAAGACCAGGCGTGAGCGTGGAGATGGTCCTGCTGTCAAAGGGAGGGGACTTGCAAATCTCGAGCCCCTGAAGATGCCAGAGGCGGGTATGTGATCCATTAAGCATGTAAATTACAGGGTGTCTGTGTTGCGCAACGTCTTATTTTTAATAATACTGAGGTAGCAACATTGTTTAGTGTATTCAGATCCCAAATGGCTGATTTACAGACTATCAGGCATCGGTTGGGTCAAAGCCATATAAATGGCAAAATAGGAAAACAATTTAAGTGTAAGTCGTTTAGCCAAGAGCTAATAATTTCAGGTACTTTTAGAGAGATCCACTTTTAACAGATCCGTGATGCATTTGGAACACACATCAGTTTGTATGAAATATGCTGAGGCCCTGAGAATAGGTCCTAGTATCAGCTGTAATGTAATTTGTGTGACTGGCGAAATCCCCCACCCTCTGAACCCATCTTTGCTCTCAGGAAAGTAGTGGATTCAAATCAGATACTTGAAAACCCTTTTCAGTTCTGAGTTTGTGTACTCTGGTTGTGTTGGATAGGATCCACTCGTTTACAGAATTTTGAAGAAAATGGACAAAAGCCAAGTATACACAATAAAGAATATGAACAAGACAGTAACAGACATTGAATATATATTTGGCTTTCCAGTTTCTTTCTTTTTCTCCCTCATCCTTTCGTCTTCCCTCTCCCCCCGACCTTTTTTTTTTTTTTTTTTTTGCCAACCTGAGAAATGGTACTCTTTCTCCTTCACAGTTTGATGTTACCTTGATGGTAATGACTTAAAACTGGTGTGACCATGTAATGTGTGCAAACGGGCATATAGAGGCACTGTTTGTAATTACAATGGGCATATGGGTGAAAACAGGGACAGATGGTCACTCTACTTAAAACAACCGCATAAGGGCTAAACTAGCTTAAAAAACAGTTCTGCACTTTCCACAATAGAGTCAAAACAATTGTAATACTAGTCTTTTTATTTATTTCATTTAGGCAATTCCAAGCATGACATTACTGTTTTCGGTATCTTATATTCTGAAGGTTTTCTCAAATCAAAACATGTAATAACTTTTTAAAAGTATCTTTGTTTCTTAGGTTTCTCGGTTGGTTGGTTAGATTCTTTTTTTTTTTAAGATTTTATTTATTTGACACACAGAGAGAGATCACAAGTAGGCAGAGAAGCAGGCAGAGAAGGAGGGGGAAGCAGGCTCCCCGCCGAGCAGAGAGCCCGATGTGGGGCTCGATCCCAGGACCCTGAGATCATGACCTGAGCTGAAGGCAGAGGCTTTAACCCACTGAGCCACCCAAGGCGCCCCAGTTGGTTGGATTCTTACTAACAAGAAATTTTTGCTTTCTGTTCAAAACTCCCTGAGTAAATGCATCGGGTTTAATCTATTCTGAAGTTAAACAATCCCTTTGTGCCATCAGAAAGAGTCATTTCTATGCCCTTAATGTTGTCTGAATAAAGTTCTGCCAAGTAATGCTAACATTTCTTTTACAGGTGAATGGAAACCGAAGGTTTAAACAAAGACAAGCTGAAGCCACATGGGCAGTTCTTGTGTTGAAAAGTGGCTAAAATTATCTCAATAAAATTTTGCAGTTTTGTCAAAAGAAATCTTTCACATCTTTTGTGAAATTTATTCTTAGGAATATGAGGTTATTGAAACTAGTACTTTTTTTGAAATTTTATATTTTTAAAGCTTAATTGTTAAATTCCAGTATAGCTAACTAACCTACAGTGTTATATGAGTTTCAGGTGTACAGTTTAGTGGTTCAACACTGTGGAAAATAGTATGGAGGTTCCTAAAAATATTAAAAATAGGATTACCTTATGATCCAGTAATTCTACTGGGTGGTTGCCCAAAGAAGACGAGACATAGTTTTTATATATTACTTTTTCTATCCAGCAACTTTTTTTTTAAAGATTTTATTTATTCATTTGACAAAGAGAGATCACAAGTAGGCAGAAAGGCAGGCAAAGGGAAAAGGGGAAGCAGTATCCTTGCTGAGCAGAGAGCCCGATGTGGGGCTCGATCCCAGAACCCCGAGATCATGACCTGAGCCGAAGGCAGAGGCTTTAACCCACAGAGCCACCCAGGCACCCCTCTATCCAGCAACTTTGCTAAATAGGCTTATTGATACCAAAAGTTTATCTTTAGATCTTTTTCTGTTTTCAAAATACATAATTGTATCATCTTTGAATAATAACAGTTTTGTTCCTGCCATTTTATTTTACTTTAATTTTTTTTTGTTCTGCCATTTTAAACATTGCATCTTTTATTTTCTTCTCTCCTTCTATGGCGTTAGGCAGACCCACCCAGTACAGTGTTGAATAGGACTGGTGATGGGGGGACATCCTTGTATTCTCCATGATTAGAAATGGAAAATTTTCAACATTTTACTGTGATGTTCACTGTACATTTTTTGTAAATACACTTTAACAAGGTAAAGTCATTCTAGTCTATTCCTAATTTGCTGGTATATTCATCTTGAATATATGTTGAATGTCAGCAAACACATAGGGCATTTATTGAGATGATCCCAAGATTTGTTTCCTCTGTTAATGTGGTGAATTGCATTGGTAAGTTTCTGCGTTTAAGCCAACTTTGCATTCCTAGGGTAAACAACTTGGTCATGTGTGATCTTTGTCCTAGTGATCTGTTCAGGATTTTTATGTATTTCCTCATGAGTGACACTAGCCTATTTTTTAATCTTTATATACTCTGTTGGACTTTGGTATCAAGGTTATGTTAGCTTCATAAAATGAATCTGGATATAAAATGTATTTTTCTATTTTCTGGAACTCCAGGGCTGTGAGTCATGTAGGGGTAGGGTTTATATTCAGCTGTGTCTGGATTGCTCCTCTATTTTAAAGCCGGACCCCCTATATAAAGGACAGTGACTGAAGGGGCAGCTCCAGGTTCCCATCTCTTGAAACTTTGTGAAGTTCCCAGATCCCCTGCAAGATAACCTGTAATGATGGTCTCACTCTGCAAGCTACCTGCTCCTGTTTCTATGCCGATACTAATGATATCCAGGAGGTTAAATCCTTGGCTTTTAACTTTCCTAGATAATTTTGATCTGTGCTGTAGGGTAGTGAATGGCTGACCAACCCAGAACTCTGTACAGGTAAAACAGCTGTATTTATTGAGTTCTTTAATAACAGAAATAATAACTCACATTTATAAGCTGTTTATCAATCTGTTAGTCACTTCTCTGTACTAGGTTCTGTACATTTATGATGTCATCAAATCCTTACAAAGAAGGGAAGTCGGAATTGTCCCCAAATTGGCCATCTCTGCCTTCAGTAAGCAGTAGATTTGGGTATTCACTGAAGTTCTAAATCCAAAGCCCTTGATCTTTTCTCAGTAAAAGCGTCTGAAAGTGAGTAAGGAAGAACTGATGACATATATGATGATTTTAGTTACAATCTGGTGTTTATGTAAATTTCTTAAAAAGATTTTATTATTTGAGAGAGAGCACAAGCAGGGGGGAGCAGCAGAGGGAGAGGGAGAAGCAGACTCCCTACGAGCAGGGAGCTCGATGCAGGGCTTGATCCCAGGACCCTGGGGATCATGACCTGTGCTGAAGGCAGACGCTCAACCAACTGAGCCACCCAGGCATCCCGTTTATGTGAATATTATGTGTATATATATAATATACACACACACACACACACACATAATATATATCATTTGACATAAAAGGTTTTGTTCTTATCTTGAAGGGTTTCCTAATATGTGCCAAACAGACCTCATGTGGTGCCCCAGATGAAACCATCAGTTAAAAAAAAAATTAAAAGGGCCCCTGGGTGGCGCAGTTGGTTGAGCGACTGCCTTCGGCTCAGGTCATGATCCCGGAGTCCCACATCGGGCTCCCAGCTCCATGGGGAGTCCGCTTCTCACTCTGACCTTCTCTCTCTCACTCTCTCTCTTTCCTAATAAATAAATAAATAAAATCTTTAAAAAAAATTAAAAATCACATCTTGTGCTACAGAAGAATGGAACTAGAGTACTAAAGCCATTTGAGACAATTGTTTATGGGGAGACAGAGAAAAGAACTTGTGCCCCAAGCCTTATGGTAAAATGCTGCATCTCCCGTAAAACATATCTGTCCTTTAAAATTATTCAGATGGGAGGGAGCAGCCACAAATCTCTTCTTTGAAAAAATCTCCCATTTGCCTAATAGATCGCACTCAGAATCCTTAACTGCCCAATTTCAACCTTATACTCCTATTTTTATACTCAATGACAGCAAGTTACAGCTCAGACCCCATTTGTATCTTTACTGCCCCATAAAATACAGTTCTGAAAAACCTAAAACCATTCTGAAAGAATACCCTACTTAGAATCTACCCTGCATAGGGAATGGCAGGGTATTACAGAAAGCAATTAATAATTCTCCCTCTCACAGAGGTTTAATAATGTTTCCTGACTCCAAAGGACTGAAATTTCAAGGTTCAAATACAAAGAGAATAAATGTAAGGGGACCCCCATTTGCCACAAAATAGGTGAGAGTTCACCTGATTGTAAAGCTGGCTGAAAAAATTAGGGCCTCAGAAGAAGAAAAGAAAAAGGAACCAGGGGGACTGGCTGAAGCAAAACGGTTTGGATCCTACCTTCTCTGTCTCCTTATGGGCTATGCCATGAACTAGGCATGGGTTTCGGTCCTGGCTCTGACACTGTGATGGTGTGAAAGGCATTTACATCCTTTGGATGTCCTTTAGGTCTGTTTCCTCATCTTTTAAAAAGATTTTATTTATTTGAGAGAGAGAGCATGAGCTGGGGGAGAGGCAAAAGCAGACTCCTCACTGAGTAGGGAGCCGGATGCGGGGCTTGATCCCAGGACCCTGGGATCATAACCTGACCTGAAGGCAGATACTTCACTGACTGAGCCACTGAGGCATCCCATGTTTCCTCATTTTTAAAATAGGAATTACAATGATTGCTGTGATAAATGAGAGAACATACCGATACAAAGTTGTTTGCTCTGGGGACCATCACACTGGTGGGCCAGACAGATAGAAAAGCAGTTGAAGTACAAAGGAGAAAGGGAAGGGATCCAGGAAAAAACAGTGAGTGGGGTGGCCAGGAAGCAGGAGGAAAACCAGGAGAGGAGACTCACTGTCAGAGTGAAAGAGGTCACCTGGATTCCCACATCCACTGGTCACTGGGTTTGCATATGTGATCCTGCTGATAGGCTGGGAGACATGTACCTCAATGCTTAACAGTAAAATAAGCAGACTGGTATCACACTTAAAAACTAAGATAATCAGACTGCACTGTTGGCATTGATCCAAAAGATATTTATTGAGAGTCTGGTCTGGTTATCTACCCTTTCGTGTATGGGAAGACTTCAGTGAATGAGCCGATGCAGCCCCTAGATGATCAGGTAGCAGTGACAGACTGTGAAGAGAAAAATTTATTTAATGTAATAAGTTTTACATGACCTGAGGAGGTGGTTAAACCTGAGCATTTTTATGCTAGATTTGATGAAGAGTGGAAAGTCATGGAAAAACGTGATAGGACAAGAAAAGTTATGAGCTCAGTGTAGTAAATTAGGGGAAACAGCAGGGCCTGTTCATTTGGATCCCTCTTAGTGTTTTTGTGTTTTCGGAGAGAAGGATGCTCCTTTTTTTTTTTTTTTTTTAAGATTTTATTTGACAGAAAGTGTGCACAAGCAGGGGGAGTGGCAGGTATAGGCAGAAGGAGAGAGAGAAGCAGGCTCCTCACAGAGCAGGGGAAGCTTGATGCGGGACTAGATCCCAGGATCCCGGGATCATGACCTGAGTTAAAGGCAGTCGCTTAACCAACTGAGCCATCCAGGTGCCCAAGGATGCTCCTTTCATGTAAAAGAGGGCACCTTTCACATGAGGGTCTAAAGACCTGTTTCAGGGAAAGGTCAGAAAATCCTGCCTGCACCTTCAGTTTCTTAAATTCCTATAGTTAAAATATGCAATAGGCCAAGGTACCATTTTTTGGGGTAGTGTGTCCTGAAGCCCATCACTGGCTATACTTGATGAGGTGGGTAGCGTGTGTCATCCTCATCACTCAAACAAAAATCAAAACCAAGTCAAAACCAAAACCAGGGATTCCTTGGGTGGCTCAGTCGGTTAAGCATCTGCCTTTGGCTTAGGTCATGATCCTAGGGTCCCAGGATCTAGAGCCCCCATCAGGCTCTCTGCTCATCGGGGAGCCTGCTTCTCCCTCTCCTTCTGCCTGCCACACCTCCTGCTTGTGCTCTCACGCTCTCTCTCTCTCTGCCAAGTAAACTTAAAAATAAATACCCCCCCCCCAAAAAAAAACTTCGAGCCTTCCCTGGGAATCAGTCTCCTTGTTCTGGGCTAGGCATGCTCTGAGGACCTAGGAATGATTCACACGGGTAAGTTCTCAAACAGCTCATGGTTAATGACCAGAGAACCATCCACAAGATAATGACAGAGCAAATTTGATGACAGCCATGCAGGGAGCCAGAGGGCGCAAAGAACACAGGAAACAGAGCCCTGTAACCCAGGGGGTCAGGAATGGCTTCCCCCAGGGGATCATGTGCATGCTTTACATGCTATTTCACTATGAATGCATTTCAATCTCTGTTATTATCCCTCTTTCATTAAAAAAAATCTTACTGCTCCATTATCCTCATTCTGTAAACGAGGTAATTGAGAATAAGAGAAAATAACTCTCTTATTCAAGGTACAGCCACTTTCCAACCCCAGACTCTTTGAACTCCTGTGTACTTTTCCTCTTTGCTTTTAATATTGTCTTCTGTGTTAATTCACACTCACCATAAATAATTTTCCGTGCTCCCCTTGTCCCATAAGTTCTTTTTCTTTAATTCATCTGGAATTTGTTTATTTAGTTTTTTTTAAAAAAGATTTTATTTATTTATTTGACAGAGGGAGAGAGGAAGAGAGGGAACACAAGTAGGGGGAGTGGGAGAGGGAGAAGTAGGCTTCCCGTTGAGCAGGGAGCCTGATGCGGGGCTTGATCCCAGGACCCTGGGATCATGACCTGAGCTGAAGGCAGAGGCTTTAACCCACTGAGCCACCCAGGTGCCCCCTATTTTAGCCATTCTAAAAGGTGTGTAGTGGTATTTCCTTGGAGTTTTAATTTGCTCAACCTGTTGAGCCTATGTTCATGTGTTAATTTTCATCCATGTATATTCTTGTGTGTTCAGATTTCCTGTACATGTTTTATTGGGTTGTTTGTGATCTTTCTATTTAGGGTTTTATTTATTTATTTTCTGAAATTTTATAGTAATATACCTTTTTTTAAATGTTTTATGTCTATGTTTTTATTCATTTGTGTTGAATACTCATGTCCTTCATTTTTAAAGGATCATTCTTGCCTTATTTATTTATTTATTTATATAATCTTCTCTTGCTTTTTTCTCTGTTCTCAGTATCTGGAAGTTTTCTTTTTCTTTTTTTTTTAAGATTTTATTTATTTATTTGTCAGAGAGAGAGAGAGAAAGAGATTGAGAGCACAAGCAGTCAGAGTGGCAGGCAGAGGCAGAGGGAGAAGCAGACTCCCTGCCGAGCAAGGAGCCCGATGTGGGACTCCATCCCAGGACCATCCCAGGACCCCGGGATCATGACCTGAGCCAAAGGCAGCCGCTTAACCAACTGAGCCACCCAGGCATCCCAGTATCTGGAAGTTTTCTTTTTTCTTTTTAAAGATTTTATTTATTTATTAGAGAGAGACTGAGAATGAGAGGAGAGAAGGTCAGAGGGAGAAGCAGACTTCCCGCAGAGCCGGGAGTCCGATATGGGACTTGATCCCGGGACTCCAGGATCATGACCTGAGCCGAAGGCAGTCGCTTAACCAACTGAGCCACCCAGGCGCCCTGGAAGTTTTCTTAATCTGATCCTAGATTACCTTTACTAAGACTTTATCTTTTTATTTTTTGAAAATATTTTATTTTTTAGGTAATCTCTAAACCCAAATTAGATATCGAACTTACAACCCCGAGATCGAGAGTTGTGTGTTCTTCTGACTAAGCCAGCCAGGCACCCCTAAGACTTTATTTTGTATTGTTTCATGCCTTTTGTCTGTTTATGCAACTTCATGGAAGCTTTGCTCAACACTTTTTTTTCTTGGTCTTCCATATTGAATGCTTTTTATTAGCTACAGAATTTCCAAGACATATTTAAAAATCTACTTTTCACTTTAGTAACAATTTTTAAAAATATTTTATATATTTATTTGACAGAGAGAGAACACAAGCAGGGCAGCAGCAGGCAGAGGGAGAGGGAGAAGCAGGCTCCCCACTGAGCAGGGAGCCCGATGTGGGGCTGGATCCCTGGACCCTGGGATCATGGGCTGAGCTGAAGGCAAACACCCAACCGAATGAGCCACTGAGGCTCCCCCAGTAACAATTTTTAAAAGATAAAAAGCAAAAAGAATCTACTTTTCTTAATTCATGAATGCTTAAAATAGAAACATACAACTTAATCGGATTCAGTTCCCCTTGTTGGGTTCTGATACCAGTATTATGGGAACTTCCTACAAAATATTGGAAACATCCTTCCCTTCCCAGTGGAAGAGTTTAAGGGGCACTGGCCTTGTGTGTGTTTCCCTTACAAGCCCCGGAGTCCCTAGCCTTGACAATAACCTAAGTGTTTCTGAAAAGAACGAAAGGTGGCTCATGGGGAGCAGGAATTCTTCAGTGTATTGACTTTAGCTGGAATGTTTTCTTTGGGCAAGCTGAAAGCCAGGAAAAACTGGCTGATATCTGCTATTTACCCCCAAGTCACTTGATGACTGTCTTTGATTCAGAAATTTGGGTGAGGAGGCACTCAAAAGGAAAACGGAAAGTGCAGGCGATGAGAAACGTGGGGAGATTTTTTTTTTTCTTGCAGAAAAAGATAAATCCCAGATTACCTGTTTGGTCTGTTTAGACAGCAGTCTACCCATTAAAGGTGTTGGGAAATCTCTCTTTATTGTTCAGGCTTTGGGTCTCAGACCTTTATCAGGAGCTGTGCACCTAGGTCAGAAGTTGTCCTGGAGATGGGTCAGCTCCCCCAGCCTGGGCACCTTGGAGAAGAGACATTTATCTAGGCTGATGGGATTGTAGTCCCAGGCAAGGTAAATAATTGCACAAATTACTCTATGTCACCAGGACAAAGACCTCAGGAGGACCAGAGACTGCTAGGTGTGTCTGCTGGGCATCAAGAGGCAGAGTCTTGGGATGAATTCTAAAAAGAGGTACCAGGTCCTCCAAGAGCCATGGGTGATGTGGGAAACAGAGGCAGAAGAAAAGTTATTAAATTTCCTTACTATCTAGAGCCCAGTGACAAGTCCTTGAAACAGTCAGGGTGACATTCCTCTAGGGACTCAACTGCCTCCACCTTAATACTTTGTTAAGGGCAAAAGGCAATCCTAGCCTGACTGCTCCCCCCGCCACCCGACCCCCGGATCCTGTAAGTCTACTTTAACATAGAAAAATTCCTTTGGAAACTTCCTTTATCTCTAAACCCTCCAAGATACATGCTGGCAATCATCCCCAAGCATATGGCCCACCGATATACATCTGAAGGGTCTCATGGCTAATGTTCACTAGACGGTAATAAATGACCTTTTCCCAACAACAGCTAGCCCCCTCAAGATCCTGGAAACCTTGCTTCCAAAATTCCTTAGAGACTTATACTATCCCTGACTCTCTCCCAACTTGCAAGTATATAACGGGCCACTCCTCACAGTCCTGGTGCAGCAGCAGCAGCAGCAGCGACTCTCTCTGCCCATGGGTCCTGTCCCCATGCTTTAATAAACTACCATTTTGGACCAGAGATGTCTCAGGAATTCTTTCTTGGCCACCGGCTCTGGACTCTACCCCACTGAACCTTACCTATATCTGAAACTTCATCATGGGCACCTGGAATTC
This sequence comes from Nasua narica, assembly GCA_028533885.1. NCBI lineage: Eukaryota > Metazoa > Chordata > Mammalia > Carnivora > Procyonidae > Nasua > Nasua narica. Next base: position 37,745,773 of record CM052801.1, read on the forward strand.
CAGGATCCGAGGGATGAATATTTACAACAGCTGTGGGTAAAAGACCTCCTCCTTTACCACAATGGTCTTCTTTGGCCACTTCTGTGTTTTTAAAATTACTTATGTATTTAAGAATTGTGGTGAAATATATATATAGCATAAAGTTTACCACCTTAGATTTTTAGGTGTATAGTTCTGTGGCATTAAGTACATTTACATTGCTGTGAACCATCACCATAGATCTCCAGGACTGTTTTGTTTTGTTTTTTTTTTAAGATTTTATTTATTTATTTGACAAGAGAGAGAGAGATGGTGAGAGAGGGAACACAAGCAGGGAGAGTGGGAGAGGGAGGAGCAGGCTTCCTGCCAAGTAGGGAGCCCAGTGAGGGCCTCGATCCCAGAACCCTGGGATCATGACCTGAGCCGAAGGCAGACGCTTAACCGACTGAGCCACCCAGGTGCCTCAAGAACTCTTTTTATTTTGTAAAACTGAAACCCTGTACCCATTAAACATTAACCCCCCATTTCCCCCTCTATGACTCTCTCATTTGTAGTTGGTCATTTGTCTTCTCTTTGTGCTTCGCTTGTTTATGTCTTTGGTCAGTCTGGCTAGAGTTTGGACAATTTTATTGATCTTTCCAAGGTACTAGCTTTTGGTTTCATTGATTTTTTCCCCTATAGTTATTCTGTTTTTTTATTTTTCTTGATTTATTTTCCTATCTTTACAGTTTCCTTCCTTTAGCTTGCTTTAAGTTTGGTTATCTGTCTCTAATTTCACAACGTGGAAGCTTAGATCATTGATTGGTGGCCTTGATGGGGATCAGGACGCGCTACTCTAAAACATGGCACCTTGGCATACTGAATATTTTAAGGTGAAGGAGTGTGAGGAAACAGCAAAAGCAGGAAGGTCACTCTGACCTTCTTGCTTTTTTCCCCTGAAACAGGTCATGAGACTCTCATGTGAGAGGTGCCTTCCCTATATTCAGAGGAAAAGAGCATCCTTGTCTCTGAAGACACAAGGATGCTGAGAAGAATCTGAAAGAACAGACCTTGCTAAGTTTCCCCCAGTTTTTAGTTTTTTTAAAAGATAAGATTTTATTTATCTGAGAGAGAAAGAGAGAGTGCGTGGGGTGGGGGAAGGCTGAGGGAGAGGGAAAAACAGGCTCCCCACTGACCAGGGAACCCAAGGAAGGGTTCGATCCCAGGACCCTGGGATCACGACCTGAGCCGAAGGCAGATGCTTAACCGACTGAGCCACCCAGGCACCCCAAAAATATTTTCTAATTTGCTTGGTGACTTACTCTTTGATGCACCCACAGGTTATGTGTATGTCTTTAACTGTCAAACATTTGGGGAATAGTCTGGTATTTTTCTGTCATCGATTTCTAGTTTAGCTCCGTCATGGCCAGAGAACGTACTATGCCTTATTTCAGTTCTTTTAAATTTGTTAAAATTTTGTTATGACGCAGGTGATGATCATATAGACACTGACTCTCTTTCACTTAAAAAGATTCCTGCGATTACACCAGGGACACCCAAATAATCCAGGATAATTTCCCCATTTTGATGCTTAATTTAATCCCACCTGCAAAGTCCCTTTGGCCATGTGAGGTGACATCCGCACAGGTTCTAGGGATTAGGATGTGAGAATCTTGGGGGGGGGGTCATTATTCTGTGTACCACACCTCCTTTCCCTCTTCTAAACCTTACAGTGGCTGTCACTGTCCCCACATTGGTCCATAGAGGTGAAGAGATTTAGCTTACCTCTGAAAGAGTAGCAAGGGCCCTGTCTCACAAAGGAGAAAAGTAAAGCAACAGTGGAGGACTGCTAGGAATACTAGTAAGTATACTGACAATGCTGATAGTTACAGTTACCATTTACCATGAGCCGGCACTTTGCGTGGATTAGAGCTGCCGCAGCCCCATTTTCCAAGTGAGAGTCTGAAGCCTAGCAAGGTTCTTGGATTTGCCCAACGGCATGCAGACGGGGAGTAGTGGAGGGGTCAAGGTTAGAGATCAGGCTTTGTCCATCATCCGTGCATTTAATCACTGCCTCAAGTTACGACCATGACCCCTGGAGGATGGATTTTAGGGTCCACTAGTGGCCAAACCTCTGTCATTATTGGACCTACAGAGAGGCGATGACTCCCTTTGTGTGTGTCTCTCTCTCCTTCCCTTCCTCCCTCTTCTCATTCCCATATATGTCAGTGTGCATGTGCACGCGCGTGCACGCACACGTACACACACACAGAATGTGGTCTTATATTTGTGGTTTAATCTATATAACGCAGGGGTTATGTATCCACATCATTTAGGAGATTATGACCCTCAACACATGTGGGGGATGCCTCAGACAAAGCTCTGTAGCTAGTGTAGAAACGTGCACAACCCTGTCCACGCGTCCCCACCCCCCCGCCATTAAAATGGCCTCCATTGTTGAAGGTGAGCAGGAGGAAGCCATGGAGAGTGAGGTTTCCTGTGGGCATCTGGGGTGGGGAGTGAGCAGCAGTGTGTGAACGGTGGAGATGGCTGGACCAGGACTCCTGGGCCCTTTAACATATCTGTTCCCAAATCACCACTTGCCAGCCACCAGGCATCCCCTTCTCCCTCCACTCCCGGAGCCTCTTTACCCGCCTCCTCCAGCCCTAGTCATGGGGCCTCAGGTACACCCCATGTCTGCCAGCCTCAGAGTCCTGGGTGATGAATTCCCCATGGCTGAGGATAAAGGGAAGGTTTTCTGAGAGGAAAAGCTGAGGTGAGTGTCCTGTTAGGAGGTGGGATGACACTGTGCAGGGCTGGGGCTATGAGCACAGACCCTTCTCTGTGAAGGGGAGTCCCTCTGGGAGGGACTAGGGCCTCATGATCACACTAGTGTTCCCGTGGCTGTCCTTATGGGCTTTTTCGTCTCTGGCCAGTCATGCCCCAAGGCAGCTGGACAACCCTGCTGTTCCCTGCTTTGTCTGGGCCCAAGTGGCCTCACCGGTGACAGGGCTGACAGAGTTTTCTTTCAAGGGGCCTTAGCGAGGACTGAGTGACCTGGCACCTATGAAGGATCAGCCATAAAAAGAGGGAAACCCTGCCATTTGTAATAACATGGATGGCCGGCCCCTGAGGACATTATGCTAAGTGAAATAAGTCAGACAGAGAAAGAGCAATACTGTATGATCTCACCGATATGTGGATTCTAAAAAAAAGCAAACTCATAGAAACAGAGAACGAATTGGTGGTTGCCAGATGTGGGGGGCTGGGGAATGGGTGAAGGGGGTCAAAAGTACAAACTTCCAGTTATAAGATAAATAAGTTCTGGAGGTCTAAGGTACAGCATAGTGATTCTAGTTATTACTACTGTATTGTGCATTTGAAAGTTGTCAAGAGATTAGATCTTTAAAAAGTTCTCATCATAATGGGTTGCCTGGGTGGCTCAGTTGTTAAGCCTCTGCCTTCGGCTCAGGTCATGATCCCCAGGGTCCTGGGGTGGAGACCCACATCAGGCTCCCTGCTCAGGGGGAAGCCTGCTTCTCCCTCTCCTACTTCTCCTGCTTGTGTTCCCTCTCTCGCTGTCTGTCAATTAAATGAATAAATAAAATCTTAAAAAAAAAAGTTCTCACCATAAGAAAAAAAATTGTAACTATATGAGGTGATGGATGTTAATAATACTTATTGTGGTGATCGGGGTATCTGGGTGGCTCAGTCGGTTAAGCATCTGCCTTCAGCTCTGGTCATGATCTCAGGGTCCTGGGATCAAGCCCAGCATCCCTGTCGGGCTCCCTGGTGGGCGGGGAGTCTGCTTCTCCCTCTGCCCCTCCCCCTGCTCATGCTCCCTCTTCCCCTCAAATAAATAAATGAAATCTTAAAAAAAAACCCAACTTAGGTGGTGATCATTTAGCAATATATAAACTTAGACAATGTTATATGCCAATTATATCTCAGTAAGGTTGGGAAAAAAGTGCTTACGACACTGCAAATCCAATAGATTTTTGATTACCTAAAACAAAGTTATTTTATTTATTTTTAAAAAAGATTTTATTTATTTATTAGAGAGAAAGAGAACACAGAGGGAGAGGGGGAGGGAGAAGCCAACTCCTCGCTGAGCAAGGAGCCTGATGTAAGTCTCGATCCCAAGACCCTGAGATTATGACCCGAGCTGAAGGCAGATGCTTAACTGACTGAGCCACCCAGGTGCCCCTAAAACAACTTTATTTTAAATTTAAAGTTTTCATAATTTTTTAAAGTAGGCTCCATGCCCAGTTTGGCACTTGAACTCACAACCCTGCACATGCTCTACCGACTGAGCCAGCCAGGGGCCCCTTTATAATGTGTGTGTGTTTTTTTTTAATCCTATCTCATTGAATCTCACATGTAATAGATTGTTGTGTCACAGTATTATTTTATTTATTTTTTAATTTAAATTTGATTAGTGCACATATAGTACCTTACTACTTTCAGATGTAGTCACACTATTATTTTAGGTAACACTTCAGAAAGAAAGGGTGCTGCTAATTAAACTATGACCCAGTGCCTTCTCATCTCAGTGACTGAAAGATGCAGTCCTGATTTTTGGTATGTTGAAATGTGGGAAAAGGGCATTTTAGTCTTGAGAAACTATGGTGTTTTCCATTGTTTATTTTTACAGTTATCTTGGTGGCAATATATCATATCTAATTTTGTGTAGTAATAGAATCTTTTCTTTTCAAAATATTTCAAGAACCAAAGTGACTTGAGGGTGGGTGGCTCAGTCGGTTAAGTGTCTGCCTTCAGCTCAGGCCATGATCCTGGGATCCTGGGATCCTGGGATCCTGGGATCGAGCCCCACGTTGGGCTCCGTGCTTGGTGGGGAGTCTGCTTCTCCATCTCTCCAATAAATAAATAACATCTTTTTAAAAAACTGATTTGAACTTACAGAAACTTTGAGCTCACTGTCTTAGTCTGAACGGGGTCCTGGCCCTTCAGCCTCTCCCAGCTGCCCCGAAGGTTCTTCGTGGGGTCAAGGTAAACAGGGGCTCACTCCCCATGGTGCTCACACTGAAGGCACTCTGGATGCCTGCTTTAAGATGGAAGCAGGAGGGGTTAGCCACCAAGTGAGCATCTGCTCAGGGATGCCCACACCACGTCAGGCACATCGTGACTGCTGGAAATGTGGTGGTCCCACAGGCACCCACAACCCCTCAGGTGTCCAGTCTAGTGCAGGAAGCTCAGACATATATACAAGCACGACAAAAAGAAACGGAAAGGTGCCGCAGTATGTAGGAATGAGAATGGAACGCTGGATCCAGATGACCTTGGTTTGAATCCTGGCTCCATGATTTCCCAGCTGTGTGACCTCTGGCAGGTTGCTAAACCTCTCTGTTTCTCAGGTGCCTCATTTGTAAAACGGACAAAATAGTATTTATCTCATTAGGTTGTTGTAAGGAGTATTATAGGAGTTAATATGTGTAAAGAATTTAGTACACGTCCTGACATATAATAAATGTTCAATAAATGCTTGCTAGCAAAAAAAAAAAAATCTGAAGTACTGAATTACAAGATCAACCCTTGGAAGTTTAGGAAGGGACACAAGGGAAAGTAAAGCAAAGCTGATAATAGCACTACCCTCCAAAGTTAATTACTTACAGCTTTTTTTTTTAAAGATTTTATTTATTTATTTGATGGAGAGATCACAAGTAGGCAGAGAGGCAGGCAGAGAGAGAGAGGGGGAAGCAGGCTCCCTGCTGAGCAGAGAGCCGGGCTGGCTGGGGGCTCCATCCCAGGACCCTGGGATCATGACCTGAGCCGAAGGCAGAGGCTTAACTGACTGAGCCACCCAAGGGTCCCTCCTTGCACCTTTCTTAAACTATGGTCCTATGGCTAAGTCGCCATCCTTTGGCAGGAAACCTGTCCTGTCCCAGGTCAGAGCTAGTCCTCCCCAAGGCTACTCATCTAGGAGAGCCCTGGGAGTGATGTGGAGACAGAACTGAAGCGAGCAAAGCCCAGGCCTCATTCCTCCCACAGCGGTCAGACACTAGCCTCTTGGAGGTGCACACTTCTCTCTGCACACGTGCACACATTCTATCTGCTGTTCCTTGTTAACTGCGTGATCTGAAGAAGCTGCCCTCCCTCATCCCTGTGGGTACGTAAGGGGCGCACTCATTTTGTATCCTGTCCAGGTCCGGTATAACAGGAACCCCAGTCATTAATTTTACTCTGCAAATCATTAGCTACAAATGGTCATTTAGAGCGTTTTCTCCCGGTAGTTTGTTCAAACCAATCTTGGGCACACAGCTATGGGCGCACGTGTGTTTCTTTGGCACACGATCTTCTAAGTAGAATTGCTGAGTCAAAGGAGTCACTCATTCAACAAACACCTAAACAGTGCCTAGTAAGTGATGGACACTGCTCTAGGTGCTGGGGAGACATTAAGGAACTAAAAGGCACACGTTCGTGCTTTGGTGGAGCTGACATTCCAGTGGAGGAAGTTTCCAGTTTTTATCTTGACAGATGTTGCCACAGTGCTGTCCAATTACCAACATCCTCAGCCCGCTCCTGGAGTGGGAGCTTTGAGGTAGGTGGTTGGATTCCCTGGCCTTTGCCTCTGCAAGATCTTCAGGGTCAGGGCCCGGGACGGTCCATCTGGGGACGTCCGTGGGCAGTGTGTATGTGTCACGGGGAGACCGGGATGGAAGGGTCCACTGCAGAGCCGGGGCGGGAGGTGGGGGGAAGAAGGAGGAGGAGAAATGGTTCACGGGGTATTTGCATCGAAGCCTCCTTGATCACACCACTAGGGGGCCTACAGGAGGTAGGGAGGAACAGTCCAAGCTAGAACCATCCTCCCAGGTTATACCCCTTCAGAAGGTAGAGATGGAACGGTCAGATCTGGGAGGTACCACTGGGTAAGGGGCGTCTATTCTGGAACAAACCATTGTGTGGGCTGGAGAGGCCCTAAGGGCCGCTACTACCCCCGCGCAAGGGGATTGCGCACAAGTCCCCGATGGAGGCAGGAGTGGCACTACCTTGACCGTCCGCAGCCCCCGCTCATTCTCCCGGTCCCCAGTCCCAGGTAAGTACCCGTTATAGGACCGAGAGCTCCTCCTTTCCCAGGCTTCCGTCGCAGCTTCTTCGGCCCCGCCTTTCTTGGTTCCTTGACTTTGAATCATTGGCTTGCGTGTGCAGGGCCTCGCGATTGGATCCCAGGAGAAGAGGCGGGCCCCAAGGCTCGTTTGGGATCTGATTGGTCAACGCGAGCTTTCGTCAATCTCAAACTTATCCGGTGCGCAGAAGGGACGTCAGCCGCGACCCCGTCGCGCGCTAAGCTACACTGGGCGCAGGCGCGGTGGTTGCTTGGCAGGAGTTCAAGGCCTGTGCTGTGGGGCTTTCGTGATGGTGAGCAAGTTCGAATCCCGTCTCCCTGCTCGGTGTGTTAACTTGCCAAAGGGGCTGAAGGTGGTACTGCTGAAGCCAAATTCAGAGATCACTGGCTCGTAGCCATCCTCTGCCTCTTAGTGCAGCGATGTTGGGGGCTGACGTCGTGTGTTCCCCATTTGTCCTAAACTCAGGCACAAGCCCAGCAAGTGCCCATCCCCTCGCAGTCATTCTTGCAGTGCTTCCTTTCATTGATTCTCTCCACTTTTAAAATTGAATAATCGGATTTGGGATTTAGAGACATGTCACAGAAGCCACTTTATTAAGCAGAAATCCCGCGTGGTGGACCACCTCTGACCCCAGGACCACAGAGCAGGGATCCTTAGAGGAGCCGGGTCCCCCAGCAGTTGGTGCTTTTGGGATTAGATATCTCCTCATGTGGGTTTTCTTTTTGCTGTTAATTCCAGAAATACGTTAAGGACCTGGAACCAGGTTTATCTTGAAACCATACTTCAATCTAGATTTTTCTTTTTTTTAAGATTTTATTTATTTGTCAGAGAGAGAGGGAGAACAAGCCGGGAACAGCAGACAGAGGAAGAAGCAGGCTCCCCGCTGAGCAAGGAGCCCGACAGGGGACTTGATCCCCGGGCTCTGGGATCATGACTGGAGCCGAAGTAGATGCTTAAGCCACAGAGCCACTCAGGCATCCCTGCAATCTAGTTTTAGGATCCAATATTAATTTTGGGGGGTGGGCAGCAAAGTTTATTGAGCCATAGTGTAAAGCTCCCAAAGAGGGAGGGGACCTGAGAGCGTTGCCCACCACCACATTAATCTTTATCTAAAGGCAACAACAAACTCTTGCGTTACATTTCTAACATTTCCTCTTGTGATGCATAATGAAATGGGGGAAACTACATAGTCAAAAATAAAAGTAAACGTGAAAGTATGGGACGAAAGAGCAAACTCCAAACAAGCATATGCAAATGAACCTAACTCCTGATCAAATTGGTAACTCACGGAGAGAGTATTCTTCCAGATAACTTTTTCTGGCTGCGTTAATATGGGTCATCACACAGAGGAAGGGCTCCATCTGCCCAGCCTTCAGTATACAGTTTTTGTTTTCTTTCTGTCAAGATTTCTGAATGCTTCCTGTTTGTTTTAATCAGGATGCTGTCATTTACCGGAAGCCCATTTCTCTAGGACAAGGGCAGATTGGGAAAAGAGTCTGTTTACATGAGTTACTTGTCTGAAATTGCCTTGGAATACAAGAGTCAGAACTGAAAAGAACATGGCAAGAAGGTGGCTGGAGCAGACTCACTCTCCTCTCAGGTCCCCTCACTGTTCCAGCCCCTGGAGTAACCCAGGTCAGGCTAGCTGCTGTGGGCCATGACCCCATTAGCTCTTTCTTAGAATTCCACTCTGATCTCTCTCTCTTTCCATATCAGAGTGACTGTTGAAAAGCCATTATTTATGTAGCTGTCCCTACTTATGACTGTCTGCCCTATGAACTCTAACATGGCTCTAAGGTCCCCACATTGGGGCACTGGGTGGCTCAGTGGTTAAGCATCCACCTTCGGCTTGGGTCATGATCTCAGGGTCCTGGGTTCGAGCCCGGCATCGGGCTCCCTGCTCAGCGGGAAGCCTGCTTCTCCCTCTCCCACTCCCCCTGCTTGTGTTCCTGCTCTCACTGTGTCTCTCTGTCAAATAAATAATATCTTTTAAAATAAAAAAAATAAAATCCCCACATTATACTCTTCTGGAGAATGCATAGGAACGGAACTGTTTACATCGCTAGTAGCAGCTTTTAATAGCAGCCCAGACAAACCCCAAAGTCAAAAACCAACACACCCTGCTGGGATTTTAAGGGGATTGTGTTGAATCTATGGACCAGCCTGGGTAGAATTGATATCTTAACAATATTGAGTCTTCTGATCTATAAATGTGGTATACCTGGCCATTTATTTATATCTTTAATTTTCTCAGCAATGCTTTGTAGTTTTCTGTGTCTAAGTCTTACATATCTTTTGTTGGAGTTATACCTGAGTATTTCCTATTTTTGATGCTACTGTGAGCGGAACTGTTTTCTTAATTTTATTTTCCAATTTGCCAAAGTTTTGTTTAGAATTTTTCATTTCTTTTTTTTTTTTAAGATTTTATTTCTTTATTTGACACAGAGAGAGAGAGATCACAAGTAGGCAGAGAGGCAAACAGAGAGAGGGGGGAAGCAGGCTCCCCGCTGAGCAGAGAGCCTGATGCGGGGCTCGATCCCAGGACCGTGAGATCATGACCTGAGCCGAAGGCAGAGGCTTTAACCCACTGAGCCACCCAGGCGCCCTAGAATTTTCCATTTCATTAGCTTTTTTTTATAGCTTCTGTTGTATTTGCTACATGGATGGTCATATAGGTGATCGTAATAACTTTCTACTTTTTATTTTCCAATGTGGATGCCTTTTATTTCTTTTTCTTATCTGACCGCGGAGGCTCCAACTTCTAGTATAGTATTGAATAGAAGTGGTGAGAGTGGAAATCCCGGTCCTGTTTCTTTCTTTCTTTCTTTTTTTTTTTTAAATATTCTATTTATTTATTTGACAGAGAGAGAGGGAGAGATCACAAGTAGGCAGAGAGGCAGGCAGAGAGAGAGGGGGAAGCAGGCTCCCCGCTGAGCAGAAAGCCTGATTCGGGGCTCGATCCCAGGACCCTGAGATCATGACCTGAGCTGAAGGCAGAGGCCCCAGCCCACTGAGCCACCCAGGCGCCCCCCAACCCCCCGCCCCATCCTGTTTCTGAGGTCAGGGAGAAAGCATTTAGTCTTTCACCATTAAGTATGGAGTTAGCTGTGATTTTCCACAGATGCCTGTTATCAGGCTGAGTAATGTTTATTCTGTCCCTTGTTTGCTGAGAGGTTTTATCAGAAATCAGTGCTGAAGTTTTTAAAATGCTTTCTTCTACCTTTGTTGAAATGAGCATATCATTTTTTCCCTTTTCATTTGTTAGCATGGAGAAAGAACATTGGTTTTCAAGTGTTAAACCAGCCCTGCATCCCTAGATGAAACCCTGGCTCTCATGATGTGTTATCCTTTTACTATATTGCTGTATTTGGCGTGCTAAAATTTTGTTTAAAATTTTGTGTTTGTGATTACAAAAACATTGGTCTATAGTTTTCTTGTCTAAGGTCTTGGTCTGATTTTTGTGTCAGGGTGCAATGCCAACCTCATAGAATGAGGTGGGAAGTATTTTCTCCTCTTCGGTTTTAAAGAATTTGCATAGAAGTGGTATTTTTTCCTCTTAAGTATGTGGTAGAATTCGCCAGTGAAGCCATCTAGTTATTTCTTTTTTAAAGATTTTATTATTTTTAAGTCATCTACACCCAACGTGGACCTTGAACTCATGACCCCGAGGTCAAAAGTCGAATGCTCTTCCTGACCAGCCAGCCAGGCGCCCCCTCCCCTTAAGTATTTGGTAGAATTCGCCAATGAAGCTATCTAGTTACCTATTCCTTTTTGAGTGAGCTTGGGTAATTTTTTCTTTTGATGAAATTGTGCATTTCATCTAAATTGTCAGATTTATTGGTGCAAACTTGGTAATACTTCCTTAATCCTCCTTTTTTTCTTAAAGGTTTTATTTATTTGACACAGAGCGAGAGATCACAAGTAGGCAGAGAGGCAGGCGGGGGGGGGGGGGGAAGCGGGCTCCCTGCTGAGCAGAGAGCCCGATGCGGGGCTCGATCCCAGGACCCTGAGATTATGACCTGAACCGAAGGCAGAGGCTTTAACCCACTGAGCCACCCAGGCGCCCCTAATCCTCCTTCTAATACCCAAAGAACCAGTAGTGCTATCACATCTCTCATTCCTGACAGTGATCATTTGTGCTGTTCTACCTGGTAATTCATAGTTGACTCTTGCCTCGTGTCTGACTTGCCCCAAGGAAGAGGCTCCACACCCAGTCCTATAAACTTGCCTGTGGATTAGTCACCCTGATCATCTGTCTCTCTGTCTCTGATTATCTTGGCCCTCGGGAGTGTGAATGGAACAACCTACTCTTCTTATGCTTCATAAAATCCTAAACCCCATCCTTTCATCCTGGCTAGAGTTTGGGCTCTCTTAATGCAAGAAAAAGGGTTGACACCCCCTCTTTTTTTTTTTTTTTTACATCCTTCTGGGTGCAGTGTGTTACAGCGCTGGGTACACAGTAGGTACACAATGCGTAAGTGAGGACTGATCGTCCCCGCCTATAATAAACATTTGGGGTTTTATTTTGACATGACCCTATTAATGTCCAAGTTGGAGCTTTTCCCCTCCATAAAAAGCTTCCTGTTTCGCAGCAGCTGCAATTATCCGTGAACACTGTTTCAGAGTGTGAGCCGATTTAACTTAGATTTAACTTAAGTCATCACGGTTGCCGAGCGAGAACCACAGAGTTAAGGAGAATTTCAGAGATGATACTATTTCACTTTGAGGGGGGTGAATACAGCGTATAGGACAGAGAACCAGACTTCGCAGCTTTATGTAAGCCCAATTGAGGAAGTCAAAGATTCAGCTTCCCTCCTGACTGTTTGAGCTGAGCATTGGACTGTATCCTAACCTTCAGAGATCTCCGGTTTCTGAGAAAAGGAGTCTTTTCGAGGTGAGAAGAGCCCTCTCTGACACCTGCTCTTGGATTCAGTCGGGGACCCTCTGATGAATCCTTAGGCTGGGGGCTGGGCTGTTTTTCAGAGCCCTCAGTAAAGCGGGAACTTCTGGTTCTAATTGCTTCTTGCCAAAGCCTGAAGACACTTGAAGGAGGTGAGAGGCTGGCACGCAAAAGAAAAGAGAATTCGTGCAGCTTAGAGCATGGCACTGAACGAATCGCAGACTCGGCAGCCACACAGGAAAGGGCTGCTGGTATCCCAGTGATGTCCCGAAGGGCTCGATCCACCGGCAACATGCCAGGGACCCATTTGGTACGGTTGCAGGGAGGAAGAGATGCATCTGTCACCCTCTGTTCCCTCTGGGAGGAATAAAGCATCCCAGGCTAGCACTCTGGAGGTCACCATTTGACCATTCTCACAATCAGGGCTTTGGGAGGACAGATTTGGTCGGTGCTTTTGAGCCAGTCCTTGAAATGAGTTTCGACGCAGGGTCTCAAAATGAATAACCAAGCAGTCAAGTGGGACAGTACTGACTTCCCCGAGGAGAGGTATTGGCTGCACCAGGGGGCGTTAGCCTAGCTAATTCACCGTGAACTGTCGCCCTTTCGTTCAGGTATTCATTTTTTTTTTTTAAGATTTTATTTATTTATTTGACACACACACACACACACAGGGCACAAGCAGGGGGAGTGGCAGAGGGAGAGGGAGAAGCAGGCACCCAGCTGAGCAAGGAGCCCAATTCGGGACTCGATCCCAGGACCCTCGGGACCATGACCTGAGCCGAAGGCAGACACGTAACTGACTGAGCCACCCAGACGCCCCTTCTTCAGATATTCAGTGCAAGACTGTGTTCACTGCTTCTCAGGAATGCTCTTAATCCTCACAACGTCCTCCGAAGAGATGTGGGCCATGATGACCTCCGTTTTACGAATTAGGAACTTGGGGCACACAACACGTGACCTGCTTCTGAGTCATACACCACCAATAGAGCCAAGGCTCCAACCTTGTCTATGTGTGTCCCGCAGCCACGGTCCTTCATTAGTAATAGTAGGTAATAGTAGCTCTTAATGAGCACCTGGGCTCTGTGACATTCGCTAATTCATCCCATCCTCACAGCAACATTTTCAGGCAGGTGCCATGATTTCCCCATTTTACGGAAAGAAACACTGAGGCGAGAAAGGCTAGGTTCCTCGCCCCAAAGTTGAATAGCACATAAATGGATTGGAATCCTGGCACTCTAGTGCTGGAGCGCAAGTCCGTAAGCCAGCCCCGCCCCGCCAATGATGCCTCTCAAGGGTCCCAGGACAGGAAATATCCTCAACTGCCTGCCCCTGCAGCATAACCTGAGTGTTAAAGCGTGCCTTAGCAGAAGGGACCATGGGATTCCAGCTCTGATGTGTTCTGCTGCAAATCACATTCCTGGTTCGTTCGCAGACTCAGGATTATAACCCTGCCTTTCTGGCTGGGGGTCGGGTGGGGATAGTATGGAGAGAAGGACACAAAGGCCCTATAAGAGACCCCGGCTATTCAAAAACCTCTCTCTCTAGAGATCATAACTGAAGAAGAAATACAGTGCCACACTTATTCCCTAGCTGTCTGCGGTCAGCTTGCTGAATTGGCTCTGAGGGGGGTGGGACACAGAACAGGGTAGTTTGGATGGGGCGAGGGTAATGGGGAGGTTCTGGAAGGAAGGATGGTCAGGAGGCAGTAAGCGGGGCACTGGGTACCGAGCAGGACTAGTGAAGAGGGAGAGGAAATCTGCTAAAAGAGGAAAGAGGGTCCCCAGAGGAGGACACATAAGAGGCCCGCAATACTTAGTGTTTCCTCCATCATCTTCCCGTGGCTATGGACCGTGCTCTTAGGAAGCCCTCATGCCCAGGATTTAGCTAAACAGCTGGGGAAGAGGGAGACATCAGGGCCACGTGCTATCAAAACCCAGCTGGGGAATGAAACAACAAAACCGTCTTGTTCCTTTGTGAACGAATTTCAGGAATTGTCAGCTGGTGGCTTGGGGTCTTCGCAAGGGAAGCAGCAAGTTGAAGCTGGTCTCTGGTTTCCTTGGGATCTCATAAACTCCACAGGCAGGAAAAATCTCACTCTGCTGGACGTCCAGAAGTCTGACTGTTCTCACCACCAGAAGCGGCAACAACATGGACTGTATTTCTGATTTTATTTGCTGCTGTTTGCAGCCATACCTGCATCCCATACTGTTGTGGGTATGGCCTGGCCCCCCCCCGCCCCCCGCCATGCATTTCAGTGGCATTTGTTAGCAACAGCAACACCAGGACATTAGCTTTTGCAAGGTGGTAGGTCCGATTCCACTTCATGAGTTGCTTGGGGAGGAGGGTTTCTGTCCTTAGGGATCCCAGACCAACATGCCATGTATAGGCGTTCATGTCCAGATGCAGAGGGAAAGGTGCCATCCCGCCTGACTTCCTGTCTGTGGGGCTGCCCTCGAGACCCTGTGCCTGGGCCCCAGTGCCCTTCCCCGCCACCCCTGCTGACCCTGAGCTCTGGCTGAACCCCACGCAAATATACAGACCACAGCTGGGGGTGGGGCCCCTCACACTCTCCATCTTCACGTGGAACCCTGTGTAGCAGAGTTGAGAACTATTTATCTGCCAGAACTAAAGTGGTCTCGGTACTATCACCGTCTGAGACGGCTGACTACCTCGTTCCTGCTGTTTCTCAACCTCCTGCATGAAATCCGTGGACTATCTGTGGAAGCTCAATTTTAAGACCCCTGGTCTGTTGGTTGCCTAGGTGATGTAAGTGAACGATGGTGGGTGGTTACTCAGTGATTGCCCTTGCTCTGTTACATTGCCCGCTGCGCCTAGCTCATCACGACCCTCTTGGAATGCCTTGATTACTGGGGATCTGGAGGCAGGGTACAGAGGAGATGGGCGGGGGGGCAGCTAGGGAACAGATTTGGATCCAGAAGGGAACAATGTGAACCCCACTGAACCAGCAAAAGGGGAAATTATCCCAAGCCCCAACTCAAGGTTTACTTCAGTTTCATTAAAGCCATAGCAATGGCCACTAGATTTCACTCTTGCCATATAAATACAGATCAAACATTTTTTCAGAATGATAGAGTTTAGAACAATGGGCTTTTAGGACTTCATCTTGCTTTACCGTTCCTACAATGTGTAAGTTTAACTTCCCTTTGGAAATTGCACAATGCTCTTTATTTTTTTAAAGGATTTTATTTATTTATTTGAGAGAGAGAGAGAGATCGATCACAAGTAGGCAGAGAGGCAGGCAGAGGGGGGGGGGGGAAGCAGGCTCCCCGCCAAGCAGAGAGCCCGACGCGGGGCTCGATCCCAGGACCCTGAGATCACGACCTTAGCGGAAGGCAGAGGCTTTAACCCACTGAGCCACCCACGTGCTCCACACAATACTCTTTAAAAATATATGTTGTAAGCTTAAATTTTTTTCTACAAGTTGCATTACAATTGACATTCCATACATGGCATATATTTAAAGTGTAAGGGATTTTTAAAAAGATTTTATTTATTTGAGAGAGAGAGTGCTTGAACAGAGGGAGAAGGAGGGAGAAGCAGACTCCCCGCTAAGCAGGGAGCCCGATGTGGGACTCAATCCCAGGACCCTGGGATCAGGACCTGAGCCGAAGACAGATGCCTAACTGAGCCACCCAGGTGCCCCTAAAGTGTAGGTGATTTGATGAGTTTTGGCATATTCATACACCTGTGAAACCATCTCCACGATCGAGATAGTGAATGTATGCATCAACCCCAACAGTTTCCTCATGCCCCTTTGGAATTCCTCCCTCCCAGCCTTTCCTCCTACTGTCCCATCCCCATACAACCACTGTTTGCTTTCTGTTTGTATTTCCTAGAATTTTATATAAATGGGCTCATACTGTATATATTCTTTCTCATCTGGCTTTGTTCACTCAGCATAATTATTTTTAGATTTATCCATGTTGTTGTGATGTGCTAATTCCATAGCCTTATCTAGCAAGTCTCAAGTTTCCAATTTTACACTCTCATTCCTTTGGCTAGAGGCTCTGATAACATTTATAATACACCCTTGGGAAAGGTAAAATTTTAGACATTATCAACCATCCTGGTGAAGATCTTGTCAGAACTTTGTTTTTGGAGAAGTGGTTTTGTTAGAAGTGTGATAGGGGTAAGGTGAACAGAATAAGGCTTCTAGGCATATGAGAAGTGTCCCTGAGGGAAACCAATAAAACAGGGAAGGGAGGTTGACTCCTGAAAACAAATGTTTCCTTCCAGCCTCCCAATGTCGTCTGTATCTGAGAAGCACAATGAAGTGCAGTAGAATAAGGTGTGCCCAGGGGCACCTGGGTGGCTCAGTCGGTTAGGCATCTACTTTCAGCTCAGGTCATGATCTCAGGGTCCTGGGATCAAGCCCTGAGTCCTGCTCCCTGCTCAGTGGGGTGTCTGCTTCTCCCCCTCTCTCTGCCCTTACCCCCACTCGTGCTCTCTGTTTCTCTCTCTCAAATAAATAAATAAATAAGAGCTTTAAAAAACAAAGAGGGGCCCCTGGGTGGCTCAGTCGTTAAGCATCTGCCTTTGGCTCAGGTCATGATTCCAGGGTCCTGGGATCGAGCCCTGCATGGGGCTCCCTGCTCAGCAGGAAGCCTGCTTCTCCCTCTCCAGCTCCCCCTTGCTTGTGTTCTCTCTCTCTCTCTCTCTCAAATAAATAAAATCTTTAAAAACAAACAAACAAATAAAAAAAACAAGGTGTGCCTGTAGAGGGCTGGCCCTGTGGCTTTCCTCACCTTACTTTAACTTGCCTGTCACACAATTTTTCCATAGGCACTCGCCTTCATTTGGTAAATAACTTGCCCATCCTTACTTCCCCTAGCTTTATAATGCATCTTTTGTATGAATATATATCAATAAATACACTTGCTGACTCAGGCATGCATTTCACGTAAGGTCTCTTTTGCAAGCTTAGATTTAACTTTTCTAGACTATAAAATAGGGATGTTTCTTTACTTTCTAAATTAGGTACTTTAGTTAGAATGTTAAGATCTCCATTTTGTAGAACCATAATGATCTTGAAAAACTGTTGCGTATTTTCAAGGGCCCTGACTAATCCTGAGGAGGTTTCCAACCATTATGAGAGGGGAGGAGCTGATCACTGCTACAAACATGAATTCATGCATCCTAATGGCTGCTTTACTCCTGAGGCCAGTTGCGAAAGATGTGAGGCAACTCCTGAGTCCCAGAGGTGCATGGGGGTGAGGGTCAGTAACAAATGCCATCAAAGAGCAATGACAACAAACCCTGATGAGAGTATTAGGAACTGTCATTTTAATTTAATTATATATATATATATTTTTATTTTTTTTTAAAGATTTTATTTATTTATTCATTAGAGAAAGAGGGAGAGTGAGAGAGAATATGAGAAGGGAGAAGGTCAGAGTGAGAAGCGGACTCCCCGTGAAGTTGGGAGCCCGACGTGGGACTCGATCCCGGGTCTCCGGGATCATGACCTGAGCTGAAGGCAGTTGTTCAACCAACTGAGCCACCCAGGTGCCCCTTAATTATATATTTTTAAAGATTAAAAATTTTATTTATTTATTTTATATTATTTATTTGAGAGCGTGTGCGCACGTGCACGCATGAGAGAGCACAAGTAGGGTGAGGATCAGAGGGGGAAACCGACTCCCCGCTGAGCAGGGAGCCGGATGTGGGACTCGATCCTGGGATTCTGGGATCCTGCCCCGAGCTGAAGGCAGATGCTTAACTACTGAGCCGCCCGGGTGCCCCCCAGTCATTTTTATTTTATTTAATTTATTTTTTAAAATTTTTTTTAAAAATATTTTTATTTATTTGACAGAAAGAGAGAGAGAGAGAGAGATCACAAGTAGGCAGAGAGGCAGGCGGAGAGAGAGGGGGAAGGAGGCTCCCCACCGAGCAGAGAGCCTGATGTGGGGCTCGATCCCAGGACCCTGAGATCACGACCCAAGCCAAAGGCAGAGGCCCCAACCCCCTGAACCACCCAGGCGCCCCTATTTTAAAGCACTTATACCCTTGATCAGGGTGTCTCAGCCAAGTATCTACTGACATTTGGGGCTGGATTTTTCTTTTTGTGGAGCCTTGTCCTGTGCCTTGTAGGATGTTAGTAGCATCCCTGACCTCTAGCCACTAGATGCCAGGAGCACCTCCCCTGGTTGTGAACAATCAAAAATGTCTCTAGATATTGCCAAATGGTGCCTGGGGGACAAAATCACCCCCTTGCTGTCCACTGAGAACCACTGCCCTAGAGTAAGAGGTTCTAAAATTTTAAACTGGAAAATAAAAAAGACAGCTTTACTGAGATGTAAGGTACATACCACACAATTTACCTTTGAAAAATGGTTTTTAAATGTATTTATAAGGTCAAACAACCATTACCGCAGTCTATTTTTAGACCAATTTTGTCCCCCCCAAAAGAAACCTCATGCCCATTAGAAGTCAGCGCTTGTTCCCCACCACCCCAGGCAACCACTAATCTACTTTCTGTCTTTATGGATTTGCCTATTCTGGACATTTCATATAAATGGAATCATACAACTTGTGATTTTTGTGACTGGTTTCTCTCATAATGCTTTCAAGGTTCACCCCCTTTTCAGCATGTATCAGTATCAGCACTCCATTCTTTTTTTTTTTTTTTAGCGCTCCATTCTTTTTTAAGGCTGAATAATATTCCATTGCATAGATAAACCACATCTGGTTTATCCGTTTATCAGGTGTTGGCCATTTGGTGTGCACCTACCTTGGGGCTATTATTTTTATTATTTTTACTATTTTTAGATTTTATTTATATTCAAGTTAGTTAATATACAATGTATTATTAGTTTCAGGGGTAGAATTTAGTGATTCATCACTTGCATAGAATATCCAGTGCTCATTACAAGTGCCCATCACCCATTTACCCCATCCCCCCACCGATCTCCCCTCCAGCAACCCAGTTTGTTCCCTATAGTTAAGGGTCTCTTATGGTTTGCCTCTCTCTGTTTTTATCTTACTTTATTTTTTCCTTCCTTTCCCCTATATTCATCACTTTTGTTTCTTAAATTTCACATATGAATGAAATAATATGGTATTTGTCTTTCTCTAACTTATTTTGCTTAGCATAATACACTCTATTTCCATCCACATCATAGCAAATGGCAAAATTTCATTCTTTTTGATGGCTGAGTAATATTCCATTGTGTGTATGTGTATTTATATGTATATATATTCCATATACCACATTATGTATATATATATACAACATCTATAGAATGGAATATAATACACACACACACACACACACACACACACACACACATCTTCTTTATCCATCGATCAGTCAGTGGGCATCTGGGCTCCTATATTTTGGCTATTGTGGACATTGCTGCTATAAACATTGGGGTGCATGTGCCCCTTCAAATCACTATTTTTGTATCATTAGGATAAATACTTAGTAGTGTGATTGTTGAGGTGTAGGGTAGTTCTATTTTTTAACTTTGTGAGGAACCTCTATACTGTTTTCCAGAGTGGTTGTACCAGCTGGCATTCCCACTAACAGTGTAGGAGGGCTCCCCTTTCTCCACATCCTCGCCAACATCTGTCATTTCCTGACTTGTTAATTTTAGTCATTCTGACTTCTGTGAGGTGGCATCGCACTGTGGTTTTGATTCGTATTTCCCTGATGATGAGTGATATGGAGCATTTTTTCACATGTCTATTGGCCATCTGGATGTCTTCTTTGGAAAAATGTCTCCACAGAGCATGGGTGCGGGGAGAGAGGAGATACAGGGCCGGGTTCCTGGGGACAAAGCATGCATTTCCGTGCCTCAGAGATTTCCAAGACCTTTCAACAAATTTTAAAAAAATGAATGATTATTAACTAATCTTACAACTTTAATCAAGAAAGAGAAAAGCACTCTCTTCCTCTGTGCTACCTGTGGAGATGGCAGCCATCTCCTACTTGGTATCATGGCTGCCCTCAGAACCCTTGTGAAGTCTAAGATCATTAAAAAGAGGACCAAGGATGATCTCAGGGTCCTGGGATCGAGCCCCACATGGGGCTCTCTGCCCAGTGGGGAGCCTGCTTCTCCCTCTCTCTCTGCCTGTCTCTCTGCCTGCTTGTGATCTCTCTGTCAAATAAATAAATAAAATATTTAAAAAGAAAAAAAAAAGGAGGGCCAAGGAGCTCATTTGGCACCAGTCAGAATGATAGGTCAAAATTAAGCGCAACTGGTGGAAACCCAGAGGTGTTGACAGTAGGGTGCACAGAAGAATCAAGGGCCTGACCTTCATCCCCCACATCAGTTACAGAAGCAGCAAGAAAACAGAGCACACGCTGCCCAGAGGCTTCCGGAAGTTCCTAGTCTATCTCAGGTGCTGCTGATGTGCAACAAATCTTACAGTGCCGAGGTTGCTCATGACGTCTCCTCCAAGAACCCCCAAGCTACTGTAGAAAGAACAGCCCAGCTGTCCATCAGCATCATCAATCCCAATGCCAGGCTGTGCAGTGAAGAAAATGAATAGACAGAGAGCTTACTGCATGTCGTACTTGTGTTAATAAAGCCATAAAACTACCAAAAAAAAAAAAGATGGAGAAAAGCACGAAACAGTTTGGCAATTGCTGTCTGCTTATTTGTGTCTAGGGCGCCTCCATGTTTAGTCTCCCAAATTAAAACCTTATTCTTTATCTCTTCCAGTCCCCATGTCTTGACTTGCAATGTGTTTCTAGTTTTCTATCTCCTGTCCAGGTCCACTTCTACCATCTGGATCTCTACTTTTATCTCCTCATTCCATGATAATCACAGGTCCCTTAATTGGTTCCTCTGCAACTTCCTTCTAGTTTCTCCTTCTCTTGCCTATCTAGTGTGTCCCAGTCTAGCTAAGCTTTAAAACAACATTGCTGTGATTTGATCTCCACCTTTTGGTCAACAACAGGAATTCAAGTTAATTCAATTCATTCAATTCATTCATTCATTCATTTATCAGATATTTATGATGCCCAGAATTTACCGGGCTGGGAGTGCTGGAGGAGTTCCAGATATGCATTAGAGTCCCTGTCTTTCATTAGGACAGATAAGACAGTTAACAAAATACCCATCTGAGGTACTATGTAGTAAGAGCCATTGGAATGGTACAAGCACAAAGATAGAGATCTTTGCTGGTAGGTGAGATCGTGGATGTCTTTGTGAATGGGATGCACTGAAGAACTGGTAGGAATTCTCTATATGGAGATGCTGGTACAGGGCATCTGGTAGAGAGGATGGCATAAGCAAGGGCATGGGAATAGGAAAGCACAGATGATCTAAGAGGCAAATAATTGAAGTAGATGAATAATGAAAGATCATGTAGACCAAAGAGAGTGGAAGGCTTTGAAAGCCAGGCCAAGGGGTTCGAAGTGTATGTGGTGGACATTGGAAAACGAGTGATCTGGGGTTTCTCTGTTATTACAGCTTTCCTGGCCTATTGTTAGGAGATGCTGTGATGCAGCTGAGAAAGTTCTGATGAGAGCCTTTGGGGAACCCATGAACTTCTGTCATGAACTCCCTTCATGATTTCTTCTGGTTGCTTTATCTCTTTGGACCAGGTTTTCCTTGTCAATAAATCCAAGGAGGTGGAACAAAAGTATCTTCCCAGCCTCTCTACTCCTGACTGTAAGCATGGACCAGGAAACCCTGATGCTGTTTGAAGAATTAGGGATATTGGGCTAAGGGCTGTGGAAAAATTGCAAGGATTGTTTGTGGGATTTCCATGGAGAAATGAGTCATATTTGGAAACACTGGAAAATAAGAAAATATTTGTTTATAGTGAACCCAACTTTCCTCCTGCACATATTTTTTTTCCCTTTAGTGGCTTCCTTCCCACCTTTAATACAGAAGCTTGTAAAATTCTTCAAGGATGAAGTGCGTGTGCTTTGCCTCATCTTCATATCCCTAGTGCATAGCACAGTGCCTGGCTCATAGCCCCTCAGTAAGACTCTGCCATATGAATAATTTCTTCCAATTTCCATCAAAACCTGCTCTCAGGAAGGAAAAATGTAAGCAAATTCCTACTAATGTATAAATGGCTGATAACCATTTAATTATGAAACCTATACTAATAGAAAATTTTCTTAAAAGGAATGGAATAACTCTTTGCTAAAAACAAAATCCAGCTTTAATAGTGGCATACATAGACCTGAGGGAGGTTTTAGGATGGTAGCAAGACGTTCCTAGCTGGGTTCCCAGTCACTATTACCCTTTTTTTTTTCCTCCTAAAGGGGCCCTTCAATTTCCACCTAGAGGCTAAATCTTGCCTCATTCTCTACAAATGCTATCTGTTCTCAGTGGAAATTTTGGGAGCTCTGCTTGCTTCTTTTTTTTTTTTTTAAGATTTTATTTATTTATTTATTTGAGAGAGAGAGAGAGAGAGAGCAGCAGGCAGAGGGAGAGGGAGAAGCAGGCTCCCTGCTAAGCAGGGAGCCTGACGTGGGGCCCGATCCCAGGACTCTGGGATCATGACCTAAGCCGAAGGCAGACACCCAACCGCCCGAGCCAGCCAGGCACCTCTGTGCTTGCTTCTAAATTGATTTGTGGGTCTTTATAGCCCGTTTCATAGGTCTGGGCCTCTGTTTTGTTTCTTTTGCTGGGTATCTGCCATGATGGTATATCCCTTCCCCTGGATGATCTCAGATTAGAGCTCTGTGCTTATCTCTTTCCAGTATGTCCTAATACCTTTCCCCAACTGACCACCATGGAATCAAGTTTTGGCTTCCATAGCCAGTCCAGTACCCACAGTCTTGCCCCCTGTTGTAGGATGCCCCCGAGGCTGACTGGCAACCTGCTTAGACCTCCAAGAATCACATCCATACGTAGCCTGCTCCTTGAACTCTGCCACTATACCCTGAGAGCTAGGTAGAATGCTTGGCACTTCAAATTGGAGCTTTCTCTGCCACCTCACTCAACTCACCTAACTACTAAGCTGGACTGCCCTCTGCCATTTGCTCCCACAACTCCTGGGCATCATATTCGCCTGGCCTCCACATCTGAAGGTGAAGCCAGCTCCATTGTGAGAAGGGTTTAGTGAGTCTATTTCCAGGTTCTGGTTGTCTTTTTTTTTTTTTTTTAAGATTTTATTTATTTATTTGACAGAGAGAGAGGCAGCGAGAGACAGAACACAAGCAGGGGGAGTGGGAGAGGGAGATGCAGGTAGCAGGTTCCCCGCCGAGCAGGGAGCCCAACCCCGGGACCATGACTCGAGCTGAAGGCTGACATTTAATGACTGAGCCACCCAGGTGCCCCTAGGCTCTGGCTTATCTTAATATAACGTATGTCGCCATGCCCTGGAAGATGGCAAACAAGGGCCCATTTATCTGGCGCTCCTGATGTCAGACCCTGGAGATAATAGCTTATCCTGCCAGATTATAAAGAAAGCCACATGGCTAACATCTTCCTGTGGGAGTCACCTAGGCAACTGAGGCTGCCTGGTCGTCACAAGATGATAATCTCACATATGGATATTTTTCTCTAGTTAGACACCTTTTACTTGATTCAGATCTGGTTTATATTTCTCTAAAATTCTCTTCCTTGACACCTAAGAAAGTTGACTTAACTTCCGACTCTGATCTTCCATCTGCTTCCTTGTGTTATGTGCTTATTCCATTCAACTTAAGCAGAAATGAATTTCATTGGCAGAGGGGCCCAGTATCTGCACAAGGTAGGTAGATTTCTTTGTGGTATAATTTCAGGCATTCACAGAAAATTTCTACACTCAAACATTACATGGATGCTAACTGCACCATCATTATTTCCATCTAAGCTCTTCAATGGATGTGGCTCAACTTCTACCCTGTTTTCAAAGACTCAGAGCGACTTCGATAGAAGAAAACAAAATCAAGGCAAAAACTGTAGTTAGTAATTATTATGACTGCTGGCCTTTTGGATCCTCCCTATCATACACCGATGTTTTTAGAGGAATTTATTAGCTTGCACAATTGGGAAATGCAGTGTTCTATGCTTTGAGACACAGCAGGATCTAGGGGCTCAAATTGCATTATCAGGGCTCCCCATGATTTCTTCCTCGGTAGGCAAGAAAGGTCCCAAGGGGAACTCTGGTTGGCTGATTTGTGTATAATGTGACCTCCCTTTATCCAAATACTGTGCCTAAAAGGGAGGTTGAGGCTGACTGGCCAGCTTAGGTCACAGGAGGCCCAGCCTAATGGTCAGAAGGGGCAGAATTTTTGAGAGGGGCGCTAGATTCCTTAATTTTTTTTTTTATTTTGAAATAAGCATAGACTTGCAGTAAGTTGCAAAAATTTGGACAACCTCAGCCTCACCCAGCTTCTCCCAATGGTGACATCTTACTTTAGCTATAGTACACAATCAAAACGAGGAAACTGACATTGGTATATCACTGTTAGTTACAATATAGACCTCATTCAGTTTTTACCATTAAAAAAACCCTGCATTTTTATGTGTGTGTGTGTGTGTGTAGTTTTATGGCATGATCACAGTCGAGATCCAGAACTGGTCCATCACCGCTGAAGAACCCCTTCATGTTACCTCTTTGTATTCATTCTACCACCAACCCTTCTCCAAACTGGCTGTACCAGTCTACATTCACACCAACAATGTATGGAGATCCAGTTTCTCTGTGTCCTCACCAGCATTTGGTAGTTATCACTATTTTTTTTTTTTAAATTTCAGCTGTTCTTTTTTATTTTTATTTTTTTATTAAATTTTTTAAAGATTTTATTTATTTATTTGACAGAGAGAGAGAGAGAGAGAGAGATCACAAGCAGGCAGAGGGAGAGGGGGAAGCAGGCTCCCCACTGAGCAGAGAGCCCGATGCGGGGCTCGATCCCAGCGCCCTGAGATCATGACCTGAGCTGAAGGCAGAGGCTTTAACCCACCGAGCCACCCAGGGGCCCCGGTCCCAAAGATTTTTTTCCTATGTTTTGATTCTAAAAGTTTGTTTCTAAAACAGTTTTACATTTTACATTAACTCCATGATCCATTTTCAGTTGATTGTACAAGGTTTGAGGTTTAGGTTAAGGTTCTTTTTTTTTTTTTTTTTTGCTTATAGATATCCAGTTGTTCCAGCACCATTTGTTGAAGGCTGTGGTTCCTCCCTTGGATTGTTTTTGCATCTTTGTCAAAAACCAGTTGGGTGTTATTTGCATGGGTCTATTTATGGCTTTTTGATTCTGTTCCATGGATTATATCTATATCTCTGTTAATACAATCATTACCTTGATTACTATAGCTATGTACTAAGCCATCAGGTAGTGTGATCCCTCCCAACTTATTCTTTTAAAAAAACTGTTTTATTGGGGCACCTGGGTGGCTCAGTGGGTTAAAGCCTCTGCTTTCAGCTCAGGTCATGATCTCCAGGTCCTGGGATGGAGCCCCGCATCCCATCCGGCTCTCTGCTCAGCAGGGAGCCTGCTTCCCCCTACTTCCCCCCGCCCCGCCCTCTGCCTGCCTCTCTGCCTACTTGTGATCTCTCTCTCTCTCTCTCTGTCAAATAAATAAATAAATAAATAAATCTTTAAAAAATTTTAAAAACTGTTTTATTTTTAATTAAATATTTAAAAAATTAGCTTAAAACTAAATTTAAATTAAAAATCAAGTATGTTTTATTTAAACTTTTATTTTAGTATTGCTATTTTAAGGTTTGTGCCTTTCCATATAAATATTATTTTATTTTATTTTATTTTACTTTTAAGATTTAATTATCTGAGATAGGGAGAGAGAGCATGAGCAGTGGAGGGACAGAAGGAGAGGGAGAAGCAGACTCCCTACTGAGCAGGGAACCCTACATGGGGCTTCATCCTGGGACCCCGGGATCAGGACCTGAGCCGAAGGCAGACACTTAACTGACTTCAGGCACCCCTCCATATAAATTTTAGAATAAGCTTGTCTCTGTCTACAAAACACCTTGATAGGAAATACATTAAACTTATAGATTTGGAGAGAATTGACATCTCCATTATTTTGAATCTTTCAATCTATAAACGTGATATATTTCTCCATTTATTTTGGTCTTTGATTTCTTTCATCAGCATTTTGTAATTTTCAGCATCAGATCCTGTACATACTTTTAGTTTTTATAGTTGTGCCTTGAACAACATGGATTTCAGCTGCATGAGTCAACTTATATCTGGGTTTTTTACAGTACAGTATTGTAAATGTATTTTCTCTTATGGTTTGCTTAATAATGTTTTCTTTTCTCTAACTTACTTTGTTGTAAGAATATAGTATATGATTCACAGAATATAATACACGAAATATGTGATAATGGACTATTTATGTTATTATAAGTCTTCTGGTCAACTGTAGGCTGTTAGTAGTTACATTTTTGGGGAGTCAAAAATTATACACAGATTTTTGACTGCACAGGGGTCAGCACCCCAACCCCTGCATTGTTCAAGGGTCCACTGTATATCTAAGTATTTCATTTTCTTTTGCACAACCGTAAGTGGTACTGTGTTTTAAATTTTGGTCTCCACAAATTTGTTGTTAATATGTATATACATGCAATTGGTTTTTGAGTGTTGACTTTGTATTCTGAAACCTTGCCAAACTCACTTATTAGTTCTAGGAGATTTTAAGAGGGTTTTGTTTTGTTTTTTGTAGATTCCTTGGGATTTCTTATATAGACATTTACAAGTAGGGATAGTTTTATTTCTCCTTTTTTAAAAAAATATGATTTTAAGCTGGTACAGCCACTCTGGAAAACAGTATGGAGGTTCCTCAAAAAGTTGAAAATAGAGCTACCCTATGACCCAGCAGTTACTACTGTGTATTTACCCCAAGATACAAATGTTGTGATCCAAAGGGGCAGCTGCACCCCAGTGTTTATAGCAGCAGTGTCCGCAATAGCCAAACTATAGAAAGAGCCCAGATGATGTCCATCAACAGATGAATGGATAAAGATGGGGTATACACACACACACACACACACACACACACACACACACACACACTGGAATATTACGCAGCCATCAGAAAATGAAATCTTGCCATTTGCAATGACGTGGATGGAACTAGAGGGTATTATGCTAAGCAAAATAAGTCAATCAGAGAAAGACAATTGCCATATGATCTCACTGATATGAGAAATTTGAGAAACAAGACAAAGGATCATAAGGGAAGAGAGGAAAAAAATGAAACAAGATGAAACCAGAGAGGGAGACAAACCATATGAAACTCTTGATCTCAGAAAGCAAACTGAGGGTTGCTGAAGGGGAGGGGGTGGGGGGATGGGGTGGCTGGGCGATGGACATTGGGGAGGGTATATGCTATGGAGAGTGCTATGAATTGTGTAAGACTGATGAATCACAGACCTGTACCCCTGAAACAAATAATACATTATATGTTAATTAAAAAAAATAAATGCAGTAAAGAAAAAATATCTGCATTTTAAAATTTATTCTAGGGCGCCTGGGTGGCTCATTTGGTTGGGCGACTGCCTTCGGCTCAGGTCGTGACCCCGGAGTCCCGGGATCGAGTCCCATATCGGGCTCCCAGCTCTGCGGGAAGTCTGCTTCTCCCTCTGACCTTCTCTCCTCTCATTCTCTCTCTCTCTCAAATAAATAAAATAAAATAAAATTAAAATTAAAATTTATTCTATTTTTTCTTTTGCCTTTTTATCTTATTCCACTGGTTAGAACTTTTAGTAGAATGTCGAATAAGAAAGATGGAATACATACATCCTTGCTTTGTTCCTCATCTTAGGGGAGAAGCATTCAGTCTTTCCCCATTAAGTACAATATTAATTGCAAGTTTTTTACAAGTACCCTTTATCAAATCAAGGAAATTTCTCTCTATTCCTAGTTTGGTGAGTTTTTTTTTTTTTTTAAATCGTGAATGGGTGTTGGATTTTGCAGATGATTTTTCTGCCTCAATATCTCTTCTTAGTGAACTGGTTCTTTTATCATTATGTAATGTCCTTTGTTTCTAGTTATTTTCTTTGCTCGGAAGTCTACTTTAATATTAATATGGTCAATCCTGCTTTTTTTTTATTAATGATTGCATTATATTCATTTTCCTATCCTTTTACTTTTCACCTACCTATGTGGTTGTATTTGAAGTGAATTTCTTACACACAGTGTATGATTTGATTAATTTTTTAAATCTACTCTGCTGAGTGAAATAAGTCAAGCAAGAGAAAATCAATTATCATATGGTTTCACTTGTGGAGCATAAGGAATAACACGGAGGACATTAGGAGAAGGAAAGGAAAAATGAACCGGGAGAAATCGGAGAGGGAGATGAACCATGAGAGACTGTGGACTCTGAGAAACAAACTGAGGGTTTTGGAAGGGAGGGGGTTCAGGGGATGGGTGAGCCTGGTGGTGGGTATTGAGGAAGGCACCTATTGCATGGAGCACTGGGTGTGGTGCATAAACAATGAAACTTGGAACACCAAAAAAATAAAATAAATTTATAAATATAAATAAATATATATATAAGTATATATAAATATAAATAAAATAAATTTAAATAAAAATTTAAATTTAAAAATACTGAAAATATAAAAAAATAAATCTACTCTGCTAATCTCTCTTTTAATTGGTGTAGTTAAACTATTTATATTTAAGGTAATTATTGATACATTGGGGTTAAGTTTGCCATTTTATTATATTTACATGGTCATAAGTATGTTAACACTGAATATTGCTTTAACCCCAAACCGTGATATAAATCTGCTGGGAAGATGGGAGGAAGGCAAAGTATGTGTGCGAAATGTGGAAGAAGGGAGGTAGATCTTTATCTTCTACAGTAGCAAGTCAACTTATAATAGATAAAAATGAAAATAAGAAATATCTGTGTAATAATAGCACTGATAAATAGAGTAAGTAATTTAAGGAAATAGTTAAAAGGGTTGAATGTGGTTGCCTCTGGGGAATGAGAATCAGAAATGGGTAAGAGTAGAGCAAGACACTGCATTTTTTGGGACACCTGGGTGGCTCAGTCGGTTAAGTGTCTGCCTTTGGCTCAGCTCATGATCCCAGGGTCCTGGGATTGAGCCCCATTTTGGGCTCCTTGCTCAGCGGGGAGTCCGCTTCTCCCTCTGCCTGCTGCTCCCCCTGCTTGTGGTCTCTCTCTCTGACCTAAATAATTATCTCTAATAATAAAATCTCTAAATAAGTAAATTCTTAAGAAAAAAGACATTGCATTTTAAAAGCCTTAGAATCACTAGACTTTTAGAACTTTATATTGCTTGATAAAAATATAATTAGTAAATCTAAATTTAAAAGATAATTATTTTTTAGAGCAGTTTTCATTAACCCTGTCTGCCCATTGGAATTGTCTAAGTGAACTTTTAAAAATACCAATTTTCAGGCTCACCTTATACCAATCAAGCTGGGTCTGGGGTTCAGGCATCAACATTCAAAACTCATTTCCCAGATTATCTGAATGTGTATCTGGGGTTGGGGATGGCTGCTTTAGAGCATATATTATCAGTAGATCTTTGGTAAAATGTTAGTGGCAGTGAGAAAAATAAAACATGAAGCTCTTACCATCGTAAAATCAACAAACTTATTGGAGATTGGTGGATCAGACACTTTTGGAAGGGCCTGCTTGAGAGAAATCAAAGACGGGCTAAATATTTGTAGATGGTGAAGCAGAGGGAGCAAAGGGCATTAGAACTGCAATTTAGGGCCTTCCAGTTCCGCCTCGTGATTAAAACCACAAGAGGCTGGGGTGCCTGGGTGGCTCAGTCACTGGGTGTCTGCCTTCGGCTCAGGTAATGATCCCAGAGTCCTGGGATCGAGCCCCGCATCGGGCTCCCTGCTCTGTAGGAAGCCTGCTTCTCTCTCCCACTCCCTCTGCTTGTGTTCCTTCTCACACTGTGTCTGTCTCTGTCAAATAAATAAATAAATAAATAAAATCTTTAATTAAAAAAAAAAACTACAAGAGGCTATGACAATTTATATTTTCTAAGTCCATAGAGAGATAAAAGCAGAAGGGAAGAAAGAAGAAAACATTAACTCCTAAATCGAGAATATTCTGTAGTTCTTACCGTATCACTTAAAATAGTTTATTATGCAAAGTGGCCCATGGTACCTTCTCAAGTCCTCTCTTTGGGCATCCATCAGCATTTGGCGGTCATAACTAATGGACTCATGTACCAAGAGAGAAGACAGTGGAGGTGTGTCTGAAGAAGAACAGGAGACAATCAAGAGACCAAAAGAGGGCCTATTCTATACAGGTGTCCAGAAGGATGTACATTCAGGAAAGCCACAAAAGTTAGAAGAGGCATGTCTTCTAACTTCTAACATGAGAAAGTCTCTCTCATCCCAAGAGGTAACTACAAAATATACCTCTAAAGGGAATCATAGAATTTTAAAAACTGTAAAATTCAGCATTTTTTAGTATATTCACAAAGATGTGCAACCATCACTACCGACTGATTCTAGAACATTTTCATCATCTCCCAAAGAAACCCTGTACCCATTAGCAGTCATCTCCTATTCTCCCCTCCTCCCAGGCCCTGGTCACTGCTAACATCTTTTCTGTCTCTATGGATTTGCTTATGTTGACCATTTCATTTCAATGGGATTGTACAATATGTAGCCTTTTGTGTCTGGCTTCCTCCACTTTGCATAATGTTCTCAAGGTTCAGCCATGTTGTACCATGTTTTAGTCAATTACAATGGCTGAATAATATTCCATTGTGTTGGTGCGCCACATTTTGTGTATCTGTTCATCAGTGGATGGACAGTTAGGTGACTTCCGTCTTTGGCGACTATGAATAACGCTGCTGTGAACATTCGTGTACAAATCTTTTGTGTGGACATATGTTATCATTTCTCTCGGGTGTATACCAAAGAGTGGGATGCTGGGTCATATGGCAGTTCTATGTTTAACTTTTTGGGGAACCAATGACCTTCTACTGCAGCTGTGCCATTTTATAGTCCCACCAGCAATGTAGGAGGGTTCTCATTTCTCTGCCTGTTGGCACTTGTTATTGTCTGTTTTTTAAATTATTGCCATCCGGGATGCCTGGGTGGCTCAGTCAGTTAGGTGTCTGCCTTCGGCTTGGGTCATGATCCTGGGGTCCTGGGTTTGAGTCCTACATCTGGCTCCTTGCTCAGTGGGGAACCTGCTTCTCCCTCTGCCTGCCTCTCCCCCTGCTTGTATGCGCTCTCTCTCTGACAAATAATTAAAATCTTTTAAAAAATTAAAAAAAATAAATTATTGCCATCCTAGTGGGTGTGGAGTGGTGTCTCACTGTGGTTTTGGTACACAATTTTCCCTGATTTCTAAGGACAGTTGGGCATCTCTTCATGTGCTTTGTGGTCATTTGTAGATCTTTAGAGAAATGTCTATTCAGGTCCTTTGCCAAGTAATCAACCTGTTGCAACCTGAGTGGCAGGTCAACCCACAACCTTTGTTGCAATTCGCCCCAAACCATCAGGAATTCATCAACAACTGCCAGCTTCCCTCTTGTTGGCTCCAGCTTTCAACTCAGCACTCATCAGGGAAAGCCAAATCTGCTTCCCAAACCAGTCACATACGATGCCCTGCTTCTTAGTAGCCCACCTCCAGCTTAAAAAAAAAAAAAATTATTTGGGGGGGGAGGGGCAGAGCAAGAGAGAGTCCTAAGCAGCGTCTGCACTGAACATGGAGCCCAACGCAAGACTCAATCTCAGGACCCTGAGATCACAACCTGAGCTGAAACCAAGAATCAGATGCTTAACGGACTGCGCCACCCAGGCTCCCCACACTCTGCTTCCAGCTCTTCCTGCCTCTAAGCAGACCCGAGAGACTGCATATGCAAATGGACAGTGATCAGACCACATATAAAAATAGAACTTGGGGACACCTGGGTGGCTCAGTTGGTTAAGCATCTGCCTTAGACTCAAGTCATGATCCCAGGGTCCTGGGATCGAGCCCCGGATCGGGCTCCCTACTCCGTCTGGAGCCGGCTTCTCCCTCAGCTCTCTCTCATGAACAAATAAATAAAATCTTAAAAAAAAATGAAAAAAGAACTTTGCTCTACAACCTGCAGCAACCAGCCCAGGAAAGCAGACCCTTATCAACAATAAACGAATCAGGAAGCCAGCCTGCTACAAATCATATAACTTCTGTAACAACCAGCCCCAAATGGCCAGGACTTGATTAATAACTGACAAGCTTCTTTCACTCTCCTGCTTCCAAATTAGGACCAATGGGAGAAAGCAAAGTATGTACCCCTAATCAATCATCTAGAAAGCCATGCTTCTAGTTAATCTGCCTACAGCTTTCCCATGCCAGTGGCCTCTAGTCAGGGCACACCTGAAGCCTTCCCTCTCTCGTTCTCTCTCTCTCTCTCTCTCTTTTTTTTTACTATAAAGCTTTACTCTCTCTGTCTGCCTTTGAGTCTCTGCCGAAAGGCAAGTGACGGTGTCTGACACCCTTGCTCTTAGGAGCTCAGAATAAATGACCTTTGCTTTTCTCATTTGCTTTGTCTTCGTTTCTTTCCACAGGGCTTACCTGACGTCTTTCCTTTTTTTTTTTTTTTTTTACTATAAAACTTTCCCACTCTGCTGCCTGCCTTTGAATCTCTGCCAACGATGATGGCTGACTCCCTTGAGGCAGCAAATACGGAATAAATCGCTTTTTTTGGGTTGTCGTTCTCATTTGGGTGGTTTTCGGTGATTTTCGCAGTGGGATTGCCAGATAAAATATAGGATGCCCTGTGAAACTTGAATTTCGGATAAACAACAAACAATTTTTAGTATGACTATGTCCCAAATACTGCGTAATTGGGATTTGCTAAATCTAGAACCCGAAGCATATGTAAAAATGTAACTCCACACAGAATTCTCAGAGAGGAACATCTTGACACAAGGCAGCCGAATAATTCTGCTCGGCTGAGCCCTCTGGTTTGTTAAATGCCAATTAAATGACACTTCTAGGTTCTGTTGTATTGTTTTTCTGTAGCAGAAAAGAGCTTTTCCTCCAATCAGTTCATGCTTCAATTTGCCTCTATTAAGCTGGGAGACTTTCAAGTTACTGTCTGGGCTTTAGCCCCAGACAATACAAGGCATTTTATTCTAAAAGTCCTTTGCTCCATGTGTGTTCACGAGAGTCGTTTTCACGGTCCCTGCTGCCAGTCTCCCTGTGTGCTCTTCAGTGCGAGTCACGTCAATTCAATTGCCCAAGTCCCCAGAGGTTCACGCAGCCTTTAGCACGGATTTATTTTTGTCCCGACCAGATGGCTCCAGGTTCCTGTGACTGCATAGGAGTCTTTTGGATTATCCTGTTTATCTTTCCCAGTGCCCGGGGTAAGGGTAGATCTTCATGAAGCACATTTGTCAGCAAGATAAGCCGATTACCACCACTGCTGCCTGCAGACCGTAACTGAAGTTATTAGATTTCATACACGTGTTTGTAATCTCCATAGCAAAAGCTAGAAGGCGATAGTTGGCTTGTTTTGTGTTTTTGTTTTTAAAAGATTATTTATTTATTTATTTGACAGAGAGAGAGAGAGAGAGATCACAAGCAGGCAGAGAGGCAGCCAGGGAGAGAAGGGGAAGCAGGCTCCCTGCTAAGCAAAGAGCCCGATGCGGGGCTCGATCCCAGGACCCTGAGATCAGGACTTGAGCTGAAGGCAGAGGCTTTAACCCACTAAGCCACCCAGGTGCCCCAGTTGACTTGTTTTTTTGATAACCCCCGTGGAAGGGCAGCCCCTGACAGGGCTCCGAAGAGAGGAAAGGGACGCTACAGGGAGCATCAGAGGCCCCGACTGAGCCTTTCTTCGCCTTTAAGGAGGTGGGAATGAAAAAGAGCAGCAGAATGTCTTTAATGAGATGAATAAACATACGAAGGTAGGTGCGATGTTTAAAGAAACAATAAATCAAAACTGACACAGGCCCTATTTCACTGTGAGATTAAGGAATTGGTCCACAGGGAACACTTGGCTTTTATTAAAAGAAATAATCTCCACATGTTCCCACACAATAGACGCTCTCTTACATGGGCCCAGGATGAAGCTGACTATGCCCTGGTCAGCGCAGGTTTTGAAAACTTGAAAAACACGCAGGAAGCCACCTGGTACAAGATTCGTGGCCTTGAAACTTACACAGGTGCGCCTGTGCTCATGTGCCCAGCCGAACACATATAATCTAGGAACTATGAATGACTTGTCAGGGGTTTCAGTCACCGCAAACGTTTATTGTTCAAAATGCTGAAGGACTCACAATGGACACAGATGGTCAGATGACTGGTTCTCATTCCTAGATCAGTTCCTCTTAGGGCCCTACCCAGGCAATGCAGAAGCTAAGTGCACTCAAGAACGGCAGGGGGAGCTACTTGGCCTTTATCGTAGAGAAGCCAAATCAAGCATTTCCGACTTTGGGGATCTACCTGGACGACTCTGCGCCTTGTTTTGGCTGGCCCCAGAGAACTCAAAGGCTAATAAAGTAGTATTTCTTGCCTCATAAGCCAATTAGTGGCTTTTGCCTACAAAAGCCATTAGGACACAGTGCTGTCCACGAGGAAGAACAAGAAATGTTTATGAAAGGGGGAGCAAAGTGGGTGTTGTAAGAGGGGATGTGAGAGAATGAAGAATAGAAAGGAAATGTCTGGGGCACCTGGGTTGCACAGTCAGTTAAGTGTCTGACTCTTGGTTTCAGGTCAGGTCTGATCCCAGGGTCATGGGATTGAGCCCCACGTCGGGCTCTGTGCTCGGTGGGGTCGGCTTGAGATTCTCTCTCTCTCTTTCTCTCCCTCTGTGCCTCCCCCACCTGTCTCTCTAAAATAAAAATAAAGAAATCTTAAAAAAAAAAAAGGCAAGGTCAATGACAGGGAACTGAAATCACAATGATAGCAACTACTATAAATCTCCTGCTTTATATCTGCTAAGTGCTCTTCACCAAATATCACAAGTAAAGCATACAACTCTCTGAAGTAGGTATTGTCATTCTTATTTTACAGGTGAGGAAAGTGAGGCACAAAGAGTTTCCGTCACTCAAGGTTTCAATCTAGGGTATTGACCTCTAACACATCATGCTGAGGAACTCTACAGGGCACCAGAAGGAACCAAGGAACCAAGGAGCCAAGGAGCCAAGGAGGGTTCTGACGACCAGGTCAGTCTGACTCTGTTCCTCCACATCTTTATGCCTTCCTGCATTAAGCACCCTCACCCTCCTTTGCCTTCCCACAGTTTATTCATATTGTTAAGCTCCACCATGGCCTTCTTCTTTTTTTTATTATTTTAGAAGGTTTTATTTATTTATTGACAGAGAGAGAGAGCGCACAAGCAGGGGGTGCAGCAGAGGGAGAGGGAGAAGTAGGCTCCCCGCTGAGCAGGGCGCCCCCATGCAGGACTCAATCCCCGGATCCCAGGATTACGACCCGAGTGGAAGGCAGCCGCTTAAGCGACCGAGCCACCCAGGCCCCCCCACCCCCAACCATGGCCATATTCTTGAAGTATTGGTTCATATGTGTATATTATCTCCATAACCCCTACTGTTTCCTAAAGGAAGGGATCTTGTCTGTCCTTTTGTATCTTTTCCAGAGCCGGGAGCTTAACACACACAATGGTTAATTGGTTGATCAAGATTCCACCAAGCATTTCATGTAAGCTCCTTTCTACCTGTTACACTTTTTTTTTTTAAGATATTATTTGTTGGGGTGCCTGGGTGCCTCAGCCAGTAAGCGTTGCCTTCGGCTCGAGTCATGATCCCAGGGTCCGGGGATTGAGCCCCATGTCGAGCTCCCTGCTTGGCAGGGAACCTGCTTCTTCCTCTCCTGCTTACCCTGCTTGTGTTCCCTCTCTTGCTCTCTCTCTCTCTGTCAAATAAATAAATAAATAAAATCTTAAAAAAAAAGATTTTATTTATTTGCCAGAGAGAGAGAGAGAGAGAGAGAGAGAGAGTGTAAGAGCACAACAGAGGGAGAAGCAGGCTCCCCATTGAGCAGGGAGCCCCTGCAGGGCTCCATCCCAGGACCCTGGGATCATGACCTGAGCTGAAGGCAGCTGCTTAACCCACTGAGCCACCCTGGTGTCCCTGTAACACTTCTAGAGTGCCTGATTCAAACACCTTCATCATCAACTTCACCTGGGAAGGCAGCTTTTATGCAAATGTGCAGAATGCAGTGCTGGGCACTGGCACTTTTGTGATCTTTCTTAATTTTCTCTAGGTGTGTAGTGTACATCCCCATTTTTCAAGATGAGGAGCCTGAGGCCCATAGAGGTTAGATTCGCATGTATCAAAGTGTTAGAGTAGGCAGGTAGTTATTTTTTTTAAAGATTTTATTTATTTATGTATTTATTCGTTAGACTGACACTGAAAAAAAAAAATCTCCAGGGTATATTGTGAAATGACATAAACAAGATTCAGAGTATTATGCAAACTTTATGTAAAGGTATGTTTGTGTTTGTACACATCTAGAATACCTCTAGAAAGAGATACAAGACACTGGTAACATTGGTTGCCTCTATGAAGGGAAGGGAACCAGAGGGCTGGGGCATGGGGTGGGAGGGGGGATGGTTTGGGATAGGGAAAGACAGTGCTGTTTTGTTATAAAAGCCCCTGGGGGGGCACCTGAGTGGTTCAGTTGGTTAAACGGCTAACTTTGGTTCCCCTGCTGAGTGGGGAGTCTGCTTATCCTTCTCCCTCTGCTCTCCCCTCCCCGCCCCCAGTCTTGTGCTCTCTCTAATTTTATTTATTTATTTATTGGGGTTGGGAGAGGGAGGGAGATGGGGAGACTCTCAGAGCCAGATGCAGGGCTCGATCTCAGGACCCCGAGATCATGACCTGACCTGAAACCAAGGGTCAGACACGCAAATGACTGAGCTACCCAGGCGCCCCAGTTAGTTCGGTTTTAACAGGATGCCTGGAGGCCACAAAACGTGGTCATGCCTGCTCTGGGAAAGGTAGAGACCTGCCCTGGCAGCATTCCAAAAACAAAGCCACAAGAAGCTGGATCGAACCAGACAGGCCCATGACAAAGAAAACCAGACACCCTGACCAAGTAAAGGAGAAAAGGCATGAAACCTGCTCCCAAGAAATCCCATCCCCAAGTAATAAATATTCCACCCCTCTTGAACAACTGTAGGTAAAAGATAGACTCAAAATCCCAGGGAGCCCAGCTTCGCCCTGGAGCTCACCTGCTCTGGCAATTTGAGAGTGTACTCTTGCTTTAAGAAGCTTTCCCACTTGCGCTCAACCACCATGTCTGATCTTTCCTGGAATTCTTTCCTGCAACAAGAAAGCCTTTGATGACATCCAGCGATGGGCTTGGGTGGAGGCCTCAGGGCCTGGAGATCTCCCCAGTCCACCTGGCAATGAAAGAATGACCCAAAGACATTTGTTCGTTATTATCGCACTGATTTGCTCGAACACGAAACGCGAATAACAGATTGATTTTATCTAACCATAGATTTATCTACAAGAAAGCCGAGAGAGGAAAGAAGGAAAACCACAGCCATATTTGGAAATGGTGAACATTGTTTTCCTCTTGTGGGGTAAGCGGGCAACCAGCCAAAGATCAATTGGGGGTCTTTTGCCCTTGGGCAGTAGACTGGGTCCTGGGGGGCGGGGAACCAGCGTAGATGACTATGGGTTCCCAGGGGACCTTGCAAATTTAATTCCGAGCAATGTGTGACAGGCCGTGTCTGTGCTACATCTGTCACTGTCTTCTCCATCTCAGCTCCGCTAACCGTATACCAACAACTTTCCCTGAATTTTTCATCTACACCTCTCAGTCACTCAGCACTCAGCTGGGTGGACCATGAGGGCTGCGGGTTCCTTCTGATGCTGATCATGAGTTAACCTTTGCTTTGGGATCACGGCTCCGCAGCAGCATTTAAGAACCTGGATGTCAGGGGTACCTGAATGGCTCAGTCATTAAGTGTCTGCCTTTGGCTCCGGTCGTGATCCCAGGGTCCTGGGATCGAGCCTCACATCGGGCTCCCTGCTCAGCTGGAAGCCTGCTTTTCCCTCTCCCACTCCCCCTGCTTGTGTTCCCTCTCTTGCTGTCTTTCTGTCAAATAAATAAATAAGATCTTAAAAAAGACCCACAACAAACCTGGATGTTAGATGGCGAAGGAGAGCAAAAAGCCTAAGGACAATCATAATAATAAGAAATGTTAAAATCCACTGCATATCCCATTTCTTCGTTTGCCTAAGCCCAACCTGAAGAGCAATTCACAAGGATTGTTTGGTCAATATTAGTTAAGCAAGCGGCTATTTAGTTAATTGATTGTTCCGCTTCTCCTGAGGTATTTATTGGGTGCAATAAGATGTGTTGCCCATTGCCCGGACTCTACTTTGGCTGGTGAGCAAATAAAACTTATCTGATAAATGCTCATCTATTATACTTCTAATGCTTGCACTATTTCTTTTGCTGCTTGAGCCAGATTCTGATATAAATTATGGATAACATGATCTAGTTCAGGAACTCTAGCCAGAGCATAAATCCTTGCACCAATCAGTGAAATAATGTATTGGATACCCCCTGGAAAGAGAAAATGTCAAAATAGTAATAAAATGGGAGGGAAGTTCAGTTTTGAATGCCTGGAAAGGTTGAATGACTATACTCAAAAAGTAGGCATATTTTGGGGCACCTGGGTGGCTCAGTGGGTTAAAGCCTCTGCCTTCAGCTCAGGTCATGATCTCAGGGTCCTGGGATCAAGCCCCACATCAGGCTGCCTGCTTCCTCCTCTCCCTCTGCCTACTTGTGATCTCTCTCTCTCTGTCAAATAAATAAGGAAATAAAATTTTTAAAAAAAATTTTTAAAAAAGTAGGCATATTTTAATATGGCAAGCATAGGAAATCCATCTGATTACACCAAAAGAACATCCGAGGGATGCACACTAAAGAGGCACAACGTATTGTTTATGGTATCACTGACACTGCCTTTCATGTACTCATGGGTGTGTACCCTGGGTTTAAATGCAGTACTTGTAGTTAAGGACTCCTGGGTGGCTCAGTCGATTAAGTGTTTGCCTTCGACTCAGGTCATGACCCTGGGGTCCTGGGATCGAGTCCCACATTGGGCTCCCTGCTTTATGGGGAGTCTGGTTCTCCCTCTTCCTCTGCCTGCTGCTCTCACTGCTTGTGCTCTCTCTCTCTCTCTCTCAAATAAATAAATAAAATATTTTAAAATGCAATATTTGTAGTTAAAAGGACCTGAAAGGGTCCTTTCTGGTGTAGCTCCAAGGTGTCATTTCACGGGTGTCTCTTTCCAATAATCCCAATCCAATTACAAGACAGATCATGTAAGGGTCCATCTGGGGGTGTTCTCTTTGAGAATGCAGCGTGCACCTGTTGAGCATATGATGTTGTTTTTGGCAATATTTGATAAGCCTGAAGTATTTATAAGGTGGAGCCTGATAGAGGAGGAGGAGTCATAGTATCATGGGTCCTCCTGGGACCATTTCATGTGAGAGCTTCTAAGGATTTTGAGATGAAGATCACATTATCTTTAGATGGTTAGATTTTATGTCAGGGGAAATTAAACTTTTGTGGAAATTGGGATGATTTTGATTTTAAAAGATCATCAGTCCATTCAGTTCTGCCAAAATTTTATAGGTCAATATGATCAAGGAAGTTTTTATTTTAATGCACTTACCTTACACAGTTTCTTAAGTATTTCACCTGTAAAGTGCGATTCTCTATCACTGGAGAGTAATGAATATACTATCCTAGAGGAAAAACAAAATCTATGTATTATTGGTTTTCGTTTGTTTCGGCAATATAATATTAGCCTTTTACTAGGAGAAGATTACAATCCAAGCATAAAACTAACAAACCATTGCTAAAGTGTTGTAGGGATGGAAAAACTTTTCCTCTACCCTTTTATGCTCTGTGAATGGGGCTTGTGAATTAAACTGACAAAAGACAGATGGGCAATAAAAAACATAGGTTTTTAAAAATTTTTTAGACAGGAGGAGGAGGGAGGGACAGAGGGAGAGGAAGAAGACTGCCTGCTGAGCAGGGAGCCCGAAGAACCCCAGGCCCCCGGGATCATGAACTGGGTCAAAGTCAGACACTTAACTGACTGAGCCACCTGGGTGCCCCAGAGAGAATCCAGAATGGAGCCCAACACAGGGCTCTATCTCACAACCCTGAGATCATGACCTGAGCTGAAATCAAGAGCCAGATGCTTAACCAATGAAGCCATCCAGGTACCCCAACCAGTTCTTGTTTTGTTTTGTTTTGTTACACACACAGTGTACATACATGCAAAAGTGCTCAGTGATAAGTAACTCAGAAAGGTGGTTAGAATTGGGAGGCTTATATACCTGACTTGCAAAGAAAAGGGAGGGGGATAAAGGCTCTTATGAAAAGAACAAATAGGTTTCTTAGGAAAGACAGACGGGTTTTAGGAGAACAAATGGGAGCTAAGAAAGTTTGCGATGTTTGTTTATGCAGGTGCAAGTGGTCTTTCTTTTTTCTTTATGGCCATGAAACTTCCCTGGAGAGGGGATTTATGGTAGATTTACTCTTGGTCTCTCTCCTGGGAGTGAATCTGAAGCAGGAATTTATGGAAGCCTCATTTACCAGAAGTCTCTGCTTTGAGTCAGATAATGGAAGCTCTGAGAGAACTTCTTTCTATGTCTGTTGATTCTCAATTGCCTTCAGCCAAAAAATAATTTTTATGCCAGAGCGGCAGATTTTGGGGTGGCATATTCTATTCTCCTTCAGTGTTGTTCAAAATTTTGTGATTTGGGCTGAAGGGTAGCAGAATATGGCACCTTAAAATATGCCTCTTTGACATGCAGATTATTTTGAGCTGATTTTTCTTTTTTTTTTTTTAAGAAAAAGAAGACACAGGAGAATCCTTGAAAACAGAGTTGAAATAAGTTTTTTGGCAGGGAAATTTACATTTGTAAGGGAAATCTCCATTTGTAAGGGCGTCTCTCTCTTTGTACCAGGAAGTGCAGGATGATTTATTTTTGAGAAATTCTCTTCAATGGAGAATATGCCTGACTGAAGTCTGCAAAACAACCTTACTGTACTTTTATACTTTTCCTGATAAGTTTCCATAACTGCTCCTCCCCCTCCAACATCTTTCTTTTGTCATTAGCTGAAGATGGTATTTAAGCTGGTGGCTTGGGCCATTTGGGGGAGTTTTATTGTTTTTCTGGGTATCTCCCATGTATATGTGAGGTGTACATGTTATTAAACTTCTGTTTGTTTTTCTCTTGTTAGTCTTTTATTACAGGGAGGTCTTGGCCAAGAATCTAGAAGGGTAGAGGGAAATATTTTCCTTCCCTATAGAGCAATTGAATAAAACCCATTTGAAAATGTTCAAGTGTTTTGTTTTGATTTAGAGTAGGCTCTGCCTCCAGCATGGAGCCCAATGCGGGGCTTTTACTCACAACCCTGAAATCAAGACCTGAGCTGAGACCAAGAGTCAGCCACTTAACTGAGCCATTCAAATGGTTTCTGAGGCAGGGGTTCTGAGCTCTGCTTTTCTTTACAGCTTTTCCTGGGCTATGATAATGACAGGGCAAGACTTGGCCACGTATCTGGAGTAAAATTTCCTCACCAATATTTTCATAAAGTTGGAACCAATTTATCTTTACTGTTTACTGTTGTGAATAATTTCACAGAGAATACATTAAACGTCTGGAGATGATCTCTGGGAACATTAAGCAGCCATCTTAGCAACACAAATGCCCATTATTGTGATGAGGGATAGAAGCAGAAAAATGTGCACTTTTAGCCTGAAAGGTTGACCTATAGTCTGCATAGTTTCGATAAGGATCAAATACGTGCTGGTTGCTACATTCTTAAAGGGTCTCATGACTGCTTGTAAATCTCATCAGTTCGATAGTTAATATCAAACTGAATGATAAGCACCAGAGAAATCTTGCAAAAGTAGTTTCACCAGTAGAAATTTGAGGAAAAGATTTATGATCTAATACTCTCCGCATGTCCCCTCCCCTTTGGGTAGGAAGCATACAACCACCAGCTTCATACAGCAAAAGTGCAGCTCTTTCTGCCCACGGGTCCTGTCACCATGCTACTTAAATAAACTTACTAAGTTGCACCATTAAAGCATCTCAAGGATTCCTTCTTGACCTTTGAGCTCCAGGATCCCACAATAATTCTACGTCTGAGTTTTGAGATGGCCACTACTTCTTCTGAGGGGGAAGGTTATTAAATTTGAATGAGCCTTTCAGGATTCAAAAGATTACATCGGGCAAGCCCCTTCCCCCTGTCCGACAGTTACCTCTGTTTCATTATAATGTTAAAG
The DNA here is from genome assembly GCA_028533885.1 of Nasua narica. Lineage (NCBI taxonomy): Eukaryota > Metazoa > Chordata > Mammalia > Carnivora > Procyonidae > Nasua > Nasua narica. The sequence continues at coordinate 37,787,893 of CM052801.1, forward strand.
TCTCTGCCCTAGGAGTAGCATAAGCTTCATTAACATAGGATGCAGGTGTCGGCTTGTTTTCCAAGTATGCCTGCACAATCTTATGCCCTCATTTACATGCTCCAAGAGCCAGTATAAACTGGATGGTGTCTTGGGCTCCTTCTCTCAGGTAAGGAATGCGGGGTCTTGCTTACTTTTGAAACAGCACTGACAGTTTTTACCACTGATTTATTGTCTCTGATAGAGTTAGGCCAGAGACCTGGGAATTTTCGAATTCTCTTCATTACCTTAAAGTCCTTAACTCCCGAGGTTTTTCATTTCTTTGTAATTCTGACACCTCCTAGGATGTTCTGCAAGAAGTGTGTTTGGACAGATAGGGCATAGATCATGGAAAACAGCTGGGGGCCCCAAATAACTTCTCTTGTGTCACAAAAGCTATATCTCATCTTTCTTTTTCTGGAGATCCCTAACTCTTTCTGCTTTCAGCAGTCTTCTGATGAGCCCCTGATTTTTGAGCAAGTTTGCTTTCGTGGGACGAGCTTAGCCCAGTTAGAAATGCCTGAAGGTGAGCTTGCTGTAAGGCCTGCTCAGAGGAAGGAAAGGCCTACTGTCCTATGAAGCCCAAAGCAGGGGCTCTGGGACATTGGCTTTAGACAACTCATTAGTGGTTGAGGTCTAGCAGTAGTACTTGACTGTAAGATGGGTCTTCCGTAGCTGTCTTTTTTTTTTTTTCCCTGAAGACCAGTGTTCTGATCATCAGAATGAATGCAAGTAAATTGGCAGGTGTTGATATCATGATAATATTTACGAAACAATCATTTGGTTGTATTCGTTGTTTTTCAGTAATACCAAATCTATTTGGCATTCTTTTAACAAACTATAGAAATGATCCCTGAAATTATAGTCTTTTTTTTTTCTTTTTTCTTTGGTTTTATTTCACATATTTGCAGAGCACTTGTTATATGCCAGACACTGTTTTATTTATTTATTTTTATTTTTTTAAGATTTTATTTATTTGACAGAGAGAGAGAGAGAGAGAGAGATCACAAGCAGGCAGAGAGGCAGGCAGAGGGAGAGGGGGAAGCAGGCTCCCCGCCGAGCAGAGAGCCCGATGCAGGGCTTGATCCCAGGACCTTGAGACCATTACCTGAGCTGAAGGCATAGGCTTTAACCCACTGAGCCCCCCAGACGTCCCCCGAGGCACTGTTTTAAATGGTGTATGTGTGCATGCGCGCGCGCGCACACACACACACACACTCAATTTTCATTACAACCGTCTAAGGTACATTCCCATTTTAAAGACAAGAAAACGGAGGCACAGACAGATGAAGAAGGTTGCTTAGGGTCATAGAGCTAGTAAATGGCCGAGCTTGGATGGCATCCCAGGCAATATGGTTCCACAGTCCATGCTTTAGCCACCACAGTGTCCTAACTCTCTGCCTTTGCTCAACAAATACAGAAGGCAAAACTTGTGACTAACAGGCCAAACGTCGCCTGCAGATGTATTTTATTTGATCAGCCCACTGTTTTCCTAACATTTTGCATTAGTTACCATTATTTAAAAACCAGGTGAGTAAGGTAGCCTTGACTTCCAATTCTGGCTCCATCTTCATTCTGTCGTCTTCATTTTACCATATTCTGAAGCCTTAGTTTCAGAGAGGTTAAGTGAGATCTTCCTAAGTCACTTGTTCAGGGAATAGTGGAGAATTGGGTGTCAAGCCTGCTTGAAACCGAAACAACACAACCAAATTTAACAGTTTAAATTTCTATGTGACTCAAAAAGTAATATTGAGGACATAACTTCTTTCTGGATATAGAACCTGCTGTCTTTATCTGTAATTCCTGAAAGTATAGTCTTTATCTAGCTTTCTTATAAAGGGAGGAGATGCCTTATATACAAATACTTGACATATACGAACTACATCTACCAACACTATATTATACCTTGTCCTGCATTTAGCAGAGAATGTTATACACGGGTCCAAACTCTTTTCCATAGACATCTGTTTTTTTAAAACTGGCCAGCAATACAGCGGCTCATTTTTTTGATTTACTCCTTTTCAAAAATCGCTACCCTCAAGTTATACTGCCGCTGTTCCTTACACTTCTGTCATCATGCCTCATGGTTTCTAAGAGCCCATTTTCAGGTCATTGCTTCTAATGGGCGGTAGGAAGGAACTAGACAAATAAGCTTGTTAGTAAGTGGTGTATGTGGGGAGGAATTCCAAATCTGAACGAGGCCCAGGGCAATGAAACAGTTCAGCTCTATAGCATGGGCTGTGTTAATGGATATCTTTGAGACCCATTGCTTTGCTTGGCTGTCTCCTGCCTCCCACGTTTTTGGAAGTGGCTGTCGGACTGGCACCTTAGGACAACATCACTACAAACATTATTTCCACCAGTATCCTCCTAAGAACAAAGCAACACATTACACATTGATCCCCTATCAAGTGGTTCAATACTGAAGGAACACATCATAAAGATTTCCTGGAAAAGATTTGTATAGAATCAACTTTCTTTAGGAAAAGTGACAGGTATGTGTAGGAGAGGGAAAATTTCCCTTTATTCCTTTCCAGGTTTGCCTGGACTAATAATTAAATTGACATGAGACAGATTAACAGGAAAAAAAAAACAAATTTCATAAGTATGGGAACCCATAAAAATATGAGACTCAAAGGGCAGCCAGGTCATTGAAGCTTATAAAACATTTTGAGCTAAGGAAAGGGGTAGGAATCTGGGATACAGAGGAGAAAGAGGCCACTCACAGGAAGGTGAGAAAAGGTGGTCGGAGAACAAAGTTTGCCTTGTTATGTAGACAAATTTCTTAGGTAAAGGTATCTATGGTAATAGCTCTCTTCCTGGTACGGGCCCACCATCCAATTGTAAATCTAGGCAGTTGAGGAGGAGGTAAAGAGCTTTTCCTGAATCTGCTGGGTTTTGATTGCCTTCAACTTAAAATAATCCTTACGCCAAAAAGACATATTTCAGGGTGGCAAAATCTCTCTTTCATAAGCTTTGGTGAAAGCAGGAGAAGGCTGTTAAAATATAATTTTCAGAGAAAGGTAAAATCATGACTCTCATACAGACACAAAAGTCAACACATGTTAAGGAATTAATTTTACTCCTATTAAAGAGAACCAGAGCCTTCTAGTAGTTAAAGTAGTAAAACAGACTTTATTCAGGAACTACTGTATTAGGGAAAAAGAGAGCTCAGTATAGAACTGAGCTCAATTCCAAATACAACAAAAGCAGCTGGGGACTTAGAGCCTAGGAGCAGAATGAGGGGATCAGGGGATGGAAAATTACTGAGAGGAGACATCAAAAGGATAGGAAGGCTTGCTAAATTGAGTTAATAGGATTCTTGCTGAAAGCAGGACAGGAGGATGGGATATCATGGGTGGGGAGATTCTTGCTAAAATGATTTAGGATTCTGGCTACAACTGGGCTATGTGGAGGGGGGGGTGGCAAGGGTGTAGAGTCAACATCAAGGCCTCTGAGAATAGGGCTCAGGGAAGCTTGACCAAAGTTCAGTCAAGGAGAGTGTTCGTCACTTCTACGATATGAGAGAACCAGGCGGATGTTATAATTGGTTCAAAGGAAAAGTCAAAACCGTACAGATTTCTATGAAGTAAGGAAATGTTGAGACAAGTTGCAAAGGTCCACAAAAATGGTTTTGCCACAGAAGGAAGGAAGTTAATTAGAATTGCTACCAAAACAGGACAGATCTTACTTATCTATCAGCTACCTACAGGTTACAAAGAATTGCAGAGTAGCTCAAAGACAATAAATTAGGGCTAGGATCTGATAACCCAGAAGGGCAGGCTCTAGGCGGTGCAGAGTTTTCCACTGAAACGCAAATATTTCTCCATTAAGGAGCTTCTGGCTAGGTGAAAGGAGGGTTAAAAGCAGGGAAGTGAAAAGAGGAATTTAGGAAGAGTAAGGAAGTCACAAAAGGTTAACCCATTTGGTTGGATTTGAAATGTGATCAGTAGGGGATGCAGTGGTTTTTTTCAGGGTGAAAGAGAAGATTTAATTTCAGATTCTCTGAATCTTTAATGCATGGAGATCCCGTGTATGCATATTTTGATCTGCTGCTTCTACCTGCTTCTAGGGCCTGTGGCTACAGAACTTTTCACTGAGCAGGTCTTCTCTGAAGGTGTTGATTTATGAGGTTTTTGAAAACCTTTGCACAGCTTGGAGACAAAGAAGATGAGAAATTTGGCTTATTTTATTTCTGTGTTGGCTTTGATTTTTAGTATATGTGCTGCTGAAGCGAGCACTGGCTTTGATTTTTAAAATAACGCTGTACCCCTTGTAAAGTTTTCCCTCAGAACAGTTTTTCCTCTGCACATACTCTTTTTCTTCATCATGTTGATGGCTGCAGCTTTGCTCTGGTAAGTCAAAAGGAAAGGACTAGATCTTCACGCACCACTTGCTGGAATAGAGGGACTAAATTATGTAGGAGGGGCCCCAGGGGGGATAGTAAGGTGGGAGGCGGAATGGGGATACAGGTATGCATGGTGAGGGGCAGGGAGTGTAGAAGAGACATAAAGGATGAGAGGGGGGCTTATCACAACAAACGGTTTAGTCAGGAAATGGGAGCTAAAATTCCATTTCTGCTAGAACACGAGCACACTAATTTTGCTCAAAAGGTTTTTAGATGCAGCTATAAGGGATGAAAAACTTTTCCTTGCCCCTCTTAGGGTCCCTGGGTAGGTCTGAAAATTAAACTGACAAAGACAGATGAACAGGAGGAAAGCATACAAATCTGTTTAATATATGTTTTATGTGATGTGGTGTTACCGAACCTAGACTGGATCCTGGCGGAAGAACCAAGTGGCACTCGGAGACTTTGGAGGTTCGGAAGTTTATTTAACACCGGTGGGCTCAGAGTCCCTTCTCCAGAGGTCTGAACCCCGAGCACAAGCAGGGAGGGTAATTTATACCCTCCCACTTACACATATTTGGTATTTTGGCACGCGTGGGAAATGGGCTAGGAAAGAAGAACCTGGAAGGCTGTTGAGACAGGGACTGGAGTTCCCTTGCTGGTTTGGTCGGCCATCTTAGAGTACAGTTTTTTTTTTTTTTTTCCTTATCAGTGGGAGCTTTTATAAGGCCTGATCCAGCAGACTCGAGTATTTTTATGCTAGGTTTGATAAGGAGTAGACAATTGTCAGAGAAATATGATAGACAAAGGAGTATGAGGTACGTGTAGCAAACTGAGGGAAACTTAGCAAGGCCTGTTCCTTCCCATTCTTCTCAGAATTCCTGTCTCTTCAGACATAAGGATTCTCCTTTCCTCTGAGTGTAGTCGGGGCACCTTTCACATGAGGGCCTTATGATCCTTTTTAGGGGAGAAGGATGAGGGAAGGTGCCTCTGCTGTTTTTTACATACTCCTTCAGCTTAAAATATTTAATATGCCAAGATACCATATTTTGGGGTAGTGTGTCCTGATCTCCATCACAGCCAAGAATCTTTATTCCCTTTTTTATTAAAAAAACATTTTTTATTATAAAAATGGCCTTTCTATTTTCTTCTCTAGTAGAATTCCCACAGAAACATTAGGTTTTATGGGATTTGAAGGAATATTTAAGAATATTCATAGAGTCATTTTTCAAATGAGCTATAATGGACATAGAACATTGTATATGTTTAAATTGTATAATACGTTGATTTGATACATTTATATATAACAATGTGATTACCACTGTTAACATTAGCCCACACTTCTATCATGTCACATAATTATTATTTTTTTTTGTGGTGACACCATTTAAGATCCAGTCTCTTGGCAATTTGAAGTATATAATACAGTATTGTTGACTATAATATGTTGTCTCATATTATATGTTGACTATAATATGTTGACTCACTATGCTGTGTATTAGATCTCCAGAACTTATTTATCCTACATAACTGCAGCTTTGTACCCTTTGACCAACTTCTTCCTACTTCCCCCCACCCCCTCAGCCCCAGTAACCACCATTCTACTTTCTGTTCATATGAGTTTGGCTTTTTATTTTTAATTTTAATTTTTAAAATTTATTTATTATTTTTTAAAAGATTTATTTATTTATTTGAGAGAGAAGGAGAGGGAGAGGCAGACTCCCACTGAGCAGGGAGCCTGATGCTGGGCTTGATCCCAGGACTCTGGGATCATGACCTGAGCCAAACCAGATGCTTAACTGACTGAGCCACACAGGTGCCCTGACTTTTTAAGATTCCACATATAAGTGACATCATATAATATAGTACTTGTTTTTCTCTGATTTATCTCACTTAGCATAATATCCTCAAGGTCCATCCAAAAGTGTTGTTGCAAATGGCAGGCATTTGTTCTTTCTCATGGTTGAATGATATTCCAGTGTGTGTGCATGTGTGTGTGTGTGTGTGTGTGTGTGTGTGTATACTGTATCTTTAATCCATTCATTTGTTGTTGGGCACTTAGGTTGTTTCCATATATTGGTTATTATGAATAATATTGCAGTGAACATGAAAGTTCAGATGTCTTTTCTGTCTTGCCTGTTTTTATTTCCTTCAGATATATACCTAGGGCTGGGATTGCTGGATCATACAGTAATTCAATTTTTAATATTCTTTTTTTTAAAGATTTTATTTATTTATTTGTCAGAGAGAGAGAGAGATGACAAGTAGGCAGAGAGGCAGGCAGAGAGAGGGAAGCAGGCTCCCTGCCGAGCAGAGAGCCCCATGTGGGGCTCGATCCCAGGACCCTGAGATCATGACCTGAGCCGAAGGCAGAGGCTTTAACCCACTGAGCCACCCAGGTGCCCCTCAATTTTTAATATTCTGAGGAACCTCCATGCTGTTTTTCACAGTGGCTGTACCAATTGCCATTCCTACTAACAGTGCACAAGGGTTCCCTTTTTGCCACATCCTTGCCAGCTTTTGTTATCTCTTGTCTTGATGGTGGCTGTTCTAACAGTTGTGAGGTGTGCCATGAGTACGCTACGAAGGCGCACACAAGAGCTGTGTCTTTCCACAGTGTCAGCTTTATTCAATTGTAAAGTTAATCACAACGATAAAGCAGGTTCAGGGTTCCAAACGCAATGACATTTCACCCTGTGATTCAACTCGGCTTCCTATACAGAGAGCAGGACAGAGGACAAACCACATAAGGAATAAGATAGCAGGTGTAGGAAGTTTAACGAACCAAACGCAAAGTCAGGCTGTGGGCAAGCAGTTGAGATAAAGCCTCAGTCCGGGTCAGCTTTTGGCGCTTACTGCTTCTTATGTTCAAGCAGTGAAGTATCTAGTTCTGATCAGAGATCGATTGGTGGCAGTTGCCTTTTTTTAAGCGGTCAGACAGAGAGGGGTCGTGTCTGAAGAGTCTGACAGTTTGCTGCCAAAATCCTTCCCTTTTTAAAGGGATTTCATTGGTTTTGGGTCCGTGCAGCCCTCCTCTGGTTCTGCTTGTTATCACTTCTGGTGTGTTGGCTGATGTTGGTCCCGGCCATCCCTCCTAGCAGCAGTACCTCTTGTGTCATTGCTTGACACAGGCCCGTGCTTGACATAAGAGACTCCATTTTGCTCTCTATTAAGGTGATAGTTCATTGAGGTTTTGATTTGCATTTCCCTGATGACCAGATGTTGAGCCTCTTTTCACGTACCTGTTGGCCATTTGGATAGCTTCCTTGGAAAAACACCTATTCTGTTCTTCTGCTCGTTTTTACATTGGATTGTTTGTTTTTTGTTATTGAATCGTATGAGTTCTTTCTATATTTTGGATATTAACCTCTTATCAGATATATGGTTTACAAATATTTTTTCTCATATCATAGATTGCGTGTGTCATTTTTGGTTAGATGACATTTCTCCTTTCTTTCTTGTGACCAGAGCAGGGAAAGCAGGGTGAACCTCAGATATAAAGCCAGAAGGCTCAAAAGCCACATTTGCGTATTTGGCTCCATTTAGGCAGTGGTCACAGAGTACCCTTGGTATTCAGATGACACCCAACAAAGACTATGGTCAGCTTCAGTTTGAGCTCACAAGTGAAAAAGACTTTCTCTTTGACCAAACTTCAGTAAGGCTCCTCTGAGACCTCTTTTCAACTAGGACTTGTCCTTGGGCCCTGTCTTCAGCCTGCCTAGTCCAGTTGCAGCAAGAATCCTGCTAAGTCAGTTTAGAAAGAATCCTCTGTCTGTCTCTCTCTTTTTTAAAGATTTTACTTATTTGTTTAAAGATTTTATTTATTTGAGAGAGAGAGATAGAGTGCACGCCCCTGTGAGTGTGCGTGTGCGTGGGGGAGGGGCAAAGCAGAGGGAGAGGGAGAAGCAGGCTCCTTGCTCAGCAGGGATGGGGCTCAGTCCCAGCACCCTGGGACCGTGACCTGAGCTGAAGGCAGATGCTTAACTGATTGAGCCACCCAGGCGCTCCTAAAGATTCTAAAGTAATCTCTATACCCAATGTGGGGCTCAAACTTAAAACCCTGAGGTCAAGAGTGGTATACTCTACTGACTAAGCCAGTCAGGTGCCCTGAGAATCCCCACTCTTGATATCTGATTACCCTGCCTTGCCTTTGGTAAGAATCCTGCTGAATCCTCCTACTCATGATGTTTCCTTTTAGTAATTTTTCCATCTACTGACCCCTCATTCTGTTCATTGGTTATAAATCTTCACTTGTCCTTGTTATATTTGGAGTTGAGCCCAATCTTTTCCCTCTATTGTGATAGTCTTGACCCTTGAAGGGGTCCAGAATAAGCTACTGTGGCATAAAAATTATTTTGAGAAGAAAGCATTTGAGTTGCTGAAATCTCTTATCTGCCTAAAAGCAGAGCCTCCCCAAAGAGCTCAATTGTGATAAATCCCCTTCCTGGGAGCAACTAGGGATGACTGACTCTTATCACTGGAGAGGAGAAGTTTCCACATTATGCCTGAACAGACATTGTCACAAAACTACTGTATCTTCCATCTGTTCTCCTAAGGGCCTATTTATCTTTCCAACAAGTCATTTGTTTTCCTGTAAGTACCCTTATCCCCTACCTCCTCCTCTATTAAGATGGGTATATAAGCCCCAGATTTAAATCCCTCTTTAAGTTAATTGTTCTGCAATGTACAAACAGGAATAAAAATCTGTTTTTACTCTTGCTCATCTGTTGTAGGAGAGAAAAACAAGATCTCTTTCTTCTACCCCTCCTAGGGTTATTGGCTGGAGCTCTGCAAATGAGACTGACAAAAGATTAACAAGAGAATAACAAATAGAAGTTTATTAATGTGTGTACTTTAAATACACACGGGAATACTCACTGATGATTAACTCAAGAGAACAGCACACTTTTAGAGACAAGACAAGATAAAGGAAAAGGCCTTTTGGTTTCTAAGGGTGGCAAATTATGGGAAGGTAAACATATGAAAGAACTAATGGAAGATAAGGGCTAGTTAGAAACCTTTGGTATGTAGACTTTTCTGGTGCTCTTTCTGGGCTGATAAGTCTAGAGTTGTCTCTGGTGATTAACTTCTGTCCTTCCTGGTGGAGAAGAAAGGGGGAACATCTTTACAAATGTCCTACTTGTAGACAAAGGGGGGGCAGAGAGCTTTTCTTCTATCGGCTTCTTCTCAATTGCCACAGCTCAAAATAAATCCTATGCCAAAGTAGCATATTTTGGGGGTGGCATATTCTGCTACTATTCACTGTCTTTTGTCAATTTAATTTGTAGGCTCCCAAACACTGAAGGTAAGAGAGTAGAGGAAAACTTTTTCCTCCCTCATATATCTATTGTAATAGTCCTGCAGTCCCAGTAGTCTTCTGTACCATGTTAACAAGCGTCAGCTCAGGTCATGATCTCAGGGTGAAGAGATCAAGCCCCACATCAGGCTCTGCGATCAGTGGGGAATCTGCTTGAGATTCTCTCTCTCCCTCTCCATCTGCCCCTCCCCTCCTCTCAAACAAGTAAATAAATCTTTAAAAAAAAAAAAAGCCCTGAATGCATGCATACAATGGAATCCCCCACAAAGCCAACATGGAAATAACCCTGCACTTAATTTCTCACTAGATACTACTTGTTTGGAACTTGAAACGTGTTCCGCATCATTGCCGCTAACTCAGAAAAAGCAAGGAAAATGGGTGGAAAGTGTTTTTTCTACACTTCAGTATGTCTGGCTTGGAAGGTTCAGTAAGAAAAGACACCAAAAATTACAGTTTAAAAAAACACCAAAATTTCATTCGATAAAATGAGCTAGCCAATGTAACTGACCTCATGCGCTCAGTAGCATAATGCCAGAGAGATGACAATAAGCTTTTATAACATAAGGATTTTTTTAAGGAAAAGGAAGAAGCTGAGGCAGGAAATAACTTATAGACTGTTAAAATTCCTTCTGTTAAAAAAAAAATGATTCTGACGCTTAAGCTGCATTCCAAGGGTGAGCATCTGAGTTGAGAGAGCCGGGCAGAAGCTGTATTGCCTTTTATGGCCCAGTCTTAGAAATTATGTAGCATTACTTCTACCATATTCTATTTGTTAGAGGTGAGTCATTAAGGCCAGCCCATATTTATATTTAAGTGGAGGAGAACTAGACTCCACCCCTTGATGAGGGGACTATAAATGAATTTTTAAAAAATATTTTATTTATTTATTTGAGAGAGAGAGAGAACATGAGATGGGAGAGGTCAGAGGGAGAAGCGGGCTTCCCACTCAGCAGGGGGAGATGTGGGACTCGATCCTGGGACTCCAGGATCACGACCCGAGCCAAAGGCAGCCGCCCAACCAACTGAGCCACCCAGGCGCCCTATAAATGAATTTGAAGATGGTTTAAAACCACTTTGCCCTCTAACTTCTGCTTGATTTTGGATAATGCATATGTGTGGGGGGTGGGAAGAAGTGAGCACCAGATCACAGTGTGGTTAGAGGGAGTCTGTGGGTATTTATCTGTCCATTCTGTACCCCCTACTTGTACTTCCCTCCTTGCCTGGCTGTGGACCCATCGATGACTCTGGTTTTCTACCTGCAGCAATAGCTCCTGTCTCACTGGGATCCTGTAACGCTTCTTCTTCCCCTTGCACCTGCCCATTAAGGGATGGTAATGGCTTCTCCCTGTTGCTATTCCTCAGGTGTCTCATCACCCTTAACTTCCTTTCACTCTGTTAAAATCTTTGTGAGGGTCCATTAATTCAAGTCTTTTTTTTTAAAGATTTTATTTATTTATTTGACAGAGAGAGAGAGATCACAAGCAGGCAGAGAGGCAGGCAGAGAGAGAGGAGGAAGCAGGCTCCCTGCTGAACAGAGAGCCCGATGCGGGGCTCGATCCCAGGACCCTGAGATCGTGACCCAAGCCAAAGGCAGCAGTTTAACCCACTGAGCCACCCAGGCGCCCCTAATTGAAGTCTTTTTGTTTAAACACTTTGAACCATCTTTTTTTTTTCTCCCCAAACATGTTTATTTTAATTTTTCAGTGTTACAAGATTGATTGTTCATGCACCACACCCAGTGCTCCATGCAATATGTGCCCTTCTCGATCCATCTTTTTTATTGCCATGAAGCTGACTAAATTCAAGGAACTAAAATGGAGATAAAGAGGCTGTTGGGAGGATGTTATGGTGGGGCAATGAAAGATGATAAAGGCCTAGGAGTAGTGATGGACTCCAGATGGATTATGAAGGCAAATTTTGCAAAACTTTGTGGCCGATCATAGTTTATAGGACTAGGTACTGTAAATCACATCTGTAAGGAGTCAGTGTCAGGAAGAGCAAATAGAAGGGGTGCCTGAGTGCCTCAGTCAGTTAAGCATCTGGCTCTTGATTTTGGCTCAGGTCATCATTTCAAGGTTGTGAGATTGAGCCCCATGTTGGGCTTTGTGCTGAGTGTGGAGCCTGCTTGAGATTCTCTCTTCCCTTCTCCCTCTGCCCTTCCCCCACTTGCACGCATGCTCTCTCTCTCTCTCTCTCTCAAAGAAAAGACAAAAAAAGAATAGATGAAGATTAGGACAGATCAGGCAGTTATCAGAGGTCAATGTTTTGGAGGTCACAAGGCAGAGCTGATGATCCCAGGAGCCAGATATATCCCCATGAGCACTGATCCAAAAGTGCTTTGGCTCAGTCTTGTCTTCTTGTTAGAATTGCATGAATGAAATGAACTAAGTCACACAAAAATGCTCTGAATATTGTAAAGCGTGATATATGTGTGAAATGCAATGGTAATTAGTATTATAATTAAATTAGTTATTGTAATTATTTCTAGGTGTTTGTATGTCTAGATTAATACATTTTGATCATATACAGAAGAGAACTTGAGCTCAATTAAAGAAATGCTAGAAATGGTATTTACCCATGGCTCTTCTTGCTCAACTGGAGAGATTCGATCATTTAAGATCCTCTTTCCCACCAGTGCTCATTCTTGTGTCTCTGTCTACTCAATGTCATGACTTATTGTTCTTTGCCTTTAAGGAAGAGAAAAATAATACAGATGATCCTCCACAATCACACTTGTGTCTTTGTAATTTCCACCTCTCATTCTATGGTCAATGAGAGCAATGGTAGCTAAGCAATTTCACAGTATACTCAGGAGAAGCTACAGGTTGGTCCAAGGTAAACAACTGAGCAGATAATACAGGGATGGATAATCTAGTTACTATCCTCAATCCCTGTATTTTAATTTTTATTTATTTTATTATTTTTTTTAAAGATTTTATTTATTTATTTGACAGAGAAAGACAGATCACCATAGGCAGAGAGGCAGGCAGAGAAAGAGGGGGAAGCAGGCTCCCCGCTGAGCAGAGAGCTTGATGCAGGGCTCGATCTCAGGACCCTGAGATTAGGACCTGAGCCGAAGGCAGAGGCTTTAACCCACTGAGCCACCCAGGCGCCCCCTGTATTTTTCATTATGGTAAAATACAAATAAGATTTATCATCTCAACCATTTTTAAGTTTACCGTTCATTAAGGACATTATAATTTTTTTAAATTTAATTTAAATTTTTTTAAAGATTTTATTTATTTATTTGTCAGAGAGAGAGCACACACAGGCAGAGGCAGAGGGAGAAGCAGGCTCCCCGCTGAGCAAGGAGCCCGATGCGGGACTTGATCCCAGGACCCCGGGATCATGACCTGAGCCAAAGGCAGCTGCTTAACCAACTGAGCCACCCAGGCGTCCCAAGGACATTATCATTGTTGAGCAACAAATCTCCAGAACTTTTACATCTTTCCAAACTGAAACTTTATAATCATTGAACACTAATTTTTGATTTACCCCTTCCCCAACCCCTGGAAATCACCACTCTACTTTCTATGAATTTGACTACTCTAAGTGCCTCCTATAAGTGGAATCATATAGTATTTGTCTTTTTGTGACTAACTTATTACATTTACAAAATGTCCTCAAGATTCATACATGTCGTAGCATGTGCGACTTTTCTTTTAAGCTGAATAATATTCCATTGTATGTATATACTACATTTTGTTCCTCCACTCATTCTCAATGGACACTTGCATTGCTCCTGCCTTTTGGCTAATGTGGATGATACTGCTAGTCAGCACTTTCATAGGGTCTCTATTGTAAGGTTTGTGTATTATGTATTTTTGGTCTATATTCAGGTGTGGGGTCTCCGAGATATTTGAGGGCTTGTATCCCAAGGTATAACTCTGAGGTATTTAGAATCTTTTTCAGTTGGGGTGCTTGGGTAGGTCAGTCAGTTAAGCACCTGACTTCAGCTCAGGTCATGATCCCAGGGTTCTGGGATCGAGTCCCACATTAAAGTCCCTGCTCAGCAGGGAGTCTGCTTGTCCCTCTCCCTACCCACCCAACTCATGCTCTCACTCCTCTCTCAAATAAATAAATAAAATCTTAAAAAAAGAGAAAGAATCTTATTCAGGAAATGAGGTTTTTTTTTTTTTAAAGATTTTATTTATTTATTTGACAGAGAGAGATCACAAGTAGGCAGAGAGGCAGGCAGAGACAGAGGGGGAAGCAAGCTCCCCACCAAGCAGAGAGCCCGATGTGGGGCTCGATCCCAGGACCCTGAGATCATGACCCGAGCCGAAGGCAGAGGCTTTAACCCACTGAGCCACCCAGGCGCCCCTTATCTCTAAACTCTTGAGGCTCTGTCCCATCGCAGGGGTTCAGGTATTTGACCATTTGTGTTCACTGTGTGAAGTCTGCGTATTTGAAGGTTTGTGTCACAAGGTTTGAGTCTGAGGTGTCCGTGGGTCTTTGCTCAGATTGTCTGTGTTCTAAATGTGAGTCTGAGGTATCTGGGGTCTTCTTTCAGGGAGCAAGGTCTCTAAACTCTTGGAGGCTCTCTTCTAAGGTTCAAATCTGGTGTGTTCGGAATTCTGTTTTCAGGGTGGGGTATCTCCGAACTCTTTTAAGGTCTGTCCTCATGTTTAAGTTGAAGTACTTGAGTGTCTTTGATTGGGATGTGAGGTCTCTGAACTCGTTGAGGGCCTGTGTCTAGTAAAGCAAGAATGAATCTAGATAAGACCCAATTTTACCTAAGGGGTGTCCTGTGTATCTCACATATTTTTCTTTGCTGAATTATGAAGAGCACCTACTAGAAATGGGAGAACACACCCATTGGAGAAGCACAGAGCTACTCTGAAGCCCTGGCTGCCACTCCATGGTACAGCTGTAGGGTTCAATCCATGTGAGAGGCTGCTCTGAGAACTTAAACCACCCCTTAATCCTAGAGCCTCTGGTATCTTGGGAGGTTGATTCTGGGGTGGGTCCCAGGTAACCAAGAAACTATCTGAGCTCTGCTCTTTAGAAGATTGTGTACTAATGATTACTAGGGGCATAACCCAAACTGAACCAAGAGAAAAATCAACACACTTAATACCTAGCTAAAGCCAGAACCTAATGTTACATGAAAATGTCCAAATGAATGCAGAGTTTAGTCCTGATAGCCTAAGTGCTTGACATCCAGGAGGTATTCAGTGTGTACAGGATAAATTAATGAATCTAAGGGGCAGCAGAGCATGGGAGAAGAGCTCTTAGTTGCTAGTATAGGGTTCTGAACTTACAGTCTAGCTCTGCCTATTATACCATGTGTGACTTTTCGTAGGTTAATTCATGCCCCTGAGTTTCAGTGTCTTTTTTACCTGCAAAACAGGCACCGTCATACCTATCAGATAGGTTTATTGAGAAGGTATGGAGATGGCTTACTTACACAAATGGAGGACCTAACAATAGTGCCTGGGCTAGAGCAAAGCAGTGCCTAAGGTCACTGTTATGAATAAATTATCACAACCCATGCCACTAGGCAATGCTATGCCTTTGGAGGCTATGAATGTGTGGTGTTCACTCAGTCAGTGGTTTGCACTCCTGTGCTCCTGCACTTCCTAGGGCTGGCAATTTCTCTGTTGGCTTTCATATCCTGGAGCATCACATCGAACTTGACCACATAATAACCACTCTTTTCCCAGATCAGCTATCATCGTTTCCACAGTAACTCTCACAGTCAGGACACAGCACCTATATTGTTTCTAATTTATATAATAACAAAACCAAGTAAGGATGTGAAGTCCATTTAGAGATTTGGAAAGTGAGCTGAGAGAGGCTAATAAGTAACTTGCCCCAAGTTACATAGAAAAGACCCCGAATTGCTAAGGAAATGTTGAAAAAGACAAACAAAGCTGGGGGCATCACATTGCCTGATTTCAAACTTTACTACAAAGCTGTGATCACCAAGACAGCATGGTACTGGCACAAAAACAGACATATAGACCAGTGGAACAGAATAGAGAGCCCAGATATGGACCCACAACTCTATGGTCAAATCATCTTTGACAAAACAGGCAAAAATATCCAGTGGAAAAAAGACAGTCTCTTCAATAAATGGTGCTGGGAAAACTGGACAGCTATATGTAGAAGAATGAAACTTGACCATTCTCTTACGCCATACACAAAGATAAACTCGAAATGGATAAAAGGCCTCAACGTGAGGCAGGAATCTATCAAAACCCTGGAGGAGAACATAGGCAGTAACCTCTATGACATTAGCCACAGCAACTTCTTTCAGGACATGTCTCCAAAGGCAGAGGAAATTAAAGCGAAAATAAACTTTTGGGACTTCATCAAAATAAAAAGCTTCTGCACAGCAAAGGAAACAGTCAACAAAACAAACAGGCAACCCATGGAATGG
>CM052801.1:37804460-37866655 GCA_028533885.1 Nasua narica
GGGGGTGTTGAACCAGGAGAGACTGTGGACTCTGAGCAACAAACTGAGGGTTTTGGAGGGGAGGGGGTGGGGGGGGTGAGCCTGGTGGTGGGTATCGAGAGGGGCACGTACTGCATGGAGCACTGGGTGTGGTGCATGAACAATCAATCTTGTAACACTGAAAAATTAAAATAAACAAATTTGGGGAAAAAAAAAAGATATGAGTACCTCCTGTGGGGGAGGAAAATATTTTCATTCTACCCTTTTAAATTCTTGGTTAAGGCCCCTATCATGAAAGACAGATAAATAAGAGAAAAACACACCCGTTTAGTAATATGTATACCTCATGTAAACATAGAAGATACCCAGGGAAAAATAACTCCCGGAGATGGCTTAGATTGTAGGCCTAAATCCCATTTTCAATTAAAGACAAAAGGAAGGTGTAGGGGGGCCAGGAAAAGCGTGGTAAACATGGATATAGTCTGTTATGCAGATTTAAGTCAGTGCCTTCTCCACTGATGGAAGTCTCTTGTGATTTAGAGTCATCTTCTTCCTGATACAGAGAGATATACCCTTCCAAGTAGAGATTTCCTTTACAAATATAAATATCACAAAAGGGTAACTTCTACTCTGTTTCCAGACCTTCCATGTGTCTGCTGTTTCTCAAAATAATCAGCTCAAAATATATATACCAAATATACCAAAAGGCATATTTTGGGGTAAATTTTCTGGTCTCTTTTATACTCCACTCTGTTGTAAGTAAAATCAGCTTCTCAGCAGAGCTGTGGAGTTACTGGTCCTCTAGTCTCACCTCTCCCCTTGGGCAGAACTTCTGTGCTCTTGCACTGAAGATAGGGCTGGGGACAGGGATGGTGACCTGCTTCCTATACTCAGTGACACCTCTGCCCTGAAAGCGGGTGCTGAAAGGGACTATAGCTCCTATCTTTTTCTGATTTTCTCTCCCGGCATAGAGCCACCACCCTATGAATAGGATCTGAGGTGGGGTTTGCTACTGGGGCTCTAGTATTGCCTTGCTTGGGGTACAGCTTCCTCCACACACTATGGGTGGAGGTGGGAGGGGGAAGGGAGCCCCGGTCTTCTCTCTCATGCACTAGAGCTTCTATAAGATAGAGCTGGTGGGTGGAAGGTGGGGGCAGATGAGAGATGCCTGCAACCCACCCCTCTTGGGGTACAACTACAGCCCTAAAACCGGAAGTTGTGGGTAAAGGAAGTCCCCATCTTGGCTGTACTTTCTTGGAGGTAGAGCTTCTGTAACATGGAGCTGGGTGGGGTCAGAGTTTGAAGGGGAGGTAGGAAAACCGGTTCTAGCTCAAATGCCACAGACTCACGCTATTCTGTTTATTAGATTTTCTTGAATAAATGGTTCTCAATTTGCTATATGATCTTAGATCATTTGCTTTCCAGAACTTTAAATGGTTGTGTTTTATAATTTTTACCTGTTGATTTTTTTTAATGAGATGAGAGTGCACTGAGCTCCTCATACTGTCCAAAAGTCCCACCTGTCTTACTACTCTTTTTGAAAGTACCACGATCCAAGTAAATTAACAGATAAAATGCAGCAAATATAATAAAGGCTTGCATTCAGAAAGGCTTTTTCCTATAGTTGTGTCCATTCCTCAGCCGTACCTGCTGACGTGGAGCTCTGTCCCACAGATGACTCATGCTCTCTTTTGTCCTTGGAGGCTTGAAAGCCCCCTTTTAAGTTTATTTATTTTCTTTAGTAGTCTCTACACCCATTATGACTCAAACTCACGACACTGAAATCAAGAGTCATATGCCTGTTTGTTTAAGGTGAGAGCAGCCTAGGAGTTCTCCGGCCTCTGTCCATGGGTATATTCTTGCTTCTATAGCAACAGCCACTTACTTACCCAAGGATAAAGCCATCATAAGCTGCAGTCACTTGTCAAGGACAAAACACTCATGGCATCTGCCAGGAAGACCACCCAGCATGCTGTTTCATCCCTTTCCCTTGCTCATGCCACAATTCCCATGCTTAGTCACTCAGCAAATATCCGTGGTGCATCCATGAAGGGTGGTCTTGGGACACAGCAGGGAAACTCACAGGTTCTCCTCTTGTGGGCTGACATGCTGTCTCTCTTTCTTTCTCTCTTTAAGATTTTATTTATTTGAGAGAGAGAGCGAGCAAGAGAAAGCACGAACGAGGTGAGGTGCAGAGGGAGAAGCATACTCCCTGCTGAGAAGAGAGCCAGATGCGGATTCGGGGCTCCATCCCAGGACTCTGGGATCATGACCTGAGCTGAAGGCAGATGCTTAGCTGACTGAGCCGCCCAGGCGCCCCTGACATGCTGTCTCTTAAAGGGAATGGCTTTTTCTCTACTTTTCGCCTTCCCATTTATCCCTGACCTAAATGACCATTTCCCTTTCCTCTGAAATTCTGCATTTCCCAAGATGGGGACTGAGCATTCACCCTTCATCACTGGATGCTCCTGTAGTGAGTGAGCTTGCTTGGGCTTGCTCATTGTTCTCTGCAATTTGATGCCTGTCCTACAATGAAGGGATCCTATCCTGGTCTTTACCATCTCTAGAACGCCTGTTAGATTATTGTTTGGGAATTTTGTTTGATTATCACATGTGTAATTCTGTCCTAAAAAAGCTACTACAGAGTCTTAAGAAAATACCTTGCATTTGTATCATTTGTATAGCATTTGTGTTAACATGTATTGTCCTGATGTTTTCACTATAATCCTATGATTTCCTGAGGGTAAATAGGAATGGGTATTTTTTCCCCATTTTACATGATGGAGGGTTGATCCCACCAAAGGTAATTTTAGGGACTCATCTAGAGTCCCAGAGTAAGAATGGATCTGAGGTCTTCCACCTCCTAGCCTTCCACAGGACTTCAGAATTAGGACGTACCCTCCCATCAAAGAGTGATCAGTACCTTAGGTTAGAACACAATTTGGTGTGCTGAGAATTCTCTCAATCACTTGGGATGGGGTGAGAGACATTCAGCTGTCAGCTGAACTCTGCAAGTAACTTTCAGACTTCCATTTCCCTCCTGTATCCTCCTCTACAAAATCAGTAGCTAAGATGCATAAATAGAGTTTCTCTCTAATTATTATATTTATAATTGCTGGCAGTCATTCCAACTCCACTGCCCAGCTGTATGGGTTCCCACCTTCTGGACTGGACCAAATTTACCTCCTTTGATCTTGGTTTTCCCATATGTAAAATGGGGGCTAATACCCCTTTCTCATTTATACCTCAACAAATCATAGGTTATAATATGGATGCTCTAGAATAAGACATGATGACCCAAAGTTAAAAGATCAGGACAAATGGAAGAGCCTATCTAGCCCCAGTTCTGACAAGGGTTATTTTCCAACTACCAAGGAATGGAGTAATTTTTTGCCCTGTAGCCTCCTGGAGGACTGATGTCTCATCTGTGAATCTGGTGCACAGTACTTCCAGCCTTATGGTGATCTCAATCTTGTTTCTCCTTCCTTATTGGATTATGCTAATATATTTGTCTAGTCTGCTATTTTTAAAGTAGTGCCTTCTATATTATCTCACACAATTCCTAAAATAACTCTTGTGACTTAGGCAGGCCAGGTATTGTCATTTCCATTTCTCTCCCCTCAGCTTCTTCACCCCATCAGCACTAGTCCCTTCCTGGAGCCTCACTGCATTACCTCCTCCAGGAAGCTTGCCTAATTGGAATCTGGGAGAGCACAGCACTCTGTGGAAAGGAGGGGCCTGAGACATTTGAATGAATGCATGAATTTAGGACTGCCCAGTAGAATCATTATCACTTGACAATGAAAAACAGAGGTTCTGACCTTTTTTTTGGGTTTTGTTTTATGTGAGTACAAAATGCTAAGGTTTTAAAACATAAGCGTATCTGACATTTGCGGAATGGGCACCATAAAATTCTTACCATGTGATTACCTTGTTATTACATTAGCACCATTTTTTTTAACACAAAAGGGGGGAAATGTATAACTGCAAAGCTTTTTATTTCTATATAAAGCCTAGATGCTTTTAGCAGCACTCACTACTTCCTTTAAATGTGCTGAGAGGATGGAAAGTTTGGAGACCATCTTTCAGCTTTGCTCTGGAGGAACTGTGTGATATTGTCTGTGATTTTCTGGTTTTTTTTTTTCCCCCAAAGACGTTAAAATAATCCTTTTTTGTTTAGTGTTTATATCCACAAAATGAAAGATGTGTTTTAGGAAACTTGGAGGAAAGGCAATTATTCAGATGATTCAGGCCAAAATCCATCCTGACATGAAGGAGGAAAACAAAGTGTACAGTTGGAGCTGAGCTGTCCAGTTTGCAGGTTGGCATCTCTCAAATTCATGGAATAAATTATTCCTTTGCTTGTGTTAGTAGAGAATTTGGGGTGGAATCTATTAGTTTATTAAGACTGATAAGTGAATGCTTTCAGGCTACTGACCTTACAACTGAAGGATAACAGAGACCTAAGGAACCTCTAAATCAAGGGAAATTATCAAGATTCTAAAGGACTTCTACCTTCCAAGGGCACCCCCCTAAATTACACTCAGAGTGAGGCAGGAGAAAAGGAGCTTGGTCTGCTGGGCACTGCACTGGGTGTTTTATATAACTTCTTTCCCCCTTTAAATTCTCATGACAACACTCTGCGATTAGAATGTATAGATGAGAAAATCAAGGCCCAAAGAAATTAAAGTGCCCCAGCCAGCCAGCCAACCTGGGATGAGGACCTCTAAAACTTTGCTAGTTCCCAAATTCTTGAATCATCTGCCCAATTACACCTGCTTCTGGAGCATTCTACATGTGATTCAAGTTAGTTCATTATCAGTTAGATTCATTATTGAGCACTTACAGTGTGTGGGCATAATGCCCGGAGCTGAAGACCCTAAGATGAGTAAGTCAAGGCCCAACCTGTTGAGGAACCTGATACAATTCCAGGTGAGTCTGATACACATCTTCGTGACAGTAGTACAATGTGAGCAAACTGCTGTGGGATTGCAAAGGAGGTGCTAATCAGCTGTCTCCTGAGAAAGTCCTTAAGGGCCACCATAGGAGGGAGAGGTCTAAAACCCTAGGGTCACCTGGACCCAGGATCTATTCTCCTCCTGCACTAGGCCACATGGTTAGATGGAGAACCCCACGTAAGTTAGTTCATAGCAAGAAGCAATACTGCAGATCAAAAAGAGTCCAGCATTTGAACAGAGGGGGGGTCTCAGATCCCAGCTCTGTCATTTACAATGTGTGTCACGTGGTGCAAGTTATTTAACATGAGTCTTGGGGCTTGCTTTTCTAAAAATATTAGGATAAAAATGCCAGCTTCATAGGATTGTTGTGAAGCAGAATCTCAAGATCCTTTACATTGTGGTTCTACTCTCTCTTCACCAATGTGGAAATATATGTCAATTTTTATCTCTTGTCCTCCAGACAGAGGGCCCTTTGAAGACACAGTGGGAAACCAGAGCCAATATGCTTTACAATCTCAGGTGAAAAAAGACCAGGCCCAGGAGGAAAGCAGGCAGGCAGGCACCATAAAATAAGCCAGAAAAAGATCAGCTCCAGGGTCTGGCCAGGACAGTCAGATGCAACATCTCAACGATTCGTTGGAAAACAAACCAAATGGGAATCATATTTACCAGTGATATTATGTGGGTGCTGATGAAGAGGGGCAGACCATAAATATTAAGAGGCCAGGGCACTGTGGCCAGTTAAGTGTCTGTTAAGTGTCTGCCTTCAGCTCAGGTCATAATCCCAGGGTCCTGCGATCAAGCCCCACACTGGGCTCCCTGCTCAGCAGGGAGTCTGCTTCTCCCTCTTCCACTCCTCCCTGCTCTCGCTCTCATTCTCTCTCTCTTTCTCAAATAAGTAAATAAATAAAATCTTAAAAAAAAAAAAGGAGCCAGGGCTGGGAAGACATACAGAAAGGATTTAATAGTCAATCTAGTGAAGAAGAAGGCCAACTCTGGAATGAGTCATGCTCCCCAAAGATCTCAGGCTGTGCTCTAGGAGTTAATGAGACAGATTGTCACCAGGCTGTGCTGCAGCTGGGAAAGGGGCTAATAAGACTGCAGATCACCTGTCCTCAGGCGAGCAGTAGCCATGGGTCACCAAGTAGGGAGGCCAGTGCCCCTCTTAGAACCATTCATCTGAAACGGTAAGTATGATGTGTGTTTGCTTCTCAACTTCTTATTAGTGACATTGTCTCCCTATCTCGGCCAGGCTGCAACAGAAGACAGTTACCTGGTTACCTGGCTAGATAGAGATGCCTCTTGGGAAGGCTGAAGAGGAAAAGGGAGACATGGGCACATGGGGCACAGTGAGAAGACAGATACTCTCTTGGCCTTGCAGTGTGAACCCTGGGTAATGGGTATATCCTAGATTACTGGATTTGGATGGATGGCAGGAGTGTATGAATATCTGAATTCCTTTAGATGGGGGAATGGGGCAGAGGGAGAGAGAGAATCTTACCTAGGCTTCATGCCCAGCATGAGCCCAATGTGGGGCTCGATCCCACAACCCTGAGATCATGACCTGAGCCGAAATCGAGAGTCAGATACTTAACCGACTGAGCTACCCAGGCATCCCTGAATATCTGAATGTTTAACAAGCAAATAAAAGTCTGGCTTGGGACGCCTGGGTGGCTCAGTTGGTTGAGTGACTGCCTTTGGCTCAGGTCATGATCCCAGCGTCTTGGGATCGAGTCCCGCATCGGGCTCCTTGCTCCGCAGGGAGCCTGCTCCTCTCTCTGCCTCTGCCCGCCTCTCTGCCTGCTTGTGTTCTCTCTCTGTTAAATGAATAAAAAAAAAAAAAAAAAAAAAAAGTCTGGCTTTAGGGTCCCTGGGTGGCTCAGTGGATTAAGCCCTGTATCGGGCTCTCTGCTTAGCAGGAAGCCTGCTTCCCCCTCTCTCTCTGCCTGCCTCTCTGCCTACTTGTGATCTCTCTCTCTCTGTGTCAAAGAAATAAATAAAATCTTTAAGAAAAAAAAAGTCTGGCTTTATAAGTGACCTTGGCCATAATCACAGTTGTATTTGGGAATGCAGAAGACCACTCTTAGGTTTGGTGATTCGTTAGAAGGAATCACAGAACTCAGCAAAGCTATTATGCTCATGGTTATGGATTATTCCAGTGAAAAGATAGATTAAAATCAGCAATGGAAAAACGTTCATAGGACAGAGTCCAGAAAAGACTAGTTGTGAGCTTCCAGTTGTTTTCTCCCAATGGAGTCATATGGACAGTGACTAATTGTCTCAGCAATGACATGTGACAACATATATGGATATTAGTATTTTCAACTAGGGAAGCTCACCAGAGCCTTGGTGCAGGGTTTTTATAGGGCGCTGGTCATATAACCATGGATACCCATGTGATTAACCTTAGCTGCTCAGTCTCCAGCCCCCCAGGGGTCAAGCTGATACCATACGGTCCAAGGCCCCCACCATAAACCACACTGTTGTCATAAACCATTTGGTGTGGCCAAGGCCTCAGATAAAGAAAGATACTCTTAACAAGCAGGACATTCAAAGGGTTTAGAGGCTCTCTCCAAGGGGCTGGGCAAGGATCAGACCTTTCTTTGGGGTTTTCAAGGTTTGCACAAGCCAGACCTGCTGAGTTATCCTTTACTGCACGGTGGCAGAAATACAGGGGTGCTGGTCCTTTCCTTCCAGGAGAACAGCATTGGTTTTGGCATGTGGCTTGATAGTCTAAACCACGTGTATGACTTTTGCTGCCCAGCTGAAATCTGATTTGGATGCTGTGTTTGGCCGGGCTTGGTGGTAGTGTCCTGAATAGGGAAAAGAGGGAAAAAAGAGGGAAACTAGATCAGGAGGAGGAAATATGGGTCAGCACTGGAGCTCTGTGCCAACTGACTGTGAAGCCACAGAGAAGTCCCTCAACCTACTTAGTTCTAGCATCATACCCTATCAGACAGGACTGGGCTTACCTAATCTACCTCCTGTGGGTAATACCAACCTTTGCTGGGAGGGTCAAATTACACAGTACATGCAAGGTCAACTTGCAAATCTAACACAATACACAAATGAGATACCTGTGATTAAAAGTGCTTTGCTGTTCAATAGATTTTTCAAAGGAAAAAAACACAACACAATTCCTGATCCAGAACATTGGTTGGGGGCCGGTGGTAATTTACTTTTATTTTTATTTTTTTATTTTTTATTATTTTTATTAACATATAATGTATTATTTGCCCCAGGGTACATGTCTGTGAATCATCAGGCTTACACATTTCACAGCATTTGCCATAGCACATACCCTCCCCAATGTCCATATCCCTACCCCCCCTACCTCCCAGCAACCCTTAGTTTGTTTTGTGAGTTTAGGAGTCTCTTATGGTTTCTCTCCTTCCTGATCCCATCTTGTTTCATTTCTCTTCCCCACCCCGCCACGACCCCCTGCCCTGCCTCTCCAATTCTTCATATCAGAGCGATAATGTGATAATTGTCTTTCTCTGACTGACTTATTTCGCTTAGCATAATACCCTCTAGTTCCATACACGTCATTGCAAATGGCAAGATTTCATTTCTCTTGATGGCTGCATAGAATTCCATTGTGTATATATATATACCACATCTTCTTTATCCATTCATCTGTTGATGGACATCTAGGTTCTTTCCATAGTTTGGCTATTGTGGACATTGCTGCTATAAACATTCGGGTGCATGTGACCCTTCGGATCACTACATCTGTATCTTTAGGGTAAATACCGAGTAGCGTGATTGCTGGGTCATAGGGTAGCTCTATTTTCAACATTTTGAGGAACTTCCATACTGTTTTCCAGAGTGGTTGCACCAGCTTACATTCAGGGCCGGTGGTAATTTAAATAAAATTTTTTTTAGACCTTATTTTTTTTAAAGATTTTATGTATTTATTTGAGAAAGAGAGACAGAGAGAGTGAGGACACGAGCAGGGTGAGGGACAGAGGGAGAAAGAGACTTCCCACTGAGCAGGGAGCCCGATGGGATGGGCACGATCCAGGACTCTAGGATCATGACCTGAGCCGAAGGCTGAGCCACCCAGGTGTCCCTAGACCTTATTTTCTTTCTTTCTTTTTCTTTTTTTCTTTTTTTTTTTAAACATTTTATTTATTTGACAGGGAGAGATCACAAGTAGGCAGAGAGAGAGGGGGAAGCAGGCTCCCTGCTGAGCAGAGAGCCCAATACGGGGCTCGATCCCAGGACCCTGAGATTTTGAACTGAGCCAAAGGCAGAGGCTTTAACCCACTGAGCCACCCAGGTGCCCCTAGACCTTATTTTCTTAAAAATATTTTTTATGGGGGCACCTGCATGGCTCAGTTGTTAAGCGTCTGCCTTCAGCTCGGGTCATGATCCCAGGGTCCTGGGACTGAGCCCTGCATCGGGCTCCCTGCTTGGCAGGGAGCCTGCTTCTCCCTCTCCTGCTCCACGTGCTTGTAATCCCTCTCTCGTTGTATCTCTCTCTGTCAAATAAATAAATAAAATATTAAAAAAATTTTAATATATTTAATTGAGAGAGGGAGAGAGAGAGAGAGAGCAAGGGCAGGGGCCGGGGAGAGGGAGAAGCAGATTCCTTGCTGAGCAGGGAGCCTGATACACGACTTGATCCAGGAACCCCGGGATCATGACCTGAGCTCAAGGCAGATGCTTAACTGACTAAGCCACCCAGGTACCCTAGACCTTATGTTTTGAACAGTTTTAGTCTCAGCAAAGTTGAGCAGAAGGTACAGAGAGTTCCCATATATCGTCTACTTCTACACATGCACAGCCTCTCTCACTATCAAAATCGGCCACTAAAGTTTGCTTTATTGAGAAACCTACATTTGCTACATTGAGGAACCTACATTTACACATTATCGCTCAAAGTCCACAGTTCACTGGAGTGAAGTTTGGACAAATGTATCGTGACTTATAGCCACCATTATAGAATCATAAAGGGTAGTTTGGGCAATGGTAATTTTTACTTTGTTTACAACTCTAGGGGGCACTATTCACACAGACTGCCGCATAATCATACTCTGGACGTGTGCACTGTGGAAACCCTGATCCTGGGAAGGATCTAAAAGAATCTATTTGGAAGTTTTTAGACCTATGTTTAACCAGTCTGTGCTAAAATCAGATTCTTGTAGGTAAGGTCATTTTTAGTTTCTCCTATGTCTAAAGAGTGTGAAAAGCAGTTTACTACAAATTATTTGCTGTAATAAGAATTATTGGGGTGCCTGGGTGGCTCAGTCATTGGGCGTTTGTCTTTGGCTCAGGTCATAATCCCAGCATCCTGGGATCAAGCCCTGCATTGGGTTCCTTGCTCAGGGGGGAGCCTGCTTCTCCCTCTCCAGCTTCCCCATGCTTGTGTTCCCCCTCTCACTATCCCTGTCAAATAAACAAATAAAGTCTTTAAAAAAATTATTGATCATTTTCCTGTGGAACTGCTTTCTTTATCAGTAGTCTTTCTGACACAGAAGGATGGAAAAACTTTGACTCTTGATGTTTAGAAACTCAAACACTGTGGCTCCAGTTGAGAGATGCACTCAAGTGGGGACCTGTTAGGCCCAAATCATATTATCACGAGTGGCTGCCTATTCCTCCTCCCAGGATTCTCCTCTCATAGAATTGACTTAGGGTAAAAAGGACAAGTCTTTCAACTTTCAGTTATGAATACGCCTTAGAGTGCATGGGAATGTTTCATTTTCATGATTCTTCTATCTCGTTGCCAACAGTAGCCGAGAGTTGATGACATTGAACGTATTGTGCTATGAGTGAAGGGCAGTGACATTCACTGTGTCATTAATTAAATTGCACTCATTTAACTGATTAGACAAAATGCAAATGTGGAAAAATGCTTTTCAGTATTTTTTTCTTTCTTGTTTATACCAACCAGTAGAGATTCTTAATTAGGACTTCCACAGAAAGTATTCCATGAGCTGAGCTTTTCCTTCCTCTTGAGTACTCACTATGTTAAATGTCCTTTCCATTCAAAAGTTAGGGAAGGATAGTTGATTTTGGTCTTATCTTGCCTACACAATCTCCGTTTCTTAGATCATTGCCATCTCTTTCTCTGTGCTTTATACACAGCTTTTGCCATACTGCTCCCCTTGCTAGATTAGGGCTACAGAGACTAACAAAAGTGGTGGCTTTTATTTTCTCCCTCAAGAAGGCATCATAAAAGAATAACATTTTCTCACATAATTTGTAAAAAAAAAATATGGCAGCTGACTTCATTTGTGTTACTTAAAGAATTAATAAGACTTTTAGATGTTTTGGTCATGCATGTTAGTAAAGAAGTTTGATCCCTTGGGGAGCATGGGTAGCTCCCCAAGTATCTGCCTTTGGCTCAGGTCATGGTCCCAGGGTCTTGGGATTGAGTCCCATTGAGTCCTGCATTGGGGGGGAGGGGTGTCCCTGCTTGAGTCTGCTTCTCTCTCTCCCTCAGACCCTTCCCCCTGCTCGTGCACTTTCTCTCCCTCTTGCAAATAAATAAATAAAATCTTTAAAAAAAGAAAAAAAAAGATGTTTGATCCCTTAATTTTGTTTTTGTATTTCAATTACTTTTTTCATTACTGATTCCTACAAATATGATCCCCCCCCCATGCTTTTGCTGCTGTTTTTGAAATCACTCTTGCCCCTCTTGCTGGATTTCTTCTTCCCATTCTACTGACCTTGCTAATTTCTAAGAGCCCAGAGTTTTCAATGCAGGACTGGGGAGGGCATAGGAGACCCCTGAGAGTAGGACCAATTGGCATGTCCCTTAGAGGGGGCATTCAGACAGCTGTTATTTTTTTTTTAAGATTTTATTTGTTTATTTGACAGAGAGAGAGACAGCGAAAGAGGGAATACAAACAGGAAGACTGGGAGAGGGAGAAAGAAGCAGGCTTCCTGCTGGGCAGGGAGCCCGATGTGGGGCTTGATTCCAGGACCCTGGGATCATGACCTGAGCCGGAGACAGACGCTTAACAACTGAGCCACCCAGGTTCCCCCAGACAACTGTTCTGGACTCTTGGTGAGCTTCTGCCTCTACATACATGCCTTTGTTTTTCCTTTTATTTATTTTTAAAGATTTTATTTATCTATTTTTGGAGAGTGAAAGAGAGAGGGCGTGAGCGAGCATGAAGCGAGCACAGGGGAAGGGGCAGAGGAAGAGACAGGATCCCAAGCAGGCTCCATGCTGACTGCAGAACGCAACACAGAGCTTGATCCCACAACTCTAAGGTCATGACCTAAGTCAAAATCAAGAGTTGGACGCCTAACCAACTGAGCCACCCAGGTACTTCTGTTTTTCCTTTTAAAAGCACTGCTTGTCCTCTGCCCACCTCCACCAACTCTCTTCACATTCCCAACAACATCAACTATGTGTTTTTAAATATAAATGTTCAGCTCCCCATGGATCAAGAAGAGCCAGAGAAAAGCCAAACAGAAGGGGAAGATGCCTGGAAAAGTGCTGAACCTCTAAAGGAGACATTTTTTTTTTTTTTCCTTTGGGAGAACTGACCTTCCAGAGAAAGCAAATTAAATTATCATCCTCGTCTTTGTGCTGTGATATCATTAAAGTGCACATTATGTACCGATACCCCTCACTTTGTATTCGTAACCTTAAACCCAAATTAATCTATTGTCACATGGAGTTAGCAAGTTTGTTAATGGAGACTGATCAAAAGCCTGAATTGTTCAAGAAAAGCAGCTTTGGACACACAAACAACAGGAAAAATTACCTAGTGGCGATGGAACATTCCTGCTTGCAAAGGAGTAACATTCCTATCCTCTATTTTTGGGAGCTTCTGCTCTGCTGTCTTAAATCCCTGAAGTGAGGTTCAAGTGCCTAGAGAGAAGAAAATCCTCAATTAATATGGAGCAGGTCCTACACAGTCTCGCCAGTGTATTCATTTAGCTAGTGAGCATTTATTGAGCTCTGATTTTGAGGCTAAGCCCTTACCACACATTTCTCCATTCATAGAGTTACTGGGAACATATGACTTATGAGTAACTGCTGAGGAGCATTTATGAAAAGTTTGTGGTCACTGCCTTCGAACAGCTTTTAGTCATGTCACAGAGAAAACAAATCAACTGCCATGTGTGTGACACAGTGTGACCACATGGGGTGCTATTATAGAGAAGGAATCCCAAATGCAGCCTTGGGCAATCAAGGAGGGTGAGAAGGGGGCATCTAAGCTGAACTCTGGAGGACTGGACACAAGATGTAGGGGTTAGCTTGATAAAGAAGGTTGGCAATGCCATTCCAGGTGGAGGGAACAGCAGTGCGCAGGCCTGGAAATGCATTACGAGTATAGATGCAATGCAGAGCCATTAGGGAGTTGTAGGGAAGAGTGGATCTGATTATATTTGCCTTTTAGAAAGCGGTCTCTAGTTTCAACGTGGAAAGTTGACCATGGGAAGGCAAACCTAGAGGCAGAGGAATGAAGTTGGTGGTCTTTATTTCTCCTGTGAAGGATGGTGGTAGCTGGCCGGAAGGTAGTGAAGTCAAAGATGGAGAGAAATGAACGTCTTCAATATATGCAGGTGACCCTTAAACAACACAGGGGTTAGGGGGCGGCAACCCCCACCTTCCAGCAGTTGAAAATTTACATATAACTTTTGACTCCCCCCAAACTTATCTACTCATGCCTATTAGTGTTGGTGGTCCAGTGTTGACTGGATGCCTTATCGATAAGATAAACAGTCAATCAATACATATTTTGTATGTTACATGTATTATATACTGTATCCTTATGATAAAGTAAGCTAGAGAAAGGAAAATGTTAAGAAAATCGTAAGGAGGAGAAAAATACCTTTACAGTACTGTACTGTTTTTATCAAATCCCTGCAGCTCAAACCCGTGTTTAAGGGTCAGCTGTGTTTAGGAGCAGAAGAGTCAACCAGGTTGGCTGGATGATTAGATGTGGAGGAGGGGCTGATATTGGAAAGACAGAAGTCAAATGCAGAGCTTCTGCCCTCCAGGAGCTTACGGAATGCTTGAAGGACATAACCTGTAAACAGAAACCTTGACATACCGGTTTAGTGTAGTGGAAAGAGCCTGGGCTTTGAAATCAGCCAAATTTGCCTTGAATCCCTGTCATACCATTGATTAGCCACATGACAGAGATAGACCGCTTGAACACACTGCATCTCAGTCTCCTTATTCACTTACAAGTGGTTATGAGCTTTCATATGTGAAAAGCATGTGGTACCTAAGAAATGTTCTATAAATATTAGTAAAAATTTCTATAAAATAATAATTAAAATTATTACTCCACACCAGGAAGATAATACCAGTCCTTATTATGCAAAAACAGTTAAAGACGTTTATGGGTTATATTTTGGGGGTCAATATATATATTAAAGGATATTTTTGCTCTTATTCTGAGGAAAACTCATTCTAGTGTGTAATCAGGAAAACAAATAGAAATATATAACATGTTTCTGAATATCTCAGGGCAACGGGTTCTTCACCTCCCTAAATCAACGTTTTATACCTATGATGGGCAGGAAGTTCTTCCACGTATCTGACTGCAATCCCTCTTGCTTTATTTTTAGTCTTTCCACTTTTGCCTGGTTTCTTCTTGCTGTTCCAAGTGTAGTTATTCTCTTGTTAGGGAGTGGGAGTGGCTTATTAATATTGTCTCAGACATTATTCTGCTGGGGCTTTAACTGCGTTCTGATTTCTTAGCTCTGCTTCAGGAATATGTTGTCTTATTTCCTGGAATTGATGTTGCCTTCTCTATACACCTTGCTCACCAATTTTCTACGTAGACAAATTATTTACAAATTCTTTTTTTTCCCCCTAAATGTTCCTTTCTCTGATGGAAATGTTTTAGAATTAGATAGTGGCAATGGCTGCACAACATAGTAAATATACTAAAACCCACCGAACTGTGCACTTTAAAATAGCGAATTTTATGTTATGTGAATTATATCTCAGTAAGATAAAATAGAAAATAAAATGCTTTGGGGCCCCTGGGTGGCTCAGTCGTTAAGCGTCTGCCTTGGGCTCAGGTCATGATCCCAGTGTCCTGGGATCGAGCCTCGCGTCAGGCTCCCTTCTCGTCAGGAAGCCTGCTTTCTCCCTCTGCGACTCCCCCTGCTTGTGTTCCCTCTCTTGCTATGTCTTTCTCTGTCAAATAAATAAATAAATAAATAAATAAATAAATAAATTCTTTAAAAAAAAAGAAAAGAAAATGCTTTGGTTGTAAAAAAAGAAAAATGTGCTCTTCTGCCATCTTTTTGGTGGCTATCTTTGAATGGCTTGTATTTGTATGCCATTGCAGTTCCAAGGAAGCCATTCTAGGTCCTTGATAATGCAGGAATGTTCATCCCCACTTTATTTTATTTTTTAAAGATGTATGTTTGTATGTATGTATGTATGTATTTGAGGGAGAGCGAGAGAGAAAGAGAGAGAGCACAAGCAGGAGGAGGGGCAGAGGGAGAGGAAGGAGACCCCCCCGTGGAGCAGGGAGCCCTACACCGGGCTCAATCATGACCTGAGCTGAAGGCAGATGCCTAACCTACTAAGCCACCCCAGGTGCTGTCATCCCCACTTTATAGATGGGAACCTGAGGAAAAGAGAGACACCTGATTGCCCCAGAGTCACCTAGCTGCTAGACACCTGCACAGAATTGATCAGACAACACGGTCCGGTGGCTGCAGGCAAAGTGGACTTGGCTATTTCTGCTTTTAGAGTTTCCCTGAACTCCTTCTTCAAGGGTACCCACAGCCAGCCCTTGCTCTCTTCTATTTTTCCTTCTTCTGATCAAATTTGCTTCTGGAAAGGATCTAGCCTACTTTCAGTGTATTTTAGAGCAGATGCTACCATTCTCTAGGAGATTTTCCCTTAAATCCTTATCTGTATTTAGTAACCAGAGGTATTGTTCCCTATAGGGAAAAGCATGCACTAACAAGCTAGTAGGCAGCTCAGGGAGGGAATGTTCTGGGTTCTCCCCAGAGTTCTTCCAGTGCTGCCACATCACTCCATCTATTCTGTCTCTACCTAAAGCCAACTGTCTATCTGAATAATGACTGTTCTTCCCCCCCAGCTGTCAACGGTATTGGCTCTGAGGCTTCACTGTATGTGAGGCCATATAGGGCAGACAGACCCAGTCTCTGACCTGAGCCTGTCCACAGACAGCTGGTAGACCCTGGGTGGGTTATTCTGAGCCTCAGTATCCTTATCTACAGTCTGGCCACAGCAATCCTTATTTTATAGGATTGAATGGAAGCAGGTGTAATTTCCAGGCCAGCATAGTGCTCGGATCGCTGGGCCTTGTAAATTCTCCTTTCTAGCTGCTTCTAAGTCAAAACCCCTGAGCTTGGCCCATGTTTTCACTGCAGTTCCTATCTTCGGTCCTAGTCCCTGAGGCATAAAAAAGAAAAAGGAAGTGCTCTTGGGATGGCTGCAATTTGTAATGAATCAGCAGGCCCCAAGAAATCTTGTATATGCTGCCTCTAGTGGGTTGAATTGTGTCCCTGCAAAAGATATATCCACATTCTAGCCCCCCGCCACCGCCCAGTACCTGTGAGGGTGAACTTAGGTGGACCTAGGCTGTGAAAATTAATAAAAGGAAATCTTGTTTAGAATGGCGTCCAAGAGGTCAGCAGGGGGAGCTCTAATGCCCTACTACTCGTCAAGTGCAGGCCCGGCAGGTGGAGATGAACCTTGCAAGTTACCCCAGCGCCAGCGGGAGGAAGAAAGGCTCTCCTCCTCCCCTGGCAACAACCGAGCAAGTGAGAGCCTGTCACAACTTGGCCAGTGAAAGGCCACTACACTTTGAACTCCCAGTTCATTACAATGGCCTTTTTTGTTCCTAACAGCCAACTTCCCCCTTTTCTCTATAAAAGAGTGTTCCTCTACTTTGTTCTGCAGACTTGCCTATGGTTTTGCCATAGCCTGCTTGTTGCAGATGGCAAGTCTCTGCTACTTCTGAATAAACCCATCGTTGCTGGTAAGATATCTGGAGGTTTTAACTTTAAGGCTAACAGGGACTTCACGGGGATTATTAAGTTAAGGTGAGATCACACTGGATTTAGGGCTCACCCTAAATCCAATGACTGATGTCCCTTATGAAAGAAAGGAGAAGGAGGTTTGAGACACAGAGACACAGAGGAGAAAGCCTCGTGAACGTGGAAGCAGAGATTGGAGTTATGTTGTCACAATCCCAGGAAGCTGGAAGAGGCAAGGAAGGATTCCCCCCTACAGACTTCCGAGGGAGCGTGACCCTGATAACACCTTGATTTCAGACTTCTGGTCTCCAGAATAAATTTCTGTCATTTCAAGTCACCAAACAACAATTTGTTAATTGGTGACAGCAACCATAGGAAACTAATACACTGCCTGAAGGAAGGACAATTATTCATTAATGGCTATGTCCAGAACATGTTTGCTAGTGCTTTCCCATCTGGGTGCATTTAGGGCATCAGGAGAGGCAGGAAGCCTCCCAGTAACCATCTGGTCTCTCTCCCCATCTCTGGGCAGAGTTGCCACCTGCACATGGATGGTCCCAGATTGCACGTGGTGGGGTTACCAACTGTGATGCATTACGTGGGAGGCCCCTGTAGACCTCTTCACATGGAGGCAGAATAAACGCACAGCTCTATAAATGTTCTCCCAGAAAGGTCTGGCCTGAAGCATGATAGCAACGGTGGTAATTACATCTCCCCAGGATCGCAAATTGCCAGTTACCATGGTGCTAAGCAGTAGCTGATAATTTTCTTCTTTGACCAAAAATGTCTTGAAATTGCCTTTGATGAAATAGGATCAACATTATTTTCCTTTTGATGCATTGCATCTATCCATTGAAATGGAAGAAAAAAAGTCCATTACCAGCTTTCCTAGATAGATAGATAGGTAGGTAGGTAGATAGATAGATAATTTATGTTTATCCCTCAGGACTCACAGAAGCCAATGGAAAGGAAAAGTTGTAATGCTAAGTGCATATACTTTAAGGGGATGGCAAATAAGAACAAAGCCTTGTTAGCTTGCACGGACAGCTTTGTGTCTCTGCCTGCAGGGCTGTGGGTATGTATGTGTGCCATATCATCCATTCACAACTTCTGTCCTATAGACAGCTGCTTACCCCACTCCCCATCACTGGAATAAAATCCTTTGAAATACATAGCATCCAAAAGTGGTAAAATGCACAGTAGACCCAAGTAGCAGTGATTTATAACTATGAGGACCCACAGCTAAAATCAACAAAGAAAGAGCTGGGTAGCTGTTAGTGTCACAGAGGTTCATTGTCTAACACACCAAAAACAATACTACAGATGCAGGGGATATTCGTGCCCTCCCATTTGCTGGAAGCCACTTTGGTACCTCCTCCCTCACCTCTGAAGTTTCCTTTGAGGGAAGAGGGAGTGGAATGTGTGCAAGTTTTTTTTTTTAAAGATTTTATTTATCCATTTGAGAGAGAGAATGAGAGAAAGCACGAGAGGGAGGAAGGTCAGAGGGAGAAGCAGATTCCCTGTGGAGCTGGGAGCCTGATGCGGGACTCGATCCCGGGACTCCGGGATCATGACCTGAGCTGAAGGCAGTCGCTTAACCAACTGAGCCACTCAGGCGCCCTGTGTGCAAGTTTTGACAATGAATTCAACCTTCTCTCCCTAGCAGAGCTAAAGGGCCTACTTCCCAGAATAATCCCATCTGATATTTACGTAACACTGGATTTAGTTCATCCCTCTCAGAGGAATTTACCAGTCAGGTCTCTGTCCAGGAGAGGACAACTGCAGAACACCTAGCTTGTTTTCTCACACAGGACTCTGAGCATTACTCAGCCTGGACATACTCCCATTCAACACCTTTTAGTGGAACAAGTTCATGCTAGGTAATAAGCAGTAAATACATCTATTATCCATTTTGCCATCTTCCACCAATCCCTGGATGAGTTTCCAAAATATAATTAAAATGTTTGAATAAGAATTGGGGAGAAGGAACTCAGGATTCTCTTTGAATTCCTACTTGGGTAGAATCAAGAAAACCTGAATGCCTTTAGAATTTTAACTTTGTCCATGAAATACATGACAATCCAGGGTGTGTGTGTGTGTGTGTGTGTGTGTGTGTGTGTGTGTATGCATGTGCCCTCATATGGAGGATACAGTGAGCATTTGAGTATTTATATCTTGCAGTTGCTGATACAAGATGACTTAAAGACGTGAAATTTTTCAGCTATACAAGTAATATATTTGCTCAGGTTGGACAAAATATGGACAAGAGCCACAATGATTGGGAGAATGAGGTGAAGTTTGAAGAATTTCATGAGTGTAACTCAGGGAAATTGATGCTGAGGAGAGCTGGGATTGTGCCTTTGCCTCAGGGCTATAAATTCCCAAAGAGGAATTTGCAGGGTAGTGAGAGGGCACTACGGAAAAGGCAATAGGCAGAAAGGAGCTGAGGTGTGTCTTAGTCAGCTCAGGCTGCCGTCACAAAATACCACCCAGTCTGTGGTACTTTCTTTTCTCACAGTTTTCTAGAGCCTGAGAAGTCCAAGGTCGAGGTGTCGGCAGCTTTGGCTTCCAGTGAGACCTCTCTTCCTGGCTTGCAGACAGCCACCTTCTTGCTGTGGACTCATGTGGCATCTTCTTCGTGAGTGCAGAGAGAGAGAGAATATGAGCTCTCTTGGGTCTCTTCTATTTTTTTTTTTTACATTTAATTTTAGATTTTAAAATTTTCACTCCAATATAGTTAACATACAGTGTTATATTAATTTCAGGTGTACAGTATAGTGATTCAACAATTCTATACATTACTCAGTGCTCATCATGATAAGTGAACTCCTTAATTCCCATCACCTATTTCACTCATCCTATCCCCGCCACCTTCCCTGGGGTAAGTATCAGTTTGTTTTCAGTTAAGAGTCTGTCTTTTGGTTTGTCTTTTTTCTTGTTGTTGTTGTTTGTATTGTTTCTTAGAATCCACATATAAGTGAAATCATATGGTATTTGTCTTTATCTGACTGACTTATTTTGCATAGCATTATATTGTCTGGCTCCATCCATGTTGTTGCACATGGCAAGATTTCATTCTTTTTATGGCTAAATAATATTCCATTGTGTATATATACCACTTCTTCTTTACCCATTCATCAATCAGTGGACACTGGGGCTGCTTCCATAACTTGGCTATTGTAAATAATGCTTTAGTAAACATAGGGGTCATGTATCTTTTCAAATTAGTGTGTTAGTATTTGTCGGGTAAATACTGTTAGTGGAATTACTAGCTCATATGGCAATTCTGTTGTTCTGTTTTTAATTTTTTGACGAAACTCCATAATGTTTTGCAGAGTGACTGCACCAGTTTGCATTCCCACCAACAGTGCATGAGAGTTCCTTTTTTTCTATATCCTTGACAAACTTGTTTCTTGTGTTTTGGATTGGTGTCTCTTCTTTGAAGGGCACTAATCTTATTGGATCAGGGCCCTACCCTTATGACCTTATTTAACCTTAATTACGTCCTTGAAGGCCTTATCTCCAAATACCATCATATTGGGGGGTAGGGCTTCAACATATGAGTTTGGGTGGGGTGGGGGTGCGGGGAGACAGATTCAGTCTATCGCAGAGGGGAAACTATAGACAGTGGAACAACTTCCCCGGGAAACTGTGGGTATGGTGACTCCATTTCCAGGGGAAATAAAAGCTCATTGGGCTGGTCCAGTTGCACAACACGCTGTAGGGAGAACCAATTTCTGGCCATTTGGTGATGTGAGAAAGGGAAGGGTAGACTAAAAGCTCAGGTTGCTTGGGAAATAACATCATTTGATGAGTGCTTTAACCTGGTAACCTGTCAGATCTCTCTCTGTCTTACGATGGGATACTTGTGCATTCTTACTGGACAAATAGTACTAGGTTGGGAAGGAAGGAAAGAAGGAGTGAACAAACGAACGAATGAATGAATGAACAAACAAAGAAATTAGAGCTAATAGAACTGTAGAATTGCACCTATAATCCCCTGGTGGGGGGGGGAATAGGGAATGAGAGGTGGTGCTTTCTCTTGCCCATGCAAGCAGTTACTGGCAATTTGTTCTGGCCAGTGACTGTGTAATAACCAATCTAGGAATAGAAATGGAATCGTTATTTTTTCTGCCTGAAGAAATTTTTTTCTGTCCTTTGATGTAAAGGCCAAAGGCTATTCACCATGCCACTGAGAATTACAAAATCTTTATGAAATATTTATCAAAGTTTTGAACTGAATGTGTGATAGATAGGAAAGCGGGGCTAATTTAAATCCCTACTAGACCAGTCTTCATGAGGTAAAATGAGATAAAAAATTATAGCAGCAAAGACTCCTATGGAAGCCACCACACCCAATGCTATGAGCTCATAGACAGCCACGGATTTTCATCTCCCTGGTGGCCGAATGGGAATCAGGCAGTGGCCAAAGGGAATGCAAAGAAATGCTCCTCTCTTATTATGATTGTGTAGATCTCATGGGCTCTTCAAAATGGCATGTGGGTCAGTGTTTACTGAAGCCTGGACTAGCACACATTCCTTCTGGTATCTTAAGAGAAATAATCTCCAGGCTTGATAGAAACCCTTGATCTTCTTGCTTTGAAAACCTGGAGGTCAATGAATATTCACATTCCCATCTCACTTTCACTCTGATTTGTTAACCTGATCCTTGCCAAATCAGGCCAAAAAGGAAGCAGTTAGAACCTTGACCTTCTGATTTTAGATAAATACCAATCTCTTTGTTAAAAGCTATACAAATATTTGTGAATTTATCATTGGGACACAGAATTGGTATATTATCTCCAGGTGATCCTCTTCTCTTAGCATTTGTATTTATATATTTATATATGAAGTTTAAAATATTTATAAGGGTGTCTATCTATATCTATATTGATCAGTTGCTCTAACGGACAGAAGGAGGGAAAGAGAGACAAACTTACAGGCTATGTCATATCATGGTAGAACACAAGGCTTGAACATAGGCTCAACCTTATTGAAACCCAGCTGGTCTGACCTGGGGAAGGGCTTCCTCTCATTGAGCCTTAGGGCCTCCGTCTGCAAATCCAGAGAATGAATTCATCTTTTTTTTTTTTTTTAAGATTTTTATTTATTTATTTATTAGAGAGAGAGTGAGAATGAGAGGGGAGAAGGTCAGAGGGAGAAGCAGACTTCCCGCAGAGCCGGGAGTCCGATAAGGGACTCGATCCCGGGACTCCGGGATCATGACCTGAGCTGAAGGCAGCCGCTCAACCAACTGAGCCACCCAGGCGCCCTGAATTCATCTTTACTAAAGGCCCATCCAGTCTTTTGAATCTATAATCCTAAGTGTGGTGGTCAGATGCTCTTCCATACTCCGCCACCTGGAGAGGGCATTCTGGTTTTATTTTCCATTTTGGTGATGAGGAATTTGAAGCCAGGCAAGGTTATGAGAGGCCCAGAGCAATCAGTGATGGGAGCTCCTCTCCAATTCAAGGCTCTGGCTTCTGGCTGGCTTTCTGCTGTACTATCTGCCTTTTTAGGTGTGTGTTGACATCTTAGTGGCCTATTCAAAATGCCATCCTGAATGACACCATTGACTGGGCCAAAATGTTACATTATTAAAACACTGTGCAGAGTCTTCTTAATGAGATTTATCCTCCTAGAAAGCAGACGTAACAGCAAGCGTGGAAAACACATATAGTATTATCTTTAGTTCCTATTACCAAAAAAGTTTGAAGAAATTTACACTAAATACAGGAATGACAATCTTAAAAACCCAGGAGAAAAATTTGGGCAGAGAAGTCTCTTAGAAGCATTCCCAAACTAATGGCTAGAGAAAATAGACCTCTCCCTCTCTTTCTCTTTTTCTGTCTTCTTTCTTTTTTCATTGTCTTTCCCCTCTTGATTTGTATTAAGTTTTCTCTATTATTTTCTCTTTTCTGTCCTTTTCTTCTTTCCCATCTATCTGGTTTAAGGTAAATTGAGTCAGGTTTCTGAAACTTAAAGCCAAAAGCATCCTAGTAGACACATTTAATTCTCGTGGGAGCTCATTAGATATGAACTATTATTACCCTCATTTTACAAATGAAGAAACTTGGGTACAGAAGAGTTAAAAATTGCCTGAAGTCACACAACTGATAAATATGTGGAACTGGAATTTTAATAAAGTCTGAATGGCAGGGCACCTGGGTGGCTCAGTCATTAAACAGCTGCTTTTGGCTCAGGTCATGATCCCGGCGTCTTGGGATCGAGCCCCACATGGAGCTCCTTCCTCAGCGAGAAGCCTGCTTCTCCCTCTCCCACTCCCCCTGCTTGTATTCCCTCTCTCGCTGTCTATGTCAAATAAATAAATGAAATCTTAAAAAGATGATTTAAAAAATAATTAAAAAAAGAAAGTCTGAAGGGCTACACAATTAACCATTAATTTATGTGCTCATAAGTGTGAAGTCAGCTTTTAAACCAGGTCTGCTTGATTCAAACTCCAATGATTTTGACTTCTAGACTCTGCTACCTGTGATAAAAATGATAAACATCACAAGTGCCCTCTTTAATCCCCACCACCCATCTAGCCCATCCCCCCCACCTCCCTCCAGCAAGCCTTAGTTTGTTCTCTATCTTAGTGATAAGAGTCACTTATGGCTTGTTTCCCTCTCTGCTTGTGTTGTGATGAGCCTTGGGTGTTGTGTGTAAGTAATGAATTGCTGAATCTCTCCCTGGATTCTACTCTAGAAACCAATATTGCACTGTATGTTAACTAACAAAATTTAAATAGAAAATAAATTTAAAAAAGAAAATGATGATAAGCATGATAATGACAATAACAGTAATGATTACTGTAGCTGACATTTATTCTTTCTTTCTTTCTTTCTTTCTTTCTTTCTTTCTTTCTTTCTTTCTTTCTTTCTTTCTTTCATTTGACAGAGAGATTGAGAGAGAAAGCACAAGCAGGGGGAGTGGGAGAGGGAGAGGGAGAAGCAGGTTCCCTGCTGATCAGAGAGCCCATGTGAGGCTCAATCCCACTGAAATCATGACCTCAGCTGAAGGCAGATGCTTAACAGACTGAGCCACCCAGGCACCCCTGTAGGTGACACTTATTGAGTTTTTATAGCACATCGGCATTAGTCTAAATATGTCAAATAAATTAACTCATTTAATCTTCACAAAAACCCTATGAGGTTAGAAATACTATGAGGTATTTAGAAATACTCATTTCTATTCATATTCATATACTGAGGAACAGAAAATTTATTTCTAAAAAGTTTTAATTAAGGTGGTCCATATATGCAATAGAATATTATGCCTCCATCAGAAAGGATGAATACCAAACTTTTGTATTTATATGAACAGGACTGGAAGAGATTATGCTAAGTGAAATACGTCAAGCAGAGAAAGTCAATTATCATATGATTTCACTTACTTGTAGAACATAAGGAATAACATGGAGGACATTAGGAGAAGGAAAGGAAAAGTGAATTGGGGGAAATTGGAGGAGGAGGCAAACCATGAGAGACTGTGGACTCTGAGAAACAAACTGAGGGTTTTGGAGGGGAGAGGGGTGGTGGGATGGGTGAGCCTGGTGATGGGTATTGAGGAAGGCACCTATTGCGTGGAACGCTGGGTGTGGTGCATGAACAATGAATCTTGGAACACTGAAAAAATAAGATAAAATTTAAAAAAAGATATAATTCATATACCATAAAATTTACCCTTTTAAAGCATAAAATTTAGTGATTTTTAGTATATTATGTTTAGTATATTATGTTGCACAGCCATTGCACTATATAATTGTAGAACATTTTCATCATCCCCAAAAAGAAGGCCTGTATGAGTTAGCACTCTATCCTCCCCTCTCCATGCCCCCCCGCCCCCGTGCCCCTGGCAACCACTAATCTACTTTCTTTCTCTATGGATTTGACATCCTGGACATTTCATATAAATGGAATCATACAATATGTGGCCTTTTGTGTCTGGTTTCTTTTACTTAGAATAGAGGAAAAACAGCTACCATTGATTGGTTGTCATGACTACTGTGTCCTAAGCACTGTTATCAGGAGCTTTGTGTGCATTATCTCTAATCCTCCCAATAACCTTGTGGCAGAGTAAAACTATTATCTTCATTTTAATGAGAAGACTGAGTCACAGTGCTGTTCAGTAACGAGTGCAACAGCTCATAAATGGCAGAGTTAAAATGCAAACCCAGGTCTCTCTGTATCCAAATCCCATACCCTTGTCACTCCATCCCTTTGCCTCAAGGTCACATGAAAATGTGGGAGAGTAATGTGGTGGTCTTGAAGCCAGGGCAAAAGAATCAAGTCAGCCTGATGGTGGTGGAAAGTACAGCCCCAAGCTCTCCTGGACTGGTGCTTGTCAGTGGGGTGGCGGGTGGAGGCACCCCCTCCTGAGCCTGTGCTATAGACCTCAGCAAACTTGTCTGCTGAGGTCCTGCTTGACCTCTTCTCTCTGGAGCTCCCTTGAAGCCCCAGGTACACCCTTTGGTTTTACGCAGTTTGAATGGGTAGGTTGAAGAGCTTGTGTGGTGGAATTTTGGTATTTCTTCATCTGGCTTTGGGGTACAGATGGAATCATGATAAAGCAAGTCAACATTTCTATGGAGGGAAGAAAAAGAATCAATGGAATGTCTTCAAGCATTCCCCAAGGTCTGCAGCTCAAGTACATTTCCTTCTGGGGCTTAGTGAATGGGCACCAGCTCCCCTTCTCTGAATGGGCACCCACGGCTGACAGCTCATATATGTTTCCATGAGAAGAGGTCTTGGAGTTGCCCATTGGTTTGGTGCACAGAGAGCCATTTATGCTGTTGATTTATACAGACACTTTCTCCCAATGTAAAATTCTTCAAGCTGTGCCCTGGTGGGATCTGGGGTAATGCATTTTGAATGGAGAGGATCATGTCCTATTGATAAAGCTGATAAAGTGTGCCATGCCATGGTGATAAATTATTCTTTGTTGGCTTTGGAGGATTTCACATAAAAGAAAAAGTGGTATCTCACAGAACAGAATCCTAGAATGTTAGAGCTGGAAGTGACCCCATGACCAAGGCCTTTCTTGTTAGCGACAAATAAATCTACCAAGTCCCAGAAAGGAGTGTGGCACAGAGACCAATTGTGTGTGATATCTGTGGGTGCCCATGAAACAGCCCACAGGGATCATGGTGCTCTGGCTGCTTAACTCAGTGAGGCCTTGGCCCCAGTGATCCCCAAATTTCAGTGACACACAAACATATCTGGTGGTACTTGTGTCATAGACTCTTCTGGCTCTTGGTGCTGCCATTATCACTGGCTCTCTTTTGTGAAAATGTGTTCTCTGCGGGGTCACTGGTAGTGACCTTGGTCTCTACCCAGAGCACTGATGATGACTATGATGACAATGACATCATCTCAGAAAATCCCAAGAGTTGCAGAAATGACTCATTCTAGTGGTTTGCAAGGATACCTTGGGGTACCAGACCTCCCAGCTGCCACCTCTCCTCCAAGTCACTCATCTAATGTGCCCCCTTCTCCTCCTGATGAACCACTGAGTCAACCTGACAGGGGTGAGGAGACAGCGCAGGTCAGCCAAGCAGAACGAAAATACCCAATACTACAATTAGCTCTCCCCATGTACCAGCTCCTAGAGTTCTTTTATTTACATACTGCACACAAGCAGATGTTTATACTAATGTTTCTGGACAATGAAGAATTCAGCGATGTTTTCCCTGTTCTGTATAAGAAGACACAGAAATGGATACTACTGTTCTAGAAATAGTTCTTTCCAGAAGAGTTTGTTTCAATGATTTGGAAAATAGAGCTCCCAACAGCTCATTTCTTCAGATTGCTGAACTGACTTGCTGTTGCTGTAACTAGAGGACTTTAAGAGTCACTGTTGAGTTCTCAGATGAAGTGGGAAGCTGGCAGGAAAGAGGGTGTCTAGAGGGAAATCTTTGTCTTTTTGACATTGGAGACAGTGTGTCTCAGGCTCCCCTTTTTAAGTTTTTATCTTGAGATAATTTTAGACTTACAGAAGGATTTTGAAAATGGTACAGAGTAGTTCCCATATGCCCTTCACCCAGCTTCTCCTTATGTTAACATCTTATATAATTGTAGAATATTTATCAAAAGGCATTAACCTTGATATAGTACTGTTAACTAAACTCTAGGACTTATTCAGATCTCATCAGTTTTTCCACTGAAGTCCTTCTTTTGTTCCAGGATTCCACATTGCCTTTGTTGCCCTATTCATGCCATGTCTCCTTAGTCTCCTCCTTAGTCTGGAACAGTTCCTCAGTCTTTCCCTGTTGTTCATGACCTTGACATTTTTGAAGATTAGTGGTCAGGTATTTTGTAGAACATCCCTCAACTCGGGTTTCTCTATGTATTTCTCATGATTAGAATAGAAATTTCTCAGGATTAGATAGAAATAGATTTAAGTAAGGGGAGCATTTGGGGGTTAAACTTGAGAATTACTTTTCTTTGGCTTCCTTCACCCTCCCTCAGTGTCCTCTGTCTCCATCTCCAGTCCTCCTCTCTCTACACTCAGTAGTCAAGACTTTAAAAGTACTTGCTCTGTGTCCAACCCAATGGTAGAGGCATGAGGCATGGCGGAATAAAGGTGCTTTTTTTTCTTTTCTTTTCTTTCTTTCTTTTTTTAAACAAGTGCTCTCAATTTCCAGGAAGGAATTCTAATCTCTCTCTTTAAAAAAAATATTTTATTTATTTCAGAAATCGAGAATGAGAGAGAGAGCGCGAGCATGAGAAAGGGGAGGGTCAGAGGGAGAAGCAGACTCCCCGCTGAGTGGGAAGCCCCATGCTGGCCTTGATCCCCGGACTCCAGGATGATGACCTGAGCTGAACGCAGTCATTCAACCAACTGAGCCACCCGGGAGCCCCAGGAATTCCAATCTCCTACATGAAGACTACAAGGAGGTGGCACAGTGCTCCTTTTGAAATGGTTTGAGAAGAGGGGCAGTCCCTTTTGCAGCTGGGATTCATCATTACTTATTGTGTGAAAAACAATGATGTCCCATTAGCAAAATATTAAGCCTGCAGTTTTTTCTACTGAAGTCTGAGGGAGCTTCCTGAGCTCCCCACCTGGGCAATAAGATGTTTCATCTCAGAGGTTCTGATATTTCTTATTTTTGGAGGAGGGAGAAATACTAACTCTTAGTTTTCTAGAATTTCTAGAAAGATGAGAAGTGTTATGAAATTATCAACATTGTAGCTCCGAACAGGATTGTTCCAATTTATGCTAATGGCTAAAATTATCTTTTTCTGATAAAAGTTTAGGGCTTTTAATTTTTTATTTAAGTATAATTAACATGTAGTATTACATTAGCTCCAAATACACAATATAGTGATTTAACAGTTCTTTATTTAAAAAGATTTATTTATGGGGCACCTGGGTGGCTCAGTGGGTTAAAGCCTCTGCCTTCAGCTCAGGTCATGATCTCAGGGTCCTGGGATCAAGCCCGCATCGGGCTCTCTGCTCAGTGGGGAGCCTGCTTCCCCCTCTCTCTCTCTGCCTGCCTCTCTGCCTACTTGTGATCTCTTTTTCTCTCTGTCAAGTAAATAGATAAAATATTAAAAAAAAAAGTTAAAAAAAGAGATTTATTTATTTGAGAGAGGGGGAGAGAGAGAGAGCAGGGGGAGGGGCAGAGGAAGAGAGAGAGAGAGAATCTCAAGCAGACTCCCTGCTGAGCAGGGAACCCAAGGTGGGTGCCATCTCACGACCCTAAGATCATGACCTGAGCCGAAATCAAGAGTCGAATGCTTAACAGACTGAGCCAGCCAGGAGCCCTCGTGATTCAACAATTCTATGTATTATTCAGTGCTCATCACTATAAGTGTAGTCTTAATCCTCTTCACCTCCCCTTCACCCGTC
Organism: Nasua narica; assembly: GCA_028533885.1. Taxonomy (NCBI): domain Eukaryota; kingdom Metazoa; phylum Chordata; class Mammalia; order Carnivora; family Procyonidae; genus Nasua; species Nasua narica. Next base: position 37,833,197 of record CM052801.1, read on the forward strand.
CCCGCCCCTCCCCTCTGGCAACCACCAGTTTGTTCTCTATATTTAAGAGTCTGGTTTTTTTTCTGTTCATTTGTTTTGTTTCTTAAATTCCACATACAAGTGAAATCTTATGGTATTTGTCTTTCTCTGACTGACTTATTTTACTTAGTCAGTAAAGTAAAGACTCTGATCTAGAGTCAGACCCCTCTAGATCCATCCATGTTGTAAATGACAATTTTCATTCTTTTTTATGAATAATATTCCACTATACACACACACACACACATAATATATACACATATATGTACACATACATACCATGTCCTTTTTATCCATTCATCAATGAACACTTGGGTTGCTTCTATATCTTGGCTATTGTAAATAACGCTGGAATAAATAGAGGGGTGCATGTATCTTTTCAAATTGGTGTTTTCATTTTCTTTGGGTAAATTGCCAGTAGTGAAATTACTGGATCATATGGTAATTCTATTTTTAATTTTTTGAGGAACCTCTATACTGTTTTCCACAGTGGCTGCATCAGATTGCATTCCCACCAATAGCAACAGTGCACAAGGGTTCCTTTTTCTCTACATCCTCCCCAACGCTTATTTCTTGTATTCTTGATTTTAGCCATTCTGACACGTGTGAGGTGATATCTCATTATGGTTTCGATTTGTATTTCCTTGATGATTAGTGATGTTGAACATCTTTTCATGTTTCTGTTGGCCATCTGTATGCCTTCTTTGGAAAAGTGTTCATTTCCTCTGCCCATTTTTAAATTGGGTTATTTGTTTTTTGTGTGTTGAGTTGTTTAAGTTCTTTGTTTATTTTGAACATTAACCCCTTCTCAGATATATCATTTGCAAATATCTTCTCCCATGCAGAGTTGTCTTTTTGTTTTGTTAATGGTTTCCTTCACTGTGCAAACCCTTTTTATTTTGGTATTGTCCCGGTAGATTAATTTTGCTTTTGTTTCTCTTGCCAAAGGAGACATATATAGAAAAATGTTTCTATAGCTCATGTCAAAGAAATTACTGCCTGTATTTTCTTCTAGGAGTTTTATGTTTCAGTTCTCATATTTAGGTAAAAGTTTGGGGTTTTTAAAAATACTCTATTGAAGGGGTGCCTGGGTGGCTCAGTCAGTTGGGCATCTACCTTCCGCTCAGGTCATGATCCCAGGGTCCGGGATGGAGCCCTATGTGAGCTCCCTGCTCAGCAGGGAGTCCGCTTCTCCCTCTCCCTCTGCTCCACACCTCCCCCTGCCGCCAGCTTGTGCTCTCTCTTTCTCAAATAAGTACATAAAAATCTTAAACTAAAATGCTCTACTGAGCATTAAAGTTACACAAGATTTTGTTCACATTGCTGCTCTTTTACAGATGATATAACTGAGGCCAGAGGGGGGAAAACAACCAATCACTCGACTAATGAACGCTGTATTTCCCATTTTCTAGGTGCTCAGTTTTTACTGGTTAGTATAAGGGCATGTAGATATATTGGGCATGGTCTCTATCCTTAAAAAGCTTAAAAATCTAGAATGGGAGTGATTACTATTCTATTTAAAGTGACGATGATGGGGCGCCTGGGTGGCTCAGTCGGTTATGCATCTATCTTTGGCTCAGGTCATGATCCCTGGTTCCTGGGATCAAGCCCCTCGTTGGGCAACCTGCTTAGCGGGGTCTGTTTCTCCCCCCCACCTTGTAAATAAATAAAATCTTCCAAAAAAATAAAGTGACAGTGACAAGGCAGTGTGTTATGGTATTGATGCTAAGTGTCATAATAATTCATAGGCAAGTCCAGTAAAAGCTCAAAAAAGCTTTAAAGAGGAAGTAAGAACTGAGCTGGAGCTTTAACAACTTCTAGAATTTGGAGAGAGAAAAAATCAGATCATAGAAGGCCTGGAAGAAAAGGTTGGAGGATTGAAGGCACATGAGTGATATGAGGAAAGTAGTGTTTATAGCAGCGCTTTAATTAGCCTGAGCTATGCAGTGCAATCAATTGCTGAAGGCTGGAGAGTCATTCATTGTCAGGCAAGAGTGACATGTATTCTGGGCCTTCTGGAGGCAGCACCAAAGCACTGTGGTTCACTGGTGAGACTAGGATTCAGGTAGGAGAGGAAAATTGCTGTGTGGATCACATGGGAGAGCCTCTCTGGAGCAAATGTATCCCTGCGTGTTTCTTAAATTAATTTAAAAAGTGTACTGGTTAACATTTTTAAAGTGCTTATTATGTACTAGCTATTGCTTTCTGTGCAGTAGTTCATGTAATCTCTCTTCTGCAGAGCTGGAAACTGAAGGTTGGAAAATAAGTAATTTCTTCAAAATCACAGGGCCAGCAAATAGCACAATTAAGTTTCCCGAATAGACCTGATTTCAGAGTCCCTATCTGTCCTGATGCCCAGGACATGGCTGCAATATTTCTTCTATGTTAGAACTGGAGGAACCTTTGAATTCTAGTCCAAGATCTGGTCTTAATGAAGAGCCAGCCAAAGCCCAAAATAGGGAGAGTGGTGCACCTAATCCCTGATCAGTGAGCTCTTCTGCAAAATCTTGGTGCCTCTGATACCAGGCATCCTGGCGCTAGGGATGCGGGTGTCTGATCCTGAGTGCTTTGTGACTTGGGGGGACAAACCCTCTCTAAAGGAACTCAAGCTTTTTGTTTTGCTGATTAAAATCAGGGTCCCTACATCCTTCAGTGACTCCTCTCCCTCCAGTTGTGACTAGAGATCTGGTTCAGGAAAAAGCTAAAAGGAGGGCTTTCTGGGCAGGAGCCCACGTACCCAGGGCTGGGAAGTCAGTGGTGGGGATGGTGGACATGGACCTTATCACACCTTTGTATTTTGATTCCCATGACTCTAAAGGCTTTTCTGTCTAGACAAATGTTTTTTTAGAACATAGCCACTGTGTGTCCTTGGGCAAAATCCTTACCCTTTTTGAATGTCAGCATTTCATTTGTAAAGTGAATATACTGATCATTCTTGCCTTTTTAGCGTTATGGGTGTCAGGATGAAATAGCTTCGGGTTAGTACACAGAGTAGGCTCTCAATGAACATGAACTCCCTGAAATACCTTGGTAGGATAAGCAGCAGGTGGTAGAGTGGCAAAATCACCTAATCTGGAGCCAGATAACACTGATGATGCATTTAGGATCTAACTTGGGTAGGGTCTTGAGTGAGGCAGATAGGCTCTGACTGTAGTCTCTCACCTGAAAACAAGTTTCGAAAAGGAGTTCATTGTAAATGGACCAGGTGGTAATAGTTATGAAGGTACATAGGATGCAAAATCTGTGGAGAAAGAGAAGCCAATAAAAAAGGGAAGGGAGAAGGGAGCTGTCCAGAAATCTACTTTTTTTGCATCTCACATATTTTCCCAAACCCTTTGTTTACATGGAGAACACAAGTGCAATACAAATCTAGCTGCAAACTACAGGTAGTTTTAGAGAAACTTAGCCATAGTTAAGTTCGTAATGGTAATATGCACCATATGTTGAGGGATGCTATGACCAAGAACCAAGCTGGATGCTTTACGCAGAGTATGTTAATTTTCCATAAGAATCCTGTGAGGTAGGAATTAATGAACACAGTTTCCAGGTGAGGAAACTGAGTTTCTGATATGTTGAGCTAATATTCCAGGTTCTGCAGATAGGTCGCAGTGGTGATGGGATTCTAACTAGGGTTTCTTGGGATTCAAATGGCTTGCTCTTTGCTATGCCTGGATATTTCTTATTTTCACTATGTGCTGCCCTTTCACGTTGGTCTAATTAAGAGGCTACACTTATTTTCAGTAGCTGTATCCAGACTATAAAGCATTCCTGGTGTTTCTGTTTTAGAGTTGGTTTTCAGAAATACACAAAGAAATCAATCATCCCTTCTCCTTTTTAGCTATAGCCTGTTTAGGGTCCAGTGGTATTTCACCTTTGGATTCCCTACCTTGTTTTTTTTTTTTTTTTTAAGATTTTATTTATTTGTCAGCGCGAGAGAGAGCACAAGAAGGGGGAGCAGCAGGAAGAGGGAGAAGCAGGCTCCCCACTGAGCAAGGAGCCCAATGCGGGGCTCGATCCCAGGACCCTGAGATCATGACCTGAGCCGAAGGCAGAGGCTTAACCCACTGAGCCACCCAGGCGCCCCAGGACAGAGAAAACTATTGCTGAGATAATTCATAAGGTTTCTTAGTGGGTTTTTTTTTTCCTCCATGAAGGATTCCTTGTATACCATTTCCTGACCTGTTGGACTTTAGTTTCCTCACCTAAAAGTGAAGAATCTCTAAGGTCCCTTCAAATTCTAATGATTTGTATTTCTAGTGTCTTCTGATGGCCAGGACTTGGCAGTGAGGGTAAGAAACCGTTGCTGACAGACCCTCCCATACAGGGCTTCAACTTATTCCTGGTCGGGGCAAAGGGGACATGATCTGTGGGACTGAAATGCCCCAGGTTTCCTTTTGGGTCCGCTCCTCCCTGCTGCTTCATATGGTCACAAGCAGCAGATGCCACTGGGCACAGGTTCCTTCAGCAAGTCCTCTGTCATGTTTTATTGCTTTGGAATTGCTCAACTGATGTGCACGTGCTTCATGCCTTGGCTCATTTCACTCATTCACAACAAAGATGGCAATCCTGCCAGGTCAATGAAACACAGTTTAATACACTGCGAATCATGCAACACATTCAACAAGTGCTTGCCTACCACATGTTATATATTCAGAAGGCAGTGGCTCCAAGAGGAGTTGAAAAACCAAGGTTCTGCCTGCGCCACTGAGACAGAGCTGGGACTGGACTCGGATCCCCTCAACCCTAATCACCAAATCCAACATTCCAGGATAGCTAAAACTCTATGCCCTTAAGTAGCATATCTTGTAGAAGTGCAGAGACAGGATGCTTATTGAAAGGAGGGACTTGGGATGCCTGGGTGGCTCAGTCCCTTAAGCGTCTGCCTTTGGCTCGGGTCATGATCCCCGAGTCCTGGAATTGAGCCCTGCATCAGGCTCCCTGCTCAGCAGGGGAGTCTGCGTCTCCCTCTGCCCCTCACCCTGCTCTCATGGTCTCTCTCTCTCTCAAATAAATAAAATCTTTAAAAAATAAAAATAAAAACTTGTAAATGGTGATATTCAATGCTACATTATTAAAATCAAAACAAATGCACCTGTAGAAGCAGAAGAGGTACAGCTCAAATCTTTTAGAGTCTGTCCAGAATAACTTTCTGATGCATTCCATATTTTTCTTATCCTATTACTCTTGCTTCCTGGGGATTTATTTTTATATTACCTAAAACGATCCTCAGCACTATGCCCTGGTCTAAAACCTTCCGTAATTCTCCATGGACGTAAGGGAATGTCCAAACATCCTCCCTCAGTTGTCCTTCGAGGCCATTCACAATGTGGCCACAGCCTGCCTTTCAGTCCAATTCTCCACCCCTCTTCAGGAAAAGAGCTCTGCCTGTTGCTTTTTCTAAGACACATCTTTGTATATACTTCTGTGTTTAATGCAATAGAGAGATCAAGTGAATTTTAGAGCCAAGACTTTGAGGCTCATCCAACTTGGATATATTTTTTAAAGATTTTATTTATTTATTTGACACAGAGAGAGAGAGAGAGATCACAAGTAGGCAGAGAGGCAGGCAGGGGTGTGGGGGAAGCAGGCTCCCTGCTGAGCAGAGAGCCCCATGTGTGGGGCTGGATCCTAGGACCCTGAGATCATGACCTGAGCCGAAGGCAGAGGCTTTAACCCACTGAGCCACCCAGGCGCCCCAACTTGGATATTTTAAAAAGAACTTGGACATTTTGAAGAAGAAATAGGTGCCAGACAGTGTAACATGCTCCAGGTCATAGGGGATATTAGAGGTCAGCACATTACCAAACCAGGCCGTCGGGCTCACTAAAAAATAAAAATGGACAAAAGGCCAAATGGCAGTTTCAGGCAAGTCTTTATTGGGGCTTATGCTGGAGCACAAGGGAAACAGCACAAAGGAAACAATCCTCAGGCTGACTCCCCAAGGAGAGGTCAGGGAGAGTTTTTCAAAGAAACTTAGGTGGGAAAAGGGTGGTCCAAGCATGTAGAGGCTGTGATTTATTAGCGCCTGTGTACTTAAAGATCATGCTTCTTTATCACATGTCTAATTAACGTTAAATCTCCACCGTGGCGCGTGGGTTTTAGTATAATAATGAGAGGAAAAGTTGGTGAAAGTTTAGGACTGGGGTCCATCTTGGCACAGACTGGTTTGGTCTGGTCTTTGCCAGTCTTTGTGGTCAAGTCCCTCCTTTCTTTTCTTTTTCTTTCTTTCTTTCTTTCTTTCTTTCTTTCTTTCTTTCTTTCTTTCTTTCTTTCTTTCTTTTAAAGATTTATTTATTTATTTGTCAGAGGGAGAGAGAGCACAAGCAGGGGAATCTGCAGGCAGAGCAAGCAGAGGGCTTAGAAGCTTGGGAGGGAGCCTGTTGTGGGGCTTGATCCCAGGACCCCGGGATCATGACCTAACCTGAAGGCATATGCTTAACGACTGAGCCCCCCAGGTGCACTGGAAAAAGGTTTATTGACAACTTCTAAAACAAAGTCTGGCTCAGCTCCTTACCAAACTATTCACCCTTTCTATGCTTTAATATTCTTATCTGCTGGGCTGAGCTAATGAGAGTATATACCTCAAGGTTGTAAGGATCCAACAATGTAATTTTTTAAGGTGAGAGTCTTCATTATTCAATTAATGCTGATAGGAAAACAGTTTCACAGTTTAGAAAAACCAAGAGTGAATGCAAACTTTCAGGATTCTATTCCATGCCTCATACCAGAATACATCCCAGATGAATTAAAAATAAGCATTTTTTTAAAGGTACTTAATAGAGGTAAAGCATCTTCACCAACGGAGAAGAAAAAGAATAGGAAAATGGGCTAAGGACACAAAGACAGTTCACTGGGTATAGTTGTTACATGAAGTACACAGCACTCTATCTTGGAAGTGTCATTTCTAAGGAAATGGAGATGCACGAGGACGTACCCATAGATTTTCCTTCTAAAGTATTAATAGTATACATTGTAGAATTATGGAGGAGTTTATTGATCTGTATCTTCTTTTTTTTAGTAAAACAATAAATACGTATTACTTGTATAATTGTGTATTTTTTTTAAAAAAAGAAAAGTGGTCCTGGACAAAATGGTGAAAACAAAGAATTTTCCTTCACTTTGTGAAATGTTTCCTTTTCTACAGCACTCCGTCCCTCCTTCCAGTCCAATTCCCTATGTGGCTTCAAAGATTCAGTCCTAACTCTTAGGCACGCCTGGTTCCTAACCAAGTCACACAGTTTCACTACCTCTCAGCCACTGTGGGACCTCTGAACTTTACTGACTGCTCCCACTACTCATTGCTATTATTGCTGCGAGGAGTGAATGTAGTTCTACAAAGCAGTATCCATTCATTGGTCTAGAGATAAGTTAGAACATAGTTTCTGCTGATGAGGGAAAGGGAACCAGTGTTTTCATCTTCGCGTGAGAAAGTTGGCACTGTGCGTTATGATTAAGTGATTCCCACGTCCCCAGTGAAACGGCATGCTTCCAGAGGGATGCACAGTGGGAAATCCTTGGCATTCTTGCCAGCAGCCTCCCTGGCTATTCCCTTGGAGGACATGACAAGTCTATTACAGCAGTCTTTCTAGCTGAGCCATGGCACAGCCTCAGAATCCTGACCCAAGACTCCTGAGTACAGGGCTATATCCTAGCTCCTTAAAGCATGTCTTAGCATCACCTGGGAGTTTATTATAAAGATGCAAATATTCAGGCCCCACTCCAAATGTACTGAATCAGGATCTCAGTCTCATTTTATGGAATTCTTGCATGTTATACAGCTGTGGCAGAGAATTATCTAAATGTAACCCAATCATCCCCTTTCACTGAGCATGGTTTGGGGTCACCTAGGATATTTTAGAAAAGGGTTTTATATACATTATCTCATTTTTTAGAAAAGATTTTATTTATTTAATTGACAGAGAGATCACAAGTCGGCAGAGAGGCAGGTGGGAGGTGGTGGGGGAGCAGGCTCCCTGCTGAGCAGAGAGCCGGATGCAGGGCTCTATCCCAGGACCCTGAGATCATGACCTGAGCCGAAGGCAGAGGCTTTAATCCACTGAGCCACCCAGGCACCCCTACATTATCTCATTCTTCACAACAATCCTACCAGGGTGATACCATTATATTCTTCATTTGACAAATAAAGGGCATTGAGACATGGGGAGGGGCCAAATATTCTGAAAATTGCTAAGCCTAGACTCAAATAGTCCAGGTACCATGTGAACTTGGTGAAGGAAAATGATGTGAGACAAGGTCTTAGAATAAAGCTTTTTATAATCTTGAAGCATGCCCACAAATAACTTAGATGAAGTATCGAGAAGTTCCAAGGGGGTACAAGAGAATGTCATAAACTTCTGAAGGAAAAAGAGGTCACCTTCAAGTTGAATGATCAGAGCAGCTTTCATGAAGCAGGTGCATGTATTTATTTTTATTTTAGAGAGAGAGCAAGAAGAGGGGCAGAGGGAGAGAAACCCCCTGCTAAGCAAGGAGCCTGACTCAAGGTTTGATCTCAAGACCCTGAAATTATAACCTGAGCCGAAATCAAGAGTCGGATGTGCTTAACCCACTGAGCCACCCAGGTGCCCCTCATGAAGAAGGTGCTTTTTAAATGTAGCCTTGGAAGATGTAAATAAGGTCCCTGGTAGGAAGAGACTGAATGAATTACTGTGCAGAAAGTATAAGACACTTAAACAGGCTCTGACATAGAGGAAATAAATGCTCAGTGAATATCAGCTATTATAATTGATCTCTACTGTGTTATATTAGTTTCAGATGTACAATATAGTGACTCAACAATTCCATGCATCCCCCAGTGCTCATCACGACATGTGCACTCCTTAATCTCCACCACCTATTTCACCTGTTCCCCCATTCCCCCCTCTGGTAACCTTCAGGTTGTTCTCAAGAGTCTGTTTCTTGATTTCTCTCTCTCTTTTTCTTCCCTTTGCTCATTTGTTTTGTTTCTTAAGTTGTATGGCAACTAACTGGAATGAAAATAAAAACTGAAATAAAATAAAATAAAAAGAAAGTTGTTAAAGTATACATTTTCATGACATAATTAATGAATTCATGTAAAACTGAGCCAGAAAAAAGTTCAATTTCGGTATGAATTTGTTAAAACGGTGTGTATTGCATTATATGAAGAAACAAAAGATTTGTAATGTGTAAATTTATGCTGTTACTCATCTGTTTTTTCACTCTCGTTATGTTTTATAAGTTATAAAATATTTTAAAGAAAAAAATGTATCTCTACTGTATCCATCTGTGTGTGTGTGTGTGTGTGTGTGTGTGTGTATGTTGTAACAGTTTATAATGTATATGGTGAAGGCCTCTATAGAAGCCACATGGTGGGTACAAATCCACGAACCTTACCTAACCCAGATGTCTCTCCAGGAGGTCATTCTGAAAAATCTAAGACCACATCCCAGTTATGAGTACCCTCCTCCTGCTAGTCTGGCCACTGTCCAAAAAGACCGTGAGAGGCATGTGTGATGTGACTTTTTGCAAACTCATCGACATCTTGCTGCTTAGCCCATGTAAGTGACTACATGAAAGTAGAGGGTGACTACTTCCTTCAGTCCATTCCCTAGGATTGAGGAGGGTCACACCCACTGTCTAGGGGGAGTCACAGGATCTCCCCTGAACTGCTTCGTGGAGATCTCATTGCAGGGGATTTCTTCTGTGTCTTCTGACATCAGACGTGGAATGGGTACCCATCTTGTAGTGGATGGACACATTTTGTTCTCAGATGTTGGGGCCATCTCACCACAACCCTGTCACCCAAATAATCCAGGACTTGTGGGTTTTGGAGCCTGGAAAACTTCATTTCAAAGCTTGGAGCCCTCAAGTCCTGGTTGTGTGACCTTAACCAAGTCACAGATCCTTTCTGGGTCTCAGGAAAATGCCCAGCTTGGAGGGTATCTGTGTGTTTTAGTAATGTGTGCCAAGTGCCTAGCTTCTAGCCACCTTCAAAAAATTTTCTGAGCACCTGCCATGTGCCTGAGTACTGTCCTAGGTGCTAAGGATACAACAGAGAACAAAACCAACAGAATCCCCGATTTTATAGATTAGGTCAGTATATAGATAGATAGATAGATAGATAGATAGATAGAAAAATAAGGCCATAGAAAGGCCATAGAAAGATAAGGCCAGGTTGGAGGAAAGGGTATACTGGGGTATACTGGGGGTGGACGGATTATATTTAGGGTGGGGAAGGAAGGCCTCACTCATAGGGGTCATTAGAGCAGAGACCAGAGGGAAGTGATGCTAGAGAGAGACACACACTCTGACTTAAAGGTTTTTATCCTGATGCTTCCCTTAGCCTGGGACACTACTCTCAGATAACCCCATGGCTGACTCCCTTATCTCCTTCAGGTCTCTCTCAAGGCACCTCCTTTGGAAAATAGCTGCAAACCACAGTCAGTCTCTACCTCCTCACCCTATTTAATTTCTTTCCATAGTACTCATCACCACCTGACATATATCTATTAATGTATTGGCTTAATGCCAATACATAGCCAATGCCAATGTCTCCATTTTTAAAATATTTATTTATTTATTGGAGAGAGAGAATGAGCAGGGGGAGGGAGAAGCAGACTCCCTGCTGATCAGGGAGCCCAACGCTGGACTCGATCCCAGGATCCTGGCATACGCTTAACCACTTAATGGCTTAACCACTTAATGAATTGAGCCACCCAGGTGCCTCCCCCCACCCTTTTTTTATCCTTTTACATGCAGTCTCTTTTTAAAAAATTTCAATTCAATTAATTAACATATAATGTATTATTTATTTCAGGGGTGTAGATCTGTGATTTGCCTATTTCTAGAAGAGAGGCAAACTATTGCCCATGGGCCCAAACTGACCCACTGTTTCTGAAGATGAAATTTTATAAGAATACAGCCATACCCATCCCTTTACATATTGTCTGAGACTGCTTTTGCATTACAATAGCAGAGTTAAGTAGTCGTAGTCCTGAAAGAGGCCATATGACTTTACCTTAAACTATTTGCTATCTTGTAGGTCCTCTTTAGCACATGAAAGTTCTTTTGAAACCTCCCTTTTCCTTACCTTCCCCAACTCCCGAGTATATGAACAGTCACCCCTCACAACCCTCCTGCAGCAGGTCTTCTGCTCACAGGTCCCACCCCCGTGCTTTAATAAAACCACCATTTTGCACCAAAGACGTCTCAAGAATTCTTTCTCGGTCGTGGGCTCCAGAATCCACCCCACTGAACCTCACCTATATTCCAAAACCACATCCCTAGCACGGTGCTTGGCTATATTTGACATATAGTAGGCCCTCAAGAAAAATTAGTTTATTGAATTAATGAATGAATGTAGGAGAAAAGTGATTGAAATAACCAGAAACGTAGTCCAGGTTTAAGTTGAATCATGGTTTATGCTAAAAGGCTTGACTGTTGTTCTCTGATGAGGGTGAGGGTGAGGGAAACTCTAGGTTCTGTCAGTGAAGAGGTTAAGCGGCTGTTTCTACTATGAGATCACTATTATTCATGACAACCTGACGTTAGAGATGTCCTGTAACTGTTACGGAACCTGGACTGGATCCTGATGGAAGAACCAAGCGGCACTTCGTGACTTTCGAGGATGGGAGGTTTATTTAACACCGGCGGGCTCAGAGGAGAGTATTCTTGCCCCGAGCACAAGCAGGGAGGCTAATTTATACCCTTCTACTTCCGCATACTTGGTATTTTTGGCACACACAGGAAATGAGGTAGGGAGGAAGAACCCGAAGTCCCCTAGAACAATGGCCGGGACTTTTTAGTCAGCTTGGTCGGCCACCTTGGGTACAAATTTTCCCTTATAACAAGTATGGTCATGCAAGCACCATTTATGGATATCTGGTAATATTACTCAAGGCAGAAAAGAGGTTTAAGGGAGGACACATAGGGTCACAAAACGCAGGGTGTGAACCCTGCTTCTCCCACAGACTGGCTGTGGAGCCTGGAGAGTTGAATAAACTTCTCTATACCTTAGTAGTCCTCATCTCCAAAAGGGAACATTAAGAGGCCCACCCTCATTGGTTTGCTTGTAAATTTAAGTGGGTTAATTACATAAAATGTTTGGATTAGTGTCTGTTGATGGGGTTTTGGAATACAGATAAGGTTTGACAGGGTAAAGCCAGGGCCAATGACTAAGAAAGAATTCTTGAGACATCTTTGGTGCAAAATGCTAGTTTTAGTAAAGCATGGGGACAGGACCCATGGGCAGAAAAAGCTGCAGCACCAGAGTTTTGAGGAATGGTGATTATATACTTGGGAGTTAGGGGAAGTAAGGGAAAGTTCAAAAGAAAGTTCAAAAGCACTTTCATATGCTAAAGAGGACGGACCTACAAGATACCTACAAGATATCAGACACCATGCCATTGTCAAATTAAGGTTGTTTTCCCCTCCAGCAAGGTATTAGTATTAAGATAGTTGGGAGATTCCTGGAAGAATGTCACACGTGTCCCACCCAGGATGTTGCAGGGTGTCAGCTTTTGCTTTGTCTTCAGCTAACCTTCTGCTCCCTTGTCATCTGTCACTTAGTAAATTCTTTTTTTTTAAGATTGTATTTATTTATTTGACAGAGAGAGAGAGAGAGAGAGAGAGAGATCACAAGTAGGCAGAGAGGCAGGCAGAGAGAGAGAGGAAGCAGGCTCCCTGCCGAGTAGAGAGCCCGATGCGGGGTTGGATCCCAGGACCCTGAGATCATGACCTGAGCCGAAGGCAGAGGCTTTAACCCACTGAGCCACCCAGGCGCCCCATGTCACTTAGTAAATTCTTTTTTTTTTTTTTAAGATTTTATCTATTTATTTCTCAGAGAGAGAGAGAGAGAGAGAGAGAGAGCGCACAAGCAGGCAGAGTGGCAGACAGAGGCAGAGGGAGAAGCGGGCTCCCTGCTGAGCAAGGAGCCCAATGCGGGACTCAATCCCAAGACCCTGGGATCATGACCCGAGCTCAAGGCAGCTGCTTAACCAACTGAGCCACCCAGGCGTCCCCTTAATAAATTCTTAATGAATATTAGCTACTATTAGTGACTCTCCATTATTAACAACTTTCCATGATAACCCCCATGTGTATGTTATTATAAGTGTATAATATTGCATAGTAAGGAATTTAACTTTGCCCAGACAGAGGTCTGGCCTTTGTCCTCAGCTTCTGAAAGGTAAGCTCTAGGCCTTGGAATTCCATGCTTGATGGGAGTATCTTTGCTTGGGAATCTTAGTCCAGCAGATAATACTAACTTGTGATTTAGAGTGGGGGCTTTGAGCCACACCAACACTATGATTTAGTGTAAAGGACCCAGTCTAGCCAGATAGTAGCTATGTGATGTGAAGTGGGGACTCAGCGCTACACCAACAACATGGTGAAGGGTGGGGGTTTTGGGTCATGCGCCTTGGCCTCTTGATGGCTAGAAACTGAGACCAGTCATGTGGGCAGGCAACTGTGCTTACATCGAGGAGCCCCATTGAAGACTCGGGACATTAAGGCTTGGGTGAGTTCCCTGATTGGCAGTACTCTATGCTATTGTTAGATATCAATACCAGGAGAATAACACTGCTCTGACTCTATGAGGAGAGGACAACTGGAAACTCTGCATTTGGTATCCTCCTGGACCCTGCCCTGTTCATCTTTTCCCTTAGCTTATTTTGATTTTAATCTGTATTCTTTCCTTATAATAAAGTATAACCATGAGTATAACAGCTTTCCGTGAGTCCCATGAATCCTTCCAGGAAATTATTGAAACTGGGGTTGGTTTTGGGAACCCCCTGAACTTATAGTTGTTCTTGGTAGTGACAGTGGTTTTGTGTGGACCATTCCCTCTAACTTTTCAGTTGGTTATCTTTTTGAAATATGCAGGGTGGGGGCCACCATGGGCTCCAGGCCTTTTTGTAGCCTGCCCCCTTGTGAGGTGCTGGGTCCCCACACATCCTTGCCAGGGGACCTGCACCCTCCTCAGTAGGTTGTGAAACTCTGAGGTTGACAGAGAGAGCAAGGCCACCACTTTATCCCAGGAGCACCATCCTGTAGGGGACACAGGACTGGGTTTTTCTAATAGTAATGGGGGTCTGGGACAGAGGAGGATGCTTGTTTCTCTTTTTTCCAGACCTTTGTGGTGAATGACCCTGTTCTCATACTGGGGTCTTACACTGGGGCCTCAGACAGAGGTGGAGAGATGGAGTCTACCCTAAGGGGAGTGAGGTCCTTATTCCATGGGGGAGAAAAATATATCAGCGCATAATCATGACAATAATCAGAATATTAGAAATTAATAAAAGTTTACTCTTCCCATTCTTGTGCACACAGCTCTCTGTGTGTATATGAGTGTTTCTTTAGGACACTTTCTTAGAAGTGGAATTGCTGGCATCTGGGTGTCTCAGTTAGTTAAGGGTCTGCCTTTGGCTCAGGTCATGATCCCAGGGTCCTGGGATAGAGCCTCGCATTGGGCTCTGCTTTTCCCTCTCCCTCTGCTTCTCTCTGGATCACTCTCTCTCAAATTAAAAAAAAAAAAAATCTCTAAAAAAAAAAAGAAGTGGAATTGCTGCATCCAAGGAGTCCTTCATTCAACCAACAACTAATGAGCACATACTGTATACTGAGTGCAGTTCTAAGCAGTGGGTAAGTGTTCTTCTCTTGGTTGTGAGGTCCCTGAGTTCTTTGCAGTTTTCTCTAGAGTAAGGACCCTGAGGTGCTTGAGGGTCTCTGTTCAGCGTTTGCTTGTCTGAGCTGTTATGGGGTCTGTGTCCTGAGTATGTCATCTTGGAACTCTATAAGGGTCTATTTCCCAGAGGGTGAGGCCTCTGAGCTGTCTGGGGGGTCTTTTCTCCAGCAGATGAGGTCCCTGAGATTTGGGGGATCTTTTGAGGGGTGTGAGGTTTCTTTCTTTTTTCCTCAGCTTTATTGAAATATAATTGCATATAACATTGTATATAAACATTTAAGTTTAAGGTATATAATGTATTGTTTTGGTACATTTATATATTGTAAAATGATTACCACCATAGCATTAGCTAACACCTCCATCCGGTTACATAATTACCATTTCTTTTTTATGGTGAGAACACTTAAGATCTACTCTCTTAGCAACTTTCAGTTATATGATACAATATTATTAGCTATAATCACCATGGTGTACATTACATCCCCAGAACCTATTCATCATTTTTTTAAGAGGTAGAGAGAGAATGAGAGAGAGAGAGAGGGAGGGAGGGATTGCATGAGTGAGGGGGGAAGCACAGAGGGAGAGGGAGAGAATCTTAAACAGGCTCCATGTCCAGTACAGACCCCTACTCGAGGCTCGATCTCATGACCCTGAGATCATGACCTGCACTGAAATCAAGAGTCAGATGCTTAACTGACTGAGCCACCCAGGTGCCCTGGGAACTTATTCATCTTATAACTGGAAATTTGTACCCTTTGACCAATAGCTCTCTATTTCTTTTACCTCTTTGCCTCTGGTACCTACTACTCTACTGTTCCTCTGAGTTTGGCTTTTTTAGTTTTAGGTTCCATATATAAGTGATACCATGCAGTATTTGTACTTTTCTGTCTGACTTATTTCACTTAGCTTAATGCCCTCAAGTTGGATCCAGATTGTTGCAAATGGCAGGGTTTCCTTCTTTCTCATGGCTGAATTTTATATATATGCAAATGCATATGCATCACATCATCTTTATCCACTCATCTTTTGACAGACATTTAGGTTGTTTCTATATCTTGGCTATTAATAATGCTGCTATTGATCATGAGGGTACAGATATCTCTTCAAGATCCAGTTTTCAGGATGCCTGGCTGGCTCAGTTGGTTAAGCTGCGGCCTTTGGCTCAGATCATGATTCTAGGGTCCTGGAATTGAGTCCTGCACTGGGCTCCCTGCTCAGTGGGGAGCCTGCTTCTTCCCCTCCCTGCTGCTCTCTCTGCTTGTTCTTGTGCTCTCTTTCTGACAAATAAATAAAATATTTTTAAAAATCCTTTTTAAAAAAGATCCAGTTTTCATTTCCTTTGGATATATGCCCAGAAGTGGGATTGCTGGATCGTATGTTAGTTCTATTTTGATTTTTTGGGGGGAACTTCCATACTGTTTCTTATAATGGAATGGTGACGATACCTATTTACCTTCTTACCAACAGGGCACAAGAGTTCCTTTTCCTCCACATCCTCACCAACACTTATATCTTGTCTTTTTAATGAAAGTCATTCTAAGAGGTGTGAGGTGATATCTCATTGCAGTTTTGATTTGCGTTTCTTAGTGTGTGAGGTTTCTAGATAGTTTTGGGATTTTGTTTCTCATTGTGCGAGGTCTCTGAGTTCCTTGAGTGCCTGTGTCCCTGTGTTTGGAATCTGTGTTCAGAACTTCAGATCTGTGAACTCCCAATATCTGAGTTAAGATACTTGTGAAGGTAACAAACACAGAAGCAATAAAAATGAATATTTTTGTAAGATATCCATCAAGGAACTCACAAAATAAAAGGATGTAAAACATGACACCATATATCTAAAATGTGGAGAGGACAGTAGTAAAGAATGGGTTCAAACTTAAACTACCATCAACTTAATATAGACTGCTATATGCAGAAGAGGTTATATACAAACTTATATATATATATATATATATATATATATATATATATATATATATATAGTAACCACAAATCAAAAACCACCAATAGGGGTGCCTGAGTGGCTCAGTCAGTTAAGCATCTGACTCTTGATTTCAGCTCAGGTCTTGATGTCAGGGTTGTGAGTTCAAGCCCTGTGTTGGGTTCCATGCTGGGTATGGAGCCTACTTTAAAAAAAACTACTAATAAATATGCAAAGAATAAAGAGAAAGAAATTCAAATATATCACTAAAGAAAGCCAGCAGACCATGAAAGAAAGACAAGAAAGGATCAAAGAAAATCTGCAGAACCAACTATAAAAAAAGGCAATGAAATGACAATAAATACATATCTATCAATAATTACTTTGACTATAAATGGACTAAATGCTCCAATCAAAAGACATGGGGTGACAGAATGGATTAAAAATAAGACCCATCTATATGCTGGTCACAACAGACTCATTTTAGACCTAAAGACACCTGTAGATTGAAAGTGGGGGGATGGAGAAACATTTATCATGCAAACTGATTTCAAAAGAAAGCCAGAGTAACAATATTTATATTGTACAAAATAGGCTTTAATCCAAAGACTGTAACAAAAGAAGGACACTATATGATAATAAAGGGGACAATCCAAAAGAAGATATAATTGTAAATTTATGCACCCAACATGGGAGCACCCAAATACATAAAATGGTTATAACAAATATAAAGGGTAATACCGTAATAGTAGGGGACTTTAACACACCCCACTTACATCAATGTATAGATCATCCAAACAGAAAATCAAGAAGGAAACAATGGCTTTGAATGACATACTGGATCAGATTTTTTTTTTTTTTAATTTTTAAAAAGATTTTATTTATTTATTTGACAGAAAGAGATCACAAGTAGGCAGAGAGGCAGGCAGAGGGAGAGGGGGAGACAGGCTCCCCGCTGAGCAGAGAACCCGATGTGGGGCTCGATCCCACGACCCTGAGATCATGACCTGAGCCAAAAGCAGAGGCTTAACCCACTGAGCCACCCAGGCGCTCCTGGATCAGATGGTTTTAACAGATATATTCAAAACATTCCATCCTGAAACAGCAGAATACACATTTTTTTAAATGCACATGGGACAGTCTCCAGAATAGATCACATATTAGCCCACAAAACAAAGTTCAACAAATTCAAGAAAATTGAAGTCATATCATCCTTTCAGACCATAATGCTATGAAACTAGAAGTCAACTGCAAGAAAAAAATCTGTAAAGACCACAAATACATGGAGGTTAAACAACATGCTATGAAACAGTGAATGGGTCAACTAGGAAATAAAAGAAGAAATAAAGTACATGGAAACAAATGAAAATGAAACCACAATGGTTCAAAACTTTGGGATGCAGCAAAAGTGGTTTGAAGAAGGAAGTTTATAGCAAAATAGCCCTACTTCAAGAAGGAAGAAAAATCTCAAATAAACAACCTATCCTTACACCTAAAGGAGCTAGAAAAAGAAAAAACAACACCTAAAACCAGTAGAAGGAAGGAAATAATAAAGATAAGAGCAGAAATAAATGACATAGAAACTTAAAAAACCAGTTGAACAGATCAATGAAATCAGGAGCAGGTTCTTTGAAAAAATCTATAAAATTGGTAAACCTTTAGCCAGACTTATCAAGAAAAAAAGAGAACGGACCCAAATAAATAAAACTACAATTGAGATAGGAGAAATAGCAACCAATTCTACAGAAAATACAAATAATCATAAGAGAATATTATGAAAAACTATATGCCAACAAATTGGACAATCTCCAATGGATAAATTCCTAGAAACATATAACCTACCAAAACTGAAATAGGAAGAAATAGAAAATTCAAATGGACCCATTGCCAGCAGAGAAATTGAGTCAGTAATCAAAAAACAGGAATAACCCCGACCAAAGAGGTGAAAAACTGTACTCTGAAAATTATAAAAGATTGATGAAAGAAATTGAAGACAACACAAAGAAATTACATTCCGTGCTCATATATTGGAAGAACAAATATTGCTAAAGTGTCTACACTACTCAAAGCAATCTAAACATTCAATGCAACCCCTATCAAAATAGCAACAGCATTTTTCAGAGAACTAGAACCCAAACAATCCTAAAATTTGTGTGGAACCACAAAGGACTCCAAAACAATCTTGAAAATGAAAAACCAAAGCTGGAGGCATCACAATTCTGCACTTGAAGGTATATTCCAAAGCAGTAGTAACCAAAACAGTATAATACTGGCACAAAAATAGACACCAAGATCAACAGAACAGAATAGAAAACCCAGAAATAACCCCCCCAACTATACAGTTAATGAATCTTTGAAAAAGCAGGAAAGAATATCCAATGGGAAAAAGACAGTCACTTAAACAGATGGTGTTGGGAAAACTGGACAGCAACATGCAAAAGAATGAGATTGGACCACTTTCTAGCACCACACACAATAACAAATTCAAAATGTATTAAGTACCTAAATATGATATCTGAAAGTATAAAAATCCTAGAAGAGAGCTTAGGCAGTAACTTCTCAGACATTAGCCATAGCAACTTTCTTCTAGATATGTCCCCTGAGGCAAGGGAAAGAAAAGCAAAAATAAACTATTTGGACCTCATCAAAATAAAAAGCTTTTGCACAGTGAAGGAAAGAATCAACGAAACTAAAAGGCAACCTACAGAATGGGAGAAGATATTTGTATATTTGACATGTCTGATAGAGGGTTAGTACCCAAAATATATTAAGAACTTATAAAACTGAACACCCCCAAAATAAGTAATACGATGAAAAATGGGCAGAAGGCATGAACATACATTTCTCTGAAGAAGACATCCAGATGGCCAAAAGACACATGAAAAGAAGCTCAACATCATTTATCATCAGGGAAATGCAAATCAAAACTACAATGTGATATCACCTCACACCTATCAAAATGGCTAAAGTCAAAAACACAAGAAACAATAGATGTTGGTGAAGATGTGGAGAAAAAGGGACCCTCTTGCAGTTGATGGGAAAGTAAATTTGTGCAGCCACTGTGGAAAACAGTATGGAGGTTTCCAAAAAATTAAAAATTAAATTTTTTTCTAAAAAATTAAAAATTAAAAACAGAAATACCATAAGATCAGCAATTCCACTACTAGGTATTTACCCAAAGAATACTAAAACACTAATTCAAAAAATATGTGCAAACTTTTATTATTGCAGCATTATTTATAATAGCCAAAGTATGGAAGCAGCCCAAGCATCCTCAGTAGATGAATGGATAAAGAAGATATGATATATATATATGTATATCTATAGATAAATAGATATATATTGTATATATATCTATATATATGTATATGTATATCTATATCTATAGATGTATATCTATATCTATATTTATGTATATCTATATCTATATCTATAGATATAGATAAATGTATATCTATAGATGTATATATAGATACATATAGATACATCTATATACATCTATATGTATCTATATATACATCTATAGACATACATCTATAGATAAATAGATATACATATCTATTGCTTTTCCCCCAGCAATATTTTATTTTATTTTATTTATTTTTATTTTTTTTTAATTAATTAATTTATTTATTTGAAAGAGAGGGAGAGAGATCACAAGTAGGCAGAGAGGCAGGCAGAGAGAGAGGGGGGAAGCAGGCTCCCTGCCGAGCAGAGAGTCCGATGCGGGGCTCGATCCCAGGACCCTGAGATCATGACCTGAGCCGAAAGCAGAGGCCTCAACCCACTGAGCCACCCAGGCACCCCCCCCAGCAATATTTTATATAAAGAATGAATGTCTCAAATCCAATGTGAATATTGCTATTCATTAGTATTTTGGATTTGTTTTATATTAATAGTAACACAAATAATATTATTATTGTCATGAATCTAATATTTGCAGCTAGATGGATAAATGCCCAACTCATTAAATTATAAAAGAAAAAAATGATCTATATGATCTGTATCTATAGATATACATATCTATCTATCTATCTATATATCTACAAACGAATATTACTCAACCATAAAAAAGAATGAGATCTTGGCATTTGTGACAACATGGGTGAAGCTAGAGAGTATTATGCTAGATGATGTAAGTCAGAGAAAGACAAATACCATATAATTTCACTTGGAATCTAAAAAACAAAATGCATGAACAACAAAAAATGAAATGGACTCTTAAATACAGAGAACAAACTAGTGGTTGCCAGAGTGTAGGTGGATAGAGATGGGCAAAATAGATAAAGGGGATTAAGAGGTACAAACTTCCAGTTATAAAGTAAATACGTCACAGAAATGAAAAGTACAGCATAGGAAATATCATCAATAATATTGTAATAACATTGTATGGTGACAGATAGTGAGGTGAGTTACTATGGTGAGCACTGAGTAATATATAGAATTTTTAAAAATTTTTTAAAAGATTTTATTTATTTATTTTGAGAGAGAGAGAGATCACAAGTAGGCAGAGAAGCAGGTGGAGAGAGAGGGGGAAGCAGGCTCTCCATCAAGCAGAAAGCCCAATGCGGGGCTTGATCCCAGGACCCTGAGACCATGACCTGAGCCGAAAGCAGAGGCTTTAACCCACTGAGCAACCCAGATGCCTCAATATATAGAATTTTTGAATCAATATGTTGTACACCTGAAATATAATATTGTATGTCATTTATACTTCAATAATAAAAAAATAAAGTATAATGTCTTTGAACATTTTTAAAATCAATGTCCCAGCCTTTGAGGTTTCTAAATTGTGTCTTATATTAGGAGATTCTTCACCTGGGTTATGAGGGCTTTGTTTCACTTATGGGTCTATGTGTCCATATGCAAGATGTAAGGTCTTTTAATTTTGGAGTTCATTGTTCAGAGCATGAAGTATCTGGAGTTTTGAAGGCCTATGAACAATATAGGGGTGTGTGCCCAAGGTGTAGAGTCCATGATTTCTGTAGTCTGTGTCCCAGAGGATGATGTTTTGGGACTATTTCAGGGGCCTATGACCACAGTGTGAGTTGTCTATAAGCACTTTGAAAAAATGGCCCAAGGTATAAGGTTCCTAAGTTAATCGTGAGTCTGTTTCCCAATGTTTACTGTCTTTCACCTCTTTGGGGGATCTATATTCAGGCTCCAAAATCTGTAAGTCTATTTTTGGGTCTTTGCACAGGATATTAGATCTCTAAACTGTTGGCCTGTTTCCTGATGTGAGGTCTTTCAACTTTTTGGAGGTTTGTGTTCAGTGTGTGATATCTCTGAGTTCTTTGGGGGCCTTTGTCCTAAGTTTTGAAGTTTCTGAGGTTTTCTGGATCTGCATTCTTGGTGTGAAGTCTCAGAACTCTATAGGGATCCTTGTTCCAGGGTGTAAGGATGCTGAGTAGTTTGGGAGTGTTTGGGGGTATGAGGTCGGTCATTTGAGGTAGAGTGTGAGGTCTCTGAGTTTATTAGTTGTCTGAGCTATGCACTGATTGTGGGTGAAGGCCCTCAGCTTCATGGGGATCTCTTAGACTATATACAGTTCTGTGTCTAAGATGTAAGATGCATTTATTGTTTGGTGGTATGATTCCTAGGGTTTGAATTCTGTGGTTTTTAGGAGGTCTGGGTTTAGGGTGTGGATTCTCTGAGCTCTTTTTGGGAAGGGCTCAGGTCTGTATAAAGATTTTTTGAGACTCCAAGCTGTATAGGTGCATTGTGAGATTTCTGAAGTATTTGATGGTCTATTTTCAAGTATGTGTTTTCCGTGACTCTTTTGGGGTCTGTGTCCCAGGGTATGAGGTATCTGAATTTCTGGTGAGTCTATTAAGCATGTAAGGTTTGTGTGATTTCTGGAGGTCCATTTCAAGGCTGTTGGGTCCCTGAGTTCTTTGGTGTTCTGTGTCCAGGATACGACCTTCCTTCCTTCCTTCCTTCCTTCCTTCCTTCCTTCCTTCCTTCCTTCCTTCCTAGATTTTATTTATTTGACAGAGAGAGGCACAGCAAGAGAAGAAACACAAGCAGGGAGAGTGTAAGAGGGAGAAGCAGGTTTCTCACCAAGCAGGAAGCCCAATGTGGGGCTCGATCCCAGGACCCTGGGATCATGACCTGAGCCAAAGGCAGACACTTAACCAACTGAGTCACCCAGGCACCCCGGATATGAGATTTCTGAGCGGTTCATATGTCTGTGTCCAGAGTGAGTCGTGGAGTTGCCTGGATGGACTGGTGCTTGGATAGCTCTCTGAGATCTTTGGGTCTGTGCCCGGGATTTTAGGTCTCTCACCTATTTAGAGTTTTTTTGTCTCAGCTCAGAGGTACATGGAGTATATGTATTATCCTGAACTCTTTGAGGATCTATTTTTTAGGTGGTGAGATCTGGATATTTAGAGGTCTATATATCCTGTGTCAAATGGCTCCACTCCAAGGGGGGTGTTTCCCCAGATGTCAGGTCTCTGAGCTGTTTGGGTATGACCCAAAGCCATGATATTAGTAGGCTTTTTGAGAGTCTGTGCCAGGGTGTGAAGACTCTTTACCAGTTGGGACTTTTTGTTCTGGGTGTGAAGTCTGTGAGCTGCATAGGGGGTGGGGGTCTGTGTTCAGTCCCAGGTGTGTGGTCTCTGTGTTATCTGTGGATCTGTATGCACAGTCTGACATCTCTGGGGGTCTCCTTCCATATTGTGAAGTCTCTAAGCTGCTTCAGGGTCTTTATCACAAGGTATGAGTTCTAGGAACTGTTTGGGGGTCTGAATCAAATCTAAGGCCTGGGACAGCAAGATGATGAGAGCACATCAGAAAGGTGAGGGAGGCTCTCTGCACTTGGCTGAATACCAGACTGGTCAGGGTAGGGAGAGAAAGTTTTCTGAGGGCTTTGAGGGTGGAGGTGCTTATGTTGGATTCTTCAGAAGGTGGGATAAGGGAGAAGACTCCAGTAACCAGGCCTCCTGTATTCCTGCAGACATTGTTTCTGGCCTGCAAATGTGGAAACCCCTGGGCCTGGGACCTGTCTAACCTTGAGTGACAAGACCTTACTCTTCGCAGAGAAGCAGACGAGGACTCAGGTAAACTAGGATGCCCTTGCTATGCAGACCCCAGGAGCTGGCTCTGTGGAGAGGGTCAACTCTGTGAGGAAAGCTATGCCACAGGGAACATGCTGGTCAGAGAGGGTTTATGCCAGTGTCCATATCTGTCCACACCCTTGGCCATGCCTCCTTCTCTATCCATCTGCCATGGCCTGAACCAACCTCCAGGTCTAAAGCTCCAGAGTGGCAATGCTCTGAGGGTTTTCTCACAGTCTTCATCCCCAAAGGCTTTAAAAGACAATCCTAGCTTTTGGACTGTTAGATTGTGTGCCTGCTAGAGGAGGGAGAGGGGCTTAAGATCCCAATGATGATAACAAATCTGAGTATCCACACTGCTCCAGGGTCCTGAGAGTGGGTGGAAGGGATGTTTTACTTGGGAGGGTCTAACTTTTTGCCCAGGATGTCCTCCACAGGTGCCCCATGGGCCCCCTTCAGCTCTTTATAGTGCCTCCTACTCTGCAGCAGTCCCCAAAATGGACTTCCATATCTTTAATGGGCAAAAGGCACTTATGTGTCTCACCCACATCCATCCTCTTTCCCCATTCAGGCCTAGGCCCTGGACTTCTCGGTTAATCCCTAAACCCAAGTAATTTCCGATATGATTAACGTTCTTGTTGGTAAAAGGCCAGACAAGCCTCCTGTACTGGGCTATTCTGCAGGAATCCAAACTTCCTCAGCTTGCCCCAAAACACCTGGCCCTTACTCCAGGGATGAGGGTAGAAGGGACAGGGTAAACAAAACATGCTTAAAGGGACAGCAAGGGATGATATGGGGTATTACACATTTTATTTGGGGTAATAATGAAAAGTCTCTCAAATGAGGTGATGTGAACAGAACCATGAAAAATGAGCCAAGTTCAGGGCTGTGTAATGAGTGGACTAGACATGGCTAGCCAGTGCAAAAGGCTCTGAAACTTGACTCCCTTGGGGCAGGAACACTCGGTTCCTCTTTTGGACCCCATGCTCAAGTCTCATGGAAGGAGCTCTGAACCACATGCCAGGATGAAGTTCTGAGGCCAGCAACTGGAAACTGGGCCTTTGTTTCCCACAAAATATTCAGGGTTTGCAGTAATCCATTTCTGGATATTGGGATAGGTAAACAGGAAGGGACAGTCTAGAGTGCATGAGGGTTGATGTGGATAGAGGACTCCTTTGAGTAATTGGGAAATGAGCTTTGGATGGAGCGTTTCACTAGTATAACATAGTGGGGGGGATACAAGGACAGAATGGTCTGCTGTTGGGTGGGGCTGTGCTAGACCCGTAAACTGTAGTTCAGGGAGGAGGGGAATCAACACCATTCCTGGTGGAGACAAGAATCTGACAATCTTATCCTCTTGGCTTCTTTTTTTTTTTTTTTAATTGTGTTATGTTAGTCACCATACAATACATCATTATCCTCCTGGCTTCTACTTGGGCTCTAAGCAGACACCCACTTTCCAGTTTTGATGTTCACCTGTTCTGTGACCTCTATTGTTGTTCTTAGTCTACCTCTTCATCTTCCTGTCCACTTTGAATTGGCCTTAAGACAGATCCAGGGAGGACACTGGCTCTGGGATGAGGGGAACAGAAATC
This sequence comes from Nasua narica, assembly GCA_028533885.1. NCBI lineage: Eukaryota > Metazoa > Chordata > Mammalia > Carnivora > Procyonidae > Nasua > Nasua narica. The sequence continues at coordinate 37,858,448 of CM052801.1, forward strand.
AAGGATATTCCTGGGCTCTGACTGGTCCTAGAGAATTTTCATGCCCCAGTTCTGCCCAATTACAGAGGATTTCCAGAAGTCCTCATAAGTCTTACTTCCTCCCTCAGATGCTGTGCTGTCATTGGCTACTGCTCTGCACAGGTACCTCAGTAGCTGGGTTGGTCTTCATGACTTTGGAGGTAGGGCTTTGCTGCTGGAATGTGCATACATTATGGAGTTATCTCTGACTCCTCCCTGCCCCCCGTACCGCTGGAGGGATCAGCCAACTAACTCAACTGTAGACATGCCCTAGTGATTGGGGCTGACCTCGTGTGAGCTTCTACAGTCATATGTTCCCCCATTCACCCCTAAATTCAGTCACAAGACCAGCAGGCATTTCTTCCTCCAGTCAGTCATCCCTGAAGTGCATTCATGCATTTAGCCATTGTCTTTACTTGAAACAAAAATTGGATTTGGATTTTAGGTGAACTTCATAGAGGTTATTTCGTTAAACAGGAATTTTGCCCTGGTGGAAGAAGCAGAGCAGCTAGTTCAGGGTTCCTAACCTCAGGGCACAGAGCCAAGAGGACTCAGCTTCCAACAGTTGGGTGGGATGTGAGTGAGAGATGTGAGAATGTGAGGGAAAGGGCAAGAGGGATGAGAAGGTAAGAGGGAAGGAGGAAGAAACAATAAAAGCAAAAAGGAGAAGTCAAGAGACATCAGAATAAAAGTTTACACTTATGGATGCTTAATATAGGCCAGATATTGCTTTTAGCAATGCACAGCAAAAGCCTAGAAGGAAATGAAGGGAATCAGGGTAAGCCACCTCCAAATATGCAACTTTGGCATAAGAATTATTTTGACCTGAAAGACTTGGAATTCCCGAAATCTTTTATCTGCTTAAAAGCAGAGCCTTTCTAAAGGACTCAAAAGAACTCAATTGTCATAAATACTCTCCCTGGGAGCAACTTTTATCTTCTCTTCTGAAGATAAGTTGGTACTATATGCAAATAGACATTGTTGTTAAGACTATTATGTGAAAATGAATAAAGGAAACTTAATTCAAAATGGAGTTGGGAAGCAATAGAGGGATGATCCCATTCAAGCATTACTTGTTGTAGCTTACTTTATGTATCCCAGCAGTAAGTTGTAGCTTACTTTAAGGAAGATTTTCTCCTTGCCCTGCCACAACCCAGCCAATGAGAAACTATCACAAATCAGCCAGTGAGAAGCTGCCACCACCTCAAACTCTCATTCTTCTCCAATGAACTTTCATTCAAAATAACCCTTCCTGGTACCTGGGTGGCTCCACGGGTTAAACTTCTGCCTTTGGCTCAGGTCATGATCTCAGGGTCCTGGGATTGAGCAGGGAGCCTGCTTCCCCTCTCTCTCTCTGCCTGCCTCTCTGTCTACTTGTGATCTCATTCTCTCTGTCAAATAACTAAATAAATAAAATCTTTAAAAAAAATCTTTAAAACAAAAAATAACCCTTCCCAACTTCCTCCTTTCTTCCATGAAAAGCAAGCCCCTCTCCTTTGTTTTTGGACCTATTTTTCATCATGGTTTGCATGCCCTGAATTGCAATTTCTCTGCTATTCCTAAAAAAGTCATTTTTGCTGGTTAAGTCACTGGCTATTTTATTTTTAAGGCTTACAGCTAAATCTCCCATCTATTCTACCAAGGGCCCATTTAACTTTACAAAAAGGCATTTGCTTCTCCCTAAGTTCCCTTTCTCCACTTCCTATTCCCTTACTAGGTTAAGTATATAGACTCCAAATTCTAGCCCCCTCTTTGAGTTACTCATCACTGAAAGCTCCGAAGTATATAGGATGCATGTGTTAATAACTTTTGTTTGCTTTTCTCTTGTTAATCTGCCTTTTATCAGTCTAATTTGCAGGAACCAAGGCAAAGAGAAGGGGGTAGAGAAAGTTTTTCTTCCTCTTACAGAAACTATATGATACATTAAGTGGTATTCTTGAGTGTGAAATTCTGGGTAATTTTCCAATAAGTAATTTTTCCTTGTTTTATTATTTACTTGCATTTTCCTAGTTTACATTAATCATTTTTCATTTTGTTTATAATTTTATTTATTTTTATTTTTTGTACACAGTATAGTTTTAATGAGTTTAGCATAAATCTATTCCCACAGGCTTCCACACATAAGCTTACAAACACTTATATCTTAATGAATGAAGATGTAACTTGAAAGATGCATTATACACAGGGTGATTTCAAGGCTTCAGCACAGGGCTATTCACATACGCTTCTACACTACCGTTTACAAACACTTTTATCTAAAAGAAGGAAGATGTTACTTGACTTTTTATATATAGTGTAATTTCAATGAGTTAAGCATATGGCTAATCCCGTATGTTCTACCATTTTGTTTACAATTAAAAAAAATATATTTTTCTAAAGGTTCCTTTTCCTGGCTCTCTAACTGTTCCAGGGTAGTAAATGGTTTGATATCTTTGTCAGGTTAGAAATCAGTGAGTGAGCAGGAGTAGTATTTATAGCAAAAGGAAGATCTGAGATGCAGTAGTGACTGCTGGTATGGGGAAGGACTGCAGAGTGGGTAGAAGGTCACCAGGAGTCTGTAAGTGTACTGGAAAATGCTAAGGCAATACAGGCAAAACACAGGTCCCTAAGAAGAGACTGTGCATTGTCAGGATAAGTTTCTTTATTAAGACTTCCTGGACATTCCCCCAGTTTTGGTTCCAGTGGCTTGTTTGATTAGGTCACAGTATGCATAGGCAGTACTACTTGTGAGCAATGCCAAGATCATGGGTTTAAGCCTCATCTACAGCACTTTTTACTTTCTGAGCAATTCTGAGGATGTGATCACTTGGATCACTTTTCTTGCTTTCTGGAAGGCTGTAGATAGACAAAGGAAAAAAATAGGAAATCAATACATAGTGAAATAGACCTGTAAAGCTATAAGTAGAAAATGAAGAATACCAGTTGTTGTTGCAGTGAGTTATAAATTACAGGTTTCAATTTGATCACTCTAAAAAGAAACATGGAAGTGAAAGCAAATTATTAAGGGGAAAATAAACTAGAAGAGAGTTAGAAGACTAGAGTTACTATTTTGTTACTAGAGTTACTAAATTATTTTTGTTAGTTACTAGAGTTACTGGACTAATTTGCCTGAGGGAGACATAGTGACAGATGCTTTGAACTAAGTGGATATAGTAAATATGGAAGGAATTGGCACATTAGACAGGTATTTGGGAAGTAAAATGGACGGAACTCAGCAAGAATTTGGATGGTGTGAAGACGAGGTAAGTGTAAAATGTTGAGAGCAGGTTTCTGTGTTGGGAAATAAAATGGGTGATGGTGCCACTGACTGATATGGAGAATATGAGAAGAGGACTATTTGGTAAAGAATTACAAAATAGATATTTTTCTGAAAAGGGTCATGGTCTAAATAGAAGTCAGGATGAGGGATTTCTCTCATAATTTATAGTTACATGTCCCTGTGAGTTTCCTCTAAAGGAAACTCTAAGCTCCTCGTATCCCCAATCTCACACAGCCCTGTAGTACCAGTATTGTTTTCAGTATATATCTTTCCTTTAGAAATACGTACACAGAAAATACATGATTATAGTCCAGTGGAGAAGCTTCAAATGATATCTAAATATATGGACTACATTAGGCTATAATCATCTGCTTTATTCTTCCCCACATCACAGTGACAAGTGGGGTCAGTTAAAGTTGTTTTATTCCAGACATTTTTCTCTGTGCTCACACACACACACACACACACACAGAGTCCCATTATGAGCATTACCCACTTGCACCGCATTAATAATATGTCATGGAGAAATCCTGGCCAGTACAGATCAATCCCCCTCATTCTGTTCTGCAGCTCACCTGTGCTCCATGGTATAACATGAACACTCATCACTCATTTATCTTCCCATGTATGCTGTTGGCTATTAATAGACATTTAATGTTTTTACCTGTTTTCTCCTTCTGTCTTGTGCACATAGCTCTCTCTCTCTCTCTCTTTCTCTCTGAAAGGGTTTATTATACATTCTTACAAGTAGGATTGCTTGGTCAAAGAGTTTGGTCATTCAGTAAATCCTTATTAAGCACCTACTATGTGACTATAAATTATTCTTGGAGTTGGAGAAACTTTAGTGAACAACACAGACAAATATCTCTAAGGGTGGAGTGACCATTTTTTAAAATTTTGATGAATGCTCTAACACTGTTGTCTCTCACAAGGAAGTTAATAGCTGTTTACTGCTATCCTAAATACCACTTCTGGTTTGGGGTTTCTGCAGCTGACCAAAAATACTCAAATAATCCAAGATAAGGCAGGAAAGAGGGAAGAGAACAGATAAACAAGGGGAAATAACCCCCAATACAACAAAAACTAGAGGGGACAAACAGAACAACCTCCCTTCCCAAGATACCTGATATCCCTGAACACAATCCTGTCACAATTACTATGTTAAATGTTAATGGTATTAACAATGAAACATAAAGATGCACAGAGTAGATAAAAAGCAAGGCCCTATAAATGCTACACACATGAAACACATACTTTAAACATAAAGATACAAAGACTTTGAAAGTAAATGAATGGAAAAAGTTATATACACCAAAAAACATAATAAGGATGGAGTGGATATTATAAACCAGATAAAGCACACTTGAAGACAGTAAAAGGAAAATGCCATAATGATGAAGGGATAGGTCCTTAGAAAAAGATAACAACTATAAATATGTACATACCTAATAACAGAACCTCAATATACATGAAGCAGAAGTTGACAGAATCATAGCAGGAAATTTGAACACCCTCTTTAGTTGATGGAATGACTAGACCAAAAACAAAATCAGTGAAAACTTAAATGTTTTGAGCACTGCTATCAACCACCTTGACTTAAATGACTTCTATAGAATGCTCCATCCAAAAAATGTGGAATATACAAGTGCACATTATAATACCTTTCATAGGTTAGACCTTAAAGCAATTGATAAATTTTTTTTGCAATTGATAAATTTTAAAGGACCAAAATTATACAGAGCATATTCTATGATTGCAGTTAAATTAGATCACAAGTGAATTATATGATATATTGGAAACCCCTTAAATTTGGAAATTAAACAACATTCTTTATTTTTTAAAAGATTTTATTTATTTATTTGTCAGAGAGAGAGAGAGAGAGAGAGAGAGAGAGTACAAGCACGGGGAGTGGCAGGCAGAGGGAGAAGCAGGCTCCCTGCCAGCAAGGAGCCTGATGTGGGGCTCGATACTAGAACTCTGGGATCATGACCTGGGCTGAATGCAGGGGCTTAACCAACTGAGCCACCCAGCCATCCCTAACAACATACTTCAAAATGATTCATGGGTCAAAGATGAAATCATGAGGGAAATTAGAAAAATATTTTGAGTTGAATGACAGTGAAAGTAGAACAGATCAAAATTCATGGGATTCAACAAAAGGAATGCTTGGAAGAAAATATATAGCTTTAAATGGTAATATTAGAAGAGAAGTATGTAAAATCAGTGACCTAAGTTCTGTCCTTAAGAAGACAAAAAAGAGAAGAGCAAAGTTCATATCTGGTAATTAGAAGGAAAGAAATGCTAAAGAGCAGAAATAAACTTTATTGGAAACAGATAGTAGAGAAAATGAACAAAGCCAAAAGTCAGATCTTGGAAAAGATCAACAAAATTTAACAAAATTCTACTTAGACTGAATAAAACTAGAGAGAGGAAACAAATCACTTTTGTCAAAGTTCCGATATTAGGAACATACATACATGGGGTTATCAACAGAGACCCTATAGACATTAAAATGTCAATAAAAAAACAGAATAACTTCCTGCCAACAAATTTGACAGTGTAGCCAGGATGGGTGGAGGGAGAAGTTGTACTGGGGTGCAGGCCCAATCACTGCCATGGCTGACCCCTTAGGAAATTCTTGAATGCCCTATCAGAGTTATCCCAGGTTGGGGCTAGATGGTCATGCTTTTTTTTTTTTTTTTAAAGATTCTTTTTATTTTATTATTTATTTGACAGAGAGAGAGAGAGAGAGATCACAAGTAGGCAGAGAGGCAGGCAGAGAGAGAGGGGGGAAGCAGGCTCCCCGCCGAGCAGAAAGCCTAATGCGGGGCTTGATTCCAGGACCATGAGATCTTGACCTGAGCCAAAGGCAGAGGCTTTAACCCACTGAACCACCCAGGTGCCCCATGGTCATGCTTTTATATGCCCCTATTAATCAGTCTTTAATTTAGGCCACCCAGGGAAGGAGTGTGACTTTGAGTGAGGCAGCTCTCTGCAGTTGAGACAATCCCTGAAGGGGCTGACAGCTGTCTGATGATAGCAGCCCTAGCACCTGAAGGACTAGACCCTTCTTGACAGGGGATCCGGGTGGTGCATCACAGTTTCTACTGCAGGTCCCTTTATGAACGCTTCTTTTCAAAACTAGATCAACACTGTTAGTAATATGACAATGGATTCAGGGAAAGAGAATTAAAGGCACGATGATTTATTAGAAAAATGGATGAATAAATAACAGTATTAATATCTACCACTCACTGTGGGTCAGACACTGTGGAAGGAACCAAAAATACTGAAAGAAGATATAGTCTCCATCCCTGCTCTCAGTGGGAGGAGGCACAGCAGACAGTGTGAAATGAAATCTCACATAAAATATGTATTATTATAATGCCACAGAAGTGAAGAAGGGTGAACAATCTACAGTGCCTTTGGCTAGAGGTGGGAGGTATGTGTGTGAGTGGGCTGGATTTCCAGAAAGGTTTTAGGTATCATTTTAGCATCTATAAGACCAAGAAAGTTTTGTACAGGATGTGGTATTTGAGGCATACTTTAAACATAGTCCTGATATTTTAATGCAGAGTTAGAGTACAATTTGGTTTAGAAAAATATAGTATACACAAAGAGTTCTTCTTCTAAAACAACTGCTAATGGAAGACTGTGTTACTATAAACAATATATTTTTCCTGGAAATGCTTTTCCTGCCAATTATGGCTGCATTTTAAAAACAACCATTATAATATCTTCAGGACATTTTTCTCCTCAGAAAATATAATGGAAATCTATAACAAGCAAGGTTTATTTAGGACATTTGAATTTACAGACACTATTTTGGAAATGTGCTTATGATGTTAAAAAAATATTTCCTACCACCCTTTGGCTAGGAAATGGTACTTCATTCAGTTACCTCAGATTCAAATCTTGGAACACAGGTCCCCAAAAATTCAAGACTTCATACCCCAAACATAGACCCCCCCAAACCTCACACTCAAAGGACCTTAAAGATTTCAGAGACTTCACACCCTGAACACCAATAACCAAATACGACACACAACTCTTGGAGCTCTGACCCTCTCAAATTCAGAGACCTCACATCCTGAGCTTAGATGTCGAAAAAACAAAACAAAACCAAAAAACTTGGAAGCAAACTTGGGAAACAAGCCCTCAAAAAGGTCAAACTCCTCCATCCTTGAAAAGAGACCCCAAACACCTCAGACTCCAACTTTGGAACACATGCCATGAGAATATTCTATGTCATTGCAATCTGGACACACCTCTGAATATTGGTGATTCAGTATCTGGCACTTAGACCTTCAATGAATGCATAGACCTCATACCCAGTATACATCCTTACAAATACCTGAGACTCCAACCTTGATAGAGACCTTCAACAAGTTCAATAAACTTATTCCTTAAAAAAATCCATATAAGTTATATAAACATTAGAATAAGGCCCTACACTTCTCCAAAGAAGACATACAAATGGCCAACAGACACATGAAAAAATGTTCATCATCTTTAGCCATCAGGGAGATTCAAATCAAAACCACACTCAGATACCACCTTACACCAATTAGAATGGCCAAAATCAACAAGATGGTAAACAACAAATGTTGGAGAGGATGTGGAGAAAGGGTAACCCTCTTCCACTGTTGGTGGGAATGCAAGTTGGTACAGCCACTTTGGAAAACAGTGTGGAGATTCCTCAAGAAATTAAAAAATAGAGCTACCCTATGACCCTGCAATTGCTACTGGGTATTTACCCCAAAGAAGCAGATGCAGTACAAAGAAGGGCCACATGTACCCCAATGTTCATAGGAGCAATGGCCACAATTGCCAAACTGTGGAAAGAACCAAAATGCCCTTCAACAGATGAATGGATAAAGAAGATATGGTATACAATGGAGTATTATGCCTCCATCAGAAAGGATGAATAC
>CM052801.1:37866755-37904606 GCA_028533885.1 Nasua narica
GGAAAAAAAATAAACTGAGTGACTGAAAAGAAAAAAAAAAAAAAAGGAATAAGGCCCTACAGGGGCGCCTGGGTGGCTCAGTGGGTTAATGCTCAGGTCATGATCTCAGGGTCCTGGGATTGAGTCCTGTCAAATTAAAAAAAAAGAAAGAAAGAAAAAAGAAAAAAAGAAGAAGAAGGCCCTACAAGATTTGTGAGTATTACGCCTAGAAAACAGACATAAAAGTCCTCACATCTTGGAATAGATTTCACAGAACTAAAACTCTAAATACTGATGTGCAAATACATCAAATTCATTATCATAGACTCTCAAAGACTTCAAACCCTTACTCTCAAAATATAGATGAACAAATACCCCAAAATCAATCCTAAAAAAAAATCTTCAAAGAGTCAGATACCTCAGGCACCACCCAGACATGCACCACCAAGCACTTAAGACCCTGACCTGCCAACATAGACCTTCAAAGGTCAGAACCCTCACATGCTGAATATAGACTCCAGAAGCTCAAATTCAAAATTCATATCGAAGACCCTCAGCAATTTCAGAGTCCTCATACTTCAACCACAAATCCCTGAATTCACAAACCTAGATCCCCTGCAACATCAGACGGAAACCCGGGAACTCAGTTCATCCAAATGTTTCAGAGCCCAGACTTCCCAGCCCTATAAAACACAATCAAACTTTCGCACCAACATCCTTACAGCATGGAGCAACCTCACACTTGGATCACAGACCCCGAAATACTTTGGATCAAACTCTGGAGCACAGACAGTTAATAAGTTTGGATATGTCTTATGCCCTGATCACAGACTCCCAGAGCCCCTAATTCAAATCTTGGCACAGACCCTCAAAGACTTCAGAGTCCTTATTCCATGAACACAGACCTTCAAATACCTCAGATTTAAACATCTAAACATAGATTCTTAAAGAGTTCAGAGACTTCACATCGTGAACAGGGATTTTAAACAACTCAGACAAAAAACTTGGAACCTAGAACTTGAAACATTTCAAGAACCTTATTCTTTGAACACAGGGCAAAAATACCTCTGAAACTTGGGATCCAAGCTTAAGGTTTCAAAGACTTCACAACTTGATCACAAATCCCCAATTACCTCAGATTTAAACCTTACACTGCAAACTCTGAAAAATTTCAGAAGGCCTCATACCCTAAACACAAACCAGCAGTTACTTCAGACTCAAATCTTTGGACTGACCCTGAAAATTTTCAGAGAACATGAGCACACACTTCTAAATATCTGACTCAAAACATGGAATATATGCCTTTAGAGAGATCAGAGACTTCATACCCTAAATGCGGACTTCTAAACACCTCAGGCAAAAAACTTGGAACAAAGACTTTCAAAGAATTCATGGACCTCACTTCCTGAACACAGACCCCCAAATACCTCAGACTGAAATGTTGGACTTAGATATTCTAAAAGTTTAAAGACCATGCAACCTGAAAGAAAACAAGTCTCTTAATTCTCAAGACTAAACCCTCAGAACAGAAGCTGGAAATCTCAGAGGCTTCAAATTCTGAATACAGACCTATAAATAACTCAGGCTGAATCTTTGGGACACAGATCCTCAGAAAGTACAGAGACCTCATGCCATGAATGCAGACCAGATATATGAAACTTAAGCCTTTAGAAACAGACCCCCATAGGTTTTAGAGACCTCTCACCCTGAACAGAGACTCCCCAAACACTTCAGACTCAAACATTAAAAGATATTAAAAGGTATGAGAGGCCTCACACTCTGATCATGGACCTACAATGACCTTAGGTTCAAACCTTACAACACAAATTTTCAAAGACTTCAGAGACCTCACACTGTGACCACAGACCATCCAATACTTTAGAGTCAAAACCTTGAGCCACAGACCTTAAAGAGTTCAGAAAAGTCGTATTCTGAATACAGACTTCCAAACCCCTCAGAATCAAACCTTATGACAGAGACTCTCAAAATTTCAGAGACCTCATACCCTGACTACGGACCCCCCCCAATAACTCCAGCTAAATCCTTGGGACACAGAGCCTCTAAAATTTCAGGCTTCACACTCTGAAAATAGACCCCAAATACCTCATATTCAAAACTTGGGATACAGTTCAAAGACTTCACATGCTGAACACAGACCTCTGAATATACACATACCTCCTACCTCTAGCCAACTTTGAAGCACAGACCAAAAAACAGTTGAGGGACCTCGCGCACCTAGTACACAGACTTCTAGTTACTTCATATTGAAATGTTGGAACAGACCCTGAAGGAATTCAGTAAATGTGAGCACAGAATCCTATGTGAGGCTCAAACTTTCAAACATATACCCTCAAGAGGTGAGAACTTTCAAACATCTAACTTACAACTTAAATGCAGACATTTAAATAACTCAGACAAAAATTTTGAAAACATACCCTCAGAGAATTTAAGGACTTCACTCCTTGAACTAATGCTTCAAATACCTTAGACCCAAACTTGGGACACAGACCCTCTAAAATTTCAGAGACTTCATGCCTTGAATACAGACCCTCAAGGTATTCACAGAACTTACATCCTGAGCACTCATTCTATATTAATCAGATTAAACCTTGGAACACATCTCAAAGACTTCAGAGATCTCGTGCTGTGAACAGACACCCAAATCTCTCTGACTCAGACTTTGAGCCACAGACTCTCAAAGAGTTCAGAAACCTGAGACTCTGGGGGCACCTGGGTGGCTCAGTTGGTTAAGTGTCTGTCTTCAGCTCAGGTCATGATTCCAGGGTCCTGAGATTGAGCCCTGTGTCAGGCTCCCTGCTCTGCAAAGAGCTTGCTTCTCCCTTTCCCTTTGCCTGCTGCTCTCTCTGCTTGTGTTCTCTATCTCTCTCTCTCTCTGTTGAATAAATAAATAAAATCTTAAAAAAAAAAAAAATCCGAGACTCTGACTGTAGTCCCATAATTATGTCAGACTCAAACCTTGGGGCAGACCTTCAAAGACTTCAGAGAACTCAACCTTGAGCACGAACCCCCAAATATCTCAGATTTAAATTGTGGAACTAGCCCCTCAAAGATTTCAGAGACATTACTCTTAAACAAAGACTTTCAAACACTTCAGATAAAAAATAGGGAAACAGGGACGCCTGGGCCGCTCAGTGGATTAAGTCCTTTGCCTTCAGCTCAGGTCATGATCTCAGGGTCCTGGGATTGAGCCCTGCATCGGGCTCTCTGCTCAGTGGGGAGCTTGCTTCCTCCTCTCTCTCTGCCTGCCTCTCTGCCTACTTGTGATCTCTCTCTGTTAAATAAATAAATGAAATCTTAAAAAACAAACAAACTGGGAAACAGACTCTCAAAAGTTCCAAGGCCCCACTTCTTGCTTATAGACTCAAATACCTCAGACACAAATTTGGAACAAGGATCCTCTAAAACTTCAGAGAACTCACAGCTTGATCAAAAAGCCCAAGTACCTCAGATTCAACTTACAACACAGACTTTCAGAATTTTAGAGATGTCACACATTGAACTTTGACCCACATAATTCAGATTCAAACCTTGGGATACAGACCTCAAAGAGTTCAGAGATCTTATACCCTGAACATGAACTCCATATACCTTACATAAAAATCTTGGAGCATAGCCAGTGAAAGTGTTCAAGGGCCATACTCCTTGAACACAGATCAAAATGCCTCAAATCTAAACATGGAACACAGATCCTCTAAAATTTTAGGGATCTCACACCTTGAATGCAAACCCAAATGTACCTCATAAGCCTTATAAAGCTTATAAACCTCATTAAGCCTTATAAAGCCAATCTCAAAGATTTGAGAGACCTCATACCATACACAAAGTATTCAGAAGCCTCATGCTCTCAACACTGACACCACATAACTCAGATTCAAACCTAGGGACCCAGAAATGGTAAATATCTGGGTAAATATAATAGATGATATAGATGATTCTTTTCTTCCTCGTTTTTTTTTTTAAGATTTTATTTATTTATTTGACAGAGAGAGATCACAGGTAGGCAGAGAGGCAGGCAGAGAGAGAGAGGGAGAAGCAGGCTCCCTGCTGAGCAGAGAGCCCGATGCAGGGCTCAATCTCAGGACCCTGAGATCATGACATGAGCTGAAGGCAGAGGTTTAACCAACTGAGCCACCCAGGCACCCTGGTTCTTTTTTTTTTTTTATCTATTTTTGAGAGAGAGAGAGAGCACAAGTGGAGGGAGGGGCAGAGGGAGAAGCAGACTCCTGGCTGAGCAGGGAGCCCAATGCAGAACTCGATCCTAGGACCCTGGGATCATGACCTGAGCCGAAGGCAGATGCTTAACCAACTGAGCCACCCAGGCGCCCTCTCCTTGGTTCTTTAAAGTATGTTTGAGAGTTAAAGTAAAATTTATAACATTGTTTGGCTTTTTTTCACAATGGGTTTGCCACCAAAACACTAAACCTAAACCAAAATGGTAAAGGAAAAGACTTGTATCAACATCATCGTTGTTGGACACAAAGATTCAGGCAAGTCCACCACAAATGGCCATCTGATCTACAAATGTGGTGGGATCAACAAAAGAACTATCAAAAAATTGGAGAAGGAGGCTGCTGAGATGCGAAAGGGCTCCTTCAAGTATACCTGGGTCCTGGATAAACTGAAAGTTGAACGTGAACATAGTATCACCATTGAGATCTACTTGTGGAAATTTGAGACTAGCAAGTATCATGTGACCATCATTGATGCCCCAGGACACAGAGAGTTTATTAAAAACATGATTACAGGTACATCTCAGGCTGACTGTGCTGTCCTGATTGTTGCTACTGGTGTTGGTGAATTTGAAGCAGGCATCTCCAAGAATGAGCAGACCCGGGAGCATGCCCTTCTGGCTTACACACTGGGTGCAAGACAACTAACTGTTGGTGATAACAAAAGGGATTCCACTGAACCACCCTACAGCCAGAAGAGATACGAGGAAATCGTTAAGGTAGGCAGCACCTATATTAAGAAAATGGGCTACAACCCCAACACAGTAGCATTAGTGCCAATTTCTGGTTGGAATGGTGACAACATGCCAGAGCCAACTGTTAACATGCCGTGGTTCAAGGGATGGAAAGTCACCCGTAAAGAGGGGACTGCCAGTGGAACCACACTGCTTGAAGCTCTGGATTGCATTCTGCCACTAGCTTGTCCAACTGACAAGCCCTTGTGTCTACCCCTCCAGGACGTCTACAAAATTGGTGGTATTGGTGCTGTCCCTGTGGGCCGAGTGGAGACTGGTGTTCTTAAACCTGGCATGGTGGTCACCTTTGCTCCAGTCACTGTTACAACTGAAGTAAAGTCTGTCGAGATGCACCATGAAGCTTTCAGTGAGGCTCTTGCTGGGGACAGTGTGGGCTTCAATGTCAAGAATGTATCTGGCAACAATGTTCGTTGTGGTAATGTGGCTGGTGACAGCAAAAATGACCCACCAATGGATGCAGCTGGCTTCATGGCTCAGGTGATTACCCTGAACCATCCAGGCTGAATCAGTGCTGGATATGCACTTGTGCTGGACTGTCACACAGCTCACATTGCTTGCAAGTTGGCTGAGCTGAAGGAGAAGATAGATCATCATTCTGGAAAAAAGCTGGAAGATGGTCCCAAGTTCTTCAAATCTAGTGATCCTGTCATCATTGATATGTTCTTGGCAAGCGTATGTGTGTTGAGAGCTTCTCTGACTATCCTCCTCTGGATTATTTTGCTGTTCATGACAGGAGACTGACAGTTGCTATGAGTGTCATCGAAGTAGTAGACAAGAAGGCAGTTGGAGCTGGCAAGGTCACCAAGTCTGCCCAGAAAGTTCAGAAGCCTAAATGAATATTATTCCCAATACCTGCCACCCTAGTCTTAATCAGTGGTGGAAGAATGGTGTCAGAACTCTTTGTGTGGGGCGCCTGGGTGGCTCAGCCATTAAGCAGCTCAGGTCATGATCCCAGTGTCCTGGAATTGAGCCCCGATCAGGCTCCTTGCTCCGCGGGAAGCCTGCTTCTCCCTCTCCCACTCCCCTTCCTTGTGTTTCCTCTCTCGCTGTGTCTCTCTCTGTCAAATAAATAAATAAATAAAATCTTTAAAAAAAAAATAACTATTTTTGTTAACTGGCCACTTAAGTTTAATAGTAAAAGACTGCTTAATGATAACGCGTTGTAAAACCTTCAGAAGGAAAGGAGAATGTTTTGTGGACCATTTAGGTTTTTTTGTGTGTGTATCTTTGTGTGTGGCATTTAAGTCATTAGCTTTAAACTCAGTATTTTTTAATGGAGACAGCTTGACCAAAAATCTGTCACAGAATTTTGAGACCCATTAAAACAAAAGTTTAATGAGAAAAAAGATTATAACATTGTCTATAGTTTTCAACATATGTAAATGTAACCTATCAGACAACTATAGCCTAATGAGGAGATGGTAAAGAGGCCTATAAAGTGGCAAGGTTTCTACATTTGAACTGAAATGAGAAAATATTGATTCTAAGTGGAATACGAACAGGTAAATATGTACTTTGTAATTCCTAGAGCAACTACTATAAAACCACATACAAAGATACAGTCAAACTCACAACAGATATATTGAAATGGAATACTGAAAAGTTTTAAATAACCCAAAACAAGGCAGTAAAGGTAAAACAGGAATGAAAAACAGAAGGAAAAAACAGAAAACAATAACATGGTAGGTCTAAATCCAAACATCAATAATCCATGATATTTAAATGGCCTAACTACATCAATTAAAGGACAAAGACTATCAAAATGGTTGAAAACAAAAGGATGGCAGATTTCCGTGTGGAGATGTACAGAGTTGGAAAGAGCATCACTTCCATCTTCACAAGAAAAAATCAGGACAAACTAAACCTTTTTTTTTTTTAAGATTTTATTTATTTATTTGACAGAGAGAGAACACAAGTAGGCAGAGAGGCAGGCAGAGAGAGGGAGAAGCAGGCTCCCTGCTGAGCAGAGAGCCCCATGCGGGGCTCGATCCCAGGACCCTGAGATCATGACCTGAGCCGAAGGCAGAGGCCTTAACCCGCTGGGCCACCCAGGTGCCCCCGGACAAACTGAAACTTAAATACTTTTCTTGAAACCATCATTTAAATGAATTTTCTGGGAAAACAACTAACTTAAAATCTAAAGAAACAGGCTCCTATAGGAAGGCGTAGCACATGAGCATTTGATTATCTGGGACAGATACTTTCAAATGTCACATAAGCCAGAATGAAAATACTTAACAAATTGTTAAAGGCTGAGTGTGTACTAGTGTGAGAGTGTGAAGAGTCCTAGGGGTTGCAGACCTGGAAGTTTCACCCTTTTCCTCTAGAACACCACCAGGCACTGGCAGGGATGCTAAGGAGAATCCTGAGAAGACTGAGGAAATGGGACAGGAGGCACTGCCAAAAGTATACAAACCAATTTTGTCAATCTCCCATACAAAACAAAAGCTTTAATCTGTAAGCTAAAAACTATCAGAATATGTTGCCTAAGGTCACTGGTAAAAACCCACTACAGTTGGGAGAAAAATATGGAAACTGCCATTGAAACTCTTTCCTACCCATTCTCCCTATCTCCCCTAAGCAACAAAAGCCTTCATCTGTAGGGGGAAGGACATCAAAGCTGTAGCCTAAGTGCAAAGGTGGAAACCTACTGCAGCTGGGAGAAGGGAAGGCTGGGAGTAGGAGTGGTGAGTGGGGAGTAATCTCTATCCCTGGAGTAGTAAGTGCTAGGCTCAGCATTCCATCTGGCAGCGCAGCAGAAACACTTGTGAAGGCCACATAACCCTGAGACCCAGGTCCACAGTGCCTGCCTAATACTGAGACTTGGTAAGAACATCAGGAAACATACTCCCTCACTTCCCACCCACCAACAAGCCTCAAAAAAAAAATAAGCATGAAATACAGCTAAGAAAGCTCTAAGAGACAAACCTTTTCTAGGGACCAACACAACGGGAAAGACCCAAATCCAAGTGGGGACATCAAAACAAGGCACGAGTGGAAGGACTTAAGGGCTCTTGGTGCACTGAGGGTAAGTAACTAAAGCAACAATAAACTTAGTACAACTCCTTACTAGATTAATACTAACTCCTAGCAGAAATACCCCTACTAAAATCCTAGGGGGAGTAACTGTATGCTCTTCTCCAAATATACAAAATATTTACTTCATTATCCAACTGTCCTATACAACATGTCAAATTTTCAACATAGAATTCTTCTGCATACAAAAAGGCAAGAAACACACAGTCTAGAGGCAAAGCAATCATCAGAGCCAAACCTGGATATAACACAGTTGATCAAAGTATCAGGGAATTTAAAATAATTGTAGTTAATATGTTAAAGGTTCTAACGGAAATGGGAGTAAGAGAGAGTCTTCTCTGGTGTCTCAATTAAGCCCTATTCTTAGGCAAGCACTGTGGGTGTGTGTCTTGGGGGAGTGCCTTCACAATATTCCTGTCCCTTTCTCTATGGGTAGAGCTTGTTTCCCCTATTCAGGTCTCCTAGCAGCATGAGTATACCCACCTACCGCTTTGATGCCCTGGCTCCTGAAGATGGAAGTTTTTATTACTTAGGGAATTTAGGAAAGTAGGTCTGGGCCAAGTTTCCTTGATGACCTCCATTGCTTTCCCCTAGTTGTAGCACAATTTTACCAGTGCCTGCAGATTAAGCTTTTTCATTCTGTAAGGGAGATCAGGGAAATGGGTCTGGGAGGATTTGGGCAACGGCTGTTGTCTGCTCCTTGCTAGCACCACAGGAAACCTTTCTGGATTCTCTGTGTGAGCCTAGTGGTATTCCTAGAGGAAAAGCCGCAAGAGGGTGAGAACCCCACATGGCTGAGTCCCCTGAGAGGTTCACATTCCCATGCTAGGTCCCCAGGAATTCATCACAACTTCTTGTTTAATATTCATAATGGCTTCTGCCCCTGGTAAGCAAACGCTCCAGTCCTGTGTCTCCCTGCAGGTGCCTGGCTCCCTCCAGATTTTGGGAAGACATATACCCAAAGACCTTAGTTCTTTGATGAGTCCAAGAAAACTCATTAATTTGTAATTCATCCAGTTTTTCCTTTGATGGGATAGGCAACATCTTTCCAGTTCTCCATCTCTGAACTGAACTTCTAGGTCATATGGTACATGTATATTTAACTTTATGGGAACCTGCCAAACCATTTTCTAAGAGTGGCTATACAGTTTTGTATTTGTGCCAAAAACATATGAGAAATCCAGTTGTTCCACATCCTTATCAGTACCTGGTATTGTCAGGACTTTCTCTTTTTGTCATTTAACAGGTGTGTAATGGTATCTCTTGTGGTTATAATTTACATTTCCCAAATGGCCAATAATGTGGTGCTTCTTTTCCTGTGCTAATTTCCCATCTATATATCCTCTTTGGGTTGGGGACTGTGACTTTTTGCCAGTTGATAAATTGGGTTGTGTTTTTTTCTTGATATTAAGTTTGGAGAGTTCTTTATATATTCTGGATGGAAGCCCTTTATCAGATATACGATTTTTCAAATATATTCTGTTTGTAGCTGTCTTTTTTTTTAAGTTAGTATTTAATTATTTTAAGGACACGGAAGAGACTTCATGAAAATTCAAACATAAGATGGGATTTTATAATACACACATGCATCCTCAAAATCGCAGCCTCATTTTTCCTACTTTATATAATCATAAGCCAGCCACCTTATCTTGGGCACTTTTAAGATACCTTGAACAAAAAATCAAGTGCTTTGCAGCTCTAAGGTCAGAATATTAGGCAGTAATATGTTTGACCTTGTAAAGAGGAGATCATATCAGTTCAAATTAATTATCTTCTGTGATAGAGAGAAAGGCCTTAAAGATAAACTAATAGGTCTTGAATTATTCAGGCCTGAGCTAGGCTTCTATTTCTATCCTTTAGTCATATTAATGATTAGTTCTGTAGTTTAGGAATCATACTGTAAGGAATTTGGGAGTTCTATAGAGGATCCCCCAGAGGCTGTCTAAGAGATCAGCAAGGCAAAGATGATGAGCTTCTGAGAGACTCTCCTCTCTGGCTTCAAGCAGAGCAGCTATTTTTTTGTTATTAAGTTTGGCTATACTTTTTGTTTAATAAACTTTTATATTTTGACATGATTTTGGATTTACAGAACAGTTGCAAAGATAATACAAAGAGTTCCCATGTACTCTTCAGTCAGATTCACCTAATGTTAACATCTAATATAAACATGGTACCTTTGTCATAACAAAAAATTAACATTGGTACTGTGCTTGGAGTACTGCTAACCAAGCCACAGACTTTATTTAGATCTCATTAATTTCTCCAGTAAGATTTTTTTTTTATGATTTTATTTTTAAGTAATCTCTACTTGCAACATGGGGCTTGAACTCACAACCCTGAGATCAAGAGTCACACACTCCGCTGACTGAGCCAGCCAGGAGTCCCCCCACTAATATTCTTTTAATATTCCAGAATCCAATCCAGGAAACCACATTGCATTAGAGAAGATTTTCTTTTCATTCTTTTGACAGCGTCTTTCACAAAGCAAAAGTTTTAAATTTTGATGAAGATAGACTTATCATTTTTTTTCTTGTATGAATTGTGCTTTTTGTGTCATGTCGAAGAATCTGTGGACAAACTCAAGGTCTCCTAAGTTTTTTTTTAAGTTTTATAGTTTTCTATTTTACATTTGGATATATGCTCCATTTGGTATTAATTTGTGTGTATGATGTGAAGTTTAAGTAGAGGTTCATTTTTGTTGCATATGACTGTCCAATTGTCCCCATACCATTTATTAGAAATACAGATTTTCCTTGCCTTACAATGGGATTATGTCCCCCCAAAACCCATCAAAAGTTGAAATATTGTAAGTTGAAAATACATCTAATAAACCTAACCTACCAAACATCGTAGCTTAGCCTAGCCTTAAACAGGCTCAGAACACTTACATTAGCCTGAAATTGGGCAAAATCATCTAACACAAAGCCCATTTTATTTTATTATTATTTTTAAAGATTTTATTTATTTATTTGACAGAGAGAGAGCATGCACAAGCAGGTGGAGCAGAGCAGCAAATGGAGGGAGAGGGAGACAAAGGCTCTGCGTTGAGCAGAGAGCCTGATGCGGGGGCTCAATCCCAAGACCCTAGGATCATGACCTGAGCTGAAGGCAGAGGCTTAACTGACTGAGCCCCACAGGCGCCCCATAAGGCCTATTTTATAATAAGGTGTGGACTAGCTCATGTAATATATTGAATACTGGGAGCTGTGGCTTGCTGCTGCCCAGTATCACGAATAAGTATTATACTACATAAGTTAACCGGGGAAAAGATCAAAATTCAAAATTCAAGGTACCATTTCTACTGAAAGCATATTGCTTTCACACCACTGTAAATTTGAAAAATTGTAAATCAAACCACTGTAAGCTATTGTACTACCCTGTAAGATCATTTGTACTACACTTTATCCATTGAATTGGTTTTGCACCTTTGTCAAAAACACAATTGGCCACGTTTGTGTACGTCAATTTCTGGACTCTTTTCCATCCCACTTATCTATGCATCTTGATTACTGTCACTTTATAATAATTCTTAAAATCAGATAGTTTAGCACCCAGATCTCAGTTTCTAAATACCATTTGTCAATAAAAGGAACCAGGAACCCTGGAGAAATGGCTGATTCTAGGGCAGAAGATGAACCTGTATAATCTTGTAGTGCCAGAAAGTAAGGGAAAGCTAAAAAACAAAAACAAAAACAAAACAACAAAGAAGAGGAAGGCCATGTTCTAAGCACACAGGAGCCAATCTGAAAGAGGTAGGCCCCAATGACCAAACTGCAACAATTGGGGCCACAGAATACAAAACAATTGTATTGGAATAAAACCTAAGAGATAAAATAAATATCCATGTATTCATACTGATATAGATGATTGAAAAAATAAATAAATGGGGGAGAAGGGTCAAATCTTCCTTACAGAAGAATTCCAAATAATAAATGTAGAAGGAATGACTGAAATAGGAAATCACTAAAACCACTATTAGGGTAGCACAGCAATGGTTTTTCTAAGCAAGTTTCCTGGATTCATAGTAAAATCAAAGGTCTGAAGTTTGAGGAGAAAAAATATATTTGCATGGCCTCAATGTATTTTTCTCCAAATATTTGCAAGTTACTAGAGCGATTTTTAAAAAAATTTTATTTATTTATTTGACAGAGAGAGAGAGAGAGGGAGAGACAGAGAGAGGTCACAAGGAGGCAGAGAGGCAGGCAGAGGGAGAAGGGGAAGCAGGCTCCCTGCTGAGCAGAGAGCCCGATGTGGGGCTTGATCCCAGGACCCTGAGATCGTGACCTGAGCCGAAGGCAGAGGCTTAACCCACTGAGCCACCCGGGTGCCCCTACTAGAGCGATTTTAACATATATATATATATTTTTTAAGATTTTATTTATTTGAAAGACAGAGAGAGGTCACAAATAGGCAGAGAGGCAGGCAGAGGAAGAGGGGGAAGCAGGCTCCCTGCTGAGCAGAGCCCCATGCGGGACCATGGACCCTGAGATCATGACCTGAGCCAAAGGCAGAGGCTTTAACCCACTGAGCCACCAAGGCGCCCCCGACTTTAACATATATCTGTAAATTCTTTTACATTCTTTTCTCTAGGAGGTGAAGCTCAACTCTCTTCTTCTTGAGTGTGGGCTGGACTTCGTAACGCACTTCTAATGAAGACTATGGAAAGGGAAAAACAGTAATTTTATAGTGGAGAAATCTGATGGATACTACCTAAACCATGTGATCAAGGTTAATATCACGAGTAACAAGTCATATTTATATTAACATACCTTCAGATATGATATAACAAGAAGGTCATCTTACCTGAATGGTATTCTTCCCCAAAAGCCATTATCTTAGTTCAATCACAAGAAAATACCAAACCCAAATTGAGAGAGTCTAAAAATGACCTGACAAGTACTCTTCAAAAGGAGGTAGTGTGGATTCCTTCAATTTCTTCTTTTTATTTTTTTTAAAGGTTTTATTTATTTATTTGAGAGACAGAGAACGTGAGAGAGAGCATGAGAGGAGGGAAGGTTAGAGGAAGAAGCAGACTTCCTGCAGAGCTGGGAGCCCGACGTGGGACTCGATCCCGGAACTCAAGGATCATGACCTGAGCCGAAGGCAGTTGCTTAACCAACTGAGCCACCCAGGCGCCCAATTTTCTTCTTTTTAAAAATTATTTTTGCTATTCCAATTCTGTTGCCTTTTTTAAAAAGGATTTTGTTTATTTGATAGAAAGAGAGAGCACAAGCACGGGGAACAGGAGAGGGAGAAGCAGGCTCACCGCTGAGCAGGAAGCCTGATGAGGGTCTTGATCCCAGGACTCTGGGATCATGACGTGAGCTGAAGGCAGATGCCTAATCAACTGAGCCACGCAGGCGCCCCTCTTTTGCCTTTTTAAAATAAATTTTAAAACCAGCTTCTCTATACATACAAAAAATTCTTTTTTTAAAAAAGATTTTATTTATTTATTTGACAGAGAGATAGAGAGAGAGCACAAGTAAGCAGAGCAGCAGGCAGAGGGAGAGAGAGAAGTAGGCTCTCTGCTGAGCAGGGAGCGCATACAAAAAATTCTTGCTACACCCAGTGCTCCATGCAGCTGGGTGTGGTGCATGAACAATCAATCTTGTAACACTGAAAAATTAAAATAAACAAATTTGGGGAGAAAAAAAAATTCTTGCTAGAGTTTTGATCGTATTGTGTTAAATCTATGTTTCAATATGGAGATGGTTGATATCTTGACTATGTCGGGTTTTCAAATCTATGAACACAGTGTGTATTTCCATTTATTTAGGCCTTTTTTGATTGCTGTATTCAGTATCTTATAGTTTTCAACATACAGATCTTGTTTTTTTAAATTTAAATTCAGTTAGCCAACATATAGTGCATCATTAGTTCCAGATGTAGTGTTCAATCATTCATCAGTTGTGTATAACACCCAGTGCTCATCACATCATGTGCCCTCCTTAATGTCCATCACCCAGTTGCCCCATCCCCCCACCCACCTCCCCTTCCACAACATTCAGTTTGTTTCCCAGAGCCAAGAGTCTCTCGTGGCTTGCCTCCCTCTCTAATTTCCTCCCATTCACTTTTTACCTCCAACATACAGCTCTTGTATGTATTTTGTGAGATTCAGAGAGAAGTATGTCAATATTCTGAATGATTGTAAATATTTAAGAAATAATTTGGGTTTCTAATTTATATTCCTCATGTACAAAAATTCAACCACTTTTTGTATATTGCTCTCGTATATTGTATGTTGCTTTTTGTATCTTGCTTTTGTGGCCTAGCTAAACTCACTTATTCTAACAAGTTTGTGCGTTTTGTTTTGTTTTTTTCCGATTCCTGGGGATTCCTATAGAGACAATCATGTTGTCTGCAAACAGGGTGATTTTTATTTTTTCTTTCCAATCTAAATGCTTTTTCTTTTTAAAAATTTATTTATTTGAGAGAGAGAGAGAGAGAGAGAGAGAGTGAGAGAAAGCAGGAGAGGGGAGAAGGTCAGAGGGAGAAGCAGACTCTCCGAGGAGCTGGGAGCATAATGCAGGACTCAATCCCAGGACTCTGGGATCATGACCTGAGCCGAAGGCAGTTGCTTAACCAACTGAGCCACCCAGGTGCCCCTGAATGCTTGTTCTTTCTTATTCTTGCCTTATTATGCTGGTTAAGATTTTCAGCATGTTATTGAATAGAAATGGTGAGAATGGAAATCTTCGCCTCATTCCTAATCTTTGAAGAAAAGCACCCAGTCTCTCAACATCAAATCTGATGTTAGCTATAGGTTTTTGCACATACCCTTTACCAACTTCAGGAAATTTCCTTCTAGTCCTAGTTTGCTGAAAGTTTTTTTTTTTTTGTATCATGAATGGATGTTATATTTTGTCAAATGCTTATTCTGCATCAATCGACATGATCATATGGTTTTTTCTTTATACTATTAATATGGAGGATTAACAGAGGAAGACAATTATCATATGATCTCTCTGATATGAGGAATTTGAGAAGCAGGGCAGGGGGTCGTGGGGGGTAGGGAGGGAAAAAAATGAAACAAGATGGGATCGGGAGGGAGACAAACCATAAGAGACTCTTAATCTCATGAAACAAACTGAGGGTTGCTCGGGGGTAGGGGAGTAAGGATAAGGTGGCTGGGTGATGGACATTTGGGAGGGTATGTGCTATGGTGAATGCTATGAAATGTATAAGCCTGATGATTCACAGACCTGTACTCCTGGGGCAAATAATACATTATACGTTAATAAAAAATATGGAGGATTAAATTGTCCTTTGGCAGGCGGGCTCTAAACACATTTTTTTTAAGTTTTGTGTTTTTTTTAAGATTTTATTTATTTGAGAGAGAGAGAGAACATGAGCAGGAGGAGAGGCAGAAGGAGAAGTGGCCTCCCCACTGAGCAGGGAGCCAGACACAGGGCTTGATCCCAGGACCCTGGGATCATGACCTGAGCTGAAGGTAGATTCTTTATGACTGAGCCAATCAAGCGCCTCTTTTTTTGAAGTTTTTATTTAAATTCCGGTTAGTTAACATACAGGTGTAAAATTAGTTTCAGGTGTATAATACAGTGACTCAACACTTTCATACAACACCCAGTGCTCATCACAAGTGCCCTCCTAAATCCCTATCACCTGTTTAACCCAGCTGCCAAGACCCTCTCTTCTGGTGCACATCAGTTTGTTCTCTATAGTTAAGTGTCTGTTTCTATGTTTGCCTCTTTCTCTTTTCTTTCCCTTTGCTTGTTTGTTTTGTTTCTTAAATTCCACATATGAGTTAAATCATACAGCATTTGTCTTTCTCTGACTAACTTACTTCACTTAGCATAATACTCTCTAGCTCCATCCATGTCATTACTAATGTCAAGATTTTATTCCTTTATATGGCTGAGTAATATTCGATTGTGTATATATATAAACCACATCTTCTTTATCCATTCATCTATTGAGGACACTTGGCTGCTTCCATACTTTCGCTATTATAAATAATGCTGCAATAATATAAAGGTGCATATATCTTTTCAAACTAGTGTTTTAGTATCTTTGGGTAAATACCCAGTAGTAGAATTGCTAGATCTTATGGTATTTCTATTTTTAATTTTTTGAGAAACCTCCATACTGTTTTCCACAGTGGCTGCATAAATGTGCATTCTCCACTGCAAAAGGGTCCCTTTTTCTCCACATCTTTCCCAACACCTG
Organism: Nasua narica; assembly: GCA_028533885.1. Taxonomy (NCBI): domain Eukaryota; kingdom Metazoa; phylum Chordata; class Mammalia; order Carnivora; family Procyonidae; genus Nasua; species Nasua narica. Next base: position 37,882,963 of record CM052801.1, read on the forward strand.
TTGTTTCTTGTGTTGTTGATTTTAGCCATTCTGACAGGTGGGAGGTGATATCTCATTGTAGTTTTGATTTGTGTTTCCCTGATGCACAGTGATGTTGAGCATCTTTTCATGCGTTGGCCACCTGGATGTCCTCTTTGAGAAAATGTCTGTTCATGCCTTCTGCCCATTTTTAATTGGATTATTTATTTTGGGGATGTTCAGTTTAATAAGTTCCTTATAAATTTTGGGTGTTAAAAATAGACCTACCCTATGACCCAGCAATTGCACTACTAGGTATTTACTTCAAAGATAAAGATGTAATGAAAAGAAGGGGCACATGCACCCCAATGTTCATAGCAGCAATGTCCACAATAGTCAAACTGTGGAAGGAGCCAAGATGTATTTCAACAGATGAATGGATAAAGAAGATATGGTGTGTGTGTGTGTGTGTGTGTATTTATTTATTTAAAAAGATTTTATTCATCCATTTGAGAGAGATAGCACAAGAAGGCAGAGCGGCAGGCAGAGGGAGAGGGAGAAGTAGGCTCCCTGCTGAGCAAGGAGTCCAACATGGGACTCCATCCCAAGACCCTGGGATCATGACCTGAGCCAATGGCAGTGGCTTAACCGACAGAGCCACCCAGGTGCCCCTATACTATCCTATTTTTAACCAAGAAAATGCTTACTCTACAGGCATCATGTATGTTTGCATATACGTATATACACACATATATAAATGACTGTGTGTTAGGGACGCCTGGGTGGCTCAGTTGGTTGGGCAACTGCCTTTGGCTCAGGTCATGATCCCAGAGTCTTGGGATCGAGTCCCGCATCGGGCTCCTTGCTCTGCAGGGAGCCTGCTCCTCTCTCTGCCTCTGCTTGCCTCTCTGCCTGCTTGTGTTCTCTCTCTGTTAAATGAATAAATAAAAATCTTTAAAAAAAAATGACTGTGTTATGTCTATATCACCTCCAATTGCAAATAAATTTGTTTCTTTAAAAAATAAAAATAGATAAATTTTGGATACTAACCCTTTATCAGATATTTCATTTGCAATCAATTATCTTCTCCCATTCAGTAGGCTGTCTTTTTGTTTTGTTGACTGTTTCCTTTGCTCTGAAGACGTTTTGTATTTTGATGTAGTCCCAACAGTTTATTTTTGCTTTTGTCTCCTTTGTTGGGGAGATAGATCTAGACAAATGTTGCTACAGCCAATATCAGAGAAATTACTGCCGGTGTTCTCTTCTAGGATTTTTATGCTTTTAGGTCTCACATTTAGGTACTTAATCCATTTTGAATTTATTTTTGTATATGGTGTAAGAAAGTGGTCAGAGAAATCCACAGTTATAGTCTGAGATTTCAATATCTCTTTTTAAAAAAGATTTCATTTATTCATTTGACAGAGAGAGAGAGAGAGAGAGAGAGAGAGACTGAGAAAGTATGCACAAGCAGGGGGAGTGGCAGAGGGAGAGGGAGAAGCAGACTGCTCACTGAACAAGGAGCCCCATATGGGGCTCGATCCCAGAACCCTGGGATCATGATCTGAGCCAAAGGCAGATAGCCAACTCAGTCACCCAGATGTCCCAATATCTCTTTCTTAATAACTGATAGAATACGTAGGCAGAAAATCAGCAAGGTTACAATAGACAATCTGAAAGATGCAGAACACCAAGACTCACTTAAGAAGAAACAGATAACTTGAATAACCCTTCATCTATTAAAGCAATTGAAATTTTAGTGAAAAAAAATGTTCTCACAAAGAAAATTCCAAGCCCAAATGGCAGCACTGAAGAATTGTAACAAATATTTGAGAAATAAATAATAGCAATTCTATACAAACTCTTCCAAAATATTGAAGAGGAAAGAATAGTTATCTACTCATACTATGAGACCAGAATTGCCTTGATTCCAAAACCAGATAAAGACAATAAAAAACTACAGATCAATATACCTCATAAATGCAGATACAAAAATTCTATAAAAGATTTTAACATATTAAATCCAACAATATGTTGTAAAGATACTACATCATGACTGAATGGAATTTATCTCAATAATATAGGGCTGGTTTAATATTTGAAAATCGATCAATGAAATTCACCATATTAATAAACCAAAAGACGAAAAGCCCATATCATTGTTTTAACAGATGCAGAATATTGAATGCTTTTGCCCTAATATCAGGAACAAGACGAAGATGTTCACTCTCACCACTTGTATTCAATATTGTGCTCGAAGTTCTAGGTAGTGTGATCAGGTAAAATAGAAAATCAAATGCATACAGATTGGAAATGATTAAGTAAAATTGCCTATTCGCAGATGACATGATCATTTTCATAAAAAATGTGATGGAATCTATTTTAACAGCTTATTTTTAAAAATTTAAAAAAAATATGTTATTTGTTTATTCGTCAGAGAGAGAGAGAGAGAGAAGCAGGAAGAGGGAGAAGCAGGCTCCCCACTGAGCAGGGAGCCTGATGTGGGAATTGATCCCAGGACCCTGGGATCATGACCTGAGCCAAAGGCAGATGCTTAACTGACTGAGCCACCCAGGCACCCAGAAAATGTGATGGAATCTAATTAAAAGCTACTAAAATTAATAAGTGAGTCTAGCAAACTTGCAGGATTCAAGTTCAATATAAAGAAATCGGTTTTATTTCCATATACTAGCAACAATAAAAAATTGAAATAAAATCCAATACAATTTACAATACGATAAAACCTTTGAAATACATAGGGATAAATCTGACAAAAGAAGTGAAAGATATGTACACTGAAAACTCCAAAACACCGCTGAGAAAAATTAATACCTAAGTAAATAGAGAGATATATCTTGTTCATGGGTCGAAAGACTCCCAAATGGTTAAGGTGTCAATTCTCTCCAAATTAACCTATGAATTTAACACATTCTCAATCAAAATCCTGCAGTACTTTTTGTAGAAATTGACAAGCTAATTCTAAAATTCATATGGAAATACAAAGGATCTATATTAACTAGGGCAAAATTTCAAGAGTTATTATAAAACTATATTACAATAGTATGGTGTTGACATAAAGATAGATAAATGGAATAAAGCAGAGAGTCCAGAAATAAACCCATGCACATATGGATAATTGATTTTTGGCAAAGGCATATACAGGCATAAGAGCCAGCAAGGGCCAGCATGACCAAGGTACCTTCACCAGTTGTCTGACTACCAAGGGATATGTACATAAGTAGAAACTCATCCAAGAGAGAAAAGTCCAAAGCTGGATGAGCACAAGTGAGAAGCCTGAACACCATCAATGAAGACTGAGAGCACAATTATAAATTGGGGATTGGTTGGCACAGAAAGAGAACTCTGGAAGCTTCTGTATAAGGAGGAGAGAAAAAGGGGCAATTTCTCCAGGTGATAGAGCTGCCAAAATGGACGAAACCTTCCTTCCTCTGCATTGCTTCTGGTGAAACACCCAAAAATGCCAACACTAAGTAATAGCTATCTGAATACACGTGAATGTGTGTGCGACCACTAAATGTGCATGAGTAGTATCTGGAGTTTATAGATTGTTGGGGTCAAAGTTTAAAATGACACGCTTTGTCAATCAGATTTATAGGAACTCTCCTTTGCAATCAGGAAAACTTCCTTCATGATTAGCACGCAGTGATTTAAAAAATTACCCACAGAATATTTATATTATATATAAATATAATGTATTATATTTATACTCATGCACTTACTGTACTCTCCTGTTGGTCAAGGACACAAAAGAAAAGATTCCCCTCTCACCCGTAGCCCAAATCTCTAGCCAGTGGCCTCTGCAGTTTCCAAGAATGTTATAACCTACAAGCTTCCATGATAGCTCATGATGTTCCTTGTGCCAGTACCGCTTCTAGCCTGTACCGTACTTAACACCAGATCGGCTCTTGTGGATGATGTTCATGGGGTTGCTAAACTTTTTCTTGAGCTAAAGGACTCAAGGGAACTAGCAGATCCATGAGGCAGCACAATGTAAAGAAATGAGCAAAGGCAGTGGGATCAGACAGGTTTAATTCCTGGAATACCTTGCCAGAGGGTGTGATATCAGGCAAGGTGTAAATACTCTTAAGCCCCTATTTCTTCACGTAGAATTTTTTTCCTAAAGAAGTCATGAAGGAAGTAGGCAGGCTTGAGGATGTTTGCTGCAGCATGGATGATAATCTAGAAGGAATGTGGAAGACATATATATGGAAATATATGCATTAAAATGACAAAAAGAAGAGAGTTTTGTTTTTGTTTTTTGTTTTATGAGGACAGGAAGGGGAAGGGTGGAGGGAAAATATGGCACTTGATCTCACAGTCTTGAGTTCAAGACCTAAGCCGAAATCAAGAGTCCGACGCTTAACTGACTGAGCCACCCAGGTGCCCCAGAAGAAAGGTTTTTAATGAATGCTGGAATCCTAGGGTTGTTTCTCAATTCTCCCCTTTCTGACTTTATGTATTTTTTTACTATAAGCATGAATTACTTGAGTAATAATGTTCAACTTTATTATTTATCAAGAATGCAAATACAGATACTAGCATGACACCATTTTCTCCCATCAAAATAGCAGAAAAAGAACTAATGTTATACCCAACAATTGCAAGGGTGGAAGAAAACAGGCCTTCTTGAGGTGCCTGGGTGGCTCAGTCAGTTAAGTGTCAGCCTTTGGCTCAGTTCATAATCTCAGGGTCCTGGGATCAAGCCCCGTGTTGGGCTCCCTGCTCAGTGGGGAGTCTGGTTCTTCCACTGTCCCTTGCCCTACTTGTGCACACGTGCTCTTTTTCTCTCTCAAATTAATAAATAAAATCTTAAAAAAAAAAAAAAAAGAAAACAGGCCTTCTTATCCATAAGTTGGAGTGTAAAATGGTTTCTCTCATCTTTGAGTCATCTAGCAAGACAAATTAAAAACATTTAAAGCCCCCACTTTCCTTTCATCCGGCAATTCAGTTTCCAGGAATACATTCCAATATGAGAAACGCATGCTACAGCAGAAGAATAAGATGCTCATTCCAGGGGCACCTGGGTGGCTCAGCCGGTTAAAGCCTCTGCCTTTGGCTCAGGTTATCATCTCAGGGTCCTGGGATCGAGCCCCGCATTGGGCTCTCTGCTCAGTGGGGAGCCTGCATCCCCCTCTCTCTCTGCCTGCCTCTCTGCCTACTTGTGATCTCTCTTTCTCTCTCTCTGTCAAATAAATAAAATCTTAAAAAAAGATGTTCATTCCAATTTTTCTTATAATAGCAAAAAGATGAGGAATAATCAACATAAAACACACACATAGACACACATGTGTCTGTTTAAAATAAACAAAATCATACTATAGTGTTCTATACCTTTTTGGTATTATTTAGCCTCAATTAATGGACATCAATATATACCAATATGTATCAATTTATCTAATTCTTCAATGGCTGCAAAATATCCATTGTCTAGTTTTCCTGCAACTCCTATGAGCAAATACGTTACTGAACACACAGGTACTTTTTGCATTCTTACAACTGTTGTGTATATATCACAGTCTACTTGGATAAATATACCTTTAGAATGAATCCCAAAAGCGAGATGGCTAGGAAAGAATGCTTAGTGCATTACTAATTGAGAGATACTAAGAGTGTCTGGAGTTTCTCATGAACCTCTAAACCTGCTTCCTTTCCCTCATCTAAAGGATTGGGGATGGTTTACAAGAGCTGTTGGGACTCAACACAGACACAACTCACAACACCCTAGCTGTACCCTCTATTGCTCTCTCTCTCTCTCCAAGGCTAGCTGTTGGCATTTCTCCCAACCGCACATAAAGGTGGTGTCCATACTCAGACCCACAGGGGTAGTACCCAGGCCAGAAGAAGACAAGACAGGGAAGAACAGAGCACTCCCCACCTCCATCATTTCCCTCTGAAGCACACGCTTGTAGTCAGTATGTGACCCTGACTCTTTCCCTCCTCCAGGTATTGGAAACAGGCTGGGTCATCACCCACTCACAGTACAGTCACAGCTGCCGCCTCACCATGGCTTTGCCACGGCCTTGTGTCTGTACATCCTGCTTATAGCTGACCCAAGTAGCATATATCATATTACTCCCACGGGGCTTTTGGACATTCTGAAAAGGGCTCACCTTTGGCCCATGTGCCACCTGGGCCTAGGCCTGGAGTTGGACCTCGATTCCTGTTCCACTCCAGACTGGGCACAGTCGCTAGTCCCCATTCTTGATTATCACCTCCAACAATGGTAAATGGATGGACAAAAAGTCTCTTTTCCCTTTGCTGTGATGAGGGAAGGGAGGGACAGGAATGGTAGAAAGGGATGCCTCGTGGCTCCCCTCAGTGGTCCTAGCAACAACATTATTACTGCCAGGTGTTAATTTTGCCCAGAATGAGATTACCTCATGCTGGGATTTAAATAACAATGACATGACAGTGGGATTGAGCAATTCTTAGTGAGTGATTTGTGAGGAGCAGATTTTACTTGTGCCATAAAATAAATAAAATGGAATGATATCTACCATCTTCACAATGATACAAACAAGGGCTTAGGAGTACCTGACTGTTCTTGGTCAGGGTGGTTGCTCTGCACTGATGCTACCTGAGTATGAGGTTACCTGGAAAGCTTGTAGCACTGGGCAAATTGGATTTTTTCCTTCAGTTTAGACTCCAAGCTCTCACACAGACAGGATCCCATCTTCCCGGCGTCCTGAAGAAACTTGATCCTACCCAGAGAGTGCAGCTGCTGCCAACAGACAAAGCACCAAGGTCAGGGAGACAGCTGGGTAGCAGATAATCTTTCCAAGAGATAACAGGAAATGACTAAGAGCCAATAAAAGAGCTTACCTGAGGAGAAACAGGAGACTGAGGTCAGATCCCACAGTTTATGCTGATTAAAGAGTATGAGACCTCAATCCTTTTCAATAAATCTTTATTTCATACACATGAAGATCTGACTTGTAGGAGCAGCTCCTGATTAGATATTAAAAGTGGTTATCCCTAGTTAGTGAGATCAAGGAAAAATTATATATTCTTTACCCTTGACTTCAAACTGACTCTAGATCTTGTCCGTATGAGACAGGGAGGGTGAGAGGAAGGCAGAGAGGAAAGAAGAGAGGGAGGGATGTGGCAATTCTACTTCTGCCACAGGGGATCTTTCTAACTCCCAAAGAATGTGTGCTTCTCTAAAGGTAATCTGCAGGGTTTGGGAATGAAAGACAGAAAGGGTTTTTGGTGCCGGGTGGAGATAGGGAAGGGCAGGGCAAACTCCTTTCTGTCTTGTAGGTATCCACCTACCTTTTATGCCAAAAGCAGGAGCAGTGGGCTGCCCGTCCTCCTCTCCCCTCCCCTCCCCTCCCTCTTTCCCTGACAGTGGAGGACCAGACCACCTAGGTGATGGTGAAGCCTTTGGAGGTTTATCAGATGCAGGAGACCTATGACCCTGAGGACTGCATTTTACCTGCGGTGTTACCTGCAGAGTACCATGTGTCTTTGGAGCCCTGGAACATGCTGGCTTCAGGAATATATTTACTGTCTGAGAAGAGTAGGAGGTGAGCTTTTCCAAAGCCTCTCTCTTCTTTTGGGTTCATGCTGCACATACACAATGCTACATAACCAGCTGTTTTAAGTTAATAACTCAATGTGAGCAGCACCAGTATGACAGCAGCCATTGTTCAGTATTGGTTTTGATGGGCAGCCACACTTCATTTTCCAATGTGCTGCAGTTTAGTTATATAGCAAATCCATGACCATTCTTTTATAAATTAAGCTGCTTGGGAAGTCCCATGTATTGAAATCTTTATTCACATCCAAGACAGTTTCCTTAAGTTTTATTTTTTTAAAAAGATTCTATTTATTTATTTATTTGTTAGTTTGTTTATTTATTTATTTATTTGAGAGAGAGACAGAGTGAAAAAGAGAGATAACTCCCCACTGAGCCAGGAGCCTGATGCAGGACTTGATCCCAGGACCCTGGATTATGACCTGAGTAGAAGGCAGATGCTTAATCAACTGAGTCACCCAGATGTTCTAACATAAAGTTTTAGAAGTAAGAGTGCTAGGTTACAGGATGTGTACAAGTTTTAAAGCTTATATATTCAGATTTATCAATCCTTTTCTTTACATTTTCTGGATTCCCTTCATGCTTAAAATGGCTTTGCACACTTTCAGAGCCTAAAAGCTTTCACACATCTCTGGGGAGACTAAAGATTCTCTTAAGGGTCCCTGGGACAGCTGCACTGAAAAGAAAATTTGGAGGGCAGGTGAAATGCAGCGCTGGGAACAATCCTAGACACATTGAAATATTTTGGGGGTGGAGGAGAGAAGGACAAGTATTCCAGGACTTGGAAACAATGCCCTGCTCCAGGCAGGGCAGAGTCTCTGCTTGGTTGAGGAAGGCTGGATCCACAGCCTATGTGACACACAGATCACTGTGCATACCCACAGGTGTTATTACACATACCTCCAAAGCTTGGGATTGGCTGGTGAAGTTGACTCCGCAGAGGTTGTGTTTAGGTGGCCACGGAAGATAGATACCATTTTCATTCCCTTTCTGATCCTCCCACAGGATCTCTGCTGTCTCTCCGCAAGTGTAAACGTGAATAGGCGTGAATGCATGAGTGTGAGGGGGAGACAGCAAGACTCAGATGGATCGGGGAAGAGAGATCTGTGGTCTCCGAGAAGGAAGTTCTCCAGGTCGTCATCTTTCTCTTCAAAGGTCCTGTGGCTGCCACGGCCCTTGTTGTGGTGGGGCCAGGACAAGGAAGGACTGTGGGTTTCAAAGCGGTCAGATGAAGTTGGGGTGAATCTCGGGGGATGTTATTTGAGGTATCTGGGTGCCAGAGGTACAGGTGCCGACAAAGGTCAGATACAGGAATCCTCAGTGGTGTCCCGGATGAAGAAATGAGAAAGCCCCGCCCCCACAGCTTGTGCGGATGCAGTGCGCATGTCCAATGTCCAGCACTTTCCCATCAGCCATTGGCGTAGGGGTGTGTGCAAAGCAGTCCGGGTGCAGTGCCGTGCAGGTCGGAACATACCGTCTGATTTCTTTCTCGCTAAGACTCAATAGGTAGGTCTCCAAATCAGTCTGTGTAGAAGTTTAAATGTGAGTGTGAGGAGGGAGCCCATGGGTTTTGGGTGGGTCAGGACTGTGTATTTCCTGGTCTCTAAGGTGGAAAGCCCTGGAAGTCTTTTTTCTTCTCACAGGCGCTTGTCATGGTGGAGAACAAGTGAGGATGGTGAACTATGGAGGGGAGGGGGTCATATGAAGATGAGGTAGAGCTTGGGGCATCATTTGATATATCTGGGTCTTGGAGGCACCAGGAGCTGAAAGAGAACAGATTTGGGAATTTTCGGTGGGGCCCAGGGTGGGGGGAGGGGAAGCCATACCGCGTGGCACGTGCTGCAGCAGTGCGCATGCCCAGTGCTGCGGGCCTTCCCATCAGCCACTGGCGTGGGAAGTGTGCAAAAAGCTCTGCATGCGGACCTGTGCCGGTCGCGTTTTTCTGCGTGGATTTTTTCTCCCAGAGACTCGATCATTCTCCCGGGAGTTTAAGTTTGAGTGAGGAAAGAGCCAGCAGGCTTCAGGCAGGTCAGGGTAGTATAGTTTCTTGTCTCCGAGGAGGGAGGTTCTTGAGGTAATTGCATTTCTCTTCACGGGTCTTGTGGTTGCCGTGGCTTTTATTTTTGTTGGGGGGGGGGCGCTGAGTCGAGGGAGGATGGTGGGTAGGTGAGGAACGGGAGTCAGATGAAGATGGGGCGAATATTGGCGATGTTATTTCAGGTCTCTGGGTCTTGGAGGCCCCGGGAACTGCTGATAGGCCTCCGTGAGGGGGCAGGGAAGCCCTTACCCTAGGGCACTTGCGGGATGCAGTGCACATGTGCAGTGCCCAGCTCTTTCCCCTTGGTGGTTGATGTGGGGACGTGTGCAAGGTGTTCCGGGTGCTGAGCTGAGCAGTCCAGTCTTACCTTGGGGATTTTTTCTCACTGAGACTCAATCAGTAGGTCTGCAGATTAGTTCACCCAGGAGTTCAAGTTTGAGTGTGGGGAGGGTGCTCTCTGTCTTTCCGTGGGTAGGGGCAGTGTGGTTCCTGGTCTCTGGGGAGTAAGTTCCTTGAGGTCCTTATCCTCCTCACAGGTATGGCCACCATGGCCCTTGTGGTGGTGGGGCTGGGAAAGGGATGATGATGGGCTGTAGAGGGCAGGGTGCCAGATGAAGATGGGGGAGTCTAAGGGGTGCTATTGGAAGCATCTGAGTCCTAGAGGCACCTGAAACTGCTGACAGAGCACAGAATTGAGAATGGTAGTGAGGAGGTGGACAGGGCTATATATTATAGTGGGGAGTCCAGTTGTGAAACTAAATCTCTTTGGGAAAGTTGCATGTCTTTTTTCAGGTACTGGAAGGTCCCTTGTCTGCCAAATTGCTGTGAAACAGAGGTTTTGCAGACAGCCTCATCTGATGTGATTGGGAAATAGGCAGTTGTTATTAATTCAAGATTAATAAAATTATTAATTTTTAAAAGCAATAAAAATATTTTTAAAGATTAATAAAAATATTAAATTATTAAATTTACTAAAATAAAAATTTTATTTTGGAAATCCCAACAGATGTAAATGTAAATCCCAACAAATGCAGTTGTCTGTGAAGATAGTCTGGTATAATTGTTTTATTACAAGCTTCAGTTAACGATTTTCTACTTTCAGTGAGAAATATGAGTGCTCGAGTAAGATCAAGATCTAAAGGAAAGGGAGATGGAAAAAAATCTTCTAAGCTGGATGAACCTGGGGTTGTGAGTGCTTTAACATCTTACTTCCATTGCCAGAAATAATTTTTTTATGAAAAACCATAGAAAAAGTTGTTGAACCAATATAGATCTGTTGTTTAAAGGACTTCCTTGCTGAAAATGAAATTTTCATTTTCAAGGTGAAAAATTAATCCCATGAAAGAGACTGAGCAAAAAGACTTATATTCTGTTCTTCCCCGGATATGTAAATTGTCTATGACTTTCTTATTGTACTTTTTAGTAAACAAATAACACATCTCAGAAAAGATTGAAAAGGTTACCAGAATTATTGGTCCTTGCAGGTAATTCCTTTCTTAGAATATTTTCTATACAGAAAGAGTAATTTTCTTGAATACTTACAGAGAAGAGCATAGGAAAGATTCAAATTTGTAATTATCTCCATGTAGTATGTATATTTGTGCCTTCTATCATTATAGTATTAATATCAATACTCTTTATTTGCACCTACCCTCCCCCAAGGCTAAGCAACCAGGTAAAAAAACACCTCAAAAAAAGGGAGCACCTACTGAGAATCCAGATATTGAGCCTGGACAAGAGAGAGATATTGAGCTTGGACAAGAAGCTTCTCTTCCACAAGAAGGAGCATGTGGAGTTCAAGGTGACAAGGGGACGGAGAAACATGTATATCATTTATGAGGTTATATTATTAATAGAAATAGGTAAAGGGTTTCCTGAAAATTGGCTGGAAACCTGTTTGGTAAGGGAAAGGTATAGTTTGCAGCTGACTACAGCCCCTCTCTGATAAGTTTTCCTTCTTTGAGCACTTTACCATCCCATATTTTAAATTATTTGGCATGCTTGGAAAATACAATTCTTGCCAAGACTCTACATTAACAAATCAAGAGAAATGACATTAAATTTAGATAGAATTTATACTATATCACTGGTTAAATTTGGCCTTTTTTGAATGCTGTTTTCTAAGCTTAAGTCATTGCATCAAACATTTAAGCAAACCTAGATTTATTTTGATTAGCTCTTAGATTGTGATGTTTGAAAATCATACAGAAACAAAAAAGTGAAAGCCTTTCCTAGTTGCTGTTGAAAGCTTCAGTATTTTTGTTTTCCTAAACCGTAATCTAGTTGTCACATTTTTTTAAAGATTGATTTACTTTAGAGAGAGGGGCATGTGTGTGAGTGGGAAGAGGGGCAGGGAGGGGAGAGAGAGAATTTCAAGAGACTCCCAGGTGAGTGCAGAGCCTGATTTGGGGTTTGATTTCACAATCCTGAGATCATGACCCAAACTGAAACCAAGAGTCGGACGCTCAGTTGATTGAGCCACCCAGGTGCCCCTAGTTGTCACATATTCTTTTGTTTTTCAACTTTTTATTTAGAAAAGATTTAAAGCTTACAGAAAAGTTAAAAGAAGGTACAGTGTATTCTTGTATCTTCTTTTTTTTTTTTTAAAGATTTTATTTTATTTTAACAGAGAACACAAGCAGGCAGAGACAGAGAGAGAGGAGCAGGCTCCCTGCTGAGCAAGGAGCCTGATGTGGGACTCGATCCCAGGATGCTGGGACCATGACCCAAGCCAAAGGCAGCCACTCAACCAACTGAGCCACCCAGGCGTCCCTATTCTTGTATCTTCTATCTCAATTCACTAATTGCTAACCTTGTGCTGCATATCACCTTTTCCTTAGATGATAATATACATTATTATTGCTAAACCATCTGAGAGTAAATTTCAAATATAAGCCATCTGAGAGTAAATTTCAAATATAACTCTTTATTCTCAAGGTAATTCAGTATCTGTGTCCTAAAAAAAGAGGATATGGGGCATCTGGGTGGCTCAGTGGGTTAAAGCCTCTGCCTTTGGCCCAGGTCATGATCTCAGGGTCCTGGAATCGAGCCCTGTCGGGCTCTCTGCTCAGCGGGAAGCCTGCTTCCCCTCTCTCTCTGCCTGCCTCTCTGCCTACTTGTGAACTCTCTCTGTCAAATAAATAAATAAAATCTTTTTAAAATAAATAAATAATATTTAAAAAGAGGATATTCTTTTACATAACCCCAGTACAATGATCAAATTTAGGAACTTTAACATTAAGAAAACCTTATCTAATATGTAGTCTGTTGGCCTAGTAATAATTTAGTTTTGTCAGTCAGCTTAGTAATATCTTTTATACCATTATTTTTTCCTGATCCAGATTCCGACCCCAAACCACCCATTGTATTTAGTTGTCATCTCTCTTTGGATTCCTTTTTTCCTAGAAGTGTACTTCAGTCTTTCATGATTGACATTTTTTAGAGTTGAAAACAATTGTTTTGTGAAATGTTCTTCAGGTTGGGTTTGTCTCATCTTACTATTGGTAATGACTTTTTTCAGTCACTTTTTGGGGCCTGCTTGGTGGCAGCTAATGTACTAGGTGCTGAAGATAAAAATATAAACGAGAGAATGATTTCTGTCTTGAGCTCACCATCTTGCCAGAAATTCATGTAAACAAATGGCTGATCTAATAAGTACAATAATAGAAGTGTATATAGGTTACAAAGGTGACAACTAAGTTGTCTTAAAACAGTTTTAGAAAAGGAAACACTTCATAGAGGAGATAACATATGAGAAACACAACTCCACTTTCTAGTGGAAAACTTTTTAATGCTCATTACATTTTTATACATCACATTTTTAGCAGTACTAACCTACAGAGCTTTATTTAGTAAGGTTAATTTATGGTTTACTGCTTACATTAATAATTCTGTTTATTTATATAAGAACCCGAATTGGAAGCTGAAAGCCAGGAAAAGGGTCTGGAAAAGACTGGCGGTGAGTGTGGAGATGGCCCTGATGTGAAAGGAAAGACTCCACCTGATCTAGTATCTGCTAAAGTTCAAGAAGCAGGTAAGTTATCCATTAAGAATACAAGTCACGGGGTTGTTTTTTTCTGCAATATTATCATACCTTTGTAATAAATCACAAATATAAAGATTATTTGAAAGATAGTTCAGACATCAAATGTTTGATTCAAAGACAGTGTCAGAGCAAAAAAAAAAAAAATAAGGCAAAGCCACGTTGTTGAATTATAAAATATGTAAGTATTGCTTTCGAATAGAAGATCTTTGAAATCCAAAAAAAAAAAAAAGATCTTTGAAATCCAATGCAAGTTGTCAAATACTTTTATTTTTATTTTTTTGTCAAGTAATTTTTAAAGTACATAAATTATTTAACATACCCAAGTACCAATTGGATATCTCAACAACACACTAGTATTGATTTTCTTTTAATTTGCCTAAGCTGTTTCTCAGAAATAACTCTTTCTTTCGTATCTTTTAAACACCAAAAAATAATGTGGATCTCTTTGTTTTGGCTTTTATGGGTTAGTTTGTTGATTTTTTTTAAAAAACTGTGAACTCTACCAATGAGAAATGGTAATATTTTCCTTCACATTTTAATGTCCTCTATGATGGTAGTGTTGTATAATTAGTGTGTTCCGTAATTTTTTTTTTTTTTTTTTGGTGACCATGTAATTAGCGTCATCTAAACCAGGACACTCTTGAGAGTTAAAGGGAGTGCTGTTGACTGCTTACCCCAGGACAATAGGTGCAAATGAACAAAATGGCCACCATACTATAAATAGACCCTATAAGGGTTGAGCTAGATCAACGAAATAATTTTGCACAAAAGAGACAAACCAAATGGAATAATACCCTTTGCCCTCTATGTAGTTAAAACAATCCAAGTATGACATTATTATTTTAGCTGCTATGGATAATTAGAAGACTATTTCAAGTAAATGAATTTGAATGACACTGGGTTTACTTGTTTGTTTTGCTTCTTAGAGTCTTTACTTGGTTGATTTTCTTTTAACTGAAATCACTGACATATTTTGCTCGCTACTTAAAATTATCTTTGAATAAGCTCTTGGAATTTAATCTGATCTGGGTTTGAGAAATCTGTATTTTTTCATACCACCAAAAGGAGTGATGCATTTAAAAAGTGAGTGCTTATATGCCTGAAAATGTACATTAGCATAGAAGTCTATCCAGTGGTTAGAGTTCTGGTGTTAGTTTCATCTTCTAAAACCAAAGCTGTAGTGTCCTTTGTGTACTTTTATTATTGTCTTAAGTTCTGCTAAGTGATGTACCCAACTGTTACGTTTATATTTTAGGCGATGGACAGTCGTAAGTTAAAAAGAAGAGAAGCTGAAGCCACACATGCAGTTTGTTATATTGATAATTTGGCTTAAATTCTCTCAATAAAGATTTAAAGTTTGCTCTGAAGTCATCGTGCATATCTTCTGTTAAATCTGTTCCTAGGAGCCGGATACTATTATAAATGATATCTTAAAAAAAACCTCTCTATGTTTTATTTAGAGCTGGTCTATGAAGTGCTCTCTTTTTTTGTATGATTTGTCTGGCAACGTGGCTAAGTTTATTCTAATAGTGTATTTCTACATCCTTTAGGATTTTCTACATACACAATCATACCGTATGCAGATAATAACAGTATTCTTTCTTCCTTTTGAATCTTTCTACCTTGTAGTTCTTGTCCCTACTTTACGACACTGGCCACATCCTTTTTTTTTTTTAAAAAATATGGAACGCTTCACGAATTTGTGTGTCATCCTTGCGTAGGGGCCATGCTAATCTTCTCTGTATCGTTCCAATTTTAGTATATGTGCTGCCGAAGCGAGCACTGGCCACATCCTTTTAAGTACAATGTTGAATAGAAGCGATGTTAGTAGACATCCTTGTATATTCCTGATTTCTCTTTCAACATTTGACTATGATGTATACTATAGTTTTTTAAAAACTAGGTGTCTTCTGGGGCGCCTGAGTGGCTCAGTGGGTTAAAGCCTCTGCCTTCAGCTCGGGTCATGATCTCAAGTCCTGGGATAGAGCCCCGCATCGGGCTCTCTGCTTAGCAGGGAGCCTGCTTCTCCCTCTCTCTCTCTGCCTGCCTCTCTGCCTACTTGCTATCTCTCTCTCTGTCAAATAAATAAACAAAATATTTAAAAAACAAAACAAAAAATCTAGGTGTCTTCTATTAGATTAAGGAAATTCCTTTTTATTCCTAGTTTGCTAAGAGTATTTACCATGAATATTTGTTGAATGTTATCATGTACTTACTCCACCTGGATTGAGGTGACCTTAAGAGGTTTTTTCATTAATCTGTTAATGTGGATTCCTAGATAAACCCAATATAAGTCATGATATAGTGTCCTTTCTATGTATTGTTGGATTCCCCTCTCTAATGTTTTGTTCAGGATATTTACATCTTTGTTCACAAGTGAGATTGTCCCATACTTTTTTTTTTATGTACTCTCCATCTTGGGCTTTGATATCAAGGTTATTCTGGCTTCAGAAATACAGTGATGTATGCATTTTCTTTTTCTGTTTTCTAGTAGAGTCTAGTTAGTTTCATCTAACTTTGGGATTATTTCTTAAGTGTTTGATAGAATTTATTGGTGAAGCTATCTGGACCTGGAGTTTACTTTTTAGGAAAGTTTGAAATTAATGATTTAATATTTTCTATTCTTTGGTCAGTTTGGCTTTTATTTTTATAGGACTTTGGCCATGTTGTCCAAATTTTCATTACAGAGTTGTCCATAATATCCTTTCATCATTCTCTTAATGTCTGCAGGATCTGTAGTGATACTACCATTTTAATTCTTAGCACTGATAATTTGTGCCTTCTCACTTGTATTCTTAACCAGTCTCATCAGAGGTTTACCAGTATTACTAGGTTTTTCAAAATAAGTTTGGCTTTAATAAGCACAACCTTTGGCTGTGCTGATCCTATGATATTTTTGTTCTTTATTTTATTAACTTTGTCTCTCACCCTTATTATTTTTGTTCTTTTTCTGTTTAATTTGCTGTTCTTTTTTTCTGACTCCTTGAAAAAATGTTCAGCTTATGAATTTTCAGCCTTTATAACATACACTTTTAAATTATAACATTCTTCCTCAATAGGGCTTTAGTTTCATCTCACAAGTTTTGGTATATGGTATATTTGTTATTTAACTCAGAATATTTTCTAATTCTCATTTTGATTTCTTTGAACTATGGACTACTTCTAAGTGTATTCTTTAACTTAAACATTTGAACATTTTCTGTCTTTTTGGTTTGCAGCACAAATAGCTGATGTGGCTATTTATAAGAGACACAGCTAAAACAAGAGTTCAGAAAATTTGGGGCGCCTGGGTGGCTCAGTGGGTTAAAGCCTCTGCCTTCGGCTCAGGTCATGATCTCAGGGTCCTGGGATCGAGCCCAGCATCGGGCTCTCTGCTCGGGGGGGAGCCTGCTTCCCCTTCTCTCTCTGCCTACTTGTGATCTCTCTCCTTTCTGTCAAATAAAAAAAAAAAAGAAAAGAAAATTTGAAAGTAAAAGGATGGGCAAAAAATAATCTGCACAAAATAGCTAAAATAGACTTTCAGATAAAATAAGTATTCCTAGAGAATAAGGGATATTTCATGTAGAAAAATTCAGTTTTTCAGGAATACTTAACAATTTTAAATATGAACCTAATAGTGTGGCTTTAAAACGTAATGGAAAAAATGGCAGAACCACAAGGAGAAAACAGCAGAGTAAGCAGACAAAAATCAGTAAGGAAGGATATGTAAGATCTGCACATCATGATTAATAAATTTTACCTAATGGAAATAGAACTGTGTATTTAACAACTTGAATACATATTCTTTTCAGTGTAATTATTCAGTCGGAGGATCTATGCTGTATATTTCAATTCTTTGAATATTTTTTTGTATTTTTATGGCCCAGCATATGGTCAGTTTTTATAAAAATTGCGTATGTGTTTGAAAAGAATGTGTATTCCCTTGTTGAATGTAGGTTACCTATGCTTCCTAACTTAGTGTTCCTATCCTGTACTTCTTTTAATGCTGTGGTCCCCTTGCCTTGACAAGGCAAGGACCCTTGGGCAGTGGCTCAAGTCCTGTGGCCTTTCTCAGCATCCACTTGACCTATGGAAAACGAGTTCATTCTTGTCATGTCATCTAGTGATAATAGAGCAGGTTCTTATGCTGTGGTTACTTTTCTCCCAGCTGTCGTAGGCTGTGGCTCTACAAGCCTTTCCCTTTGAAATTTCTCCAGGCAAAAATCAGGCATCAGTCTCCAGGGGATACACTTTAAGCTCTATAAAAACTTGGTCATCACACTCCATTCTCACTACAACACTAGAATGGGATTTTCTATAGCTCAGAGCATATGGCCGGTGAGATGCCAGTCTTCCTTTCTTAACATGTTCCAGGTATCTTTTAGTGGCTCTCTCAGGTCTCCATTCAACTGATTTTAATTGAGGTGGGTAACATAACCTTCCCTCAACTCAGAGTAGGGACGGTTTCTTTCACACTGACCTCCACTAAGTTGACAACCCACAACTTAGGTATTATATTTTCCATAGACTCTTCTTTAAGGGGTTTTCCAACTTCTAACCGTCTTTATGTAGACCGCTTAGGCTAGCAAAATGAGGAAATAGATTTTCCCATCTCTGTAAAATGTGAGGTTACTTATTGCCTATTGTTCTGTTGTCAGTAGGCATTTGGATGTAATGATTTAGGAGAGAGGTATAAATTTGAAATTCATTAGGGATGTAGAAAGCATTAAAAGCCGTAGTGGATCCACAGGAACTCACCTAGGGAGAGATCATATGTGGAGAAGAGAGCCACAGGCAGAGTCCTGGAGCCCTCTACATAAGGAAGAACTTAGGATTGAGAAAAAGGACTACAAGAAAGAAATTGGGTGAGTGTGGTATCAGGAAAATCTAAAGGAAATAAAGTGTTGAAAGCAATAATAAGTGATCAACAATTTAAAATGGTGTGAGATCATGCAAAGAGGGTATAGGAAATTGTTAATTTGGCAAGATGCATGTCAGCAGAGACCTTGATAAGCCACTTTCGTGGGAGGAGGAGAGCCTGACTGAAGAGGATTAAGGTGAAATGGGAGGTGAGTAAATAGATATGGTGATCGTAGAAAATGTATTTTGAGGAGTTTTAATGTGAGGAAGAAGGAAATGGAAATTGAGCTAGGAGGCTTGCATGAGGCAAGGAGGGGGGATTATTTTTTGGTTGATAGTTATGGCATGTGTGTGTGCTGATGAGAATGGTACAGGAGAGGATGGATGGAAGACCTTGATAAGTCCATAGGGATGGGATCCAAGCACAAATGGAGGAGTTGGTGGTAGATAGCAGTAGGGATACCTTTCCACAGTAATGTGGGAAGGCTAATTTTGGAGGACTGAAGGAGGAATTTCTATCTGAGTAGAAGAGGTAAGATTAGAAAACAGACTGGGGACTTCTACTTTTCCTTTTATACCTTTTTATGATTTTTGAATTTTTAAAGAATATTCTGTTTATTTATGAGCACAAGCAATGGGGAAGGGCAGAGGGAGAAGGAGAAGCAGACTCTCCACTGAGCAGGGAGCGTGACATGGGAATGGATCCCAGGACTCCAGGATCATGATCTGAGCTGAAGGCAGTTGCTTAACCAAATGAGCCCCCACACCCCAGGCACCCCAATTTTTGAATTTTGACTGTGACTATATCTGTTTTTCTAAAATGATAAAGATCTGTTATTAGATTGGAAAAGTATTTTTATTTTTATTTTTTTAAGTAGGCCCCATGCCTGGTGTGGAGCCCATCACAGGGCTTGTACTCAAGACTTGAGCTGAGTTCAAGAGGCGGACACTTAACCAGCTGAGCTACCCAGGTGCCCCAGAAAAGTATTTTTATTTATTTTTATTTTTGATTATTTTATTTATTTGAGAGAGAGAATGAGAGGGGGGAGAGAGAGAACATGAGAGTGGGGAGGGTCAGAGGGAGAAGTGGACTCCCCGCTAAGCCGGAAGCCCGATGTGGGACTCCATCCTGGGACTCCAGGATCATGACCTGATCTGAAGGCAGTCGTCTAACCCAGGCGCCCCGAAAAGTAATTTTAAAGAGAAGCTTGTGGTCACTTACTTTGCAGCCATCTTGCATGTAAGGGTACACGTGAAACCCTGCTAGGAGAAACTGCAACTCTTATCTGCTTCCTTTCCTCGGCCAAGGTGCAGCCAGGCCTGACAGACAGATAACGGAGACATTCTGCCAGGGTCACATTAAAATCCTTAGAGGCTCTGAGCCTTGAAAAGATTATGGGATGCCCTCCTTCCCATTCACGATATGTATTTCATGATAAAAAATTGATGATAGGGGCACCAGGGTGGCTCAGTTGGTTAAGCGTCTGCCTTCAGCTCAGATCATGATCCCAGGGCTCCTTGCTTAGTGGGGACCCTGCTTCTCCCTCTGCCTACCACTCCCCCTGCTTATGTGCGTGCTCTCTCCTTCCCCTCTCTGTCAGGCAAATAATCTTTAAAAAAAAATTGATGGTGAAATGGAGTGCTGGGTGGTGCAGTTGGTTAAGCATCCAACTCTTGGTTTTGGCTCAGGTTGTGATCTCAGTTGTGGGATGGAGCCCTGGGCCACACTCTGTGCTCAATGAGAAGTCTGCTCTAGGAATCCTCCTCTCCTGCTGCCCCTCCTCTGTGTGTGTGCTCTCTCTCTCCTTCTCTCCTTCTCTACCCCTCTCTTCCCTCTCCCTGTCTAAAATAAAAATTGATGGGAAATTTTCTGTATTTTTCCATGATGTTGATTTTGCTGTTTCTTTGAATATCAAATTCACTTATCACAATGTTTCTAATGATCTCTTCCTCCTTACCAGAGGTCCCTTATTTGGCCATCAGGGTGACCTAGAACTGATTCCAGTCCTTCCTTCAGACATTTATCCTTCCCGGTCAATCACCTGGTCCTGGATTGTTACAGATGCAAGGAAATCTAGTACAACCTGGACAGCATACTCAATTTCCATGTCTGTTATCTGGGCACAGGAGAGAAGTGCCAGCTGGTTGGGAAGGACCCCCTAAACTAAACACCTCAAGACCACAGAGAACCAATTTGAGTGTTTCATTGCAGGCCACAAGGACAGGGATTAATTAATGGCAAGGATGCTGGGGTGCTTCAAGGAATTGAAGCAAGAGTTGGCTTAGGAAGGGGAGTTACCAGGGCAGCTCTGGGGTCTTCAACTGGAGTCATTCTGCCCCTCCTACCATCATCTGCGGGGTGTAGCAAAAACTCCAGAGCATGGAGCATATAGCAACCCCTGTCTGTCTACCTTATCTGAGGGGCTCAGCTCTCCCAGTACCCTGGGAGAACCAGCAGAGAAGCAACCTGATGGGAGCCAGGCGTCCCATCCTCCTTCGGGGCTCCTAATTCTTTTTTTTTTAAATTAATTTATTTATTTATTTGACAGAGATAATCGAGAGAGGGAGCACAAGCAGGAGGAGAGGGAGAAGCAGGCCTCCTGCCGAGCAGGGAGCCCCGATGCTGGACTTGATCCCAGGACCCTGGGATCATGACCTGAGCCGAAGGCAGACGCTTAACCATTGAGCCATCCAGGCTCCCAGGGCTCCTAATTCTTGACAACCAACTCCTGCCACTGACTCCAGGAGCCCGAGGCACCACCTCCTCCCTTCAGGAAGGGGCCAGGCTGCGGGGCCATGTCTTGTGCTAAGCAAGCAGAAGTTCTCTAGGGTATACTCAGCCAGCACGGCCCCACGAACCAGGCGGTGTGTACCGGGCCAAGGCCAGCCATCCCAGGACTCAGGGAATGGACTCTTCCTAGAACACCCTCTCCTTGAGCTTTGAACACTGGCTATCTCCTTCTTTGGAGTTCTGTCCTGACTCCCTGGAGCTCCTGTGGCCACTTTGCCTAGGTGCCAGCAGCTCTGAGTGCAGGAGCTCCCCGAGGCCCCCAGACCCAGGCCCGCCCCCCTCCCCGTGCTGGCAGCTCCACTACCCACTTTGCTCCCCGCCCCCCCCCAACTCCCACCTGCTGCCCACCTGACCTGCCCCTGGGCTCTGCCAGGCTTGGGGCAGTCTCTCCCCCTTTCTCAGCCATAGGGGAGGTGCC
>CM052801.1:37905106-37944769 GCA_028533885.1 Nasua narica
CTGGGGTCCAGGCCTGTCCCCAGAATGGCCCTGGGGCTTCATGCTCCTCGGGAGGGGCAGAACCCGGGGTGGGAGGGGAGCCTGGCACGGGGCTGGGGGCAGGTTCAGCTGTGGAGATGATGGCCTATCACGGTTTCTGACTGCTCCTCAGGATCTGGCCTCTGAGGGGCCATTTCGCAGCCCCAGAGACGTTTCTGGACTTGGCGATTTCTCTGTCCCTGGCCCCGCAGTGCTGGAGTAAGCTGCGTGGACGAGGGGGGACAGGGGAGGAAGATCGGGGTTGTACAAGGGGATGCAGTCTGTACTCCAGGAAAAGTGTGTGGGGTACTACTAGGTCATCTCTTCCTAGCAGCCTTTGCTGAAGTACAGTGTGGACAGTGCTCTGAAAGAGAATCAAAGAGCCGATGTGGCTCTTGGTTCTACTTAAAACCATGGGTCTGCCTTTAACACGTAGGTGCTCCTGTTTGCGTCTCACCCTTGTTGCTTGTAAAATGGAGAGAAGTCCTACCTTACCGGGATTCTCTACCGCCTAAGATTAAAAAAAAAAAATGCAGTGTGCAAAGGTCCTGTGGACGTTGGCTGTATCCAAGTCTGAATTTTCTCGAGGACCAGGGCTAGAGGCCAGGATCCACCATACCTATGGGCCAATCGTGCCTGAGAACCACCCACGGGCTTCCTTCACACTGGGTCATGTGTTCCCATTCCCTGCCACTGATAAACAGCCTTCCTCCCCAGTGCTCACTGTCACCTGGGGCTCCAGTGCGACCCACTTGCTCTTTAGTGCACATGGGAGTGCATCCACTGTCACACCCTGGGCCCCAAAATGAGTTTCTCATGCCAAAGCAGCCCTGGCCTGCATCTAGATTGCCGAGATGAAATGCCAAGCAAGGATTCATACTGTAGAACACTGTGTGGGATATGATGCTGTGTGCACGCGTGCATATAGAATATATGTATAAAATATACTTGCATATTCATTCTCTCTCAATATCAAAGAGTAGTCAATTTTCTTATCTATGAGAATTTACGAGTGGGTACCCAAGAAACTAACAGTGGTTATCCCTCGGCAGTGGAACTGGGATCGTGGGCAGGGAGGAGAGAGGACTTCATCAATTTTTGCCAGTCATTACCATTTTTACCATGTGCTTGTATTACTTTTATAATGAAGAAAACTTGAAAGATAGAGATGAGGGGTACCTGGCTGGCTCAGACAGTAGAGTGGGCGATTCTTGATCTTGGGGTTAGGAGTTCGAGCCCCGCATTGGGCGCGGAGCCTACTTGAAAAGAAAGTCTTATAAAAACAAGGTCTAGATGATAAATTGATATTTAGATACAGATGATAGAAAATGGTATATAGGATATAAAATGCTATATCGGATGGTATAATGGGTAAACAATATGTCAATATGAGCCAGAGACAGGTGAAGAGATCTGTCTGTGTCTCTGTTTCGTCACATATGAAATGGTACCTATTTCATAGGATTATTGTGACGATTAAGTGACAACTCATTAAAAGCCCTTGGAACTGTTCCTGACACACATTAGGTGCTCAATAAATGTTCTCTTTAGTGTAAAAATGGTGTGGAGGGAGACAGACTGGCTTGATGTGATAATCTCTTTCGCCATCTTCTGGTCAGTGTATGACATGCAGGAATATCAATGTCAGTAAGGCTTGTTTTCCACAGTCTCTGTAGGTGCGTGTATCAGTTCAGGCCTCAGTGGGGTGGTGAACCTACGACTTTTATTATTTTTTTTAATTTCTTTTGGGGGGTAACCTATGACTTTTAAAATAGAAAAAGAGTTTAAGTGAATAAACAACTTTATAAACAGGCAGGGGAGACTTTATAAATAGCTAGAAGAGTCTTACAGTCCTCTACTCTGCTCTTCTTTGCTCTCGGATCCAAATCCCCAGGCCTGACAATGTCAAGGAGAAACGGTACATTGATTGGTTCTTGTTTGTTTTGGGACCTCTCTTTATCCATCAGACTTCTTAGTTGCAAGCAACAGAACCTGTCCTAGCTTCTTGAAGCAGAAAAGGGATTTCAGGGACACCTCGGTGGCTCCATTGGTTGAGTGTCTGCCTTTGGTTCATGTCATGATCCCAGAGTTCCAGGATCGAGCCCCGTGTTGGGGTCCCCACTCTCCCTCTGCCCTTCACCCCGCTTGTGCGTGTGCTCTCTCTTTCACACTCCCAAATAAATAAAATCTAGAAGAAGAAGAAGAAGAAGAAGAAGAAGAAGAAGAAGAAGAAGAAGAAGAAGAAGAAGAAGAGGAGGAAGAAGAAGAAGAAGAAGGAGGAGGAGGAGAAGGAGGAGGAAAGGGATTTTTGTTAATGGCTATTAGGTAGAGCTCCAGAAAATCTCCAGCAGGGCACAGCATCTGGCTTGGAGGCTAGACAGCCAGAGCCTGATGCAATCCCACCTACTCTAAGGATAGGCACTGCTGAGATGAACCCCAGGACTGTGCCATTAGGACATCTCCTATAACTGCCTATGAGAACTTGGGATCTCTAGTCATGCTCTACGATTCTCACCAGGCATGGATTCCACTGGAAAACCATCTCCTCACTTAAGTTTCTCTCTTCTGACTCAAAGTCTTGACGGGGAACATCTGCTGGGTGGAGCCTAGGGCTCACAACTCTCCCCTAGGCTGAGTTCTGCTGCCCACCTTAGGGAGGCAGCACTCTTGGTGCAGGGGTCCCAGAAATTCAGAAAGCCTGCTCAGAAGAGACCTAATAGGGCAGGGGGCGCAGTTCTGTCGCTAGGGAGAGGATATTGAGTACGCGTGCTTCAACATCCCATGTCCCTTCCCGTCTAGCAATAGGTTCTAGATATGGTCCAGGCACTGCTGGCGATCTAGGTCTGTCTAACTCTGTTAAATTCCATAGTTCTCAACCAGTATTACCAGATGGGAGGATTCTTCTAGGCTGGACACTTCATAGAGGCAGGGACCATGTCTGTCTGGTTTATCACTGTATGCCCCAGCAGCTCGCTTGGTGCCTTAAGCCACGAAAGAAAGGACAAGTTAAGCTGACTACTTTCCCTTTGCAGTTGTAAATTTTCACGGAGACTTAAGGCTACTCTCAGAAGAAGCCCAAGGGGTACAGTTTGGGGGATGTCTTGTTAAGTAAGAGAGATCACAAGAGAGGTAGCTTCCCTTGTCCCAGACTACAACTTCGTGTCAGTTTCTGCCTCCCCTCCAAGAGGGTTCTGCAGGAATAGACAGTTAGTGTCAAGGACAATCAAGGAGGGGCCACCAGATTTTACTGATCAGACAGATGTTTTCTGGGAAAACTGCGCTCAGACATATTTTGAGGAGGAGTGTATGCACTATTCTGACAGTGGCATTGCTCAAGATCGCCGGGTCTGAAGGCCTATCGGAATTGAACTTCTACATCTAGCAGGAGGCCCCAGCAGCACCTTCAGAGGAGATCTGCTCTACCCATCATTGCGTGAGTGGCACATCCCTCTCTGGCTCCAACTGTTGAAAGGCACGGGCCGCCAGAGGGAGCAGGTGTGCCTCCGCGGTGGTGGATCAGGGCCCTTCCCATTTGAATCCCCCTCCTCCTCTGCTCTGGAAAAACACCACTGTTGCTCAGCAACTGGGAAGCCAGCCATGTAGGGTCCCAGCCTCCAGTCACCGACCCAAAGTGAGACGGGGAATGTAAAGGCCTGCCTTCAGATCACATCCACTATAGCACTTTGGAACTTACTGGCCACTCAAAATGTGGCCTGCTGTCCCTCATCATTTCCGGGGTCCCCAAGGCCACCCACACATCCACTGAATTTGATGGAAGGACTCAAGGGACTAAGGTTTAGTACAGTAACCAGAAATCCAATAAGATCAACAAGAAAAAAAAAAAAAAGGTACAGGTGGGGTCTTGAGGCTTCCTTATGCTCTCTCCCTTCTGGAGTGGAAAGGCACAATATGGAGGGGATGTTTTTGCCCAAGGACGCTCACTCAGTGTCCAAGATTGTGTGTGTGTGTGTGTGTGTGTGTGTGTGTATTTAACTGGGGAAATGGTCACTAGGCACCCTCCTCCTAGCACGTCCCCAAATTCCAGAGTCTCAGAAGGAAAGCCAGGTGTTCAGCATAAATGACATTTATACAAACAGGTGAGGGACAGTGGGCCACTCTTATCAATTAGGGAACAGGTCAAGTGCCATATGTATTTTCCATTGCTCCTGTGACAAATCATCCCAAACTCAGAGGCTTAAACTATACAAACTCTTATCTTGGCGCCCCAGAGGTCAGAAGTCCAGCCCAGTCTGACTGGGCTGGAACCCGGGTGTCGGCAAGGCCACATTCCTTTCTGGAGGCTCTGGGGCAGGCTCCGGTTCCCGCTCACTCAGGCTGCTGGCGGAATTCAGTTCAGAGGTCCCTGTTTGGTTGCCGGCCACAAACGGAAGGCCGTTCCCAGCTCCCGAGGCCACCACATTTCTTGGCTTTTGAGCCCTTTCTCCCATCTTCAAAGCCAGATCAGTGAGTGGCGTTGATCTCAAGTCACATCTTCCTGGGCCCTCTTCTGTCATCGCATCCGTCTTGGCCGCAGCTAGGAAAAGTTCCCCATTTTTAAAGACTCCTGTGATTAGATTAGGCTTGCCCAGATAATCCAGGATCATCTCCCCATCTCGAAGCCCTTAACCTTAATCACATCTGCAAAATCCCCTTTGCCATGTAATGTGACATATTTATAGGTTCCTGGGATTAGGACGTGGGCATCTTCAGGCAGCCACTATTCTGCCTCTAAGGGCCAAGTTCTAAGATGGCAGCCGAAGGGGAAAAAAAGATGGCCGCCAAGAGCCGACCTTGAGAGCAAGCCTTTCTAAAGGCAGTGGTCTCTGCTGTATTAACTATTTCCTCCACACCTGTGCGTATCTGAAGGGACATCATTAGTGATATCTGATGCCACCTTCTAATAGTGTGTGGCCTCTCTCATTCTTGTAATGGTTTGGACTTTGTGGACCCGGGGCCCAGCTCACAAAGAGGCCTTTCTGCTCCAGACACCCTCCAACCTCGGGGCTGGGTAGGGTGGTCCCTTTCCCACCCGTCGACCCTGTTAGGAACCAAGGGCAAAGAAACTGTTAGGCCGTGGTGATTGTGAGCACTGGACTTGGCAGAAAATAGGTCCCAGTTTAAATTTTTAGATGTGGATGAAGAGCAGGTTCCTTGTTTTCTCTGACTCTCATTTCCTCATCTGTTTATAGGTATCCTACCATGGTCTTACAAATTTCAATGAGAGAAGGATCCTAATGGCTAGTGTGTAGGAGCTGCATCGTCCAGTGGGAACCAAAACACTATTGAAACCTCCTATTTCCACGTGGAGCTTCCTCTTGGGGGAGAAGGGAGAAGAGGCAGAGGCTCACTTTTAGGATCTAGCGTGGTCTTTTCCCCCTCTTGAACACATCTCTGTATTGACAAACTTATTTCTCCTTCTTTCTGTGAAAAGTGTGACATTGTGAATTATTAACCTTTGTTTTTGACCCCCAGCTCTAGCTTGCCCTTGTACTCCTGGCCCAGCCTCATTCACAGCAGGTCCAAGGCTCTGCCCCAGGAGAGAGTTATTTTAGCAGAAATGCAAATAGAATCAAAGAGCCCAAGATCAGCTTTTGAGTTTCAGAAGAGACTTCAGGAAATTTGCACAGAGAAAAATAGGACTGAAAGAAAGGCGCTTTTTTTGAGTTGTAGGATCTTAGGTCTTTGAATACCGAGAGATAAAGATCCCGGTTTATCTACAGGCATAAGAATATGTAGTCTGTCCCAAGGACTGCCAGCTCTCCCAGGCTAGATAAAGATCCCAAAGACTGAAGGGAGGGCTGAGAGGGAGGCAGAGAGATACTGATGACATTCAAGGCCCAGGGGACTCCAGGCCCCATTTAAGACTCCACTGAAGCCTTAAGGAGAAATATTCTTCTCTTTCTCCCTGCCTCCCTACTCCTCTCTCCCCCTCCCTTCCTCCTCCTCCGTGTGGCCTCCTCCTCCTCCCCCACTCGCTCCTTCCCCCTGTCTCTTTCTGTCTCTCTCCCTCTCTCCCCACTGGATTTGGATTCCCTCTCGTCTCTAAATACCACGCTGGTATAACCTGGAGGACCAAGGAGCCACTCGGTTAGCTTTTAATCTGGTCTTTAAGACTGAGAGAGGAAATCAGACTGTGGTGTTATAGAAGGTCCATGACCAGCTCTTAGGGTGGGAGGGATTTGTAGCCAAGGGCCTGTATTATTAAAGACTTCGAGTTTACCTGGCGTGGGGCCTCAGCAAACCACTTAAGGTTCTTTGAGCAAAAAGATACTGCCTTACTGGCTTGGTAGTCACTCTTAAGTGAAGACACCATTTCCTTCCCTTACTAGAATATCCGTGAGGTCTCCTGACAGCAAGGTGACAATGTCCAGGCCACAACAGGTGAATAAAACACACCCAGACAAAGACCGAGCACACTTGTTCTGGGATCCGTTGTTCACGGAGAGATGTCAGGCTTCCCGGTTTGTGGCTGGATGCATGCCTGACCAAGGCAGGGAGCAAGGAAGTATCGGGATGGCATTTTGACGGACCCACATTGGGGCAGATTGAAATTATTAACAACTCAGCGATGTCCAATCCCTTCTGCCTGCAGTTACTAACATTCCATGGCTTCTCTCTTAACAGTCTTCTGAATTTGGGGGAAGCTTCATGTAACCTCTGAAGAAAAGAAAAATGCCCCGAGAGCACCGTGCATCATGGTGAAAAACAAATGAAGGTTGTTCCTCCAGCTGGGCTGCCTGGATGTACGTCAGGAGAAACTGTGAGTCCCAGTGAATTCTAGGCAAACTATAGCGCGCAAGTTGATTTTTGTGCATTTTTTCAAGGGGGAGGGGCTGGAGAGGTGATCAGAGTCTCACAGGGGTCCAAGATTGACGACATTTTTGCAGGAGGGCATCCTGGATATGCACTTTATTAGCTGTGCGCCCTGTGAAAGCTCATTTGCAATCCCCATGTCATGCTTTTCCTGCCCGTGGAGTGGGAAAAACAATACCAAGCACACAGAGTTATTGTGAGGAATTAATTAAGGTGCTTTGTACATAAATGGATTTTTAAATGAAGAGTATTCATGTGTTAGCCCTCCCAACCATCCCCAAAATGAACCACGCTATCGGAGGGCAATCGGTTGGGATTTGGGATATCAGAGGTACGCATTTTTGCAAAATGTATGTGTACATAGTTCATCCGTGACGTGCTGATGTGTTTAATTCTGTTTTTTTTTTCAAGGAATCGCTTTCATAGATTATTTGGTCTTGTGTGCTTTAAAAATAATGATGATGTTGATCACGATAATTCCTTGTACTTGCGTCGTCAGTACCTTACCATTTATCTCATCGGTTGTTGACAAAGCCCTCCTCTTACTCTTGTAAATGAAATGAGGCTATTGCTGGGTCTGCAGTGTTTCGTTGCCATGGTTTGAGTTCGTTTCATAAGCTGTTGCTTGGCAATCCCACGCGTCAGCTGGCTCTTTTTCCTCCGCACTCGCACCACACGCTGTCTGAACGATAATGAGACAGGCTGGGCAAAGGAGGATGGCGGTCCCCAAGCGCTTTCTATCTTCCCCCCACAGCCTGATAAATGTGTCGAGAGCGGAGCAATAAAGTGGTTATGAACATGGGATTTAGAGTTATACAGACCTGCATTCAAATTCTGCTTTGGCATCTGGCTTGATGTGACCTTTTAGGTATTCGCTTAGAAGCCTGTCTCAGTGTCTTCATGTACAGAGTGGGGGCATGATAATACCCAGCTTCTAGAGTGGTTGCAAGGATCAAGGGAGAAGATCCGTAACTTTCCTGGTTCTGCAGTAAAATGCTCTGATGGAGCAGTCAGTTTGGATTTAATTTGTACAGTTATGTCCCATTTTCCTTTATACATAGAACGAGTGGGCCCGCTGCGAATCCATGGAGTAAAACTGGAATTTATAAATAATCAGGATCAAGGAAAAGAACAGGGGGTGTGATTACCAAAAGGAACACGAATAGGGATGAGCAGATACAAAATACCCGAAGAAGACTTCCACTCCAGGCAGTGGGCGGGAAGGCACCATGCATCCAAAGGGCTTGCTTTGGGGGAAACCTGTCTCCATCCTGTATAAACACATACGCACAGGTGTTGGTGTGCTGGTAAAGCAGCTCTCAGAGGGAGAAAAACCTTGTTCTGTAGCATCTGACAATTTCCATGGTGTAAATACTCCTACTATGGCTGATTTCAAGCTACCAACCCGATGTTTCCGAAAGGAATGTGAAGTCAGAAAGATGCCCCCCATCTGCTCTCAGGAGCCCAATGGAACCTGCTTTAGCACAAAACGAATTCCTTCCCCAGGGGCAGCTTTGTTGTTGTTGTTTCTCCTTGAAGGACATTCCCAACAAGCTCCTGTCTATTTTTAGCTCAGGGAAGTCAGTTCTCAAGACTGCTCTTCTGGCCTTCACCTTTCCCAGACTGGAAGCACATAGTTGAGGAAATCTCTGTTGTTCGGTTCCAGTGCACACCTTTGTAGGGCTGGCTTCTGCGTCCTTTCTCTCCCAGGACCAGAGCTCCATGACCTTTGCAGGCTTCAGAGGAGACTCAGGGGTTGGGTATCGCCTAGGTTAATGTCCTATTTGAGACAGTGTCTTCTTTCAAGATTATTTGTGTCTTTTTTTTTTTTACATAACCCAACTCAAACATGCCCCCTTGTCATAGTCCTTCATATTCCTAGCTCTATGATGTACACGACCTTAGTATTTTTATATGAGTCACCAACCCGTTTTGAAATTGATCTTTTAAATGAATCTGTGCCACCATACAACTTCTCGTCTAAGAGAACTTCAGTGTAGTTTTCTGGTTCTGAGGACTGGAATAGATAAACAACTGGGCGGAGAGGGTTGAATTCCCTGATTCACTGACTGGTTTCAGGTATCAGTGATTTTCATTCACAAGAGTAAGGCACATTGACCAGCTTCTGGTGAAACTATGTTGTATGTGTTTTATATTTTACATGTGTTCAGTTTTTATTTCCTCCCCACTCAGTATCTGGCAGTGTCCCATTGAACGGCTTCTGCAGTTACAGTGCCCCCAAACATAGTGTTTCCCCTACAAATCAGCTGAGAAGTACCAGTATGTTTATGTTTTACAGATAACAAAAGAGAAAATTAGGTATCCCACCCTACAATTTTCTAAGGAGGGTAGGCCACATTAATGGAAGAATTGGGGGGGGTGCCTAGGTACAAAGTCATGAAACTTCATATAATTAATGGCTTGCCACAAATCTGGGGGGAGTTTTCAGCAGTGGGTACCGTGTACAAGTTTGGAGGGAAAGCTAGAAGAGACTTCAGTTTCCTTGAAAGAGTAAGAGGAGTGATCAAGAGGACCTGGGCAAGATCTGTGAGGGAGAGAAGGAAGCCAGGGAAAATTGTGGGCTGTTTAGGAGTTGGTGCAGGTGGTGGGGAGGAGATGGGTCTGATTCCTGGAGACAGAAAAGAAAGATTTGGGAGAAGAAATAATGTCTAAGGGGACTTTCAAGTTAAATTCTGTGGGGGCAACCCTCCTAACACACCTCCCTCTGGGAAATATTCATTTAATTGTTTAATGCTCACTGTTTGACAGGAATGGATTCTCTATGGTGGCTATGAACAAAATCTGGTTTCAAGAGTTAGAAATGGAGAAGAACAGAGCCTGTCTGGGAAGCAGACTTGGCTTATATACAGTCTTGTGTAAAATGAAGGGACATCTTTGCTTGACAAGACCTAGTGTTTACCATTCACTGGTTAGGCTAGGATGGAGGATATTTACTGTGCCTGACTGGAATACCATAGGCTAGGGTGGCATGGGGAAGACTGGGATGGAGTCTCCTCAAATGTGAACCTGGAGGCTCCTGGAACTTTTCTTGGAATTGCCACCTGGGCTGGGCTTCATATTCTCTGGAGATACTGCCTAGGAAGGACAGACCCTTGCTGGGGACAGTCTTGCCAGATCTGGAACAGCAGATTCTCAGCAGGAGGAAAAAAAAACCCCACAAAGAGTCAATAATTATTTCGTACCAGTGTTTTCAAACATTTGTATACCAAGAAAGAGCTTGAGTGGAGGTGGGACTTTTATTCCTAATCATTTGTAGCCTTCAGCCTTTGTGCCCAATTATTTAATGGTTGGTGGAGAGTGAGGGTACTATTTTCTATGCACCGTGAAGAAGTCTTAAAATTTTTCAAGTCCACTTTTACATTTGGGCCAATTTTCAGATATTACGAGGGTTTATTTCTCATTTATTTTCAGGAAATTGTGCCTCACTGCCTTTTTACAAAATTAAAGATTTTATCCCTAGCTGTGATTTATTTAGAAGCTAACTGAAAAGGAGTACAGAGGATGTGTCTGAGATGACTTGGCATGGAGTCATGGCCAGTCAGGGATTTACAGTTCTCAGCACCCCCCCCCCCATTCCATCTAGGTAAACTCATACTTGCTAGTGGAATATGAGCGTTACTACATGGCCAGATAAGGGGATGTGCCTTCTCCATGGTCTCTTTTCCCATTTGCCAGCTAAATGGAGGCAACACTGGGGCCCTAGAGACGAGTGAAGTCATAAGATAGGAGGCCACCACCAGGCAAGAACATCATCACTGGGTTTATGGAGCAAGAATGAAACTTCTATCATAGATGAATGGATAAAGAAGATGTGGAACACACACACACACACAGAGGAATATTATGCAGCCACAAAACCAATGAGATCTTGCCATTTGCAACAACATGGATGGACCTAGAGGTTATTATGCTAAGTGAAATAAATCAGAGAAAGACAAATACCATATGGTTTCACTTATATGCAGAATCTAAACAAACAAGACAAACGAATAAACAAAAAGCAGAATCAAACCTGTAAATTCTGAGAACAAACTGATGGTTGCCAGAGGTGAAGAGGGTAGGGAGATGGGCAACATGGGTGAAGGGGAGTGGCGGAGACAGGCTTCCAGTTATGAAATGAATAGGCCATGGGAATAAAAGGCACAGCATAGGAAATACAGTCAATGGTATTGTAATAGACAGTGACAGATGATAGCTACACTGGTGGTGAGCAAAGTGTCACATACAGAGTTGTTGAGTCACTATGTTGTACACCTGAAATTAGCGTAACATCGTGCATCAACTACACTCAAAAAAAGAAACCTAAAACAAACTTCTATTATGTTTAGCCGCTGATACCGTGTCACGGTTTATCTGTTATAATAGCTAGTGTTACTTTAACCAGCAGAGGGGGTTATCGGGGATTTCTCCAGTCATCAGTCTTGTGGAGCATGACCTTGGAAAACGCTCTGCCTTTCCAAAGTCTCCAACTTTGAAAGACATTTCAGAAAACCAGATAAAAATAGTGCCTGGGGCGATGGTAGCCATGTGCTTGTGTAAGCCCGCCATCTGAGCTGGGTCAGGTACTATCAGGGTTGCCTCATAGGAAAGAGCACAGGGAAAAGGACCGAGTTCTGGGCCCCTAAGGGGGTATTTAGGAATTTTTCAGTTGGAAAACACAATGCTAACAGGAAGGTCCTTGCAAGGAGCCTAGGAAATGCAGCCAAAAGGTAGAAAACTCAGAGTGTAGGTCAAACAGGGGACTCAGACTCCACAAGGGAATCTTCAAAAGCAGAATGATGATAGGGTTCCTGGGTGGCTCAGTGGGTTAAGCGTCTGCCTTCAGCTCAGGCCATGGTCCTAGGGTCCTGGGATGGAGTCCCGCATTGGGATCTCTGCTCAGTGGAGAGTCTGCTTCTCCCTCTCCCACCCCCCTGCTTGTGCTTTCTCTCTATCTCTTTCTCTCTGTGTCAAATAAGAAAATGAAATTTTAAAAAAGGCAGAACTATAAGCAGCAAAACAGCTGGGAATTGGTGGAACCACCACTTCCATAGTCCGCATGGCCTACCGCCTTCAGTGTATCTCCCCTTGGGATGCCCAGGGCCCTCCCAATCCACCAGGCCTTTAGCTAATGTCTGGAAGCACTGCATATACAAGCATTCCACATAGAAGTGTGCCTTCCTCTTTCTCTGATTGATGGGACACACTCTGGGGGTGGGGGGGGTGTAAGGATGCAGGGAAAATGGGGAACAGGACTGGTGAGCAGGCTGCCTCAGTTACCCCAAAGGGGCTCAACAGGTTGACTCTTTAGAGCTTAGCGTAGTTCCGCGTGGCCCCAGGGAGATGGGCAGAGCCCACCTGGCTAGTTTCCACATCTGGAACGCTTGAAGCTTATAATTCCCACTCTTTTTCTTTTGATGTCCCACTAAAGATGATCTGTATATCCTCCTCTCCTCCCCTCAGCTTTTCCCTTTTGGACTTAAGCCTCTGGTGTCAGGGGCCTGGGCAAAACACAGTGAGACATTTCCCTATTAAGTCAATTTATTCTGAGAGGGGAGATGCAGAAACTGAAAGCAAATTCCACTGAGGATAAGGGCTTCTAATTACCCAGGGGAATGAGTTCCTGCCCCAACATATGAGAGACTCCTTTCATCTGGTCACTAGTCCATGATCTGTGTGTGAGGGAAGAGGCTCTATACGTGATAGGCCTTAAGGAGGGTTTCTAAAAATGATAATGGGTTGTTGGGAGTCGTTGTCTGAAGGGACACTAGTTTTAATATCCCTAGTAGAGAGTGTCCTCATAGGAAGAACTTTATTGTGATCAGCATGTATATTAATCAAAGTCCAGTTGTCCATAGAAGCCATTACTCCAGTTACTTGAACAGGATATGGATTTAACATGGGGGACAAGGGGCTCATGAAGTCTTCAGAAGGGCGGGTGGAGTGACTTCTAGGCTCAGCTGCCAAGAATGACTAAGTAGAACAACCAAATGAACTGGCCCACAAGGAAGACTATCACCTCACTCAGGAAGCTGGAGAGTCAAGAAGATTCTTTCCCAACAGCTAGACTCAGGATCTCACCACCTTAGCCGTAGCACTGGGACCTGGAATTGGCCACTAGATCTGGAGGCTCTGCTACCCTAGCTGTGCTCCTGAGATCAGGAAGAGGCCATAATCTCTGTTCTTTCCCCCGTCCCCGGCCCCGGAGCCACGCAGGGCCTGCTAGATTCATTCACAGCCGCATAATGGAGGGAGGCCTGTCGGATGGCCCCCTTTCTCCCCACTTGATGAAAATTTCAAAGTGAATTCTCATACGAGTACAGAAGATTAACAGAACCTAAATTACATTCATTTCCTTGTTTCAAAGGAGTCAGAAAAGAGAGCTTTTCGCTTTCCAGCCTCTGTCATAAAGGAAGGCGCACCAGAAAAGGGTCAGAAGATCTATCTGGCAAGCCAGTCTGCAGAGTTCATTACTCATCATTCTCTGCCCAGGAAAAGAGCCCTCATCCCTGCCCCTGACACTCAGAGATGGGCCTTTCGTGATATGAAACAGGCCCAATTAGATAAAGGCGTCAATTCTGCAAGCAAAACAAATATTAGCAATATAGTGTCACTGGGCTGAGTAACATTGTGTTGAGTGCGACCTGCATTGACGTAAATGATAGAGATAATCAAAAATATAACAAGGCTAGATCTATGAAGTGAATATTACTGTCTGGAAAAGAAATGAAAGCTTAAAAATGATTTTTGAGAAGCAATGCCTTAAAAAGTTGTGAGATCAGGCAACACTACATATATTTTTAAGGACACAAATGTATCCAAGACAATCCTCCCCCCAGTTTTTTTGTGAAATACTTGACATACATACATCGCTGGATAACTTTAAAGTATATAGCATGGTGGTTTGATTTATATATCTTTTGAAATGATTATCACCATAGGTTTAGTCAAGATAGATTTTTAAATACATTCAGAGTGTTTGTCTGTGGTGAAAAAAGGGGAATGAAAGTAGAGATGTGAGGTAAAGGTGAAAAAAATAAAATAAAATTTAAAAAAGAGAATAGAGGGGTGCCTGGGTGGCTCAGTTGGTTGAGTGTCTGACTCTTGATTTTGGCTCAAGTCATGATCTCAGGGTCGTGGGATCGAGCCCCGTGTCAGGCTCCCAGTTAAGTGCAGAGTCTGCTTGAGATTCTCTCTCCCCACTGCTACCCCTCATATAAGTGAATCTTTAAAAAAAATTAAAAAGAGAATAACCTGTACTGACTGATGATAAAAGTGTGCCAAAATCTGTGGGGAATGAATAGTTCAACTTCTGATTTTGTAATGTTGAAGTAGGATACATAAAAATTACCAAAAATGCCTGTATGTACCCAGACCTCCGGGTCACAGAGAAGGTATGGTACATATATACAATGGAGTATTATGCTAAAGTGAAATAAGTCTGATATTCATCAGAAAGGATGAATACCCAACTTTTGTATCAACATGGATGGGACTAGAAGAAATTATGCGGAGTGAAGTAAGTCAAGAGGAGAGAGTCAATTATCTTACGGTCCCACTTATGTGTGGAGCATAAGGAAAAACATGGAGGGCATTGTGAGAAGGAAGGGAAGGGTGAGTGGGGGGGAAATCAGAGGGGGCAATGAACCATGAGAGACTGTGGACTCTGAGCAAAAAACAGGGTTTTGGAGGGGAGGGGTTGGGGGGTTGGGCGAGCCTGGTGGTGGGTATCGAGAAGGGCACGTATTGCATGGAGCACTGGGTGTGGTGCATGAACAATTAATCTTGTAACACTGAAAAAATAAAATAAACATATCTGGGGGGAAAATTACGAAAAATGCTAACTACTGGTAGGAGGCAAATGTTTTAAAAGAATTTGCAACTGAGATCTTTGCCAAACAGAGCAGGAATAATTGACTTAAACTATATTTAAAATATAAAAATTGTGACCTATTGAACAGGAAAAATATTTGTAGACTATATGTCAGATAAGGGGTTGGTATCCAAAATATGTAAAGAAAACCTATAACTCTGTAACAAGAGAAAAAGCAATCAATTAAAAAATAGACAGAGGAACTGAACAGGAATTTTTCCAAAAAAGACATCCAAATGTCCAACCAGGTATGCGAAAAGATGGTCAACATCTAATCATCAAGGAAATGCAAATCAAAACCATGATGAGATAATCACCTCACATGAGTCAGAATGGCTAGAATAAAAAAACACAAGAAACAACAAGTGTTGGTGAGGATGTGGAGAAAAGGGAATGCTTGTGCGCAGTTGGTGGGAATGTAAATTGATGTAGCCACTATGGAAAATAGTATGGGGGTTCCTCAGAAATTAAAAATAGAGTTACCATGGATGCCTGGGTGGCTCAGTTGGTTAAACATCTATCTTGGGCTCAGGTCTTGTTCCCAGGGTCCTGGGATTGAGTCAGACTCCTTACTCAGTGGGGAGTCGGCTTCCCCTATGCCTGCCACTCCCCCCTGCTGTGCTCTCTCTCTCTCTCTCTCTCTCCCTCTCTGACAAATAAATAAAATCTAAGAAAACAAAACAAAACAAAACTGACACTATTTAATTAAAAAAAAATAGAGCTACCATATAGTCCAGTAACCCTACTTCTGGGTTTTATTCAAAGGAAATGAAAAACAGGATATCAAAGAGGTATTGTACTCTCATTTTTAAAAAGATTTATTCATTTATTTTTAAGAGAGAAAGTGAGAGAGTAAGCGAGCATGGGGGAAGGAGTAGAGAGAAAAAGGAGAGAGAGAATCCCAAGCAGACTACCCATTGAGCACAGGGCCCCTATGGGGCCATCTAGGGACCCACCATGGGGCTTGATCCCCGACCCTGAGATCATGACCCGAGCCAAAACAGAGTCAGACACTTAACCAACTGAGCACCCAGTCGCCCCTGCACTCTCGTGTTTATTGCAGCATTATTTACAGTGACCAAGAGATGGAAACAA
Organism: Nasua narica; assembly: GCA_028533885.1. NCBI lineage: Eukaryota > Metazoa > Chordata > Mammalia > Carnivora > Procyonidae > Nasua > Nasua narica. Next base: position 37,920,906 of record CM052801.1, read on the forward strand.
CTTAAGTATTCATCAGTGGATGAGTGGATAAAGATGTGGGGTGTGTATGTATGGAATGGAATATTATTCTGTCACGAGATAGAAGGAAATTCTTCCATTTGTGACAACATGGATAGACCATGAGGGCATTATGCTAAAGTGAAATAAGTCAGACACAGAAAGATAAGTACTTGCTTATATGTGGAATTTCAAAAAGCTGAACTTGTAAAAAGACAGTAGAATGGCGGTTATCAGAGGCTGGAGGGTGAGGGACTAGGAGAGATGTTGTTTAACTTGCAACTAGTAGAGGTGTGTCTGGGTGGCTCAGTGGGTTAAAGCCTCTGCCTTCTGCTCGGGTCATGATCTCAGGGTCCTGGGATAGAGCCCCGAGTCGGGCTCTCTGCTCAGCTGGGAGCCTGCTTCCCCCTGCCTCTCTGCCTACTTGTGATCTCTCTCTGTCAAATAAATAAATAAAATCTTTAACCAAAAAAAACCTTGCAACTAGTAGATAAGTAAGTCCTGGAGATATAATGTACAATATCGTGATTATAGAAAATAGTAATGTATTACAACTATCAAATTACTAAGAGACTAGATCTTAAATATCCCCACCACAAAAAAGAAACGATAATTATGTGACATGGTAGAGGTGTTAGCTAATACGCTGCTGTGGTAATCATTTTGCAATACGTAAATGTATTAAATCAGCATGTTGTACACCTTAAACTTACACAGTGTTACATGTCAGTTATCTCAATAAAAAACAAAGTAAAAATTAAATATCAAGATTAAAAGAAAAATAACTCCCCAAACCCTGAAAAACATGCAAATATATAATTTTTAAAAAAGCTTAGAAAATGCACACTGGGTTTAAAAATTAATTAAATGTTCAAATGAAAAGCCTAGGAATGTTCACACCCTCAATTGTGAGAGTAGAGTACACATTGGGGGCGCCTGGGTGACTCAATTGTTAAGCAGCTGCCTTCGGCTCAGGTCATGAATCTGGGGTCCGGAGATCAAGCCCCGCATCGGGCTCCCTGCTCTGCGGGAAGCCTGCTTCTCCCTCTCCCATCCCCCTGCTTGTGTTCCCTCTCTCACTGTGTCTCTCTCTGTCAAGTAAATAAATAAAATCTTTAAAAAAAAAAGTGCACATTGGCAAAATAGTATCAGACTGGTAAAAATTGTTCAAATGGAAAAGTTACAGCATATGAAAGAAATACACAATGCAAAAATGAAACATTTTAAGTTAATTTCTAAGAATTCATGAGGCGCCTGATTGGTTTGGTCAAGCATCTGACTTGGGCTCAGGTCATGATCTCAGGGTCCTGGGATCGAACTCTTCTTCATCTGGCTCTGCACTCAGCGGGGAGTCTGCTTCTCCCTCTCCCTTGGTCCCTCCCCCTACTCTGGCACAGCGCACACAGGTGTTTTCTCTCTCAAATAAATAAATAAAATCTTAAAATAGTTACAAAAGCATAAACTGCTTTTGGGAGATAACTCATTTTCAGCCCATTTGCAAACTTAGAAGGTTTACGGAAACTTTAAAAACAGAACAGAGAGAATAAAATTAGTTACTTTAAAATGAAATTAAAATATAAAGAAGATGATCAAAAGAGCCACAACAAGGTAACAACTCAGTAAGAACCTAAAACAAATCTACTTGGCTCATAAAATCATTAAAAACTAAACCCAAAGACATTCAGATTTACTGAAAGATCCTAGTTATTGATTAGAAACGTTTCATTTAAGACCAATTTAAGGGGCGCCTGGGTGGCTCAGTTGGTTGAGCGACTGCCTTCGGCTCAGGTCATGATCCCGGAGTCCTGAGATCGAGTTCCACATCGGGCTCCCAGCTCCATGGGGAGTCCGCTTCTCACTCTGACCTTCTCCCTTCTCATGTTCTCTCTCACTCTCTCTCTTTCCTAATAAATAAATAAATAAAATCTTTTAAAAAAAAAAGACCTATTTAAAATCATCTTGTACACTTGTACTTTGAGTCCAAAGCAAGAGAGATACGTACAAGTAGTTGAAACTCTGTTATGTGATTGTGATAACATTCAACTCAGGATTGAGTTTCACAAGCCAAGCAAGAAAGCTCATGTCAAAACTTGTTGCTTGGAAGCAATTTGGAAGAAAATCCCCTGGACAATAAATCGGTCACTCTTTTAAGAAATTCTGCATCACCGACAATCTTGGAGGCACAGAGGACTATACTGTGTAGAGAGAACATGGACAATTTAGACTCTGAGCTGAAAAGTGATTCAGGATAGTCAGGTTATAGCTGTGAAAAAATGTCAGAAATACTTTTAGCACAACGCTGGGTGTTATATTCAACCAATGAATCACTGAACACTAGATCAAAAACTAATGATGTACTACTATATGCTGACTTACATAATTTTAAAAAAGGAAATACTTTAAGCAATTTATATTGCTTATGGTTTTTTGGTGCTCATAAGAATGACATCTGAAAAGATGCTATGCCTACATAAGCCTAAAATAATTATTTCAATAAGTAAAAAGTGTAAGTGCAAAGAAAACGTTATGGTAGGTTTAGTTGGCAGACTTTTTATTTCTTATTGTAGCATTACAGAAAATAATGGTACATCTGACATTCATGTCTCCATGATCCCCAGGGACATTAATGAGCCCCACTTTGTTGCCACCTCGCATACCCTCAGCCATAGCCAGCAGGTGAGAGCCACCACTGAATCTCTGATGGCTTTGGTGATTAGTGAGTTTTCTGGGATCCCCATGGAATGCAATCTTCTGGTGGTATTTCTGACCTCGTGTTATACCCATTTCAACATGTCCAGTTCCTTTAGCCTCTGTATTCCTTCTGCCATCTTCCAATCAACTCAAGTCTTTCCACTTCATCTAGCATATGCTTCTGCTTACTCCGGGCTTCTAAGAACCACCCGAGCAAGAAATGTGCCCCACTCCTGGGGTGCTTTGGCAGGGTGTTAAATCCACCTCTTGAGAGAGCACCCTCCAATGGATAAATTCTTGCTTATTCAATGTTATGCTCTAGTTGCCTCTCTCAAGTACCTCCAAATTCAGTCCCAGGGCTCATCATCAGTCTCATGCCATTATGTGCTAGCTAATTCTTGTAGTTCCTACAGTACGTGATCTCTTTTCTTCCTTATCAGGCCCAGCATATCTTCAGTTGGATTACACTGGGATTGAATGTAAGCTATTAGCCTGGCAGCCAGTAGAAAAGATTGGGGCAGCTCCTGAAAGGGAAACCACTTGTTTTGTGGGGCCAAGCCTCACTGGCATCTTACAGCATGAGAGAAGTACAAGCTCTTTCTAGGGAAGGGTGGGTTACCACTCCAATTTCAGGGAATTTCAGAGTTCAGGGAAATTTACAGAGCCAACCTCTCAGGAGTATCTGTGTGGCTGTCTCCATCTTATTTTTCAGGACTCAGGTTTTGTTTTTGTTTTTGTTTCTTCCAGTCAGGGCTCTGACTTCAGTGTGACTGATTTGCCTGGGATGAGCATTTAATCATCTGGAGGCTCTTACTCTCAAGGCCTGAGTCTGCTCCTCTGATGTATCTGCTCTTCTACTGAAGGAGAAAAGGGCATCTTTATAAGCTATCAACGAGATCCTCTGGCTCTTCTACTTCGCCATTAATTGCTTGCCAACAGCCCTCAATTCCATTATCCCTTTGTCGGGCATCAATACAAATTAGTAATAACTGGCCAACTTCATTGACCTATCTTTCAGATGCCAGAATCTGTGTATGCACAAGGGCATTCCCTTCCAGAAGACATTCCCCTGGTCACTACTGGTCACTACTTTTGCATTTGGGTTACCACCTTGTGGAGACACTTGGGAAGCTCTGCATTAAGGAAAAACCAAAAAGAACAATCCTGACTTTCCAGTTGCAAATGATCCAGTAGGAAATTATTCCCAGGAATTCAATTTCCTCCTGTTTTTATTCATAAGTCCTTTTTCAAGAGATTATTATTATTTTTTTTTGTAACCTTAACCCGGCTTCCCCCAATACTTAACATCTATGTAAAAGAAAATTGGCATTGGTGCAATGTGTGTGCATAGTTCCAAATCATTTATTCACATGTAGATTGGTATAGTGATTGCCACAATCAAGAAGCAGAACTATTCCATCTCTGAAAAGATCTTCCTGCTACCGTCTATCGTTACGCTCATTCTCTTCCTACCCACCATTCGGAACCCCCCCGGCAACCACTAATCTGTTCACTCTCTCTTAATTTTGTCACTTCAAGAATGTTATATAAATGAAATCATTCAGTGTGTGTGACCTTTTTTTTTTCCCAAAGATTCATTCATCTATCTATTTGACAGAGAGAGAGAGAGAGAGAGAGACCACAAGCAGGCAGAGAGGCAGGCAGGGGTGAGGGGGTGGGGAAGCAGGCTCCCCACTGAGCAGAGAGCCCCATGTGGGGCTCGATCCCAGGACCCCGAGATCACAACCCGAGCCAAAGGCAGAGGCCTTAACCCACTGAGCCACACAGGCGCCCCCTGTGTGTGACCTTTTCTGACTGACTTTTCTTCACTCAGCATGATGCCCTTGAGATCCATCCAAGTTCTTGCGTGTACAGTTTTTCTTTTTATCGTTGAGTAGTACTCCATGGTATGGATATACCACAATTGTATTCCATGAATGGATATACCATCCACCTACAAAAGGATATTTTGGTTGTTCTCAAATTTAGCTATTACAAGTAAAACTGCTATGAACATTCAAGTACATTCTTGTGTGGACGTAAGTTTTCATTTTCTTTCATTTCATTTGATAAGTTTCTCTGCATCTTTACCAGCATTGGTGTTGTGACAATTTTTTGTTTTAGCTGTTCTAATAGGTGTGTGGTGGTATCTCATTATGATATTAACTTATGTTTCTCTGATGGATAGTGATATTGAACATCTTTCCATGTGCTCATTTGTCATCTGTTTATCCTCTTCAGTGAGATATCTCAAGTCTTTTGTCTGTTTACTAATTGGATTTGTTTTTATTGTTGAGTTTTGAGAGTTCTTTGTGTATTCTAGTTATGAGTCTTTTGTCAGGTATGTGGTCTGCAAATATTTTTTTCTCAGTCTGTAAGTTATCTTTCACTTTTTAGAAGAGCCGTTCCCAAAAGTTTATTTTTTATTTTGATGAAATACAATTTGCTGATTTTATTTTATTTCATGATTTTGGTGTTATGTCAAAGAATTCTTCACCAAGCTGTAGGGCCTGAAGATTTCCTCCTATTTTCTTCTAAGAGTTTTATAGTTTTGCATTTAAATGTGAAATTCATTTTGAGTCAGTTTTTATATAAAATTTGAGATCTAAGTAGAGGTTAATTTTTTCTTTTTCTTTTTTTTTGCCTATGGATATTCAATTGCTCTAGCACCATTTGTTGAAAAGACTGTCCTTCTTCTGTAGAATTGCTTTTGCATTTTTGTCAAAGATCAGTTGGCCATATTTGTGTGAATCTGTTTCTAGGTTCTCAATTCTGTTCCACTGATCATTGATTCTCTGTCAATGATTTCTATTCTTTTCCATTAATATGTCTGTCTCTCCACCAACACCACATAGTCTTGATTCCTATAGCTATAAAGGAAGTTTTAAAATTGGTCAGTGTGATTCCTTCAACTTTGTTCTTCTGTTTTAATATTGTTTTAGTTATTGAAGTTTTTTTATTGTAGGTTTTTTTTTTTTTTTTGCCTTTTTATGTAAGTGTTAGAATAGCCTAAGCTGGGGTGCCTGGGTGGCTCAGTGGGTTAAGCCCCTGCCTTCAGCCCAGGTCATGATCTCAGGGTCCTGGGATCAAGCCCCGCATCGGGCTCTCTGCTCAGCCAGCAGGGAGCCTGCTTCCCCCTCTCTCTCTGCCTGCCTCTCTGCCAACCTATGATCTCTGTCAAATAAATAAATGAAATCTTTAAAAAAAAATAGCCTTACCTACATCTATAAAAAACCCTGCTGGAATTTTTATAGGAATTGTATTAAGCTGTATATAAATTTGGGAAGAATTGACATCTTTATATGGGGAGTCTTACAACCCATGAGCACAGTATGTGTCTCCATTTATTTAGATCTTCTATGATTTCTTTTATCAGAACTTTGAAATTATCAACATATGAGTCCTGTGCATGTTTTGTTAAATATATGTCTTGAGATTTCATTTTTGGGGACAATTGCAAAAGATATTGTGCTTTTAATTTTGGTTTCCGCATTATTTGTTGGTAATATATAGAAATGTGATTGACATTTTTGCATTGATCTTGTATCCTTCAAACTTGCCAATCTTGCTTATTAGTTGCTGGAGTTTTGGGTTGTTTTTTTTTTTTTGATAGATTCCTTGGAATTTTATACCTAAATAATCATGTCATCTGAAAAGAGAGGCAGTTTTATTTGTTCTTTTGGATCTCTATTCCTTTTTTCGTTTGTTTCTTATATTATTGCACCAGCTAGAACTTCCAGTACTATGTTGAATAGCAGTGTTAAGAATGAACATCCTTGCCTTGTTCTCAACCTTAGAGGGAAAACATTCAGTCCATCACATTAAGTATGTTATCCATAGATTTTTTTTTGGTCAGTGTTCTTCACAAAATTTGGAAGTTCCTCTGCGTTCCCAATTTTTAAAGGATTTTTATTGTGAATAGTGTTGAATTTTGTCAAATACTTTTCTAGATCAATTGATTTGACCATATGATTTTTCTTTTTTAGTCTGTTGATATGGTGGGTTACACTGATTTTCAAATTTTCAAGCAGCCCTGCATTGCTGAAACAAAGCTTACTTGATCATGGTGTATAATTTTTGTATATATTGCTGAATTTTTTTTGCTAATATTTTGTTAAGGATTTCTGTGTCTGTATTCATGAGGGGTATTGGTCTGTAATTTTCCTTTTGGACTGCCTATGGCTGATTTTGTTATCAGGGTAATGGTGGCCTCATAGAATGAATTAGAAAGTATTCTTCCTCTTCTATTTTCTGTAAGAGATTATATAAAATTAGTATTAATTCTTCCTTAAATGCTTGCTAGATGGTCCAGAGACCACCTGGAGATTTCTGATTGGGGAGTTTTCATAGTTACACATTCAGTTTCCTTAATAGTTATAGGGCTAGCCAAAGTATCTATTTTATATTGGATGTGTTGTGGTAGTTCATATTTTTTGGGGGAATTGGGCCATTTCATTTAAATTTTCATATTTATGTGTGTAGAGCTATTAACAGTTTTCCCTTATTACTATTATTTTTTTATTTCTTCAGGGTCTACAGTGAGATCTTTGCTTCATTGTTGATACTGGTAATTTGTAACTTTTTCTTTGTCAGTCTTACTAGAGGTTTGTCAACTTTACTGATCTTTTCAATAAAATTGACAAGATAAAAATATGATCTTTTCAAATGATCAGCTTTTTGTTTCTCTATTGTTTTCTCTATTAATTTTTAATTAATTAATTCTCTGTTAATTTTTAAATTTTTGATATTTGTTTCTCGGTTAATTTTCTCTATTGTTTTCCCATTTTCAACTTTATTTTATTTTATTTTTTATTTTTTTTAAATGTAGTGTTTGTTTTTTTTTAAAGATTTTATTTATTTATTTGAAAGAGAGAGATCACAAGGAGCGGGGGGTGGGGGGGAGAGGGTTGGGGTGGGGAAGGAGGCTCCCTGTTGAGCAGAGAGGACCATGAGATCATGACCTGAGCCGAAGGCAGAGGCTTTCACTGAGCCACCCAGGTGCCTCCCATTTTCAACTTTATTTATTTTTCTCTTTATTATCTCCTTCCTTTGCTTGATAGTTTTTCATTTTTTGAAGCAGCTTAGATTATCAATTTGAGACTTGTTATCTTTTCTACATTTAGTGCTATGAATTCTTTTCTCAGCACTGCTTTAACTGTGTCCTATAAATTTTGATATGTTATTTTCATTAGTTATATGAATTTATAAAAAAATTTCATTCTTCTTTGATCCATGGATTAATCAGAAATGTGTTCTGAAGTTTCCAAGTGTTTGGAAATTTTCCTATTACCTTTCTGTTATTGATTTCTAGTTTGATTTTGTTGTGATCAAAGAACACAGTCTGTAAGATATTAATTCTTTTAAATTTGTTGTGGTTTTTTAATGGTTCAGGATATGGTCTATCTTGATAACTGTCCTGTGAATGCTTACGAGGAATGTGCATTCTGCTGTTGTAGGGTGCAATATTGTATAAATGCCAACTGGATTCTGTTGTTTGATAGTGTTTCTGAATTCTTCCTATGTCCTCGATGATTTTCTGTGTAGTTTTTCTATCAGTTGTTCAGGGTGATATGTTGAAATCTTTAGTTTTCGTTATGAATTTATTTCTTACTTTATGTTATTAATTTTCTCTTCATGAAATTTGCAGCTGTGCAATTCAGTTTATACACATTTCTGAGTGCTGGGTCTTCTTGGTATATTAACCTTTTTATAATTATGTAATATCTCTGATAATTTTTTTGGTAATAGACTTAATTTTTTAGAAAAGTTTTACATTTACAAAAAAAATTGATCAGATAGTACAGAGTCCCCATGTATCCCTTGCACAGTTTCCCCTATTATTAACATATTACATTAGTATGATACATTTGTTACAATCAATGTACCCATATTGATACATCATTATTAACTAAAGTCCATACTTTATTCACCTTTCCTTAGTTTTCCCCTAATATCCTTTTTCTGCCCCAGCATCGGATCCTGAATAACAGTTACATTTAGTTATTGTGTCTCCTTAAGCTCTTTTGGCTGTGACAGCTTCTCAGATGTTCCTTGTTTTGGGAGACCTTGACAGTTTTGTAGAGGTCAGGCATATTGTAGAGTGCTTCTCTATTGGAATTTGCCTGATGTTTTTCTCATGATTAGTGTGAGATTATGGGTTTTAGAAAAGAAGAGCTCAGTGGTAAAATGCCAGTCTCATGACATCATATCAAGATTATAACCATCTATGTGATGTCGACTTTGATCACCTGGCTGGCGTAGTGTTTGCCAGGTTTCTCCACTGCTTTACTTGTTTACTCTTTCCAAACTATACCCTTTGGAAGGAAGTCACTATGTGCAACCCATAGTTGAGGAAGGAGAGCTCAACCTCCATGATAGCAGAGTATCTACAAAAATTATTTGGATTTCTTCCACAAGGGACATTTGTTTCTTTTCCCCATTCATTAATTTATTAAAACATTTATTTATAACAATATGGACTCATTGATATTTAGTCTCTGGTAATTTTCTTTGCTCCAAAGCCTGCTTTATCTGATATTAGTATAGCCAGTCCTGCTTTCTCTTAATTAATATTTGCATGACATATATTTTTACATCCTTTTACTTTCAGACTACCTATGTTGCTGTATTTGAAGTGGGTTTCTTATAGACAACATACAGTTGGGGCATATTTTTTATCTACTGTCACTTTCAACTAATGGCATTTTGATCATTTTGATCATTATGTCACACTTTAATGTAATTATTGATAAGTTACAGCTTATGGCTGACATTTTGTTTTATTTTGCTTTTCTTTTTTTTTTTTAATTTTTATTTTATTTTTTCAGTGTTCCAAGATTCATTGTTCATGCACCACACCCAGTGCTCCATGCAATACGTGCCCTCCTCAATACCCACCACCAGGCTCGCCCAACCCCCCACCCTAACCCTCCAAAACCCTCAGTTTGTTTCTCAGAGTCCACAGTCTCTCATGTTTCATCTCCCCCTCTGTTTTCTCCCAATTCACTCTTCCTTTCCTTCTCCCAATATCCTCCATATTTTTCCTTATGCTATACACGTAAGTGAAACCATATGATAACTGACTCTCTCTGCGTGACTTATTTCACTCAACATAATCTCTTCCAGTCCTGTACATGTTGATATAAAAGTTGGGTATTCATCCTTTCTGAAGGAGGCATAATATTCCATTGTATATATAAACCATATCTTCTTTATCCATTTGTTGAAGGGCATCTTTGCTCTTTCCACAGTTTGGCTATTATGGTCATCGCTGCTATGAATATTGAGGTACATGTGGCCCTTCTTTGTACTACATCTGTATCTTTGGAGTAAATACTCAGTAGTGCAATTGCAGGATCATAGGGTAGCTCTATTTTTAACTTCTTCAGGAATCCCCACACCATTTTCCAAAGTGGCCGCACCAACTTGCATTCCCACCAACAGTGGAAGAGGGTTCCCCTTTCTCCACATCCTCTCCAACATTTACTGTTTACTATCTTGTTGATTTTGGCCATTCTAACTGGCGTAAGGTGGTATCTCAACATGGTTTTGATTTGAATCTCCCTGATGGCTAAAGATGATGAACATTTTTTCATGTGTCTGTTAGCCATTTGTATGTCTTCTTTGGAGAAGTGTCTGTTCATGTCTTCTGTCCATTTTTTGATGTGATTATCTGTTTTGTGAGTGTTGAGTTTGAGGAGTTCTTTATAGATCTTAGATATCAGCCCTTGGTCTGTAGTGTCATTTGCGAATATCTTCTCCCATTTTGTGGGTTGCCTGTTTGTTTTGTGGACTGTTCCCTTTGCTGTGCAGAAGCTTTTTATCTTGATGAAGTCCCAAAAGTTCATTTTCGCTTTTGTTTCCTTTGCCTTTGGAGACATGTCCTGAAAGAAGTTGCTGTGGCCGATGTTGAAGAGGTTACTGCCTATGTTCTCCTCTAGAATTTTGATAGATTCCTGCCTCGTGTTGAGGTCTTTTATCCATTTCAAGTTTATCTTTGTATATGGTGTAAGAAAATGGTCAAGTTTCAGTCTTCTACATATAGCTGTCCAATTTTCCCAGCATCATTTATTGAAGAGAGTGTCTTTTTTCTACTGGATATTTTTTCCTTCTTTGTTAAAGATTATTTGACCATAGAGTTGCGGGTCCATATCTGGGGTCTCTACTCTGTTCCACTGGTTCTTTGTTTTGTTTTGTTTGATCTCTTTGTTTTTGTTTCTCTATATTCTTTTTTCTCCCTTCCTGTGGGTTACTTGAACTTTTTTTAAGAATTGAATTTTTATTTACCTGTAGTGTTTTTGAAGTGTATCTCTTTGTATTGCTTTTTGAATTTTTGCTTTTTGGATCACTTTAAAAATTTTTATATTACATTATGTGTACATGGAACATTATATATATATGTCATTTGTAAATGTGTGTATGTATATGTATATGTATATGTATATGGAGAGAGAGACACACACAGAGACAGAGAACACAATCTTTTTTTCTAGATATTACATTTTTTACACATACATACTTGTCACAGTCTACTGGTGTCAACATTTTACCAGTTTGGGTGAAATATAGAAACCTTACTTCTTTTTACTCTACTTCATTTATAATATAATTATCTTACATATGTTCTCTGCATACGCTAAGAATTATATCAAATAATGTTATGGTTTTTTTGCTTCAACCATCAAACATAATTTAGAAAACTCAAGAGGAAAAGGAAAATCTATTGTGTTTACCCATATTTTTACTCCTTCTGTTATACTTTTTCTTCTTCCTGATGTTCCAGGATTCCTTCTTTTATAATTTCCTTTCTGTCTGGAGAATTTTTAGCCATTCTTTTAGGGTAGGTTTGCTGGTGGCAAATTCTCTTAGTTTTCCTTTATCTGAGGATGTCCTGATTTCCCCTTCATCCTGAGGGATATTTTTGCTGGACAAAGTATTCTGGATCAACAGTTCTTTCCTTCAGCACTTGAAAAATGTTGTGCCAATACTTTCTGGCCTCTGTGGTTTCTAGCGAGAAATCCTCTGTGACTCAGATTTTTTTTTTCTTATAGGCAAGGTGTCGTTTCTCTCACTGCCCTTTTATTTTGTTCTTTGTATTCAGTACAAAGTTTCAGTGTCATGCATTTTGGCATGGATTTCTTTATGTTTATACAGTTTGGGGTTTATTCATCTTCTTGAATCTGTGGGTTTATGTCTTTGGGGAAAATTTAAGTCATTATTTCTTTAGTTTTTTAAAAGATTTTATTTATTTGTCAGATTTGTCAGTGAAGGAGAACACAAGCAAAGAGAGCAGCAGGCAGAGGGAGAAGCAGGTTCACTGCTCAGGAAGGAGCCCAATGTAAGACTCAATCCCAGGATCCTGGTATCAAGACCTGAGCCAAAGGCAGACGCTTAACCAATTGAGCCACCCAGGTGCTCCAAGCCATTATTTCTTTAAATACTTTTTCAGCTCCACCTTTTTTCTCCTTTCCTTTCCTAACTTTGATAACACAGATGCTCAATCTTTTGTTATAGTCTCACATGCTTCTTAGAATCTGTTCATTTCTTCTCCTCAGTCTATCTTCTATTGTTCACACTAGATAATTTCTGTTGTTCTATTTTCAAGTTCACTGATTCTTTCCTCTGTCTCTTCCATTCTACTGTCGAGCCCATCTACTATAATTTTTAAACTTTCAGTTATGATATTTTTTAGTTTTAAAAATTTCACTTAGTTCTTTTTTATGTCTTCTTTTTCTTTGACGAGACTTTCTATTTTCTTTTTCTTTAATTTTATTTATTTATTTGACAGAGAGAGAGAGAGAGAGATCCCAAGTAGGCAGAGAGGCAGGCAGAGAGAGAGGGAGAAGCAGGCTCCCTGCTGAGCAGAGAGCCCAATGTGGGGCTTGATCCCAGGTCCCTGAGATCATGACCTGAGCCGAAGGCAGAGGCTTTAACCCACAGAGCCACCCAAGTGCCCCTCTATTTTCTTTTATTTGTTTCTATTATGTTTGTAATTGCTTGGGGAAGCATCTTTTTTGTTGTTGTTGTTTTTAAAGATTTTATTTATTTATTTATTTGACAGAGAGAGAGAGAGAGAGAGAGAGCACAAGCAGGGGGAGTGGCAGGCAGAGAGAGAGGGAGAAGCAGGCTCCCCACAGAACAGAGGAAGCCCAATATGGGACTCCATCCCAGGACTCTGGAATCATGACCTGAGCTGAAGGCAGTTGCTTAACCAACTGAGCCACCCAGGAACCCTTGCGGAAGCACCTTTATGAACATCTATATCATGTTGTTGTTGGTGTCTTTTGGTTGTCTTTTCTCATTTAAGTGGAGTTTTTCCTGGCTTTTGATATAACGAGCGATTTTTTTTTTTTAAATTGAAACCTGGACATTTGAGGTTTTATATATGAGACTCTGGATCTTGCTTAAATCTTCTGGGGTTTTTTTGGTTGTTTTTTGTTTTGTTTTGTTTTGTTTTTGTTTTTGTCATGCTTCTTTTAACACTGCTCTGACATGGGAAGGGGAATACCACTTCATTGCTGCCAGGTGGAATAAAAGTTGAGGTTCCTCAGTCAACCTTCATTGGCACCTGTGGGGATGGTCTTCTCATTACTGCTTGGCAAGGTGGGGGTTCGGGGTCTCTGCCATGCTTCTGCTATTACCGCTCTGGCTGAAAGGAGCAGGGATGCCTTGTTGTAGTTCCTCTTATACCCTCCGCTTACAGCACAGTGTGGAGGGATTCTTGTAACTGCTGGATGGTGGTGAAACGCTGATTGTCCACTGGGACTCCTCGGACACCACCCCAGTGGGGAAAAGAGGAGGGATCCCTTGTTATCACCAGGTGGTCGGAAAGTGCAGGCTTCCCATGTGGTATCCACCGATACTGTGTCAGACAGAGGAGGTTTGTTACCACCCAGCAGGAATGAAAAGTTCTGTCTCCCAGCTTGCCCTATTCTGGAAGGGTAGAAGTCTAATTTCCACACTTGGCCTTTGTTAGCATGGGTGGTGCTGCAATTTATTTTTTCTGCGTGGCTTGGTTGGAGTAGAGTGGTTATTATCTAAAACTTTTCTATCTGCCAAGGTTGCCCTATTCGTGGTCCTTTGCCTGAGAGAGCAGGCTTTTCAGGAGGGTTTTTTTAAAACCTGTGCCATTGATGTCTTCGGGTTTTCCGCTTCGGCAGCATTCAGTCTAGAATATATGAAGCTAAACAAAACCAAACCTCAGAGAACTTACTGCTGTGTCAGTCCTTGCGTTTTGATATCTAGAGCCAGTCTGCCTTCCTCTGTCTACTTTCCAGTCTGCTTATGTTTGTTTTATATGCAATGTTCAGGGTTTTTAACTGTTTTTAGCAGAGGGTTGGGGAGAAAAATACCAACTACACCATTCCAGAAGCAGACATCTTACTTGCTTTGTTTTAAACTTTCATTTTATGATGAAAAAATTTAAACATAGCCAGAAGTAGAGAGATTAGTGGAGCGAATCCCCTTTACTCAGCTGCAACAACTTCCAGCATTTTGCCCATCTTGTTTCACTTACTCTCCCCACTGTGAGGTTTGTTGGAGTCTTTTAACTCAAATCCTAGAAATAATATTATCTCACTCAATGTGACTGTGCATCTCTAATAGAAAAATGCTTTTTAAAACATAATCACAATGCCATTATCACATTCACTAATTAACAATAAATCCTTGATGTTCTTAAATACAAATTCATATTCAAATTTCCCTGATTATTTCAAGAAGTGTTTTTAAAATTGGTTATCTCAAAATAGGATCCAAACCAAATGTAACATTGTATTTGGTTGTTACCTCTTTTAAGTCTCTTTCAAAAATCTATAAATTTCCTAGGCCAGCCACAGAAAAACAAATACTGCATGACATCACTTACATGTGGAATCTAAAAAAGTCCAACTCACAGATGCAGAGAGTAGAATAGTGTTTTTCAGGGTCCAAAAGGTGGGGGGAATGGGGACATGTTGGTCAAAGAGTACAAAGTTTCAGTTATGCAGGTTGAGTAAGTTCTGGGGATCTAATGTACAGCATGGTGACTACAGTTAATAACACTGTAGCATATATTTGAAATTTGCTGAGAGAGTAGATCTTCCCCATCCTCTGTGTGAACTGATGAATATGTTAATTAACTTGGTTGTGGTAATCATGCCACACTATATACATATATCAAAACATCGTGGGGCGCCTGGGTGGCTCAGTTGGTAAAGCCACTGCCTTCGGCTCTGGTCATGAATCCAGAGGCTTCCCCTGCTCTGCGGGGAGCCTGCTTCTCCCTCTCCCTCTGCCTCTCCCCCTGCTTGTGCTCTCTCTCTCTCTGTCAAAAAAAAAAAAAAATCTTTTAAAAAAAACAAACAACATCATGTTGTATACCTTAAATACATACAATTTTTATTTGTCAGTTAGACCTCAATAAAACTAAAAAAGAGTCTGTAAGTTTCCCATCTTTTTCTCATCCTGTTTTAAATCCCATTTACCAGTGAAGAAAACAGGTCATTTTTTTTTCCAATAAAATATTCCACATTCTGGGTCTGCCTGGGTCTGCCTGATTGTTTTTTAGTGGTGACAATGAACTTTTTCTTCTCTCTCCTATATTTACCATAAACTGGGAATTAGAGGTAGAGACTTGATTAGATTTAGGTTCAATTCTTTTTAGTTTTTGACATCAATATATCATAGGTGGTGCTGAATGCTTATGACCGCATTACATCAGGAGGCACATGGTATCTAGCTATCCCACTCTTCGCAATGCTAAAATTGATCAGTGGGTTCAGGTGATAGCAGTCTGATCCCTCCATTGTAAAATTCTCTATCGTCATTTGCCTAAACGTTTTTCATCCACTCATGATCATTGCCCTAGATTAGTGGTTTTTCAACCAGAGATAATGGTCTTCCATAGGACATTTGACAATGTCTGAAGACATTTTTGATGATCACCAACTCGGGAGGTGGTGCTAATAGCATCTCATGCTGCTTAAAAATCCTACAATGCGTAGGACAGCCCCCAAATAAAGACTTCTCTGTCCCCAAATACCAATAGTGCTACGGTTGGGGAACTATGGCCTAGAATTGTTATTAGGGATTGTAAATGGTGATATACTAATTCTGTCATTCCTTCTGTGTTTGCTATCTGGAATTGTTGCATAAAGAAGAATATCACTATTTGGTTACCCTGAAATACCATTCATAAAGGAAAGGCAGGATAAATTCTTGATTTTTCCCTTTATTAATTTTTGCAATAATAATTTGGTGCCCTCATATCAGCCAGGGGTAACCAATGTTTTTTAATGTCGCTCTGAAATTATGTATTTCATACATCCGATGCTTGATTAATGGTAGATTTTTTTGATGCTCTTATTGTCCCAACATAGGCAAGTGAGGACCCCCCTCCATCTTGGGTCCTGTATTCCTTTGACATGACTACATCAGTCTTTGCTATCGCTCTTGCTTTTTGGCAAAAACAAGATGTTCCAGGCTCATTTTGTACATTTCTTGTGACAGACCGATAAACAACTAATTATTTCTTGAAAAGAGGATTGGCTTCTTTCGGTGGGAAATGATATTTAGAGACCACAATCTGGCCATTTGATATACTCATTGCTACTAGGTTGTCATTGCTGCTATGTCTTTTCAGTGCACAGAGCTAGGGAATCTTTGTTTTTCCAGAAAGAGAAAAATAAATAGATAAGTTCATAACATTTCTGTATTTTTATTTCCCCAACTTTCTTACGCAAAGGTGGCATCTGTATACAATATTCTGTAGTTTTTGCTTGCTTTTTCCAGTTAATATATCCTAGATATTATTCCCATTTAAATATCGATCTCATTTTATAGTATTCTGTATTTTAATTTATTAAAATTTTTCCCGGTTTTCCATTTTATGACTTCACTGTAATTTATTCAACTGGTCCCTTAGTGATGGACATTGTTTGTTTTTTTTCCAGTCTTGTTATTATATGTAGTGTTGCAATGAATGGCTTTGTGCATGTGTCATCCTGTACTTTTGCTGGTGTAACTTCGGGTTAGATTCCTAGGAGTGGGATTACAGTCAAACAGTGAATACATATATGATTTCGCTAGACATTGCTCAATTTTGTTTGTATTGCTTTTAGTGGTTTTAAAAGGGACCAGATTTACTTGCCACCAGTAGTAAATAAGCCGTAGAGATCTAATGCACAGTTTAGTGAATACAAGCAACAACTTTATATTATAATCACCAAACTTGCTAAGAGACTAAATCTTAATTATTCCAACCACAAAAAAAATGATAATTATATGATGTGACAGAAGTACTATCACTACAATGGCAATCATATTACAACAGAGAAATGTATTAAATCAACATATTGGGCACTTTAAATTTATATGATGTTATATGTCAAACACATTTCAATAAAAATAAACCAAATAAATAAGAATTTTAAAAATTAAAAAAATTTAAAAGGAATAACATTTTGAAAAAGAACACAAAGTATGATCGGGATTTTTAACTACCAGTTTTGGTAACAAGATGTACCCTTCCCACGCTTCAAACTTGAAAGAGACATTTAGGACAAGCACAAGAAGTCAGATTCCACACTTCAGTGAGTAAAATTGGAGAATGTGTTGTTGATTGTGCATCTGTCGAAGCTCAGGCCTGGGGCCCTGCTGCGTCCTGCAGGGCTGACCTCCAGCACTAGACCTGGTTTTGGGGATTCCAGTTTCCCTAGAGGACAGAGATACAAGGGTTGCTTGGCCAGATGCTGTGCTGAAACATAGGAGGCCATTCAGAGGCTGAGATATGAAAGCTGATAGGTAAGGAATCAGAAGTGTAAGTCACATGGGGCAGAAGTCTGAAGGATGATGGAGTTGCTAAAGGCTGAGGGAAGCTAAGACACAGACTACCTCAGGCAGCAAAAGCTGCGGGAATGGCTGGTTAGAATGTGATACAGTGTAACCTACATCGTTGGGGTAGATGTACATCCCTCCCAACCATGACCTTGCTCTCTTTGTGAGCCTCCTTTGTTTCGGCCAGAGAAGGGCCCCAGCCACTGGAATCACAGATGTACAGGCTATCTGGGGGTAGATGTGTGCTTAAAGGAGACTTCAACTCTTCCATTTTGTGTCCCTTGCACACCACTCAGCCTGCTGCTTCTCTCTGTAGGGCTGGCACCTCCTGGATCCCGATGAGCCCTTTCCTCGTTCTCCTGGTTGTTGGTATGGCTCTGGGGGTGCAGGGCGTGATGGCTTATTCTGCCGCAATGGCAAGTGGGGACCACTGAGCTGGATCCCTGGTCATCATGGATGGGCCGGCAGGGGGGCTATTCCTGAGCTTAGGGAAGTTCAGTGTGGTCTAGGTGGGATGGGAAGAGCCCTCCTGACCAGCTCCTAGACCCAAGGGCCCTGGTGCTGAGTGTACTTGCCATTTCCCCCTTTCTTTGGCCCAGTGAAAACTTGCAGACTATGAATGGGATGTCAGGGGCCTGGACAAAGTGGCTGTCAGACCTCTCATGGTTGATGGTAGGTGTCTTTTGAACGGGAACGGGTATAGAAGTGGAGAGTAAGCACAAGGAAATTCAAGCTCCTTAATGATTTTGTGCTGCATTTGTACAGTGAGAATATCAGTACCTACCTCATCAGGGTGTTAGGAGGTTTATGTAACTTAGTAAAATACTTCTAAAAGTGCCTGGCATATAATAAACCATCAATAAACATTAATTACTTGATTATAATTATTGTGTGTAAATCAGGAATCATATCATGCCAATCCCTCGCTACTTGCCCGCCAAATGATTCCTACTGCTAGTGGGATAATATTAAAAATCTTATACAATGGTCTGCAAGGCTGCAGGTGATCTGGTCCCTGCTTGTGTCTCTATCCTCATCTTACACCACTCTCCTCCTTCTTGATCACTGAACTCAAGCCATTCTGGCCTTATTTTCATTTCTTAAAATTATGAAGCTCCTTTTGGTCTCAGGACCTTTGCACTTGCTCTGTGCTTTTGTAATTAGGAAAAAAAAAACCTTTAAAAATGGAGACACCAACATCCAGAATAAAGAGAAGTTTGAGAATCTTGACTACATCATAACCTTAAACATCATAAGGTTAAAAAATGAAATAAAATACAATAGTCAAATGACAAATGGGGAAAATATACTAGAATATGACAGAAGAAGGGTTACTAGCCTAGTGGTAAAGAATCTCAACTCTAGATTCTGACTACTGGGTTTGAATCCCAGGTCCATCATTTATTGGCTGTGTGACCTTAAGCATCGCTCAATATCTCTGTGCCTCACTTTCCTCACCTCTAAAATGGGGATGATAACAACACTGACTTCCTAAAATTGTAGTAAGGGTTAAATCTATTTAAGAGAACAACTCTTACTATACCTCAGGTGCCATATAAGTGTTACTTATTACTGTTAATAAGAAGCCAAAAAAACAGGCAAATGATGTGAACAGATAGTTCACATGAACAGTAATACGAAATGGCCAATAAACATTTGAAACTACGATCAACTTCACCCATAATGAAAAGCATGCATTCGTTTATTTCACAAGTATTTAAATATGCATTAAGTGCCAAGAGGCACTGGGAATAGTGAACATCCTACTCTCGTAGCGTTTACATTATAGCCATTTTTTATATGTGTGTGTAATATTTAACACATCATGTGGTGATAGTGTTTTGAAGAAAAAGCAGAGATGGGGTCTTATTTTATATAGAGATCAAGGAAAGGCTCTGGCATTTAAGCAGCGATCTGAAGTGAGGGAGAAAGCCATGAGGATTTCTAGGGGAAGAGCTTTCCAAGCAGGAGTAACAGTAAAGGCATAGGCTTGGAAGCAGGAGCCAGCTTAGCTTTTTCAAGGAACAGCAATAAATCCAGTTTGTTTGGAGCAAGGCTGAGTTAATAGGAAGTGAGGTCTGAGAGACCGTGGCCAGACCCTATAGGCTTTAAAGGCTAGGACAGGACTTGGGACATCACCAGGAGTGAACTAGAAAGCTTGCTATCATTTAGAACTGTAATCACCTGTACATGACTGGGATCCAAACAACAAAGGCTCAAACAGGATGATGTTTCAAGTGTGTTATTGATTCTAAGACACTATTGACTGTAAGACACACCATTACAGTATGTACCACCAAGAAAGAAAAAATTGCTGCCAAATATAAACTGTCATTCAAAGATTTCAGAGACGCTGAAACAAGAAGAGGTGTACCTCTTATCTCAGAGTTGGTAAAATACGGCTTTTTTTTTTTTCCTCATGTAAGAACAGGTCCAGAGGTAATGTTTTCTGGTGGCAGGATGGCTACTCAGTTATAACTATTATATCCTCATTTTCAGGAGGAAGAAGGAGAAACTAGGAAGGGGGAAGATGCCTTTTATTCTTCTGTATTAATTTTGTGAAAGTCTCCCCCCTAAAACTCATTGGAATTTTTATTGGGATTGCATTGGCTGTGTCGATCCATTTGGAGAGAACTGCCTGATGCCCAATATAGAGTGAGTGCTACACTGTAGCTCAATATATATGTTACAGTCTCATTCATATTTCATAAAAGGATAAATGTCTAAGGATAAAGGTATAAGGATAAATGTATAAATGTATAAGATAAATACCTAAGATAAATGTATAAGAGAAAAGGATAAATGTATATAACACCCACTTCCCCTGCTTGTATTTGCATTGAAAAGTTCACAAAGGATACATAAGAAACTGTTAACAAGTAGTCATTTCAGGGGAATAGATTGGGTGTGATTGGCAGGAAAGCGAGGGGCTTTAACTTTTCATGTTATGTCTTCTTCTAAACCCTTTTTAAAAACCACAGATATTGGGGGCGCCTGTGTCGCAGTCAGTTAAACCTCCAGCTCAGGTCCTGATCTTAGGGTCATGAGATTGAGCCCCAAGATTGGGGCTCCCCATGAAGTCTGCTTCAGATTCTCTGCCCCTGCCCCTCCCACCACGTGATCGCTCTCTCTCTCTCTCTCTCAGTCTTTTTTTTCTTTAAGATTTTATTAATTTATTTGGCAGAGAGAGACACAGAGAGAGAGGGAACACAAGCAGGGGGAGTGAGAGAGGGAGAAGCGGGCTCCCCGTGGAGCAGGGAGCCTAATGTGGGGTTCCATCCCAGGACCCTGGGATCACAATCTGAGCTGAAGGCAGAGGCTTAATGACTGAGCCACCCAGGCGCCCCTCAAATAAAGTCTTTAAAAAAAAAACCCACAAATATTGTATATATTAGTTTTATAATAATAAATATAAACCAGCAAACTTAAAAGTGGAGTGTGCATTACTCTGGATACAGGTACTCTTCGTGGGGTAAATAAGCAGAGTTTTAAGAGGATCAACTTCTATTATCCTCAAATTTCATATTTCATATTTCCTAAAATCAATCTGCCAGAGAACACATATGTGGTGGCAGAATCAAGCTGGTTCTCTCTTCCATCTCCTCTTTCGCAATGGTCCTTTTTGCATTTTACAAAACAAAGCAGATGTTTCACCCATCCTGATTCTTACCTGGGTGCACTGCCCCAAGGTATAAAATCCACAGGGCACCAGAGAGAGTGTCGAACACTGTTGTCAACGGTGGAGAAAAAAAAAATTGCTCTAACAAATGAATGGGGATCAAATCCTTTTGCAATTCAGATGGCTTCCCATAAAACTGAAGGAAAACCCCATGGAGCTGTCAGCTGATAAATCAGGAAAAATAATTTTGAAGACAAATCATTGTGTAATCCTTCCCCCCTCACCCCATAGATCTCCAAAGGAATTCGGAGACTTGAGTAACATTGCTAAAACAAATGTCCATTCCCATTTAGTTATTTATATAACCAAGGTTCCTGTGTGCTAACGTTTAACCAAACACAAAGTAGAAAAAGAACTGATGCTGAATCCTGTCTCATCCTAGCGATAAGCAATATTTATCCATGGAGACACCCACTAACTTTTTTTCCAAAAAAGAGACCTCTATCTCTAATACATTTAAAATTTTTATTTTTATTTTTATTTTTAGAGGGAACACAAGCAGGGGGAGTGGGAGAGGGAGGAGCAGGCTTCAATCCCAGGACCTGGGATCATGACCTGAGCCGAAGGCAGACGCTTAACGACTGAGCCACCCAGGCGCCCCTACATTTTAATTTTTATGTTTAATAATTACCTATCAGAATTTGTAATATACTTACAATTTTTTGCTCCGTTGCATTCTAATACTAATTGTCATAATAACTCAAGCAAGAGTAAATTTTTACACAACACTTAGAGCTTTAGGCTCACAGGAACATTTAAAAAGCATTTAAATAGCAAAATACATATACATATTTTGCTGCAGGGAAAGATGATAGGACTGTCAATAATTTTGAGTGCAAAAATATATGCACAATATATTATATGTGAGTAAAATTCTGTTAAAATAGAAAGAAGAACTTAGGGAGAAAAGGAAAAATGTACAGCTCCCAATCATCAAGAACTCGTCTGTGAATTTTTAAAACAGATGATGGTAGCTCTCAAATCATTAAGGTAATTAGGTTCCATTAGTTTCATGTACAATTGTGACCTAACAGTTTTGTTTGTGAATGCTAATATTCGTCAGGATTCACATTATTTGCAGCTGACATTTTTGATGCAAAATATTAGCTGTCAACCCAAAAATATGTGTGAAGGAGCCCAAGGTTAAAAAATATTTTTAGAGTGTATTTGGATATAAACCAATAGTTTTAGAGAAACGTACAAAACATATGTTCAAGGAAGTGTCATATACTCTTTTGCCACCTTGTGGTCAGAACTGTGCTCAACCCCAGGCGGCCCGACTATAATAAGGAGGGGGTCTCTCTTAGGTCGGCCTCTTCTGCCAGCCTTCAGTCAGATCTTTGTGAAGTAGACATGGTGACATTTGCCCAGGACTGAATGGAGACACATGCAAGCAGGCTGACGTCCTCCCCCCGCCCCCCCGCACGTGATTCACAGCAAAAGCAACATGCAATCAGGAAAGAAACATTAAGGAAGTACAACAAAATTCTGACTTTTCTCATGAGGACTACTTAAAAAAAAAAAACCAAATGTCAAACTGTTTCCGATATTTTTTTTTTCTTGATTCTTTTGTTTTTGGTGCCTCTTCTCTGCTGGTGACCCAGACACTTCCTTAGTCTGCCTTTTGGGGAACCCAGCCCTGATTGTGTCCCTGGGGCCAGCTTGTTTGGTTCCGTGCTGTCCACAGCTCCTAGTACAACACTCTGCCCTGGATTGGAGCTGAATACCCCTTTGCAGGATGAATGATGGCAGCGCCTCCCCACTTCCAGAACCTGCTGGACACGTGGGCTTCTGCAGGAACTTGATCAGGAAGGCAGTCAGGTTGCCACGGTTAGTCTTCAGGGGTCGAGGGTAGACAGTCTTAGGCACACAGAGATCTTTAGATCTTTTTGATGTCTGTCACTTCGAGGAGGTGGGATGACAGTACCTTGCCCAGCCTCCCTCTGCTCCATGACCTCAGTCATTTTCCGCAGCAGCTGGAGCAGGAGGATTCCTTCAGTGGGTGTGCTAGTTGCAGTTCCTCCGGCTGCAGGCCACAAAGGGCAGGCATTTATTGGAAGGATGCTGGGGTGCTTCAAGGAATTGAAGCAAGAGTTGGCTTAGGAAGGCAGGGCAGCAGGGCAGCAGGGCAGCAGGGCAGCTCTTGGGGACCTCAGCTGTACAGCAATTAAACATCCTATCCTCCTTCAGGGCTCCTAATTCTTGACAATCAACTCCTGCCACTGACTCCAGGAGCCCGAGGCACCATCTCCTCCCTTCAGCAAGGGGCCATGTCTCGTGCTAAGCAAGCAGAAGTCCGCTAGGGTATACTCAGCCAGCACGGCCCCAAGAACCAGGCGGTGTGTACCGGGCCAAGGCCAGCCATCCCAGGACTCAGGGAATGGACTCTTCCTAGAACACCCTCTCCTTGAGCTTTGAACACTGGCTATCTCCTTCTTCGGAGTTCCGTCCTGACTCCCTGGAGCTCCTGTGGCCACTTTGCCCAGGTGCCAGCAGCTCTGAGTGCAGGAGCTCCCCGAGGCCCCCAGACCCAGGCCCGCCCCCCTCCCCGTGCTGGCAGCTCCACTACCCACTTTGCTCCCCGCCCCCCCCCAACTCCCACCTGCTGCCCACCTGACCTGCCCCTGGGCTCTGCCAGGCTTGGGGCAGTCTCTCCCCCTTTCTCAGCCATAGGGGAGGTGCC